>OY283143.1:33065823-33775286 GCA_958299785.1 Medicago lupulina
GGTAGTGAAAAAGCTCTCAGATTTTCTAACCCTATCTCATACAAAACCCAATTTTTAACCCCTGATTACCCAAAACGTGTTCTAACAAATGTTTATAGGTTCAACATACAATAATGCATTACAAAGAACACAAAAACAACATCAAAAACAACAATTCAACTCATTTTTCAACAATTGTATTTTCTCCAAAAACCTAACTCAAACCCCTCAATTCCAACTAATCATCATGTTAAATCAAAATCAGAATTATAACAATATTATTATTGAGAGATAGTCTCACCCTTACCTTAATTTCAGATCAACAAAGCTCTACAATCTCTCTCTGGTTCTTCACTTGGCTACCTTGGCTCTTCTCCCCTTTTCTCCCAAAAACTCTTGTTTTTCTTTGTACGTGAAAAATGTTTCTGACTTTCTTTCCTAACTCTCCCTATTATTCCTTAACTCCCTTTTCATTTCACTTAACTCCTACTAAATCCTATTAATTAAAATGTAACCCCCAAAACTCCAATAAATTCTATTTCTCACTATATTTCTATTAAATAATAAAACAACTAAATAATAAAATAACAATACACCAAATAATCACATAAATCATTTAAAATCATATAAAAGACTTAAAATCAACCAAAAATAATTAAATAAAAACTAGGGCATTACAAATGTCATTAAATTTTAAAATTGAATATTTTTATAATTTAAAATAATTAAATTTTATGTGTCATTTTAATTGGGTTGATTCTATAAATATTAAACTTTGTCGTTTAGTAGGTCAGACAAATTTTAAACAATAAAAATAAAACATTCTTTAAACAAGATCCTTAATTGTAGCCCTTAATTAAACGAAATAAAAAATATTAAATTATATTGCAAAGAAAAAATGATGTGCTATCGAAATTTAAATAATTGAGGTTTCTTAAAAAAAAATATTAAATATTTTATTTTATTTTAAATAAATTAAAAACAAAAATAATTTAAGTTTTTTTTATTTTTTCACTTCCATTTTTAAAAAAGTATATTTCATGTACTTTAAAAAACATCGTTAAATTTTCAAAAAAAAAATCATTTTTTTCTCTCATCCATTTTTTAAAAAGTATATTTCATGTATTTAATATTTTTCTTTGTTTTTGTGATTTTTTCTATAATCATGATAAAATAAATTGAGTCATTAATGTGGCCATTTAAATTAAAATAATTCTATTAAATGTCTCATTTATTGGGTCAGATGAAAAAAATGTTATTTAAATGATACCATTATATTTTTTTTGGTTACAAAGCGAAAAGAAAAAAACAGATGCGGAAAAGAAGAAGCTAACGCTGTAAGAACAACGTCCCTATCTCATCTGAATGCAGGAAAGGGAGGAGACTCTCTGGGGGGTTTGCGTGAATTGTCAATTCTTCATCATTTGATGTTTCGAGTTTGGCCAAGCAATCGGCGCACTGGTTTCCTTCTCTTAGAGAGTGATGTAGAGAGTAATTTCTTGAGTTTAGGAGATCTTTAATATTCTGGATAAGCACGGCATAAACATGGAACTGACTTAGTTCCTCCTTAATCAAGTTGACAGATAGCAGGGAATCCGAATAGCAAGCCACTTCATCGTAATTCAAGTTAATAGCTAAAATGAGGCCTTGATGGAGGGTTGTAAGCTCGGAAAATAGAATGTCATCCGAGTGGTTTATATACCCCGAAATGCAGAGATAAAGCTGCCAGAATGGTTCCTGATGATGCCGCCGTAACCTGTTCGGATGGGGTTTCCACTACAGCTGCCGTCGACGTTCAGAATTGTGCACTGGAGGTTGTTGTTGTTCAATCGAATGATTCTGGCCGACTGTGGATCAGCAGGGGCGCTGTTGTAGGCCGACCTGATGCTTTCCTTCAGACTGTGAATGTTGTTGCAAAGATGCAAGACATATAAAGTTTCATTACCGAGGCACATATTATTGCGATGTCTCCAAATCCACCAAAGGCCAGACAAGAAAAGGATTGACGTAGAAGATGAGGCACCCTCTTGTAACCAAAGCTGCACCGGAGATGAGAAAAATTGTTGGGAGGAGAAGCCGAGTGTCTTCCATATCATCATAGAGTAGCAACAGTCCCGCAAACAATGTAAAACAGTTTTGTCGTGGTCTCCACATCTAGAGCACGTAGGGGAGGCTGCCATGTTCCTGTGATTTGATAAAGCTAAAGTGGGAACAACTTCATGACAAGCTAGCCAAACCAAAAATTTAAATTTCTCTGGCACTTTCATCCTCCAAATCCAACGCCATGAGGTACTATTATGGTCAGCTGCTGAATGGCGAGAGGTTAACAAGGCAAAACCACTACTGGTTGAGTAAACTCCATTTTTGTTTTGAGGCCAAATGAAAGCGTCTTGAATTGAGGGGTTAAAGTTTAGTCGGATGTTGTTGATTACATCTGCTAAGTTAGGTGGAAGAATGGTGTAGATAGGATGAGTGTGATTACCATTGTTGGTGATGACATCATGAACAGAGAGGTGGATATCATGTATGTCAACATACGGAACCTGAGAACCAAGAGTGCCAAGAGAGCTCCAATTACTATACCAAAAAGAAGTATTACCCGAGCCTGCTCTCCAAACGTATCCATCTCTAAGAACATTCTTAGCACGGATTATGGAAGACCAAGTAGGCGAACTGTTGTGACGAGCCGAATCATAAAAAAGAAAATCCAGACCACTAGTGTAATTGTTGGAAAGAAGATTCACCCAAAGTTTGTCAGTTTTTTGAACCAAATTCCAAACAAGCTTACCAAGAAGACTGGTATTTGCTTCCCTTGCCGCGCGAATTCCTAGACCCCCATTTTGCTTTGGACTAGCAATTTTCTTCCAATTAACTAGATGGGTGCCCTTGTTATTGTTTCCTTTCCAAATGAAATTATGAGTGACTTGATCAATGTTGTCGCAAATATTTTGAGGAAGCCAATTAATTTGCATATAATATGTTGGAATGGAAGATAGAACAGATGAAGCAAGGGTCAATCTACCTGCTTTATTGAGGAGCTTGCCTTTCCAAAAGGCCAACCTATTCTGCATTTTTTCAATGATGAAAGAGAAATCACTTCTTTTTGGACGTCCCTTTAGGATAGGGAAGCCGAGGTATTTTCCAAGGGAGGTAGTGCTACGGATACCGGAGATAGCAGTGAGCTTGTGGATCTTGGCTTGCGGGACACCTTTTGAGAAAAAAGCACGGGACTTGAATAAATTGATTCTTAATCCTGACACCTTGCTGAATTCTTCAAACAATTCTGAAACTACTTTAAATTGCGAGCTTTTTGCTTTGGTGAAGAGAAGAACATCATCCGCAAATAAAAGATGAGATAAGAAAGGCTCGGTGTTGTTGATACGGATTGGCTCCCATCTTCTTTGGCTCACTGCATTATTGATGGCAACTGAAAGCTTTTCCATACACAATATGAAAAGGTAAGGAGAGAGTGGATCGCCTTGACGAAGACCATGAGTAGGCTTAAAATGGGGAAGCTTGTTACCGTTCCACAAAATAGAGAAGGTGGAGGAGGAGACACAATGCATAATTAACTTGATGGTAATGTCAGGTAGGCTGAAATCATGCAGGCAGTTATGAAGAAATTCCTAGTTAACATTATCAAAGGCTTTTTCCAAGTCCAGTTTGAAAGCCACATAGCCTTTCTTTTTTTTGGTTTTCCTCATGAAGTGAATAATTTCCTGCAAAACAATTGAATTGTCAGTGGTGCCCCTACCAGGTAGAAAACTATTTTGATAGGGGCCAATTATAGCATTAAGAATGGGTCTAAGGCGGTGAACCAAGACTTTTGTGATGAGTTTGTACACAATATTGCATAGGCTAATGGGTCTAAAATCTTTGAAGGTTTTGGGTGGGTCAGTCTTGGGAATGAGGGCAATGAGAGTTTCAGATATGTGAGGGTCAAAAGCACCAGTTTGGAAAGCCGATTGGACCATATGAAAGATATCATCTCCAATGATGTGCCAATATTGGTTAAAGAAGATGCATTGGAAGCCATCCGGGCCAGGAGCTTTGTAGGGTTTCATGGTATTAAGGGCGACTAAGACCTTAGTTTTGGTGACAGGCTTGGTGAGGGAGATAACGCCTAGCTCATCAACAGTGGGATGCAAGCCAAAGTTAAAGGTGCGGTAATGATTAGCTTGGTTTTTGGTAAAAAAATCCTTGAAATATTTGTGAGCTTCATCTTGGAGTATGTCGCAATCTGTAGACCAAGAACCATTTGGGAGCTGGAGGCTATGGATTTTGTTTTTCTTTCTACGGATAATGGTTTGGGTATGATAGAATGAACTGTTTTTGTCACCAAATTTGACCCACATATCTCTGGATTTTTGATACCAAAGCATCTCTTCTTGAAAAAGGATATGATTGTATTCCTGTTGTAGTTCTTTTTCTAAAAGCATGTGTCTAAGAGAATCCACTCTTTCAAGATATTTTTGAACCCCTTTCAACCTGCTCTCCACATTCTTTTTTCTTTTGAAAATATTGCCAAAAACTTCATGGTTAAAAGTGATAGAATTATCTTTGACAATATTTAAAGCGGTGGTGGTATCATGGTTTGCTGAGCTCCAAGAGTTTCTTACCAGGCTCTCATAGTCTTTGTGGTCAATCCAAGCAGCTTCAAAGCGAAAAGGTCGAGGTCCTCTAGCTAAGGGGAGGCCACCAAAACGGAGGAGAAGGGGATTGTGATCAGAGTGTAGCCTACAAAGAACTTCCACAAATGCTTCAGGGAAATGCATGCGCCAATCCACATTTGCCAATCCGCGGTCCAACTTTTTGGAGAGAATTCTAAGTCCATTGAAGTTGCGATGCCAAGTATATCGGGCACCTGTTGTAGTGATATCAAGGAGGTTGCAGTTATCCATAAAATTCGAGAACAAAGCTGCTCTATTGTGCTGGAAAATTCCCCCTCGCTGATCACTTGGGAGAAGAGTTTCATTGAAATCACCAATGATCATCCATGGAGTGGTGATGGTGTTGCTAGTGGATGAGAGGTAGTTCCAAAAATTAGTGTGCATGGTGGCGTTAGGACTAGCATACACACAGGTACAAGTGGTGATTGTTGCACCACGACTTATGTTGAAAGTGATTGAATATTGATTAAAATCAAGGACGGTAGAGGTAATGGTGGTAGCAGTGTGTGTCATCAGCCATATACCGCCGGAATGGCCATTTGCATCTACAATATGTACAGGACTGTAGTTGTTGTTGTTCCAGAAGGAGGCAAGGTTCGCGTAAGGCGTATGTGTTTCATAAATTGCTATGTAAGTGGGACTATACTTTCTCAATAACTCTTTCAAGTGTCTTCTTGCATTTTTATTTTGGGCCCCCCTGATATTCCAAGAGAGAATTGAAACATCTAGTAGCGCTTCCATAAATAAAAAGAATGAAGATAGGACACTAATAAAGAGACACTAAATGATCATGTCACTAGAGTCCTCCTTATTATTACTGGAGGCTTCATGTTTTCCTTCAGTCATGGTTGCATGGACTTTCATGGGATTGAGATTATCATGGCTAGTCATGGCTACATCTTCCAATTCTTGGAAATCATGCTCGAGATTACCACTGGAAGTTTCGGATGGTTTGGCTATATTTATTTGTATGGAGTCTGTTTTGGAATTAATGTTGTTGGGAGGGGAATTCGATATTGGTTGGCTATTATGTGGTGGGTCCATATTTGTTTTTTTAGTGTTGACTTGTGTGAAACTAGTCACCTCAGGCGTGATCTTATCTAGGATAGGGTGTTGATGGTTTTTATTTTTCTGCTGTATGGGACCACTAGGACTGACTTTCGGAGAGAGAGCAAGGTTTTGGATGATTAATTCATCATCATCCCTGTTGTGACGGCGCCTTTTTAGATCTATTGGGGTTTTAGTGTTAAGTGGGGTCACGTGAGGATTAGTTCTTGAGGGGTAGGTGTTGGATTTAGGTTGGTGGGCCGTGTTAGACAGAGCAGAGAATCTGTTGGCTTTGTTGTGGTTGGTGCTTTTGGAATGGTTTGACTGATGGCTATTGGTTGATTTCTTTCTCCTGGTAACAAGGAGCCAATCCCCATGTAACTGTTGTGCTCCTTCATTAACACTAATAATGCTTCCATTAATAATTGACTCATCATTTTGAATGGCATTTAATTCATTTCCGTTACTGTTTTGCGAAAATGAATTGGGAGGATTAATGTGTGGGTCAAGCTGTGACTGGTGGTTGTTCAGTTGGTGGTTGGCGGCGGTTTGGTGGTGTGGTGGAGGTGGTGGGTTGGGTGGGTCACTTTTGGTGGTTGTTTGGTTGCAGCTTCTTCCCAGGTGTCCGTAACAACCACAGTTAGTGCAGATTAAATGTAATCCTTCGTACTGAATCTTATACCAGTGTCTGTTAACCCAAATTTTACCCACTACTGGCACTGTAAGGTCCACCTCCACACAAACACAGGCGAATTTTCCTCTTTCCACTTTCAGCGTATTTGTGTCAACTTTTATCAGACGACCAATTGCAGAGGCCATTGCCAGCAAGAAACTTTCATCATAATAGACTAAATTTAGGCCAGGGAAACGTACCCAAACAACTGTGCGTTCGACTTTAGCTTCTGGTGAGGCAAATTCTGGTGACCAGTGAGTGACCGCCAAGCAATGATCAAAAATCATCCAAGGTCCGCCGGTGATGACTTTCTCCTTGTCTGCTTCTTGATCGAATTTGACCATGTAGAAACTGTTGTCATTATCCATGATTTCAAAACCACTTTGTAGTTTCCAGACTTTCTGCAACCGATCTTTCATGGTATTGTATCCAAGGTTCTTTCCTAGCAATTTGACCACAAGCGCATCTTTCCATGGTGTGCACAGTTCCTGAAATGTTTTAGGTTCCAAGAATACCTTTGGGAGGAGGCGGTTTCCATTTTCCAATTCAATGCAGACAAGATTTTTTTCAATCATATTCTCTTTTTCACGTAATGGAATAGTGTAACGCCCCATTTTTATTTAATTATTTTTAGTTGATGTTTGAGTATTTTTATATGACTATATTTGACATATATGATTTAGATATGATTTTATGTGAAATATATGACTTGGTATGAATTGTGTGATATTTGGTGTGATGATAATTTATTATATGATTTATGGTGTTGTGTTTTATTCAAATAAATGTTGTTTGATTATTTTATTTATTTAATAAAAAGGTAGAAAATAGTATTATTTGGTTTAAAGGGAATTAAGTATAATTATGAGGAATAAGTGGGAGTTAAGGAAATAGGAGGGGGTTATAGTTTACAATAAAAAGAAAAGGAGAGTCAGAAAGAGTTTTACGTACAATTGAAAAAAAAAAGAGAAAGTGAGTTTTTGAGAGAAGAAGAGGAGAAAACCTAGAACCAAGAGAAGAGGCTAGAAGAAGAGAGAAGAACGCAGCTTAATTCAGGAATCATAATCTAAGGTAAGGGTGAGATTCCTTCAATAATATGTATATATAATTTTGATTGTTGATGAAATTGTGTTCTAGGTTTAGGGTTTAGAAAGTTTATGATAATTGATATGATGTGATGAATTGTGTTGTTTAATGCATGTTTCTGTGTTGTTTTGATTGTTATGTTGTATATAGAACCTGTAAACATTGTTCTCTATCAAATTTGGGATTTGGGTAGATGAAATTTGGGTTTTTGAATGAAAAATAGAGTTTTCCCGAGAGCTGCCTTTGACAGCATACCCTGTTTCATGTTGTTGCGTCTTTTGCATCAGTTTCTGTTTCGAACTAGCTTTCGGTGTAAACACGAAAGTTGTAGGTATGAATGTTAGCTTTCTAATGCCTTTGGTCTGACGTCAAAATGATTTACAGAACTTGAGTTATGGTCAAATTACTGAACGTAGGTCACAGTGAATTTTTATGAATTTCAGCACAACTTTGTCCGAATTTGAAATGAAAACTGGTATTGATTGGTACATAATTGGTCTTAGGTGTAAACATGAAAGTTGTAGATATTTGAGTTAACTTTCTAATGGCACTGGTTTGACTTGAAAATGTTTTGTAAATCTCGAGTTATGATAAAAATAGTCCAAGTAGGTCTTCAGAAAATTTTAAGAAAACTTAGCTTAACTAATCCCAAGTTAGTCCAAAACTTATGGTTGGTTTCCCAACTTCAAAATTAAGTATTAGGGATTTAGTCGGAGTGTTTTATGAGTATTTGGCTTATGTTTTACTGATCAACTAGCTTTATTTTTGAAGAATGTTTTGATTAGATATGAATTGATGAGCAAAGATAAATAATTGATGATGTGTTATTTAATGATGTAATTGATGTATCATTTAAAGATGTGTTATATAAAGATGTGTCATTTTAATAATAAGGTAATTTAATGAATGTATATGCCGTGTATAATGTTATGATAAATTGAATTGATGTGATAGTGTGATTGATGAATTATTTGACTAAGTGTAATTTATAAATAATGTAATGATTGATGATTTAGAGTTGGAATTATGTGACAGATTTATATATTGTGAAAGATGTTCATATGAAGTTGTAATGGTTATACTGGGTGATTATTGTTGATGTTGACTTGCTGCATATTATTTAATGGTGCTGCCTTGCTGTCGTGATTAGGATGTTAATGTTGGTCTAAGTTGTTTAAGTTGTAAGACGTTGAGTCCATGCATACTCATTTAAGTTGAGGGCTTGATGCCCTGTAATGTATATTTATACATATTATGTTGAGGGCTTGATGCCCTGTAAGTTGAGGGCTTGATGCCCTGTGAGCCTATTTACGCTTATACGTTGAGGGCTTGATGCCCTGGTTGGTACCACATGCATGAGGTCTAAGTGTTGCATAGTCGTGTCGTGTCGTTTGTGAAGTGATGATGTAATTGTGAAGTGATGATGTAATTTGCAAAGTGATGATGTATTCGTGATGGTGTAATTGTGACTTGTTGATGTATTTATGACGTGTTGAAGTATTTGTGATGTTATGATGTACTTGTGAATGTTTGAGATGTTTTCGTTATATGTGATGATTTGTTAATGTTGTTGATATTGTTGTTGTTGATTGTTTATTGTTGTTGTATCTTGCTAAATGTCGTTGATGTTGATAACGTTGTTGTTGCAATATATATATATATATATATATATATATATATATATATATAGACACACACATATATGAACTTGTTGATACTTGTGGTATAATTTGTTGTTGTTTCATCGATTTGATGAATTATATATTATTATTATTGAATGTGTTTCTCACCCCTTCTGTTGGAATTGCCGCCTTGTGGGCAAGTGCAGGTAGTGAAGGCTTATAGGATTGTCGGCTCAAGTGTCCTAGGGCTCTGATACGTAACGGGATGGGAAACGTTGTCTTATTCTTTCATTCCTTTATGTATCGAATTTTTAAATAATGTTGTTGAACCTTAATTATGTTGGATATCATTTTATTGTTGAGGCCTTTGTGCCAAGATTTTGTTGAAGTTGATTATATTTTAAAAAAGACTTTTCCGCTGCAAAATATTACGAGATTAATTTATGTTGTTGAATAAATAGGATATTTTCTATTTATGAATTTTTGAAAAGTAGTGTGACATGTCCGTATTTGTTGAACTCTGATTATATATTCTTTATTAAACGTTGTTTTGGGAAACGGGGTGTTACAAATAGCATTTGGGGTTCCTATCAGTTTATCTCGAAATGAGGTCTTGGTTTTGGGGGGGTTGGGTGGTTTTTTGTAGCTTTGTTCACCTTGGGCGGAGAAGACAAACTCAGAGCTCATCTCTCTAGTTTCTCTCTCTAGTTTTCTCTCTCTATATGATACCATTATATGATATCATGTTTTAATTCACTATTTTTGCTATTAATACTAATAATAGCATTCCTAATCAAAGTTGGCTCGGCTAATAATGAGTTGACTCAACCTCAAGGGTGTGAATTCAATCCCACTATTAGCGTGACGATCTCTTTGATGGGGAATAACTTTGTAAGTGCTCACCGAGTCATGAAACATATCTTGATCTTGATGTGTCATCCAGAGTCTAACTCACCTAAAAAAATTATAATAATAAATAAAAATTAAATTGTAAATTGTAGATTATGATAGTAATCTTTGAAAAGCCTCAATTTATTTTATGAAAAATTAAGGGCGTGTTTGTTTCAAGGCAAGAAATTATATTCCTTGAAACGATATTCCTAAGGAATAACATTCCTACCCATTTATTTGGTAAAAAAAATAAGATTTCGTGGAATGTTTTAGAAATTAATTAATTACACAAATAAAAATGGAAATAAATGTTAATGGTAGTGAGAATTCATAGCAAGTGGAGTTTTTTTTGTTGTAAAAATAACAAGTTGAGTTTTATTAGCATGAGAATTTTAGATTCTCATTCTTTAAGCATGAGAATAACAATAGAAGAAAACATGTGTAAATAACATTCCTGAGAATATAACATTCACGGGAACAAATTTTCAAAACTTGAAACAAACATGAGAATGTTGCATTTCTAATCTCACATTCCTAGTAATCAAATTACAAACTTTGAAATAAACACACCCTAAAGTCTCTTTGACATATTCTAAAGGAACTTTTTATTTAAAAGAAATAATAATAACAAACACAATTTAAAAGGAGAATTGAATGATATCCAAACTTAAATTTTAGCAATAACTCAATGATTTTTCAAATTTCAATTTTACGAATTTTTAACAAAAAATTTTATGCAATTTATTTAGGGGATCCCTCACAAAAGTGAAGAGAGATATGGTGCTTTTATAGCCACCCTTCTAATGGTCATAATGAACCAAAACCTTAAGTCATGCATCAGGTATATTGGTCATCTAACTTATATGTAACATCTACTTTAGCATCCAATATATCCCTTTAACACACACTTGACACATTGACATCTCTCTCTTGAGTTTGAGACTCTTTGCAACCGAGATATAGAGACATAATAAAATAAAGTTAGACGGATGCACGGCATGCTAAAAAAGGTGGGTTTATGGTGGCTTTATACAAAGAGCTTTTATCCCTTTCTTTCATGATAAATAAAAGATTAAGCAAATGAAATCCCAAAACGAATAAAATAGTTCGTCATAATGTTAGGACTTTCGCGGGAGCGTAAACTGGGTCGGATAATCTCATTATACTAAGAGCAACTACTCAAGTGAGATTAACATCACATCTTTATCCAAATCCTAAAAGCATTGGATTTATGAGTCATCTCACTAATATGTTTGTCACTATATTCTCCTACATTCAATCTGAAACTTTAACTCATATAAGACATGTTAACATCTCTCCCTTTAAGTGTGAGACTCTCCCTTTAAATGGTGAATTGGTGGTGATTTAATGGAGGGAGGTTTATGTTCCTTTATTTCATGAGAAGTTACGAAATAAATTAGAAAAGGAAAGAAAATAAAAAAATAATTGGAACATGAGAGAAATGATAAGGAAAAAGGAGTGTGTGCTTTTCTGGGAGCGTAGAAGGAATAAAGTGAATTGTCGATAATTTTACTGATTCGATTAAGAAGTTGGACATTTTTTAGTAAATATTTAACCAAAAAATTAGACTAACAAAAAAAATGCCATGTTAATTTAAAATTTCTAATAAGTATTTATTTTGTCAAATCTACAATACACATATGCTTTTTTCCAATGTAAAATTTCACCAAAGAAGAAAAGTGAAGGAGTTTCAAGTAGTTGATGTTGAATAAAAAAAATATAGCATGAGAGAGAAGGACTAGGGGTGTTCATGGGTTGGGTTAACCCACAAAACCCGGTCAAACCCGACAAAAAAACCTAAAAAATGGGCTAGGTCGGATGATCAGGTGGGTATGGTTTCTAAAAATAGAAAACTAATAAAAATAAATGGGTTTATGGTAAAACCAAACCCAGACCCAAAAAACCCACTTACCCAATAACAGGGGCGGTTTCACCGCTCGGCGACCCCGAGCAGTCGCCCGGGCTCGATCGATGATTTTTGGACATTAGACTCAACTCAAAAGCCCATTAACACACTTACAAAAAGAAAAATTTAGACAAAATCGGAAAATTCTCACACGCAAATAGGTTTCGAAAAAAACATTTACCTCCTAATTTCATTTAGTACACTATCGACGAATTCATCTATCTTATTTTAACGTGTTAATTATTCAAATTGACTTAGTAAAATACATTATGTCTGAAAAATGACCCTTTAAAATACAAAACATATATTCTAGCATTGTAACTTGAATATCTTCTTATTTTTTACCACCCTATAATATACGCGTAGCCTAAAAGTGTGACCTACAGATTCAATTTTTTCACTATTTTTTTTCAATATATGTTTAGCACAATAAAATATAGCTTTACACAAAAAATTAAATTTCTTCGACTAGGGATAAATTAATTATAAATTTTTATCCCCTCATAATTATGAATTTCGTAAACAATTTATAATAAATTTCAATTTTGTACGTTTTGGTTGAAAAATCAAAATACACTTAAACGACTTCGAAATGCTATGAAACTTTACAAATCCTTTTTATGTATTTTTATAGATGTCTCTGCAAATAATGAGCTCAAAATTCGATTTATAGGTCAAGATTTCCGTTGTTTTGTTTTTTTAGTTCTTGACACTTTAAAAATTCATAATTAATTTGTCGTTTGTCGAAAATTTATAATTTTTTTTTTGTAAAGACATATTTTAACGTTCTTAACTCGCCTCTAAGAAATCATGAAAAAATTCAATCTCTTGGTTGCTTTTTTGGACTTCACGTATGTTACAGGGTTATAAATAATAAAAATCTCGAATTACATTGTCAGAATACATATTAATTTTTTTTTTTGATAAGCCAAAGCAAAATGACACAAAAAGAATAGTGCCCAACTAAGTTGGTGTCCTACTCTGATCTGTTGCCATTTGCTAAAATATATTATTAAAAAAAGGAAAAAAATACATAAAAACTGGGGGGACATAAAACCTTACCCAGACAATCCATGTGAATCAGCTCTAACGGGTAATACATCGAATAAACAACACACAATGGATTCGACCCTAATCAATTCTAACAAACGAACACTACGTTTGAAAGGAGCAACTGAGTCTATAATTTGGCGAATGAAACATTCGTCAACACGAAATCAGATCACGTACCATCAACTCCCTGCAATATGAGCAGCAAGCATTCACGACTCTTTTGAGTCCACACAGTTCCATTTCAATCTACGAAACCACGGACAATTGATAGGGGAGTGGATTCCACCGCCAACACGATAAAAAGCGAAACCACACACACCAACTGTTTACTGCGATCATCAGCAAAGTAATAACCATTTCTGGCTCAACAACGGTACCACAACCACCTTCAAAGAAAGTGAATGGAGACAAATCGTTGTATGAGATATGGTTTATGAACCGACTGCCAGCACAATTCAGATTCACGTACCAACCACCCCTGCAACCAAAACAACGAGCATCACAGCCCTTTCGAGCCTCACAATCCACGCCCTACATTGACACCAACAAAAGCATCGTAGACGAAGGAAACAGAACCACATACGCACAGAATCAAGAACCCAGTCACGGCGGCGCGATTCTAACGAATTCAAACCACAGGCGCAACTGCCGGACCAACACAGGGTGCACCTAGAACTTGGACTTCCGACGAACCACCGCCGAAAGATTAGAGAGGCGATGCGGATGGGCTACTTATCGCCGCACCACCAACCCCGACCATCTACATCTTGGCAGCGGCGATTCGGAAAGAGATGGAGTACGGCGCGTACAAACCAAAAAAAGAGAAGGCACAAACGATGGTGGACAGTGAATACGGTAGATGTGGCTGTAGTTTGCAAGAGAAAAGGAAGGGGAAGAAAGTGGAGCGGCGACTCAAAAAAAAAAAAATTGTCTCCGTGAACATTTTTTCATGATCTACATATTATTTAATTATAGCGTCAATTTTCAGACTTCACGTACATTACATGGTCAATTTCAATTAATAACCATATTTTAAATTGTACTTTTGTTGACAAAATGAGAAACCTCTTTTATTTCGATTTATGACTGTTTACATATTATTTCAAATGTGAATTTGCAATTTTTTTTTTGCCCGGGCTCCATAAATTTCCTAGCTCCGCCACTGCCCAATAATGTCAATATTTTTTCTTTATTTTTATAAGGTAGAAGAAAAATACTAAAGGTTATGGTCAAGCCAAGTTATATTTCCAAAACATACATATTGTACCCTATATAATAAAAATTAAAACATGCTAGAGTTACAAATTAAGATGTTACCCTTTTTTTTTTTGCCAAAAGATGTTACACTTTTTAGTTATTTTAATACTAAGGCTTAAATTTGATTTTCGTCCCTGTAACTTGGGCGTGTTTTGATTTTCGTCACTGTAAAAAAAAAGTTTTAATTACATCCCAGCAAAAAAAGTTTTATTTAAAAATGGTCCCTGGCCCCACATCCCAGCTGATTTGGCATGCTGTATGCCATGTGGTAGTTGCTAACTGTGCAACTTTGGTCACGTAGCGCTAACGTAGCAGGCCACGTAATTTTTAAAATATTATTTTTTAAAATAAATTGAAAATTATTTTTAAAATTAAAAAAATCTGGAAAAATATTAAAAATAAAAAAAAATCCGAAAAATAAAATATAAATCAGAAAAATTTCGATTTTTTTTTAATTTGAAAATTATATATTAATTTTTTTCGAAAATGCTGAAAATTTATTTTCAAGAGTTATAAATTTTGAGATTATATAATTTTTAATTTTTTTTCATAGTTTAATTTTCAAACAGTTATTTCCATATCTAAAAAAAGGTAGTTTTCGATTTTTTTTTTTCATATTTTCAAAAAAATTTAAAATTATATAATTGAAAAAAATTTGGAATTTTGTTTACGATTTTTTATTCATTTTTTTTAATCTTAAAAAACTATTTTCATAATTTTAAAAAAAAAATAATGTTTTAATGACGTGGCCTGTCACATCAGCGCCACAAGGCCAAAGTTGCACAGTCAGCAACTGCCACGTGGCCAAAACCATGCCATATCACCAAAAAAATGGGGCCAAGGACGTTTTTCAAATAATTTTTTTTTTGCATGGATGTAATTCAAACTTTTTTTTACAGGGGCGAAAATCAAAACATGCACAAATTACAGGGTTGAAAATCATATTTAAGCCTAATACTAATGCAATTTTACCAAATTTTTTTAAGAAAATTAAAAAGTAGAGTAATATTTAAGAAAAATTATGAGTATTTGTCTTTAGTCATTTAATATTAAAAAAAATAGAAAAATAAGTTTGGTAACCCATTATCCAATTCAACCCAACCCAGAAATTAATGGGTTTGCCCAAACCCACCCAATGATATAACGGGTGGTTAATTTACCTCACCCAAACCGGAGTACCCTATATGGTTCGGGTTTTGGATTTGGCCAAATCCAACCCAAACCGGCCCACGTACACCATTCTGAATGACATCCAATAACTAAAGTTTAAGATAAAAAAAAAAATTGACAATTGAAAACTAACAAAATAAATTATCATAATGTTGGAATTTTTGGGTGAGTCTTCACCGGGTTGGATGATCGTATTACGTCAGTAACAACCATAAGGGCATATGGTAGAGACGATTTGTTGGGTAGGGACAATAAATTGTATATGCAGTGGTAGGCCTCGCAACTCCAACACCACAGTTATATGCAGAACATAAAAAAAAAAACAAAAACTCATGTCTTCGTGATTAATTTTAGTCATCCGTGTAAAATATTCTGACGTTAAATACTAATATTTCGACGTTACATCCGTTAAATCATTCCTATTTAACAATACGAAAATCCAAATAACTATATACGCGTTGATATTTGTATATAATATGCAATAAAAAATAATGAATTTGCCGTTTAATTAGATTTTATAAAATAAAATAAAAAAAGTTGTAATTTTAGCCCGTATTTGGCACGGGTTTCCAAACTAGTTATATAAATTTGAGGGTTTTCCTCAAGTCTATATATAGAAGTGTTTTTCTCATCATATTCTTATGACACGTGGCACTCTCAACAAACAAAGCTAGCTTTTTTCTCTTTTCACAAGTGGCGTCTTGAGGCAAACCAAAGAATGTCATGAGTTTGACATTTAATGAGATGTACATTTATTTAGTTTTTAATTTTCATCTTTATCTCTATTATAAACATTTGACTTACAAAATTGTAAAAGTACACTTAGCACTCTAAGTTGTTAATCCTCATTAATGCTCAAATACATCTAAAAATTCAAATTTCAACTTTATATTCCATTTGAAATTCAAATTTCAATGCTTAGTGAAATAGGTAATGAGAATCTGGCCACTAAAAAAATTTAATTTCATTTAAATTGTTTTAATGTATGACTTTGATATATTTTTGTAATTTTGAATGAAAATAATAATAATAATAATAATAATAATAATAATAATAATAATAATAATAATAATAAGTACTCCTTACAAGCATCTATATGCACGACAATTACTGAATTGTTTTAATGTATGAAACTTATAAAAAAAAAATGAATCCTTACATTATTTAGACATCAAGCATAAGGAGTTTGATTTTTTGTAATTTAAAAAAAAACAAACTAGAGAATAAAAAAAAATATTGCTTTAGAAGTTTATTATAAAGGATGATGTACAATATTCAATTTAAAAGGCATGACAGAATTAGCACAAAGAGAGGATACAAAATTAAAAAAAAAAAAAAAAAAGAGAGAGAGATTTCAAATGATTTCATTATAAAGACAACTTTTTAATGTGCTTGGTATGAAGAAAACTACCAAAATGCCCTTGCAAAATTGTCTATATAAATGACGTTCGAAAGAGCAGTGCAGATCACATCGTTTCTACCATTTATTCTCTTTTTCTTATTAGTTTATTTGAATGAAATTAGGAAGTCAAATAGAATCTCGAATGAGTGGATAAAAAGTACCTTAACTCTTATCCATAAGTACATGGGTTATATATCAAATTGAAAAAGAAAAAAATGGATGGTGCGTCGATATTATTGTAGTTATGGAAAAATTGAAAAATGAGTTATTAACCGGTTTTGAAGTTATTAACCGCTTTGAATGAAATTGAAAATTGAAAAAGTACCTTATTTTGAAGTTATTATCCGGTTAATGTATGACATCATAGAAATATTTTTGGGTAGTAGTTTTAGACAGATATTGCATGTAATCAAGAAAGGATTAACACATGTTATTGGTTAATTTCTTCAACTAATTCATCTATTCTACCGAAAAATTGTATTATGTTGATGCTTACTATGATTATGAGATTGATGACATCTTCTGTACCTGCAGAGTAGGATGAAATTGAAAATTTTAGTTAATAGATACTGTAAATTTGAGAAAGTGATGACAATATAGATGAAAATGGTGAGACCAAAATCGAAATTCCTGAAGATTTGCTCACTTCTAACAAGTACATATTCGTTGAGTTAATGACCCTGATAGATTTTGCATACTTTTTTTTTTGTTAGGTATTAGTTTTTATACGTGAATTGGACATGGGCTCACCAGGATCAAAGCAGACCTCAAGGCTCAAAGACCACTTACAAAGGTACTTATAGATCACCCACAAAAACTATACAATATTACAACCAACTTTACAATTTATATTAATTTTATGTTAAAATTATGTTGTTTTATATGTCAAATAACTTCCTAACTTTGTGTGAGATGTATTTATTTTTTGTGTAAACTAATTTTCAATTTGGTTTAAAATAATATTTTTATTCAAATTTAATCGGTACATCAAATTCATGTGCTTGGCATGGCATAATTTTGCTGATATATTAAACATACTAAGTTTAACAATGAATACATTTTATACTAAGAATATACCTTATCATTTCAAATCCAAATATTTTAATCCTTATATATAATATATAGATATTTCAATGACTAAACATAATTAAGATGGTATTTTTTATGTTGAATTTAAATTTAAGATAACCTAGTTTTAAATCAAGTAATTTGATAAAAATAAATAAATTATTTCCCCATGCATTGCACGGGTCTTACACTAGAAAAGGTTTGAAGTTGCTCATCTTGGATGAAGATAGTAATGTTTGCAAGGAGACCACAAATGTTGTGTATCGTGAAGTTTTTCAAAAAGTATGATCATTGGTTATGTTTTAGAATTATTGTTGCTATAATTTAGAAAACTGAAGTTGTCTATTGTTTGTAAGTCGTTTTTTGTTTTAATTTCTTTGTAACGCGTACTGATCATTACAAGGCATGCAATTTTTATATAAGCAGATCCTCCTGCCATTGACTTTTAATTGATGCACTTTTCAGGTATAACAATACGCGGAACTTTTTTTTACATCGTTGTTACCATAAAATACAATATTTACATTAGACCATTAGTTTTGTAAAAGATAAAAACAAATAAGAATCGGCGTTTTTGTAGCCCAAACTATGTTTATACACACCCGTAAAAAATTTAACGTTTGCATTCACATACTAGGTGTATACATATGACCTTGACTATATTATATAAAAAAAATACAATGTTTTTAGTTTTTATGATTAATAAAATACATTATGTCAACAAATAATAATATGAAATATGTGGGCGTATTTTTGAAAAAATATTGCATATGCTAAGTTTAACAATGAATAGATCATATACTACAAATAATTAGTATAAGTATAAATCAAAATACTTTAATCGTTATGTGCAATGTTTAAATATTTTAAAATATATACAAAATTAAGATGATATTCCATGGCAAATTTAAATTATAACCACACTTATAACTTTAAGATAACATAATATAAAATATATATATTTGATCAAAAACAAAAAATTTATTTCCCCGTGCTTGACACATGTCACTAAACTAATTACATCAAATGTGTGATTAAGTTTATTTTTTGGTTGATAGTGATATCGCGAAAAGCTCATTGACACCGTGATTTTATAAATCAATAAAGTGTAACTTTTAACAAAAATGACAACGGTTCGTCGTCTTAATTCTACAATTCTCACCGGCAGGCTTCCCTGCAAGTTGTCCTGTTTTCTATAGGCCTCCAGCATCTAGAAATAACAACAACTTTGATAGGAAAAAAAAAAGGACAACAAGTCAACAACAAAGGAAAACTAGAGTAACAGGCAAAAGTAGAAAAGAAATAAGAGACCCGCAAGTAAAATTTACGGATGGTAATTTTGCAACAAAATTTATTTATTTATTTTTATGAATATAACATAACTAAAATATTATTAATAGATCTTTTAGAATTTTTTTCTTCCCTCCCATGATCCACTCCTATCTTTTTCTAAATATTAATTCAATTAAATATGAATTAAAATATCCCTTCCTTCGTCCCGTGAGCATAGCCCAGTTGGCAGGACAATGTATTATCATATCACATATGCAGAGACCGGAATTCAAATCTCGGATACCTCACTTATTCATCTTCTAGCCACTAGGCTACCTGACAAAAAAAAATAAAAAATATCCCCTCCTTCCGGTCAAACATTACAATAACAGTCATGAATGTCATACTTCTAACGCGGCAAGGAAAATTCCACCATAATATTATATTATATTATAATTATCTTAATTAAGTGTAGCATAAAAATTCTCTATTTCAAAGTCATACACTAACGTCACTCCAAGGACCTTTGATAATAATGTTCCACAAATGTAATGATACATGTGCTTTGTTTTCAACTTAATAATATAATTTGGTATATGCACAAACCAAATACAAAACGATTTAAATTTTGTATTTTTGTTGCAATTTTATTCTGGTCATCCTTAAGGACCATTTCTAAATAGCCAATTTATTCAAATCGATCACTATTTCTAAGTAGCCAATTTCTCTTTAGTGTTTCTACGTTGCTTCTGCTTTCAACATCATTGGCATTTAGCTCAATTCATGAATAATTTATATATCCAAAGTCCAAACATTAGACTCATGCAAAAGATAAAATTCAATGAATATTGATATTATTTCCTTCTTGATAAATCTTACATGTATACTTCTTCTACCTTCCCTCAAATTTTCCATAGCAGTAGATACTCTAAATCTCACCCAATCTTTCACTAATGGCATGACCTTGGTTTCACAAGGTGAAAAATTTGTACTTGGTTTCTTCAGTCCTATGAATTCCAACAAAAGTTACTTGGGGATTTGGTATAAGAATATCCCAGTACAAACAGCTGTTTGGGTTGCAAATGGTGTCAAACCCATCAATGATTCCTCCTCCGGAATCCTAACGCTAAACAACACTGGCAACCTTGTCCTTAAACAAAGAGACAAAGTAGTTTGGTATACTACATCTCAACAAGATTCCGCGAATCCAGTTGCACAACTTTTGGATTCAGGGAATCTTGTGATACGAGACGAGACGGAAACAAACCCAGAAGTTTATTTGTGGCAGAGTTTTGATTACCCTTCTGATACAATACTTCCAGGGATGAAGTTGGGTTGGAATCTTAAAACTCATACGGAAAGGAGAATGACGTCTTGGAAAAGTCCTGACGATCCATCACCAGGAGACTTATATTGGGGTTCATTACTTTATAATTATCCCGAACAATATCTTATGCAAGGAACAAAGAAATATGTAAGAATTGGACCATGGAATGGATTGCACTTTAGTGGTGTACCAGATCAAAAGCCTAACAATGTTTATGCTTACAATTTTGTGTCTAATAAGGATGAGATATACTATATATACAGTATGTTGAACGATTCTGTAATATCAAGAATGGAATTGAATCAAACAGCTTCAACATATTATCGATACGTGTGGTCGGAAGATCAACAAATTTGGAACGTTATGAAATCACTACCAAAAGACAGGTGTGACAATTATAGAAAATGTGGAGTCTACGGTACTTGCACGATCACAGGCTCACTACTATGTGAATGCTTATCAGGGTTTAGCCCCAGGTCTCCAGCTGCTTGGAACTCATCTGATTGGTCTCAAGGATGTGTCCGAAATAAACCGCTAAACTGTACTAACAAACTCAATGATGGATTTGTGAAAGTCAAAGGTCTGAAAGTTCCAGATTGTACAAATACTTGGGTAGATCAAACAATAAGTCTAGATGAATGTAGAGTCAAGTGCTTGAATAATTGTTCTTGTACGGCTTATACTAATTTTGACATATCAGGAGAAGGCAGTGGTTGTGTCATGTGGTTTGGTGATTTAATTGATATTAGGGAGTATGATAATGATGGTCAGGATCTATATATTCGAATGGATGCTTCAGAATTAGGCAAAGGTAAGAACATCTTTTTTTTGATTTTTTTTGCCATGGAACCATTAAATTCAAACTTCAACCTTTTATCAGAAACATTCATGTAATATATATAGACACACACACACACACACACACACATGTTTTATTTATTTTAATTTGGTCTTGTACACTTAACTTTGAAGAGGGACATAATGGGCTCAAGAAGGATATGATAAGCATTCTTGCTAGCATCATTATAGCATCTGGGATGCTATTTTTTGGATATCGTCTCTACATACTGCGGCGCAGAATAACTGGTATGAAACTTTTGTATCTATATTTCCCTAAATGGATGTTAGAATTGTTTTTTATTGAACTAGGATGAACTCTAAGAAAATCACTTGGCTGTACAGCTACTTACAGAGGAATAAGAAGTAAATAAATTAGCGAATGAGATGGTGTGTGTGTTCTTACAGTCAAATTTAATCAGGGTCAAAATGTAACTTACCAAACTAAATAAATCTGAGGCTGCTACTCTTCCAACGTATCGTGACGCATAGTGTGCATTATTATGACATCTTAACAAAAGTAAAGGCTTTGAGCAATTTTTGAAAAATTGCAGATCAAGTAATCCAAATTTAGAAGGTGTATGCTGTGTGCTGGTTTCATAATCATGTATGGTCTGTTTTCAGCAGCATGTCAGTAGTCATTTTCGTTCTTTTTTAAGTGTGCTTGCTGGAATTTTTTATCGTTTGTTTGGACTGTTGTGGAGAGTAGTTGTGTTGGAGGTTCCCGCTTTGAGTTGGTTTGGAGGATTATATGTAAAGTTTGAGGCTAACTAATGCTGCAATCCAGCTTCAGTTTTATTGAAGTTTACAGTTAGGGTCGTTATCGAATTTGTCTCGGCTATGTAATCATGTAGGGGGTATAAATCGTTTGTGATCCTTTTGGTTTTGGGAGTAAATTGTAATTGGAGGTCTGATTGTACTTGGTTGGTCAGGCCTTGTAGAATGCTTCAATTGCTAGATTTGTATTATTGGTGTTTGTATATTTTTCTCTAATCATTGCACAGCTTGTACTTGGATTAGTATTTTTTTAATAAAGTTTTACTTTTAAAAAATAAAATTTAAACAAATCAACTACAAAGTTAATGATCTATCACATACCTCTTACCTTATGCCTTAAAATAAACTGAAAGCCATTGTTCCATTTTATCAGAGGATTCAGAAATTATTGAACTGGAAGGTGGCAGAGTTAGTGAAGATGAGGATGACCTCGATCTCCCACTGCTTATGTATTCAACCTTAGTCACTGCCACTGATAACTTCTCGATAAAGAACAAGATTGGAGAAGGCGGTTTTGGACCTGTATACAAGGTAATTAAGTATTTATTATGTAGGAAAAAAGATTAACTATACTATCAATGTAATTAAAAAGTGTCGTAATTTACTTTTATATGTTATTATGTAGGGAAGATTGGCAAGTGGACAAGAAATTGCTGTGAAGAGGCTTTCAAGTGACTCTGGACAAGGAATTACTGAGTTAAAGAATGAAGTAAAACTTATAGCAAAACTTCAACACAGAAATCTTGTTAAACTTCTTGGTTGTTGCATCGAGGAAGAACATCGAATGCTAGTGTATGAGTACATGACAAACAATAGCTTAAATTGGTTGATTTTTGGTATGAATATTTCAAACATTCTTATACATTGGTAGACTACATTAATAATTCCAATATCACTTTGAAGGTTATGATTTGAAATCTAAATCCAAATAGGTCAATAAATATATTTATGAAACAGATGATACCAAAAGCAAACTGCTAGGTTGGCCTAAGCGCTTCAACATTATTTGTGGAATTGCCCGAGGTCTTCTATATCTTCATCAAGATTCGAGACTGAGGATAATTCATAGAGACCTCAAACCAAGCAATATTTTGCTTGACGACAAGTTGAACCCAAAAATATCAGATTTTGGCATAGCTAGAATTTTTGGATTAGATCAGACTCATGGAAATACAAGCCGAGTTGTTGGAACTTAGTAAGTATCTCAGTACCAAGCTGAATTTGATGATTTTTGCAACCGTTCTAAACTTTTCTGTTTTTGTTCTGATTGTATGTTGCAGTGGCTACATGGCACCAGAATATGCTGCTGATGGACTTTTTTCTGTGAAATCTGATGTATTCAGTTTTGGAATTTTGATGCTGGAGATTATATGTGGAAAAAGAAGTCGAGGTTTTTATGTCGAAAACGAATCTCCTAACCTTGTCACTCATGTAAGTATTTGATGTGATACATATGTAAGTACTTCTAATTTTTTACAATTTTCTAATTTCGATTTCCATGGTTCATTTTAGGCATGGAGTTTATGGAAAGAGGGAAGGGCTTTAGAACTAATTGACAAAAGCATGAAGGATTCTTGTGTTGAATCAGAGGCATTGCGTTGCATTCATATCAGTCTCTTGTGTGTCCAGCAATTTCCAGAGGATAGGCCTGGTATGCCTTCTGTGATTCTAATGTTGGGGAGTGATGGTGAATTTGCTAAGCCGAAAGAGCCTGGTTACTATGTAAAAAAGGATTCATTTGCAAAAACTTCCAATTCAGGTCAAAGTGAAAGGAGCATAACCAATCAGATGACTATCACCTTATTAGAAGCCAGATGAAAAAAAAGGATCAAATGAAAAACAAATTAGCTAATGTCTTCGGTCACATGATTTATGTAGTATCGACAATTCATATTGAAGGTGTGTTGACACATGTTCATATCTGACACCTACGTAATATTGACGCATTATTACATTCAATCACTTCAATTTTTTAAAATAGTGTCTATGTGTTATGTGTTCATAATTCATTGATCTCATTCCCAACAAATAGACACTTCAAATCATCCTTATAAATGACAACAACATTTTTTTTAGTTATGCAATAGAATTCTAAATACACACAACAAATTGTTCAAATGCAATGCCCTAAACAAAAATTGGAGCAACCACGTAACATTGTCTGTTGGTTACAAACAATGGACCCACATAAAAGATAACAATCATAGAATAAAAGCAATCTTACTCCTTTAACAGAGGCTGAAAATAGCAAATATAACAGAAAAATAAAAACAATGGATGATCTCTCATGTCCATAGGTTCTCTGAAACATTATAACAAGACTATTACTTTTTCTACCTTATTGATTTCTCCCGCGCCCTGTTTTGTAATCCGAAAACCTCAAAAAATAGGGTGTGTTATATGAATTTTTCGGATTACATAATCCGAACACCCTAAACACCCTTTTTTAAGGGAACAACAGTTTGGATTATATAATCCGAATTGTATCAGCACAAATTTTAAACATGTTTGTAACATGGATAGTCATTTTATGGACAATATTAATTTTCCTAACTCTAAACCTTCTGTTTTGGGTTATTGTTAGTTGTTAGTTAAAAATCGGGTTTTCGGGCTACTTGATCGATTGCTCCGACACTTCCCCAGAAAATCAGAAAAAATCAAGGATCAAGACTCCCTTAGAAGTAACTTCTTACGGGACTCTGTAACACCCCGTTTCCCAAAACAACGTAATAATAATATATTTGATCAGAGTAGTCAACAAACGGGCATGTCACATTGCTTTTCAAAATTATTAAATAGAATATAAAACTATTTAAAATACCAACATAATCATTCTTATAAATTCTGCAGCGGAAATATTATTTAAAAACCATCATCATTCAACTTCAACAAATCCTTGGCACAAAGGCCTCAACAATAAAATGATATCTAACATAATTAAGGTTCAACAACATTATTTAAAAATTCAATACATAAAGGAATGAAAGAATCAAGACAATGTTTCCCATCCTGTTACGTATCAGAGCCCTAGGACACTTGAGACGACATTCTACAAGTCTCCATTACCTGCACTTGCCCACAAGGCGGCAATTCCAACAGAAGGGGTGAGATTCACAAACAACAATAATATATATATAATTCATCAATTTGAATTAAAACAACAACAGCTCAACAAATGGCATCTGTAGCACATTTTTATATCACATGGCACCAACAATTGTAACAACACTCTACATCAATTCATAATTGGAATACAACAACATCATTGACTACAACACCAACAACTCAACCAACAACCTCTACGACTCCGACGACTCACCAACAACGACTCTGACAATGCACTGACGACAACAACTAATGCAATATGCATGTGGTACCATTTGAATGACAAAGCATTCCAGGACATGAGCCCTCAACGATTGGATGGTTAAAGCATCCCAGGGCATGAGCCCTCAACAGTTGAACGATAAAGCGTTCCAGGGCATAAGCCCTCAACATTTGAATGATTAACATTCCAGGGCATGAGCCCCCAACGATGCATGAGTATGAAAGACTTGTGGTGTATATCAGCATACAACCCAACAACAACAACAACAACAACAACAACAGCAACGGCATCTGTGATGGAAGACTCGTGGTGTATATCAGCATACAACCCAACAACAACAACAACTGTGCCTAATATATTTATGACACACTCCTCAACTTAGACAACACGACTCAACGACATCAACAACGGAAATCAACGACATAGCATATATAATCATATTTATTTATATATACATGCGTTCACATAGCTTCACTTTCATTTATAATATTCGCTTCATAAACAAGGTTAAATAAATCAAGAAAACATTTTTCAAAAAGGAAATCAAATTTGATTAAACAAGTCATAAGTTAAATACTCATAAAACACTTCAATTTAACCTCTCATACTTAAGTTTGAAGTTTGGGAACTAACCATAGGTTTTGGACTAACTTGGAATAAGTTATGCTAAGTTTTCTTAAAGTTTTCTGAAGACCTACTTGGACTATTTTTATCATAACTCGAGATTTACAAAACATTTTCGAGTCAAACCAGTGCCATTAGAAAGCTAACTTAATTATCTACAACTTTCATGTTTACACCTAAGACCAATTATGTACCAATCAATACCAGTTTTCATTTCAAATTCGGACAAAGTTGTGCTGAAATTCATAAAAATTTACTGTGACCTACATTCAGTAATTTGACCATAACTCAAGTTTTATAAATCATTTTGACGTCAGACCAACGGCATTAGAAAGATAACATTCATACCTACAACTTTTGTGTTTACACCGAAAGCTAGTTCGAAACAGAAACTGATGCAAAAGACGCAACAACATGAAACAGGGTATGCTGTCAAAGGTAGCTCTCGGGAAAACTCTATTTTTCACTCAAAAACCCAAATTTCATCTACCCAAATCTCAAATTTGATAGAGAACAATGTTTACAGGTTCTATATACAACATAACAATCAAAACAACACAGAAACATGCATTAAACAACACAATTCATCACATCATATCAATTATCATAAACTTTCTAAACCCTAAACCTAGAACACAATTTCATCAACAATCAAAATTATATATACATATTATTGAAGGAATCCCACCCTTACCTTAGATTATGATTCCTGAATTAAGCTGCGTTCTTCTCTCTTCTTCTAGCCTCTTCTCTTGGTTCTAGGTTTTCTCCTCTTCTTCTCTCAAAAACTCACTTTCTCTCTTTTTTTTTCAATTGTACGTAAAACTCTTTCTGACTCTCCTTTTCTTTTTATTGTAAACTATAACCCCCTCTTATTTCCTTAACTCCCACTTATTCCTCATAATTATACTTAATTCCCTTTAAACCAAATAATACTAGTTTCTACCTTTTTATTAAATAAATAAAATAATCAAACAACATTTATTTAAATAAAACACAACACCATAAATCATATAATAAATTATCATCACACCAAATATCACATGTCATACCCTCATTTTGGACCTAAAAATACTCGTTTAAATTTCCTTTCTATCTCTGACACTTTTGCAAATTTACTGTGTATTACTCTGCAATTTACTATTGTGCTTCAGCTGCATACGTTACTGTTTCTGTCTTATAATTTTTGCATAAAAACGTACAAAAGGGTATTTTGGTCATTTCCCGCAATGGAACCCATTTTCAGTCCCTGCATCTGTTTTTGAGTTTTTTTCAGCTTGTCTGTGCAATTTATTTGTTAAATTCTGTATAAAAATCATTTGTGTCTGCATCTGAGTCAGCTTGTGTCAGTTTGAGTCGTTTTGTCCCCAGGGGCATTTCGGTCATTTCACATTGTTCAAATTTTGGGCAGAGAGGTATTTTAAAATACCTCATTTTGGTAATTGGTTCGTTTTAGTCCATTTTGTCATTTTTAACTGTTTCGCTTTACGTTGTTTTCAAATTACTTCTTCTTACCAATTTTATTTTTAACTTTTTGCAATTTAGTCTAAATTTTTGCTTTAATTGCATATTGGTCCAATTTTTTTGTTGTAATTACATTTTAGCCCCAATTCCAATTTTCCAGGCAGACTATTTCTTTTACTCCTTTTTAAATAGTCCAAACTTTTCAAAATTGCAAAACAGTCCAAATTTTTTACACAATTGCAGATTAGTCCTCAAGAGCCACACGGGCAGTCCAGTCCACATGTCACAAGATCATTGGGTCAGGTACACACATGGCAGCCTATAAAAGGCCACCACTGTACAAGTCAGAAGGAGAATCCACAGAAATCAGAGCCACATCACACAAACAGATTCCATTTTCTCTCTCTTGGCAGTTACAGATCAAAACCCAGAAAACTCACCAAGAACTCAAGAACATTCATGAACCCTAAGCCACATTCAATCTCAATTCAGTTCAATTTCATGCCAGAACTACAAATTCACTATTGAATCCGATTCACAGTATCAAACAGAAGCCAAATTCACACAGTTATGGCGCAAATTCGAGCAATTCTCAGAGATTCACGTGAATCATCATCACTGAATTGCTGAGCCTGCAATCCAACGCGAGCACGCCACCGGAGTAGCACGCTGCAAGCGTAATCACAGGCTGTAGATCAGAGAAGAAGAGGGAAGAAGCGGTGAAGGATTTCACAGGATCCGGATCGGAAGAAGAAAGAAAGGAGTGAAACAAGCTTACCAGAAAAGATTCAGAACCAAGGATCAAAAGAAACGGTTCAAGTCTCCAATCAAGAACACAGGTAACACTCAAACTTCACCTCATCTTACTGAATAACCATTGCAGAATCCAGAACCATGTGAATCCGCAGCGAGTTCGAACTGATTCAATCCCAAACCCTAACCCTAACACAAAAATCGTTTTGAAAATCAGAGAAACGCTTCAAAATTCACAACGAGTGTGAATCGAAGCAAGTCCTCGCGCTTTTACAACAATTTCAGAAAAAAATGTGAGAAAACGAGCAGTTCGAACTCACAGCAACGAAAATGAAAGATCCACATGGTTCCAACGGTGGGAAACAATTTCTTTCGATTGATTCATGCTTAGAAAGGTAATACGAACGGATTAAGCCATAGATAAGCAGCTTCTGGGTAGATTTGAGAAATTAGGGTTAGGTTTGGTAAGGAGAGCGGCCGGAGAGAAGAGAGAGGAAGAAGAGAGGAAATGAAAGAATCCGGATCCTGAACCTTTATATAAGCTCGTGGATCGGGTCGGTTTTGACCCGGTCCACCCCCCTGTGCGTTTAAGCCGTTGGATCCTGTTCTTGGGTCATCTGGATCGATCTAACGCCCCTAGGGCGCCAAGAATGATCCGGATCCACCTAAGACGTGGGTTTGGGCCTGTAACTGTGGGCTCTGGGTCTTCCTTTCATTTTTTTCTTAACTTCCTTGCTATACGCACCTAAGCTTTTGCTATCTGAACTCCTGTGTGTGTAAAAATTATAGCCAAAAATTCCTAAAAATTACTGTGTGCTTCTTGGTGTATTTCCAGCTATTTTGTGGTATTTTCACATTTTAAAATGGATGAAAATATGTGTGTTAATTATCTCTTTTGATTTGAATATTTGTGTGTATTTTGGTGAAATTTCTTGCATGATTTTTGTGCCAGTTCAATGCCACATGATTTTAGTGTTTGTGATATGATTTTGTGATGATGTTTATCCATGATCCTATGCCATTGCTACTGTTTAAGTGCTTGGGTTTTAACTTCTTGTGTGGCAAGTAATATGAATCCTTTTAGGTTGTAAAAATGTGCATGAAATGTGTATATGTTAAGCTTGAATACATGGCTTGTAATTTCCCTATGGTTCTTGAAATAATCCCTTGAAAATGTGCTATTTTGGTGGAAATTATAGTTCATGAGATTTAGCTTAAGTTTTAGGGCTAGGTTTTGGGTCTAATTTCATCACTTTGTTTAGCATTTGTTTTGCTATTTTGTTTAATACTTCTTGTTATGGTCATTTCTTTTAATATGCATGGTTTACTCCCATTATCATTTCACACTTTATTACTAACCATTTTGTTTCATATCTCACTCATAGCAAGCATTGCATCATTTTCATCTTTTTCTTTCTTTTAGCCATTCTATGCAATTTCCCACTAATTCATGTAATAATTTTAGGTTAGTTTTTACTTTCCTTTAAATTCTCGCAAGACCATAGAATGTAAATTAGGACCCGATGTAAAGGACAATGGACACCATGATTATGTACACCGACACAAGCACCGACACGCACACACGTTGTATGTTTACCGCTAGATGTATGTTTAGGAAGCGTGATACTTAGAAAAAACTCATCCTTTCTTTCTCAAAAAAAAAAAAAAAACTAACACATCACTCAAAATTTTTTTTGCAATAAAGTGAAGTCAAAACTTCACCCATTTTCCCTTTATTTTCTTAAGCAAAATCAAAATGAATTTTAAATCTTCAACTTTAACCCTCTTTGTAAATAAATTGGAATCACCTCACCTTTTCCAAATCTCATGCCTTTGAGGCCTCTCGTCCTTTCTTCAAAACTATTTTTCAAAACTAAAATTGGACCAACCCACAGAAATATTTTGGAAGAGAACTACATGGAATTTTGATCCCTTAAAAGGGTATGTAGGCAAGAGACCAAAAATCTCTCCAAGTCCAATAAAAACAACACTCAAAATCTTCTTTCTCTCACTCCTAAAATCAATCCTTTTTTACAAATAGCGATAAAAGCAAAGCGTATACATAAGACTAGTAAAACGGTTCCTATAGGATACTATAGTCATTGCGGGTGCCTAACACCTTCCCGTAGTGAAATCAGCCCCGAGCTCAGAATTTCTAAGGTTTTCTCTCGATTTTACCTTTCCCCAAAAAAAAATAGAGATATCAATGATTGAAAGGTTCAAATCTAATTAATGATTTGACACCCGAAAATCGCGATAACATCACACAATTCATACCAAGTCATATATTTCACATAAAATCATATCTAAATCATATATGTCAAATATAGTCATATAAAATCATATAAAAATACTCAAACATCAACTAAAAATAATTAAATAAAAATGGGGCGTTACAACTCTCCCCAACTTAAAGAATTTTCGTCCTCGAAAATGAACCTTATGCAACAATTCTGGATAAGACTCTTGCATGTTAGTTCTCTACACAACAAACAACAAATCAGGACAACAAAAGACAGTATAAAGCTGTCACACAACACTACTAGGCTCGACACAACTCTACTAATTGGTCGGACGGACCGACCTGCTCTGATACCAATTGTAACACCCCGTTTCCCAAAACAACGTAATAATAATATATTTGATCAGAGTAGTCAACAAACGGGCATGTCACATTGCTTTTCAAAATTATTAAATAGAATATAAAACTATTTAAAATACCAACATAATCATTCTTATAAATTCTGCAGCGGAAATATTATTTAAAAACCATCATCATTCAACTTCAACAAATCTTTGGCACAAAGGCCTCAACAATAAAATGATATCCAACATAATTAAGGTTCAACAACATTATTTAAAAATTCGATACATAAAGGAATGAAAGAATCAAGACAATGTTTCCCATCCCGTTATGTATCAGAGTCCTAGGACACTTGAGACGATATCCTACAAGTCTCCATTACCTGCACTTGCCCACAAGGCGGCAATTCCAACAGAAGGGGTGAGATTCACAAACAACAATAATATATATATAATTCATCAATTTGAATTAAAACAACAACAACTCAACAAATGGCATCTGTAGCACATTTTTATATCACATGGCACCAACAATTGTAACAACATTCTACATCAATTCATAATTGGAATACAACAACATCATTGACTACAACACCAACAACTCAACCAACAACCTCTACGACTCCGACGACTCACCAACAACGACTCTGACAATGCACTGACGACAACAACTAATGCAATATGCATGTGGTACCATTTGAATGACAAAGCATTCCAGGGCATGAGCCCTCAACGATTGGATGGTTAAAGCATCCCAGGGCATGAGCCCTCAACAGTTGAACGATAAAGCGTTCCAGGGCATAAGCCCTCAACATTTGAATGATTAACATTCCAGGGCATGAGCCCCCAACGATGCATGAGTATGAAAGACTTGTGGTGTATATCAGCATACAACCCAACAACAACAACAACAGCAACGACATCTGTGATGGAAGACTCGTGGTGTATATCAGCATACAACCCAACAACAACAACAACTGTGCCTAATATATTTATGACACACTCCCCAACTTAGACAACACGACTCAACGACATCAACAACGAAAATCAACGACATAGCATATATAATCATATTTATTTATATATACATGCGTTCACATAGCTTCACTTTCATTTATAATATTCGCTTCATAAACAAGGTTAAATAAATCAAGAAAACATTTTTCAAAAGGAAATCAAATTTGATTAAACAAGTCATAAGTTAAATACTCATAAAACACTTCAATTTAACCTCTCATACTTAAGTTTGAAGTTTGGGAACTAACCATAGGTTTTGGACTAACTTGGAATAAGTTATGCTAAGTTTTCTTAAAGTTTTCTGAAGAACTACTTGGACTATTTTTATCATTACTCGAGATTTACAAAACATTTTCGAGTCAAACCAGTGCCATTAGAAATCTAACTTAATTATCTACAACTTTCATGTTTACACCTAAGACCAATTATGTACCAATCAATACCAGTTTTCATTTCAAATTCGGACAAAGTTGTGCTGAAATTCATAAAAATTTACTATGACCTACGTTCAGTAATTTGACCATAACTCAAGTTCTATAAATCATTTTGACGTCAGACCAACGGCATTAGAAAGATAACGTTCATACCTACAACTTTCGTGTTTACACCGAAAGCTAGTTCGAAACAGAAACTGATGCAAAAGACGCAACAACATGAAACAGGGTATGCTGTCAAAGGTAGCTCTCGGGAAAACTCTATTTTTCACTCAAAAACCCAAATTTCATCTACCCAAATCCCAAATTTGATAGAGAACAATGTTTACAGGTTCTATATACAACATAACAATCAAAACAACACAGAAACATGCATTAAACAACACAATTCATCACATCATATCAATTATCATAAACTTTCTAAACCCTAAACCTAGAACACAATTTCATCAACAATCAAAATTATATATACATATTATTGAAGGAATCCCACCCTTACCTTAGATTATGATTCCTGAATTAAGCTGCGTTCTTCTCTCTTCTTCTAGCCTCTTCTCTTGGTTCTAGGTTTTCTCCTCTTCTTCTCTCAAAAACTCATTTTCTCTCTTTTTTTTTTCAATTGTACGTAAAACTCTTTCTGACTCTCCTTTTCTTTTTATTGTAAACTATAACCCCCTCTTATTTCCTTAACTCCCACTTATTTCTCATAATTATACTTAATTCCCTTTAAACCAAATAATACTATTTTCTACCTTTTTATTAAATAAATAAAATAATCAAACAACATTTATTTAAATAAAACACAACACCATAAATCATATAATAAATTATCATCACACCAAATATCACATAATTCATACCAAGTCATATATTTCACATAAAATCATATCTAAATCATATATGTCAAATATAGTCATATAAAATCATATAAAAATACTCAAACATCAACTAAAAATAATTAAATAAAAATGGGGCGTTACAGACTCCGCCCCTCAAAATCCAAAATTCCATCTTTGAGACCCATTTTTCATTTTTTTTCTTCATATTCTCGGAAAAATCCAAAAAAAATTGCATTTGTTTTATTTGATTTTTAGAATTTTTTGGTAGTATTTTTATATTTTTATGATTTTATTTGACTGGTTTTTAGCACTTTTTTTACTTAGTTTTTATGTTATTTATAGAAGCAAAATTCAAAACTGCTAAAATGTGAGAGAGTCTGATGACTGATTATACATTAGGATTGTCCGGATTTTAAAATTCGAATTAGTGAAACATGAATTCGGATTATGAAATCCAAAAACCAAAGGACATTTTTAAAAAACTTACAGGATGCATGAGAATGCAGCAGGGTGGGAAAAGTAATAGTCTTATAACATAGGTTAACATAGGTTACAGGTAAGTAAAAGAAAATAAAAATAGTGAGATTGAGAAACAATCATACGAGCAATCAAAACTTACTATTAAATGTTTAATTTTCAGGAAATAGTTCTAGTTATTCCTTCCTGGTCCTAGATGGATCCAAAAGAATTTGATAAATGATTGTAATTTACAATTGACAGTGCCCTGCTATGCTTTATGGCTTGCTCTCACCATCAAATAGATAAAAATATTGGGCCTCATGATTGCATCAAACCTGAATTTCTTCCAATGTTTTTCCTTTGGTTTCTGGGACTACTTTTGCTAAATATAGAATGGTTAAGAGAGAACATCCAGCGTCCAAAAACATAGTACCTGTCCAAAATCAATACAACTAGACATTAGTATGGAGCTCTTACCGATCACGGGTAAATAAACCGCTATTAAAATAAAATATTGGGGGAAGGGGGATAATAAGTTAGTCATGCATGTTTTAGTAAGTGTTTGAATAAAAATATATCAATATTATAAAACATGTTCAAACATAAATATGAAAGGTTTTGGATGAAAAATTCATATTTGTCTCGCACAAAATTGATTGACATGCAATAACATATTTGTTTATGAAGGACTAATCTTTAAAAAAAATAAAAAATATGAGAGAGTTTAGTGAGAGAAGGAGCGGCGGTCGGCCTAGGGATCACTTGAGCAATCGCGCCGGAGCTTTTCACTGGCAAAGAGGTACCCTGGGGGGGTGCGGGGTCCAGCCAGGGTGGCAGAACATGGGGGGAAAGGGGAGATTGGACTGTGGTCAGGTCAAGGAAGAGGAAAGCGACAAAACAGGAAGACGGAAGACGGGACAGGTCAAGGGTATCGGCGCGGCAAAGAGGAGCGGTTCATGTTACGGTTTCGGATAAGCGAGCACATGATCACATTGGAACAGGTTACCAGAATCAATCACGGTCACAACCAGGTTTTACGAATTCAGAGGCTAGGGTTTCCAACAGTTATGGAAAGAGGTTTTCTTCGTCGGAGAGGGGCGGACGTGGATAGGAAAGGGATATTGGGATCACTGATATTGACTCGGACACAGGAAATAAGGTTTCTTATTACTTCACCAAATTTTCAGATTACATGTCGGTGTTTAGACTAAGACAGTTCTTCGAGGTGTGCGGTATTCTATCAGATGTGTATATTTCACGTCGATGAAATGCTAGATGCCAGGCTTATGGTTTTGTCCGGTTTTTAAATTAGGAGCACGAAATTCATCATCAAAATTCACAACGAAACCAATATTCACAATAAACACTTATTCACAAAATTGAAAAGATGAACTTAGAGCTTAATTGATGAAGATTCTATCCCCCTTACCTCTGTTGATTCCCCTAGCTTATGCTTCACCTTAGCTCCTAGTTCTTTAAACCCCAAGCTCTCTCTCTAGCCTCCTCTTTTCCCCTTTTCCAAGCCTTGATCCATTTTTCTTTCTACCTCTCAAAATATTTTGAAGTGAATGAATGTAAAGACCTATTTTCTCTTAAGTGTTATGTTTATATACTACCATCTAATTGGGCTTGGTTTCTATTTGTCATAATGAGCTCAATATCTCTACTAATTAATTCACAAATGTTACTACTCACTTAAACCGTCAAAACACCGAATGATTACCAACTGCAATTATTTACCTCAATCCACTAGTAACTTAGTAAAAATAATGTTTCCCACTAAAACACTAAAAATAATCCCTCAAATGAAATTACCAAATTACTTTTGATAGCCAAATGACCAAAATACCCTTCTAGACTAAAAATCCACCAAGTCCCACACAAATACACACAAGGCAAATAAGTACATATAAACACACGCAAACACATACGAATAATAATTAAAATAATTCTTCCTAAAAACGGGTTGTTACAATATTCATGTGGAGTTAGTATTATAGGAATGATGAGTATGTATGCATGTTATACTTCATATCCTTGAATGCTTATTATTTGATTATATATTATTTGTGGAATATAAACTAACCAAGTGGTCGTTTGGTTGACCGCCTACCTATTTCGTTTGAATGGGTAGACGACGTGCATGATTGATTTGCCTTTGCTTGTGAGTTGCTTGATGACCAGCTTTGGAGTTACCTCATTTTTCTTTATGCTTAGGGTCTAATTTAGGGCACTGATTAGGGCGTCGAACCTATATTGTTTCTTTTATGTTTTGATAGGATTTGTTTGCTCGCTTATGTTGAGATTTGAGATTTTATTTGATGATGTATTATAATACACGTGACATGACTATTTTAGATGTTTTGGATATTATTCCGCTGTGAGTTTTGAAAAATTATTTATGCATGTTTTGGATCGATTAAAGATGTAACATCTAAACTCTTTAAAATAATTAAATTATTTACATGATTTATAGTGTTACAAAAATCATCATGTTCATCTTCATTGTTGTCTTCAATCCACATGGCGTTAACTGTTTCCTCTTACTAAAAGAAAAATAAAGGCAAAAGTTTTCTCTATCATGGATGAAATACATTTTCATTGATTAACGTAACTACGCTTATGAAGAAAAGAATACCATTAAAATACTTAAACAAGTAAATAAGGTTAGGATTTATAAATTTAGTTTCTAAAATTATGAGTAGATGCCATATAACTGATTGTGGTTTAAGTTAATTTCCGCAAAGACGAATGAGGATTCAAAGATTTCCTAATCGTCATTAATCATCTGAATCACATAAACCTAATCTTGTATTAGGCAGGGCAATTTAAACCCTGCAAACCTATTTAAATCTCTTTTGATTTCACTCTTTAAAATAAGTTTTGCTAATTGCTAAGTTATGATAAACTTACTATTTTATTACTTGTTACGATTTGGTCAACTTGTCAATTTCGTCCATCACTCTCCTTCTCTTTATTCATGTTATTATTCTATAAGTTTCATAACATGTTTAATTTTATTTGAGGCATCTCAGACACAAAATATGGATATTATCTCTCAGTCAATATTCAAATATTGATTCATTGGTTGTGAGAGTCTAACTCCTTTTATTAGACTCAACCCCATTATTACAAGAACTTTTTAAAAACAAATGTTTAGTTTACTTATTAATATATGTTGAAAATAATATTTAATATAGACATTATTTACCTGTTTCAAAGCTTGAAAATAACAAACTATAATGTTGAATTTTAACACAAATATAAATTATTTTTTAGGTTAATGATGCTTTATCACCTGTAATATAAGACACTTTTGGTTTATCCCCTATAAAAAAATATTTTTGTTTTTCGTCCTTGTTAAAAAATACCCTCTAATAGGTCATTTTCTATTATTTTTTTTTTCAGAAATTTTGGTTTTTGAATGACTTATTAGGGGGTGTTTGAAAAAAAAAATTACAAAGACAAAAACAAATTTTTTTATAGGAGTTAAAACATTATTAACCCTACATTTTTTACTTTTGCATAGAAATGTGAAGAATTTTTTTTTAAAATACATATAATTAAGCAATAAATTAACTTTTTTTTTTTTTTATCAAACATACAAATGAACTCAAATCTACAACTCTCAATTTAACTAGTAACTGAACTAGACAGAAATATCCTTAAAAAATGTGAGTTACAAAATTATATTTAAAGTAAAAAATATTCAAAGATCTAATATGAGACTTACAAAATTTGAGGACTTAAAATCCTTACTTTAGTTTTGGACAGATGTGTTTCTTAAACATTTGATTAGTTCGGTTACATGTGATGATGTATGATATGTGTGAAAGTATCCTTCTTTTAACCTAAAGCTTAGATGCTATTTTGATTTGGGTATGTTTGATTGAGTAAAAGTACATACATAAATGGTATGAGTGGAACAACAAATCGTTAATATATTTTTTTTCTTTTGTTTGGTAATAAACTTTATTCAACAAAAGTTGAATATTGGAATGGGATGGTTGAATATCTGTTCAAAATATATGGAACTATTATACGTGTTTCAGATTAAAATTTTGATACAAATGGTTTGAATACGATGTAGGTTTAATTACACTTTTGGTTTTCGTATTTTGATCAGTTCACGAAAATGGTTCTGTCTCTTTCAAATTGTACAAAACTGTTTCTAGACTATCCCATTTTTTGCATTTTTAGTCCTACCTCCTGTTTTCAACTCTAGAAACGCACATAAATGACAGTTTTAGACCTACCCCCTATACTCAACCATGAAATAAACAAGGAGCAAAGCATGTGGGTACAAGAAATCTACTTTATTCAGTACACTAACAAAAAAAACCTAATTTGAAAAATATCTTAGAAATTAGAGTTTTTTGGTTAGTGTGCTGAATAAAGTAGATTCCTTGTACCCACATGCTTTATTCCTTGTTTATTTCATGGTTGATAGTTGAAAATAGGAGGTAGGACTAAAACTGCAAAAAACATGATAGTTTAGGGACGGTTTTGTTCGATTTGAAAGAGACAAAACCATTTTCGTGAGCTGGTCAAAATATGATGACCAAAAGTGTAATTAAACCTACAATATATGATTTTTTTTCTTTAAAAGTTAAATCAATGTTTCTTTATTCAAAAGGTTAGAATACAATACATGATGTTTGTCTTGAAAGTCAACCCAAATTTTTTGTTGAGACACAATTTTTACTTCAACATTTTTTAAATTTTGTTTGATTTGAAAGAGAGAAAACTATTTTGGTGAGCTGGTCAATATGAGCAAATGTATAATTAAACCTACAATATATGATTTTTTTCTTTAAAAGAGAAATCAATGTTTCTTTATTCAAAAGGTTAGATGTTTGTCTTGAAGGTCAACCCAAATTTTTTGTTGAGACAATATTTTTACTTCAACATTTTTTAAATATGGATTAACGTAGAAGCTTTGAATTTTGAATTCAAAAGTTTGTTTTTCCTGAAGATATTTTGAAATGATACTCCATAGAAATTTCGTCATTTTTTTTGGGTACGGTCAGTTCCTTTGTTTTAAATTCAATCAAAAATTGATAATTAGACAATTTTTCTGTTTGAATAAACAGGTGCACTATCGATCAAGAGGTGACTTCTTAAAGAAAAACTAAAAATCCTTATAAAAATGAATTGGGACATTTTAGTCCTCAGTATTATCGAAATATCCACTATTTGCCCAGTTATCTAAAACAGTGATAGAATTTTTTTTATTTTTCGTACATGTGGGAAAGAAAATGATATTAATCCATTAAAATCATGAGTACAAATTATGTTATCAAGAATAATTCCTCTCAAAAATGTTATAAAGAATAAAAAAAATCGATCTCCTTCAATGTTTTCTTGCTCAAATTTAAACACATTTTATGCCATAAGATGGATCATGCCGAAGTTGCTCGTTCTTTTGATGATATCAAAGATATCGATGATTATAAGGATATTTGGACATTGTCTGTTAGGGTTGTTGATATTTAGTCTGTAATAAGTCAATTCAAGCAAGAACATATTGAAATGCTTATCATGAATGCCCATTTTTTATGATTATCTTACCTTTTATTTGTAAGTTAATGTACTAATATTATATTTCTAAATTTGTTCTTGAAAATGCAGAGTAATATGATTCAGCTCCTTCTCCCTAAGGAATTTCTGGCAGAATTTAAACAAATTCTACATCTTAATAAAACTTACGAAATGGAGAACTTTAAGGTGTGCACTAACGACATTGTAGTCAAAGCGACATTGTATCTTCCGGATTAAAATTGTTGACCTAGCTGCATTGAAGGGAGATTACCATAATCTACTTATTTACCATAAAAATTCATCATAAGCCCCTAAAATACTAAACCAACTTCATCCCAACCAAGTACATATTTTCTTTCCATCCCCACATAAAGAATTATGATAATTTACAACTCGTTTTAAATACCGCACTTATTAGGAATTAAAGGATAACTTTGTCCAAGACTTTATTATTATAAATAAAAATCTACTTGTATACAAATTATGTAATTTCACATAAACTCGGATAATCTAGAATATTTCTATCTAGGATCTAATAGGGAGATAGTTACTTTATTTGTTGAAGCTGATATCTGTTTTTCGGAAGATGAAGATTCTATTTCATTGGATACGTTTGTAAATAAGTAACTTGGTTCACGTGGTTGAGGTAAATCAGAATTACTGCTCAACATCACAACCACAGATGTCATGTTTGGTCTATCAACGGGAAGATGTTGCAGACATATAAGACCTATTTGTAAGCACCGCAAAGCTTCATGTAGAATACATGTGTCCTTTAAATTAGTATCAATCAATGTGTGTATAGTTCCCTCCTTCCATAATCTCCATGCCTACAACAATTTAAAAAGTGTTATTATCTACTAGTTTGATGTCCCATGATAAATTAAAAAAAATTGGTACTCACATGCGCAATAAGATTATGATCCTGTTGATTGTAGGTACGTGTCCTATTTTTTAGTCCACTTATAAGTTCGAGGACTAAAACGCCAAAACTAAATACATCTGATTTAATAGAGAATAATCCATCGATGGCATATTCAGGTGCCATATAACCACTGAAAAGAAACAAATAAGTATAAAATTGATGTTCAATCAATCATAGTAAAACTTTATCATTATTATATACTTACTATGTGCCAACTATTCGACTTGTTTTCCCTTCAATTTGATCACCTCCACACATTCTAGCCAAACCAAAATCTGAAATTTTTGGATTCAAATCATTGTCTAATAAAATATTACTTGTCTTCAAATCTCTGTGTATGATCCTTAATCTTGAATCTTGATGCAAATAAAGAAGACCTCGAGCAATTCCATACAAGATGTTAAAACGCGTCGACCAATCTAACAGTTTACTTTGAATTGGATCTGTAAACATTGCCCAATACGGTTAGTAGTTCTTTCATTCTAAAATTAAATGTAAAAACAAATCAAATAAAGTGGCTGATTTTTTTTTTCAAGTAATCATATGCAGGTGTGGCAGGACTTGTATCTGATAAAATTGAAATCCGAAAATGATAAATTTGGTGATTAAGTAGGCTAGTGATGTTATTTTGTGGTTTCTCAAGTGTTTGTTTCACATTGTATGGTTGACAATTTTCTTTGTAACTTTGTTTGCAATTTTAGAGCGGCTTTGAACATCTTGTATTATTTTCCTCATCATTAATAATTTTTGCTTATAAAAAAAAGTCTAATGGCTAATAGGAATTGCTTATTACAAAAAAGTCTAATGGCAAATAGGAATTGTCTAATATGAACTCGGTCCTACGATGGACACTCCCTATTATTGGTAAGTTTTAAAAAAAATATTATTTTTGGTTTCATTCTTTTTTAATAAAAAAATATATTCAATTAAAAATGGTAAATGTCCACCTTTAGATCATATTTTAGAGGTTCATGTTAGATTGACTTATTGAATATTTAGCTTTAAAAATATTACGTACCAAAAATAAATGAATCTAGGCTTTTGTTTGACATGTATTCATAGACTAGTATTTTCTCATCTTTTTCAATGCAACATCCAATAACCTTAACAAGATTTCGGTGTTGAAGTTTAGCACATAATATTACTTCACTCTTAAATTCTTCCGATCCTTGTCCAGAATTCCTTGAGAGCCTTTTGACTGCGATTTCTTGGCCATCTTGTAGTATACCCTACATTAAACGTAATTTTATAAACAATGAGATTCATTAGTTATTACTTTAGCCCTAATTGAATGTTAAGTTTATATATACCTTGTATACCGGTCCAAAACCACCTTCACCGAGTATGTTCTCAGTTGAGAACTTATGAGTTGCATCAAGTATTGTTGAAAGATCAAAGAAAGGAAGCTCTACATCTTTTTTGTCTTCCAACACGGTCTTCTCGGATTCCTCTTTGGTTTGGTACATGTGAACAATGGCGTTGAAAGTGATGAAATATATTTTCAAGATTGATTAACTTAATTTGACAAAACAAGGAAAGAAACCCTCAAAATGTTTAAGCATGTAAAATAGTGAAAAACAAATGTTTCAAACTTTACATTCTAATAAAACTGTTTGTTTTTTTGTCAAAACATAAAAATAAAAAATAAAACTGTTTGAAATGTTCAATCATGTAGGTTAGTCACGTTTAATAGATAATGACGTGCCCAATTAAAAATAAGATTTGTCTAACAAGTCCAAACAAAATAATCTTACCTGGACGCAAGAGACTTATTGATTTAATTGTAAGAGTTAACTTATGCATAAAACTAATTATCTTTTTACCTTAAAATTAAGTTTAAACAAATATAGAATATTATGAATATAAAATGCTTTATGGGTCAAAAAAGCACCTTTGTTATTTATCTTTCTTTTGTAAATGGAGAAAGCCAATAGCGTCACAATGACTACTGAAACAATGGCTGCAACTCCAAATATAACCTTCTTGTTACGCCCGTCTTTATTATCTGCATTCAAACACTTCTGATCCTAAAAAACCAATAATCCTCTAATAAAAAATGCTAGCAACACTCTCTTTAATACTCACTCTCTTATTACTTTAAATCATTATGAGTCTACATTTTGAAAATAAAACTAATACAAAGTGGCGAGACACACATTGATTTCATCAGAAGAAAGAGTGAGTGACAAAGAGGGCGTTGAAAAATGACTTTAAATTGTAGAATTTAAAAAAGTAGTGAAATTCTTACGTATATCAGAAGTGTCTATTCGTACATACAAGTCTTGCCCACTTTCTGAACCTCTCAAATCTACAAGATCATCAAACCATATGGAACAACCGATGCTTCCTTCCATAGGGTTTAAGGTTGAGTAAGCTGTGCATGAACAATTTTGCAAACATTTGACCTTGCATTCATCCAGTGTCATTATTTCATTAACCCAACAATTTTTAGTATCTGGTACCTTCATTTTAACAAGTTTAAGAAATCCATCTCTACTCTTGTCTCCACAGGTCCAATTTCCGCTCCGCACGCATCCTTGTGTCCAGTCCATTGCATTCCACCTTTGAGATGATTTTGGCTTAAACCCATCTAAGCACTTACAAATTGGTGATCCACCAATGATACAGTTTCCATTTGCACCACAGATATTATAATCATCACACCTGTCTTGTGGAAAGTTTTGGTAAACATTCCAAGCTTTAGATTCAGGAATCCAAATGAGGCGTTGACGAAGTAATAGAGTTTGGTTCAAAACAAGTATGGTAATCACAGAGCTGTTCTTGAGGGTGTATATATAATACACTTCGTCTTCATTGTTTACGAATTCGTAACCATAAAGTGGATTCTCTTGCAATGCAAATACGTTACTAAATGGTCCTGTTCTGAAGATCTCAACTGAGTCTTTCCAAATAAACATTTCAGGAATAATGCCAAGTCTCATACCTGAAGTAAAATTACCTGAAGACGGGTCTTCCCAGGTTTTCCATGCATTGAAACCCCTATTAATACCACTTTTCTTGTCCCATCCAATCTTCATTCCTGGTAATATTGTATTATCAGGATAGTCAAAACTCTGCCACAAGAAACTGTCTTCATCACTTTCATTGTCCTTCTCATCTCTAAGGACTAAATTTCCATTGTCCAAGAGTTGCACAACTGGAATTGAAGTCTTCTTTGTTGTGTTTGTTGACCATAAAAGAGACTGATTGTTGCTGAGAAGAACAAGGTTTCCTTCATTGTTTATGATCAACTTGCTTGAGTTATCTTTGCTTGGATTATCACGATTGGCAACCCAAACTACAGTTTTAACTGGGATATTTTTGTACCAAATTCCAACATAGCGGTTTGGGGAATTGCCAGGACTGAAGAAACCCAACTCAAAAGTTCCATCTTTGGAAATCAAGGTGCTGCCATCTGAAAGTGATCCTGATTGACTGATAGTGTCGGCTGCAGTGGAAAATTTGGAGAAGAACAGTAGTAACTTAGATATGACAAGAATGGTAGTAAGAATTGTCATTTTGATGTTTCTTGTGATGCAACTCATAAACGAATACATGCATATATATATATAATAGAGTTTGGATCAGTTGACATTTTAACGTCAAACTTAATATATGACATATCCAATAACTCTTACCAACATAATCATATCAAAAAATTCGTCATTGGATTGAAAGTTATTGTCATATAGATATGTTAACCAAATTTGACATTAATCAGATATAATTTGATATGTTAAGTAGTATTAAAATTAACGTCACTTTTACCAAACGCGTTAAGTTTTATTTTTATGCATCTTGTTAATATATCAAATTATACTTAATTGATATAATATTTTCTAGAGATGATATTCGTGATAATAGCTTTCGATGTAACAGCATATATATATATATATATATATATAAACATGAAGGTTCAAGTTAGCAAAAGTACATATTTTTATTGAACAAAAATAACCTTCTTCTGGGTTATATTAGTAATTTTCATTAAAACTTATTCCTTAACTTGCACCAATTTGTTAACTTAGACCAACAAAAAACATGAAGGTTCAAGTTAACAAAAGTGTCCTTTTTATTGGACAAAAATAACCTCCTTCTTTATTATTTAAAACTAATAACTTGAGGGTTACATTAGTAATTTTGATTAAAACTTATTCTTTAACTTGTACAGTTTGCTAACTTAGATCCACTTTTATTTTAAAACAAATAGCTTGAAGGGTATTTACTAAACTATCTCTTACTTTATATTGGTTCACATAAGTGGATATTATTTTTTTTGTCCAAATAAAAAGGTGTACTTTTGCTAACATTTCTTTTTTTACACCTTCGATCGGTGATGTGATTTCCCTATCTCATGTGCTTCTCCCCTACTCTTGTTTTCTCGTGAAGCTGGCGTCTCTTGTGCCAAAACTGTGATCCCCGTAATCCTCCAAAAACGTGAATACTTCTTTTCTGTACTGTGCGCAACCTTTATAACAATTGCCAAACCTTTTTATTCTCGGGTCAACCAAGGCAAATTTGAGTCAAAGGCCCATTCCATTATTTGCTATTTTCTCACTTTTGCATCACGTTGCTTGAATATATATGTGAGGAGACATGCTAGTTTTTCTCTATTTCAAAAAGCCAATGAAACACATTTCCTTTACTTCAATGGTCTGGCACGTTGTGGCTCTTTTTGTTGGTCATATAGCCACCATTAGTACTAATAGATGATAATAATATACTCTGACTCAATAAAATAAAAACAACTATTATTTAAAATGACTTTGAATTAAATACTACACTAATACTAATAAAAATAGACTAAAAACCTAACTAAAAAGACTATGAAAATATGGAATGATAGACTGTCATCAATATTTACTAAATTATCCTTTACTTTATATTTGTTTACACTAGTGGATATTGGTTTTTTTGTCCAAATGAAAAAGTACACTTTTGCAAACTTGGATCTTCATATTTTTTGTTGGTCTAAATTAGTAAACCCATACATATATATATATATATATATATATATATATATATATATATATATATATATCAAATAATAAAAAACAAATAAATAATATTGATTGTTGTTTACTTAGCATAAATAACTCTTCCCGCATTTTGTTTATGGGTAAATAAAATTTTCTTTATAAAATGTACATGTGTACATTTATTTTTTCTATTAGCTTAAATATGATTTTCGTCCATGTAAAGAAAAAGTTTGAAAAACATCCCTGCAAAATTTTTTTTGTTTGAAAAAGGTCCCTGACCCCACATTTTTGATGAAATGGCATGGGTTTTGCCACGTGGCAGTTGCTGACTGTGCAACTTCTACCATGTGGCACTGACGTGGCAGTCCACGTAATTAAAAAATTAAAAATATTTTTAAAGTTTTGAAAATTATTTTTTTAAATTAAAAAATCTGAAAATAAATTTAAAAATCCGGACAAAAACTGTTAAAATTAAATTTTCGACCATTAATTTTTTTAATTTGAAATTTTTTTTTCTTCATATTTTAAAAAAATCATTTCATTTTTTTTCGAAAAGTTATTTTCAGAAATTTTAGATTTTATAATTTAAAAAAAAACTAATTTTTTTTTTGAAAATTATATAATAAAAATAATTTCAGAAAATAATTTTGATATTTTTAAATTTATTTTCAGATTTTTGAAATGTTTTTTATATTTTAATTTTTTTTTCAGATTTTTTAATTTTTTTTATATTTTTAAAATTTATTTTCATATATTTTAATTTTAAAAACAATTTTCAGAATTTTAAAAAAATATTTAAAAAATTAATATTACGTGGCAAAAGTTGCATAGTCAGCAACTGCCACGTGGCAAAAACCATGCCAGTTCAACGGTTTGATGGGGTCAGGAACCTTTTTCAAACAATTTTCAGAATTTTAAAAAAATATTTAAAAAATTAATATTACGTGGCAAAAGTTGCATAGTCAGCAACTGCCACGTGGCAAAAACCATGCCAGTTCAACGGTTTGATGGGGCCAGGAACCTTTTTCAAACAATTTTTTTTTACAGGGATGTTTTTCAAATTTTTTTTACAAGGACGAAAATCAAAACTGACACAAATTACAGAGACGAAAATCATATTTAAGCCATTTCTATTTTATATTTCTCAAACAATGTCTAGCAAAAACATAAGTAACAACAAAAATTATTTGAGTATTTCTAAAGAAGAAAAAAAATTCAGTAATCATTTTTTTAAAAGTGTTACTTTTACATATTTATTTATACAGACATTAATATTATAAGAGAATAAGAAGTGTATTTGCGTTTTTTTATTGAGAAAAAAAATAGTACAACTTTTTTGTTCAAAAACAAAAAATAGTACAACTTTTATAAAGAAAATATTAAATAATATAGAACTTGTAAAGAGTCGTTATAACATTTATATTAGGCGACTCTTTCAAAAAATAAAGTCTTATATTAGGTGATAAGGAAAAACTTGGATGATAATTTTATAAAGAGGGACGGAATGAGTTCCCATCCCATTATTCTTTTAGTAAATTTTTATTTTTGAAAGGATTCTTTGAATAAATACCTTTTGACAAATTCTTTGAATAATTTATATACCCATATTTTGGTAATATATATGTCCATAAACATAAAAAAGAGGGTTCTCATAGTAAGCTTTTTATACATTTTGACTCTATTATTGCAGGCAGCTGTAATTTCCCGTAGTATATCTATTTAAAAAAATTGGTAGTGTTGACGTTTTCTCTCAATCATTCATTCAGACTTCTGAAAAAATATCTATTTAAAAGATTTGGTAGTGTTTATTCTTTTTTTTTTCTTCTGAAAATGATCGATCAATCACTCATAATATAGTCTTCCTTAAAAAAAACAGAAATATACAATCGTTATTCGTTTCACATGCTATGCAATAATAGAGAAAGACTTTTTTTTTAATGAGAGACAAAGTAGAAAGACTTGACCACAAATATATTAATATGGACGATGATCGACGTTGTTGTTGAGGAATGAGTTTTTCAAGATTTCAATTTTATAATTACATTTCATCAGCCCTTTGTCAAAAATAAACAGTAAATTGAGCGGTAGAGAAGAGTGAGAGGCGGCTACTTTACGGCAAACATAGGGCAACTGTACCGGAGCTTTTCACGGCGGTGAGATACCATGGAGGGATTAGGGTCCTTTACCTTGAATTTTAGTAAACAACTGTTGCTGGTTTATCAAATGGTTACTTGCAACATCAACCAGTAAGTCTTAAAACATATTGTTCTTGATATGTTGTACAGAATTATGAATATAACTGTCGAATCCAACAAAGATTAAATGTATCGAAATTATCTTTAAAAGAGTAAAGTAAATTGCTTGAAAAGACAAGTAAATTGCAAGGAATTCAAAGAGATAAACTTAAATTGCATAAATTGAATGTAAATTAGTATACAAATTTATACATTGTGACTTGTTACTTGTTTCTCTCTGATTGCAGATAGTTTGAGTGTAAGCTTTCTGTATGATTGAATTGTGACCTGTTTTTTCTATGAAAAATTATTATTTATACCATGTAACTACCTACACAGATACAGTCGAAATGTAACTGCTAATAACTACTATAGACATTTCTTTGATTTGTATTTCAAATGGCATCCTTCGACAGTAAATGCTACTTGATCCGACACTAACTTCTCTTCGATATCTTGCTTGCTTGTCGAAGCATCACCATAAAATGGCAAATTTCTTTAAGTATATAAATTTGATCTAAATCGTGAGTCGAACTCATTTAATTCCTTCAAAACCTAAGTCAAACCTCGTTGATTGCATTTATTGTAGCCTGTCGGAATTACATGCTAACAAATGATCCCCCACAAATGTCTTTTTCGTTGGAATTCTCAGATGGAGAAAGAAAATAACGTTTTTGAATCTTACTGAGCACCTTTCTTTTCGTCAAAACAAATGACCACACCATCATCAGTATCTAGAGGCAGTTGAAAAACCTCTTATGACGTCATCGAATCACATTTAGTGGGCCACATTTCAATTTTTGGGAACTACCTTTTTATTCATTTTTTTAATAACTCTCAACTTAGGATGTTGACACTTGTTGAAAATCTGAGACTTTAAAGGTATAAACCTTTTCTCCCTCACCTTTTCAGTTCACTTTTGAACTTTAAGCTTTTCTTCTTCTTCTTCTTCTCTATCGCAAAAACTCATCACGCCTTTATTCTCAAATCTTTAAAATCTTCATCAAACAAAATCAGAAACTAATCATTACTCCTTCAGTTTTTTGCTATCATGACAAACGACACAGAGAGTCCTTCACAAACTCAACCAAAACGAGGATTGCTCAACTTCTTGGTTCAAATGCAACCTGGAAACGCATGGTTTGGTGCGGAACCAGACTTTAAAGAGGAAAAAGCACAGATCTGAAAATCCCAAGTATTGATTCCTCATTCCGATTCTTCACATGCATATTTAGGACCCATTGATGAGAGCGACGAGGTTAAAGAGATTTTTCCTTGCTATAAAGAGCGTTCGCCTCTGATTTTCACCCAAAACCCTGAAACTCCTTATGACCTTAACTATTTAGATAGTAGGGTTTTTAGAGCAGCTCCAAAATTTGAGAGAAACGAAGCTTATCTCGAATGGCTTGAAAAAATCGAGAAAAATAAGGGAGGTTTCTGGAAAGCCTTAGGAATTTTTGACCTCATTCAGCTGTCGAGGCAAGGTCCAAGATACTATAACCATATAATATTAGATGCGTTACACTTTTGGAATAGCTCGACTAGAAGCTTGCACTTAAAATGTGGCATGCTCACACCTATGCTAGTATATGTTGAAGGTGAGAAAAACACAAGAAGGGGGGGTTGAATTGTGTTGGCTTTTTCTTCTTTTTCTCCTACTGAAGTCACTAGTCAGAAGCAGTTAGATTACAACTTCTGAAGTGATGTTCAGATTTCAAATGCAGCGGATAAAAACAAAGAGAGAGATAGAGAGAGAGAGATGATGGGACAAAACTGCAAGTGCACAGTCTTATCGGAGTAGTAATAAAGAGAGTATCGTTCCGACAGGGAGTTGATTAATTCAATCAACTTAGAATTATGATTAGAAGAGAGAATAGTAAAAATAGGGGTTTTAATGGTTGAAAGAGAAATAATATAAAAGAAGAGCCTTGGGATTATTGGTTTGTCGTAATAACAAACCCTCTACATGTTGGAACAAAGGGTGTTTCACAAATATACCACTTAAGTTTTGATGATAACAAGGTATTAAAAATTATCAATTGGATATGCTAAAAATTTATTCAAGTGTACAGGACCAATTAATAAAAAGTTAATTACAAGAGGTTATGAACTGAATGAATTAAAGAGCAAAGGAAATTTAGATTGAAGCTTGAAGAGCATCTAATTGAAAGCGCTTCTGGAAAGTCAGAAGCATAGTGCGTCTGAAGAAAGTGCTCCTGAAGATGACGTCATCAAAAGCCAGTTCTCCAGAAGCAAGTTCATCAGAAGCCAATTTCTTCAGAGGCTGGAGAGCGTTGACAAAGTACAGTGTACGAAATGTACAACCACTAAGTCTGCGTATGCCTCTGCAACCACCATCTCTGCATTGTGTCTCCTATACAAGACAAGAATAACAGCAATATTTGCAGATATTGTTCCATTTGTTTTTGGAATGAATTTGAAATTTTTTTCATAAGGACAATCTTCAAATCAGGCAAAAGATCAATGGTGATAAATCAAAGCTTCGGTCAAGACAGATTGATGAGCTGGCTAGTTCCCAACGTCTCTCAAATCCTCTATAAATAGAGATGAAGACTTGAAGAACTGTGACACATATACTCATATGCGAACAAGGCTATTCTTTATATTCAAAGTCGCAAACATTGCTCATAAACAACTTAGATAATTCTTACAAAAGTTCATATTTTAGAATTTCTAAGTGTCTAAGAAAAACAGAGTCTGTTCTGTTCGTTTTGTTTTGTGAATACCTCTGATTGTATATCAAGTATTCAAAACTCTTTTCAATTCTCTGTAATTGTTTAGAAGTCTCTTGGAGTTGTCCTTGAGCATTGAAGTCTCTTTCTTGTGTGATTGAGCAAAGGAAGTCTCTTACTTGTGTGTTTGAGCAACTTGTAATTTGATATTACATTTTAGTGGAACTCTCCTTGGAAGTGCAAGGGGGACAGGACTACTTTCGGATTGTGGAAGGAACCTGTATAAATTGCTTGTGTTCTTCTTCTGTTTTCTGCTTTCTTACTTTCTATCCCCTGCACTAAGACTCTGAACTCTATCAGACTCTGATCCTGAGAACAGTTGCTTATTTTCGTGAGAAAGAAACGTTTTTGAAAACACAATTCAATCCCCCCTTCTTGTGTTTTTCCCACCTTCAGTTGGTATCAGAGCTTCGGCTCTGTAGCTAGCACTTAACCGTGTTACAGTAAACGATCAGAGAAAAACATGTATGGGGAAGAAGCTTCTGGTTCTGGTTCTGGTTCTGGAGCTGCTGTTCACTATGATTACAGCAACAACAACAGAAATGAAAGATCTACTAATCACAACAAATCTCCCATGTTTAATGGTGATCCAGAAATGTTCTCTTGGTGGAAGACCAAGATGTATAGTCACATCATGGGAATGGATGAAGAGTTGTGGGATGTTCTTGAGGATGGTGTTGGTGATTTGAAGCTGGATGAAGAAGGCGCTGCTCTTGATAGGAAAGCTCACACTGTTGAGCAGAAAAAGCTTTATAAGAAACATCATACGATCAGAGGCATTCTTGTGGCTGCCTTGCCTCATAAAGAGTACTTAAAGATGAGTGACAAATCAACAACAAAGGCTATGTTTACCTCATTGTGCTCACTTTATGAGGGTAACAAGAAAGTCAGAGATGCTAAGGCTACTATGCTTGTTCATCAGTACGAGTTGTTCAGAATGAAGGAGGATGAAAACATTGAGACCATGTACTCAAGGTTTCAGACTCTTGTTTCTGGACTTCAGATTTTGAAGAAAAGCTACGTAGCGTCTGATCATGTGAACAAGATTCTGAGAAGTTTACCTGCAAAGTGGAGACCAAAAGTTACAGCCATTGAAGAAGCTAAAGATTTAAACACCTTGAGTGTTGAAGATCTTATAAGCTCCTTAAAGTGTCATGAGATAGGTCTTAATGAGCATGAATTTGTCAAGAAGCCTAAGTCCATTGCACTGAAATCTAGAGGCAAGTCTAGTAAGGCTCTGAAGACATTAGAGTCTGAAGAAGAATCTACATCTGAAGATTCTGATGAAGATCCTGAGATTGTTCAGGAGATGGCTATGCTCACTAACAGACTATAGTATCTTGCTAAGAAGAACAAGAAGTTCATGAGCAGAGGCAGTAGTCACAAAAGCTCTAGAAAAGAAGATCAGAAAGGTTGCTTTAACTGCAAAAAGATTGGACACTTCATTGCTGAATGTCCAGACCTGCAAAAAGAAAAATCCAAAGAAAAATCAAAGAAGCAAATCTTCAAATCTAACAAATTCAAGAAGCAATTCAAGAAGAGCTTGATGGCAACTTGGGAAGATCTGGATAATGAGTCTGAGTCTGACAAAGATGATGTTGAAGATGAAGCAAAAATAGCTCTAGCTTTGGTAGCTACTGCTGAAAATGAACAAGATTCATCTGATGCTGATTCAAGTACAGACTCTGAAACTGAAACATAGGTATATTCTAAACTCACTAGATCTGAATTAATTGATTCTCTCAAGGAACTTCTTGGTCATTATGAAAACCAATCCACTGAGTTGAGGAGAGTTAAGCAACGATACATTAAGCTGCTAAAACTCCATGAATCAACTAAGATGGAAATGGATGCTTTACAACAAGAAAATAATGATTTAAAAACAATGACTAAGAAAGGTGATAATAAACCTTTATCTGAGCAGGATGCTGCTCTTCAAGAGTTTATTAACACAGGAATTGATAGAACCAAAGTTGCATCTATGATTTATAGCATAAATCAGAACAACAAAAAGGGAATTGGTTTCACTAGAGGAAACTCTAGTGAAGTAATTCTGAAACCTTGTTCTGATAACATCAAGGAAGGACTGAAAACTCACTTTGTGTCTGAGTCTGGAAAAACTTCTCATTCAGAACCTAAATCTTTGAATTCAAAGGTAATGACTAAGTCAAAATCTGAGAATCAAAAGACAAAGGTAACGAATGACTCTAAATCAAAAGCTCCAACGTTACAAATTCTGAAGAGATCAGAACCTAATAAACCGGTTCTGAAGAAAACAGAGTCTGAAACTCAAAAGTCTAGATTTCAGAGGAAGGAAGCTGTTTGTGTTAAGTCACACTCTAAGGCTAAAGGTTCTGAACCTAAAGTCTGGAAGAAGAAAGAACAAGACAATTTCAGACAGAAAACACAAATGAGACTCAGAACTCCTAGGACTAACCCAAGAGGACCCATGAAAATATGGGCACCTAAGACAGAAATTGTTGATGTTGCAGGTATGTCTAAAAGGAAACGAAAAGCATAAGTCCTGGTATCTATACAGTGGCTGCTCGCGACATATGACGGGAGAAAAGTCTATGTTCCTTGTAACACCCCGTTTTCCAAAATGATATAATAATATCCAAACATCAGAGTTAATCAACAAGCAACGGAGTATTACATGCATATCTCAAAAAAAATGATTTATTTAAATAGAAACATAAAACTATTTAAATAATCCTCCATTATAACATCTTTATAAAATATCTGCAGCGGAATAATTGTCATAAAATCATCTCAAAAATTCTTATACATCAACATATCTGGCACAAAGGCCTCACCATTAATAAAATATTCTCCAACATTATTCAAATAAATATTCAACAATTCTCCAAGTAAAATGATACATAAAGGAATGAAATTGTAAAACATTAAATCCCATCCCGTTACGTATCAGAGCCTACGACACAATGAGCCAACTCCTATCTATCCATCGCTACCTGCACTTGCCCACAAGGCGGCAATTCCAGCAGAAGGGGTGAGTTCACAAAGCAAAGATTATATATAAATATATGAGTCAATCAAATAAATTGAAAACAACATCAACAAATTCACCACCTTTAACATAAGTAACAAATATCAACCATAGTGTATCAACATTATATTCAAGTTTATCTTTTAAAAGAATAACAACAACAACGACACCAACGACAACACCAGTTGTGGTGACACCTCACCAACCACCACTCACACCTTAAACTACTAATGCAAGACTCCATCACCTGATAATGTATTATGCATATGTGGTACCAACTACGCGCGTTGAATGCTAAGCATTCCGGGGCATAAGCCCCCACCAAATTGGATGGTTAAAGCATCCCAGGGCATAAGCCCTCACCAAAGTGAATGACTAGCATTCCAGGGCATGAGCCCTCACCAGTTGAATGTATAAACATTCCGGGGCATGAGCCCCCACCAATGCAAATGAGTTATGAGACTCAAGGAGTATATCTACATACATCCATACGACAAAAATAGTGGTGCATTTTCACCATGCAACCAACGACCACACCAACTAGGACACCTCCCCAACTAGACTCAACCACACCACGACACCATGAACAATTGCAAACTTAGCATAGTACAATTCATTTCATTTCATATAAGATTCATCCATATATGCATCATAAACATCTCCAATCTACAATTTTATCACTCCAAAAATTCTCTAAAAATCCAATAAACCACTTAGAAAGCTTAGGTTTGGGTTTAGAACACCTTAGAAAAATCACGTTTTGGGTCGCACAGGACCCAGCTCGCTTAAGCGAGCAGCTTCTCGCTTGAGCGAGTCAAATCACGTAAGTTTGGTTTTTCCTCGCTTACAGCTCGCTTCTGGTTCGCTTAAGCGAACAGGCTAATTCCAAAATTCTGGGCAAAAATTGGCGTCTCTCGCTTAAGCGACGGGAATTTCGCTTAAGCGACGCAAATGACGAAAGTTGGGATTTCACTCGCTCGTGGTTCGCTCGAGGCTCGCTTAAGCGAGCGGCCAAAATTCAGACTGGGCGTGGCAAAGTGTCGCTCGCTTGAGCGACGGGTAGTTCGCTTGAGCGAGTACTCATCTGGGCAGAATTATAACTTACGATTTCTAACCCTATTTCATCCAAAAACCCCATTTTTGATTCCCAAATCACCCAAAATGATTTTAGATTAAAGTTATGGGTTCAATACTTATTCCAGGCACCAAAACAACTCATAGAAACACAATTAACAACATAATTCAACAACTTTAGGCATTTCATCAAGTTTTGAAAACCTAAACCAGACAACAATTTTCAATTTAAAATCATGAAAACATATATATATATATATATATATATATATATATATATATATATATAAAACCAATGAATTGCTAGCCCACCCTTACCTGATTAGATGAATTAAACGAAGCAATTCCTAGCAATTCTCCTCTTGGTTCTTCTCCCTAGCTCTCTTCCTGGTTTTCTCTCCAAAGGCTTGTTTTTCTTTTACTGATACGTATCCTTGTCTGACTCTTTCTTTCCTACTCTTACCAACCAAAGTATAACTTCTTTTTACTCTTTACTCGCCCACTAAAACCCTTTTAATTTCTCATTAATCCTTCCTAATTCCTATTAACTCCAATTAAACCCCTTTTTGTCAAATATTATTATCTTCTACTATTTTCATAAAATACTACAAATAATTATAATAAATAATAATACACCAAATATTTCATATATCATTTATAAATTCAAGTAAAATACACCAAGCACACCAAAATCAATTAAAAATCACCACAAATCATAAAATAGAATTTAGAGTGTTACATTCCTAACCCTGATCATGAAAGAGGGAGGAACTGTGGGATTTGGAGGAAACCAAACTAGCAAAATCATTGGTACTGGAACAATTGGTAATTCCTCAGTCTCAATCAATAATGTGTGGTTTGTAGATGGACTAAGGCATAACCTACTTAGCATAAGTCAATTTTGTGATAATGGTTATGACGTCTTGTTTAATAAGAACAACTGCACAGTGATCAACAAAGATGATCAATCTGTAGTTTTTAAGGGAAAGAGAAAGAACAATGTTTACAAGATTAATTTTTCAGAACTGACTGATCAGAAGGTATTTTGCCTTCTGTCAATGATTGATAAGAAATGGCTGCGGCACAGAAGGTTGGGACATGCTAACTGGAGGTTAATCTCTAAACTTAGCAAGTTACAACTTGTCAGAGGCTTACCAGACATTGATTATCATTCAGATGCACTGCGACACATGAAACGCATCATGCAAGTTTGATAGATGGGGTGGCAGTCCAATCCGATACGCCACGGTTCCAATTCTCTCGGAAATCTGATAAGGACCAATGAACTTTGGAGTCAACTTCTTCGACTTCAATGCACGTCCTACACCCGTCATCGGGGTAACCCTCAAAAACACATGCTCACCCTCCTGAAACTCAAGGGCTTTTCTCCTTTTGTCATTGTCATACCCTCATTTTGGACCTAAAAATACCCACTCAAATTCCTCTGCTATTTTCTAATACTTTCAAATCCACCGTGTTTTCTACTGTGCTTCAACTGCATACATTACTGTTTCAGTCTTTTGAATTCTTGCATAAAATCATACAAAAGGGTATTTTGGTCATTTCCTACAAAGGAACCCATTTTCAGTCCCTACAATTTGTCCCTGAGTCTTTTCTATTTGTTTGCATGAATCATTAATGAAGTTTTGTACAAAAATCATCTTAATTTGCATCTAAGTCAGTCTGAGTCGTTTTTGCCCCAGGGGCATTTTAGTCTTTTCACATCAAATAAATTTTGGGCAGAGAGGTATTTTAAAATACCTCATTTGTGGTAATTTGTTCGTTTTAGTCCGTTTTGTCAATTTTAATTGTTTCACTTTACGTTGCATTTCAAATTACATTTTTTAGCCAATTTTATTATTTTTACATTTTAGTCCAAACATTTTTAGAAATTGCAATTCAGTCCAAATATTATGTTTTTTTGCAAATTAGTCCCAATTCTTTTAAAAACAGTCAAATTCTTTAATTCTTTTAAAAACAGTCCATTTTTTTTAAATTGCAAAAAGGTCCTATTCTTTTCAAATTTGCATTTTAGTCCTTTTTTTCAGATTCAGTCCACAGGTGCCACGCAAGCTGTCTAGTCCACGTGCCACTACCTCATTGGTCAGAATCACACATGGCAGGCTATAAATAGTACACAGTGTCAGAATTAGAGCAGAATTCACGCGCCAAGTCACAAACAGAATCAATTTTCTCTCTCTTGGCAGTTACAGATCAAAGTCACAAATTCACAGAAAAGTTCAAGAACATTCATAAACCCTGGCATCAATTCCAGCACCAATTCAGCACAATTACACACAAATTCATTGAATTCATCACTGAATCCGATTCACAGAAGCAAGCAAAGGCGAAATACGAATGGATTCGATGCAACTTCAAGCGATTCTCAGAGATTAGTTGTGAATCTTCATCATTGAATCGTTGCGCCTGCAATCCAACGCGAGCACGCCACCGGAGGTAGCGCGCTGCGAGCGTAATCACAAGCATCAGATCGGAGAAGAAGAAGGAGAAGAAAAGGTGAAGGACTTCACAGGATTCGGATCCAGAGAAGAAAGGAAGGAGTGAGACCGGCTTACCAGAGGAAATCCAAGGCCAAGGATCAAACGAACGGTTCGAATCTCCGAATAGAAGCTCAGGTAACACCCTAACTTCACCTAATCTCTTTGTATATCACTACACGAGCCGGAACGATGTGAATCCAGAGCAAGTTTGAACCGTTCGATCGAAACCCTAACCCTAACCGAATTTTCTTCAAAAAAAAAATCAAAGAAACGTTGCGAGATTCACAAACGAATGTGAATCGAAGCAAGTTCTCACCATTTCACAAAGATTTCAGCCAAAAAACATGATAAAGCGAACGGTCCGAACCTACAGAGATGAAAATCGAAGATTCACATCGTTCCAACGGTTAAACTTGCTTTCTTACGACAAATCCATGCCTAGGCTAGTGTTGAGAACGATTTGGTGCATGTTTGAGCCATTTCTGGGTGGATTTGGGAAAAAGCTAGGTTTAGGGTTTGTTAAGACCGAACGGCGGAGAAGAGAGGGAGAAGAGAATGAAAAAATGGCAGGATCCGGACCCCCAGCTTTTTATGTAATCTCTAGGCCGGGTCGGTTCAAAACCGACCCATGTTACTGCGTTCTTGGCCTTTGGATGCGAATCCAATAGATCTGGATCAATCCAACGTCCCTGAGACGTTCTGGAAGATCCGGATCCATCAGCGCTGGGGCAGGATCCACGGGTTTGGGCCTTGGTATTCCTGTGCTTCTTAGTTTGAATGTTCTTGCTGTTTGCACTTTTTTTTCTTGCTGTCTGAACCTCCGTGTATTACATTTCTTTACAAAATTCCAAAAAAATTGCCATGTGTTCTTGATGTATTTTGGACTGTTTTGTAATACTTTTTATAGGATTAAAATTGATAAAAATGATAGGTGTTAATTTCTCACTTAATTGGTGTGTTTTGGCATTTTTGTGAGATGTTTCTTGCATTGTTTTTGGTCCAAATATTCATCATATGATCTCGGTGTTTGGCATTGGACTCCATGATAAATTTGCCTCTGATTTCGTGCTAATTCCATCAGTTTTGTTAAGTCTAGTTTTCATCTATGATTTTGGCAATATTTCCAATTTTGCTAGTTGATTTTTGTCTACAATTTTATTAGGTTTTGATTATAATTAACCATCTCGCAATTTTTCCCAATTTTGTTAGTTGGATTCTTGTTTACAATTTTGCAATTTCCTCGATTTTGTTAAGATTGATTCTTGTTTATAATTTTTGGCCATATGTTCAATTGTGCTAGGTTGATTTTGGTTTATCATTTTTGCAATATCTTCAATTTTTACTAAGTTTGATCTCTATCTACCATGTTGCAATATATCTAATTTTGTTAGTGGATTCTTGCTTACCATTTAGTTGGCTTGATTTTTTGTTAGTATATTTGTTTAGTTTGTGTCTTACAAGTTTACGTGCTAGTTTCCATTTTTTTTCGTTAAATTTACCTATTTTTTAGTGTCTTGCCTTGTAGGAAATTTTAGTTTGCATGCAGTTTTCCTTCCATTGCATCATACTTTGTCATCATTTTTCTTTGCCTAACATTTTACTACCATTTCATATTGTTTCACTAACCATTTTGTGTTTCATGCCTATTGAAAGCTCCAACTCATCCTCATTCTTTAAGTTTAGGTTCCATTCAATTTCTCGATGTTTAGGATAGTTTTAGTTTACTTTCTTTAATTTCCTGCAAGACCATAGAATGTAAATTAGGACCCGATGTAAAGGACTATGGACTATAATGATGTACACCGACACACGCACCGACACGCACACACGTTGTATGAGCTAACGCTAGGTGTATGTTTAGGAAGCGCGAAATTTAGGAAAAGATCATTCTTTCAAAAATGTTAACAATTCTATCACTTGAAAACCTTTTTTTCAATAAACCTTGGAGCCAAAACTCCATTGTATTTCCTTTCTTTTCTTAATCAAATTCAAAAAATGGAAATAATTCCTACTTGAACCTTTTTGTAAATAATTGACCAACCTCACCGTTTTATTTTCTCAAGCCTTTGCGGCCTCGTTCTCTTCTTCAAAACTCTTTTTTTCAAAAAAGCTAAAATTGAACCAACCCACAAAAAAAAATATTTTGGAAGAGAACTACATGGAATTTTGATCCCTTAAAAGGGTATGTAGGCAAGAGACTCAAAATCTCTCCAAGTCCAATAAAATAAAATCCAATCTTCTCCCTCTCATTCTTAAAATCAATATTTTTACAAATAGCAATAAAAGCAAAGCGTATACGTAAAGCATAGTAAAACGGTTCCTATAGGATACTATAGTCATTGCGGGTGCCTAACACCTTCCCGTAGTGAAATCAGCCCCAAACTTAGAATTTCTGAGGTTTTCTCTCGATTTTACCTCTCCCCAAAAAAAATAGAGATATCAATGATTGAAAGGTTCAAATCTAATCAATGATTTGACACCCGAAAATCGCGATAACAAAAATGGCGACTTCACTGGGGACTTTTAGGGCTACACCTAGTTTTTCATGCTTTATGTTTATGCCTTGCTTTATTGTTACATGTTAAAATTTTCTTGTGTACGTGTGGGGTGAGAATATCAAAAGCCTTATACCCGGGCTGAGTGAACCTAAGATTAGGAAGAGATATAATCGACAATCCATTCCGGGGGTTGCCTCGTGCATTGGATTACGCGATCAATCTCACATAGCTGAGGCATTTTGGAGGTGATGTTGTCGGCATGTGTTGTCATGCTTAGGCACTTTACTTCCAATTGACCGATGAAGGCTATGGACCGTAGATACCAAACCCATCCTTGGCCTTTCTTAGGACGTAGTGCGGTGGCTAAACCGAGCGTTGTCTCGAAATTTAGTCGTCACGCGATACTACACCCAAACTAAACCTTCTTACGGATAATCATGGACAAGCGTTGCGTTGTACTACCATGATATACGCAAGAGAGGTTGTGGTTTGGGAACTTTATAGAACCTTGGTTACTACTATCAAAGCCTTAGTTTCACCGGACGCCGTGTCCACTTGTTACCTTAGCCCACCGTGCTTTCCTTGTTAAAAACATGCATACATGCATTCATGCATAAATTTTCTACATGCATTTATCAAAGGGTATAGACAAACTAAAATTCTTTGCAAATATAACCAGGCATGAAGAGGACTAAGTCTTACAAATTCAAAGAAGTTGATTTGGCTAGCCTAAGGGAGTTGGCACTTAAGGTTAAGAATCCCACTGGGTTTCGTCTCCGATACGGTGGTTTGCTTGGTATTCTCCGGACTAATGTAGAAGAGAAGCTGGTGCACACTCTGGTGCAATTCTATGACCCGGTGTTCCGTTGCTTCACTTTCCCGGATTTTCAGTTGGTTCCTACACTTGAGGCTTATTCTTGTTTATTGGGTTTACCTATAGCCGAGAAGACACCTTTCACAGGCCCAGGATCTTCTCTTACCCCTCTGGTGATTGCTAAGGATCTTTATCTCAAGACTTCCGATGTATCTAAGAATCTCGTCACCAAATCTCACATCCAGGGCTTCACTTCAAAGTACTTACTTGAGCAGGCTAATCTCGAATCTACTTGTCAGGACACCCTTGAGGCCATTCTTGCACTACTCATCTATGGGCTCGTTCTCTTTCCGAATCTCGACAACTTCGTGGACATGAACGCTATTGAGATCTTCCATTCCAGGAATCCGGTTCCTACTTTGTTAGCTGACACATACCATGCCATCCATGACCGGACACTCAAGGGTCGTGGATTTATTCTTTGCTGCATGCCTCTTCTTTATATGTGGTTTATTTCTCACCTCCCGAGTTCTTTCCATGCCAACACAGAGAATTGGTCTTATTCGCAGCGGATTATGGCTCTTACTCCCGATGAGGTGGTTTGGATCACTCCAGCAGCTCGAGTCAAGGAAATTATCACTGGTTTTGGAGATTTCCTCAATGTACCTCTTCTCGATACCCGGGGAGGAATCAACTACAACCCCGAGTTAGCCATGAGACAGTTTGGTTTTCCTATGAGAGCGAAGCCCATTAACCTTGCTACATCTCAGGAGTTCTTCTACTATTCCAATGTCCCTGCCGGGCAAAGGAAAGCTTTTACAGATGCTTGGTCTAAGATTCGTAGGAAGGATGTGAAGCATTTGGGTGTGAGATCCGGTATTGCTCATGAAGCTTATACTCAGTGGGTAATAGATCGAGCCGAGGAGATTGGCATGCCTTACCCTGCTATGAGGCATGTATCTGCATCTACTCCGTCTAGACCGTTACCGTTGCTTCCCGTGACTCAGGAGATGTATCAGGAGCATCTAGCTATGGAGAGTGAGGAGAAGCGAGCATGGAAAGCCCGTTACAGTGAGGCTGAGAACTTGATCATGACTTTGGATGGCAGAGACGAGCAGAAGGATCATGAGAACCGAATGCTGAAGAAGGAACTAGCCAGAATTAGGAAGGAGCTTGAGGAGAAGGATGATCTATTGAGGAGAGACTCCAGGAGAGTCAGAGGTCGTCGAGATTTCTTCGCCAGTTATTGTGGTTCAGCTTCGGATTCGGATTCCGAATACTACCCAGTCACTCCTTAGTTCTGGATGATAGGATTGCTATTGGTTATGTTGTTTGTTCAGCTTATGTTTCAGAAGCCTACTCCCTTGGCTCAATGTATCAAAACAACTTGCTTTGAATAATTTGTTAGTCCAATAATGTTTGCAAAGAATTCTAATTTGTCTAAAAAACCCTTTGGTAATAAAAAGAGTCATTTTCGCATCTGCATTTGTACATATCATGCATCATATGCATCATTCATCGGTCACAAAAAACTTCCAAGTGCTCATTGCCTCCTGGTTCTTCTGCCGCAGTGTGAAAAGTGGCTCGTGCTCGAAGGACAGATCAACCTACCAGAGTGCATCAGACTAGACAATACAGAAGGAGGAATCAAGTAGCTATGGAAAAAGAGAATGCACAGCTCCGCACTGAACTAGCTTCTGTGAGAGAAGAGTTAGCCAAAGCTCTCGACGCCATGACTGCTCTGATAGCAGCTCAAGAACAACCGGTCGTGTCCGCCCAGGCAACCACCGAAGCGATTCCCGCCGCATCTCTTGCTATGCCGAGGGGATACCCCTATGGGCTCCCATCTTATTACTCTCCCAATACTGCAGCCGGTGTTTCAGGGGCCGCGACTTCAGGTGCTGCTAATGTTGGTAAGATACCCCCACCAGATCCCACATCTCTTCATACTACCTTGCCTCAGTCGACCGTCTACACAGATCCGATTGTGCACTCTACGCCTCAGGGCACCAATGCTAATGATTATCGTGGAAAGACTCCTGTATTAGGAACTATGGAAGAAAGAATGGAAGAGCTTGCCAGAGAACTCCATCGCGAGATCAAGGCCAACCGCGGGAGCAGTGACCTCATCAGAATCCACGATCTTTGTTTAGTGCCGAGGGTCGATGTCCCTAAGAAATTCAAGGTCCCGGAATTTGACCGCTACAACGGGCTGACTTGCCCCCAGAACCATATCATCAAATACGTCCGGAAGATGGCTAACCATTCAGATAATGATTCACTTATGATCCATTGCTTCCAGGACAGCCTAATGGAGGATGCCGCGGAGTGGTATACCGGTTTGAGCAAGGATGATATTCGTACTTTTGATGATCTGGCTACTGCTTTTAAGAGCCACTATGGATTCAAGACCAGGCTCAAGCCGAATAGGGAATTCCTCCGGTCTCTTTCTCAGAAAAAGACGAAAGCTTTCGCGAATATGCACAGAGGTGGAGGGGGGCAGCTGCCCGTATCACTCCCGCTTTGGACGAGGAAGAAATGACTCAAACATTCTTGAAGACCCTGAAGAAAGATTATGTTGAGAGAATGATTATTGCTGCCCCAAGCAACTTCTCTGAGATGGTCACTATGGGAACCCGCTTGGAGGAAGCTGTCCGAGAGGGGATTATCGTGTTTGAGAAGGGTGAATCCTCGAATGCACCTAAGAAATACGGCAATGGTCACCATAAGAAAAAAGAATCAGAAGTTGGAATGGTGTCTGCCGGAACCAATCAAGCTGCCACTGCCGCTCCCGTCAATGCTACACAATTGCCTCAACCGTATCAGTACCTACAGTATGCCCAGCATCCGTTCTATCCGCCGTTCTACCATCAATACCCTCCTCTACCGGGCCAGCCTCAGGTCCCTGTTAATGCCATCGCCCAACAAATGCAACAACAACCACTAGCTCAACAACAACCGCAACAACAACAACAAGGCCCTCAATCTAGACCATCTTTCCCGCCGATACCAATAGCGTATGCTGAACTACTCCCAACTCTGTTACATAAGGGGTATTGCACCACTAGACCTGGCAAGCCTCCGCCAAACCCATTGCCTCCCAGGTTCCGCTCTGATCTCAGATGTGATTTCCACCAAGGCGCCCTAGGTCATGACGTAGAAGGTTGCTACGCTCTGAAATACATTGTGAAGAAGTTGATCGACCAGGGAAAGCTATCTTTTGAAAACAATGTCCCACATGTACTTGACAATCCACTCCCCAACCATGCCGCTGTAAATATGATCGAAGTATGTGAAGAAATCCCTCATCTCATTGTCCGTAATGTCGCTACTTCTCTAGTGCCACTGCATATCAAACTTTGCCAAGCTGCTCTGTTCAGCCACGACCACGCTGCTTGCTGTGAATGTCTTCAGAACCCTATGGGTTGCAGCATAGTCCAGACTGATATCCAAAGATTGATGAATGACAACTACTTGACTACCAGTGATGTTTGCATGATAGTGCCGATCTTCGACGATACTCCGGCCAAGAGCGCGCCCGTCAAGAAGGATGTTGAACCGTTGGTCATACGGTTGCCTGGTCCAGTGCCATATACCTCAGCGAAAGCCATCCCGTACAAGTACAGTGCGACTATGTTGGAAAACGGGAAGGAAGTACCTTTGGTGTCCTCAAGCACAGTAGGCAGTATCGCTGAAGTGACGGCTTTGAGGAGCGGCAAGGTCCGACCACTTTTATTCCAGAAGAAAGATGATGTGCTAGTTACGATTCCTGCTGATAAGACTATCCCATTAACAATCCCTCCTGTTGTTGAAAGTACCAACTGTCCAGGCCATTCCATCGAAGATTCCAATCTGGATGAGATTTTGAGGATAATCAAGAAAAGCGATTACAAGATCGTTGATCAGCTATTACAAACTCCTTCGAAGATATCCATCTTGTCCTTACTCCTTAGTTCGGAGGCTCACAGGAATGTATTGTTGAAAGTGTTAGAGCAAGCCTATGTCGACCACGAAGTCACAGAGGATCAATTTAGTGGGATAGTGGCTAACATCACTGCTTGCAGTAACCTTTGGTTTGGTGAAGATGAACTCCCAGAGGCAGGAAAGCACCACAACTTGGCCCTGCATATTTCCATGAACTGCAAAACAGATATGCTGTCCAACGTGTTGGTAGACACTGGGTCGTCATTGAATGTGATGCCTAAGTCGACTTTGGATCAGTTAAGTTGTCAAGGAGTTCCGTTGAGAAGGAGTACTTTTCTAGTCAAGGCTTTCGATGGTTCCTGTAAAATTGTGCTTGGAGAGGTAGATCTCCCCATGACTATTGGCCCTGAAACATTCATGATTACTTTCCAGGTTATGGACATAGATGCCTCTTACAGTTGCCTTCTTGGGAGACCGTGGATACACGAAGCCGGGGCAGTCACTTCTACCCTCCATCAGAAGCTAAAGTTCGTAAGGAATGGTAAACTTGTGACAGTGCATGGGGAAGAGGCTTATCTGGTTAGTCAATTATCATCCTTCTCTTGCATCGAAGCTAAATCTGCCGAAGGAACTGCATTCCAGGGTTTGACTATCGAGGGTACGGAGCCCAAGAGAGCTAGTGCTGCCATGGCTTCGTTGAAAGATGCGCAGAAAGCCGTTCAGGAGGGTCAGGCCGCCGGTTGGGGCCAATTGATACAGCTGCAGGACAAAAAATGCAAAGAGGGTCTCGGCTTCTCTCCGACGTCAGGCGTGTCAACTGGAACGTTCCGTAGTGCCGGGTTTGCCAATGCAATTCTTGATGGTGATGAAAGAGGGGTTAGGCCCACATTTGTGATACCAGGAGGCATTGCAAAGAACTGGAATGTTATCAATCTCCCTGTGTTTGTGCATGATTCTAAGTAATGCGTCTTGCTGTTTAGGCTTTATTTTCAAAATAACAATCCTTCCGCCCTGCCCGAGGCGGAAGTGACACTTTTGTAAAGGGCATGTTTGTTCCGACATCACCATTATCAATAAAAAACGTCGTTTCTTTCACGACTCTTTTTCTTTCTTTAATGCTTTTCCCTTGGAAATAATGGTAATGCCAGAAAAAACCAAAACATCAGTATTTTCTTATTAATTTCAAAGATCTGCATGAAAATTATTTTCTAAAAATCATCCAATCATGTCACGCAGATCGAACCAAAATGAACCCGTTGAACACAGTGACCCTATGTTTCTCCAAACTGTTGAATCCCCGGTGTTCGAGACCGAAGATGAGGATAGTGATGATATACCAGACGAGATTGCCCGGTTGCTTGAGCAAGAAGAGAAAACCATTCGGCCTCATTAGGAGGAGATCGAGCTAATCAACTTGGGTACTGAGGATAACAAAAGAGAGATCAAAGTCGGTGCTGCATTGGAGGAAGGGGTCAAGAAAAGGATCTTCCAACTTCTCCGCGAGTACTCGGACATTTTTGCATGGTCGTATGAAGACATGCCAGGTTTGGATCCTCAGATTGTGGAGCATCGGATACCGACAAAACCAGACTGTCCTCCTGTCAGACAAAAGTTGAGACGGACTCGGCCGGACATGGCTCTGAAGATCAAAGGTGAAGTGCAGAAACAGATCGATGCGGGCTTTCTCATGACAGTTGAGTATCCCGAGTGGGTTGCTAACATCGTGCCAGTGCCGAAGAAGGATGGTCAGGTTCGGATGTGCGTTGACTACAGAGATTTGAATAGAGCAAGCTTGAAAGACAATTTCCCACTGCCTCACATCGATGTGCTTGTTGACAATACTGCCCAGTGCAAGGTGTTCTCCTTCATGGACGGGTTTTCTGGCTATAACCAAATCAAAATGTCACCCAAGGACAGGGAGAAGACATCGTTCATCACTCCGTGGGGAACTTTCTGCTGCAAAGCAATGCCGTTCGGTCTAATAAACGCTGGTGCTACCTACCAAAGGGGGATGACCACTTTGTTCCATGACATGATTCACAAGGAAGTCGAAGTGTATGTGGACGACATGATTGTCAAGTCAAGCGATGAAGTGCAACACGTCGAGTATTTGGCTAAGATGTTCGAAAGGTTGAGGAAATACAAGCTTCGGCTGAATCCAAACAAATGTACGTTCGGTGTTAGATCAGGGAAGTTGCTAGGCTTCATTGTCAGCCAGAAGGGCATTGAGGTAGATCCCGACAAAGTCCGAGCTATCCGCGAGATGCCAGCTCCGCAAACCGAGAAGCAGGTCAGAGGGTTCCTCGGGCGGTTGAACTACATTTCCAGATTTATATCTCACATGGCTGCAACCTGCGGGCCGATCTTCAAGTTACTCAGGAAGAATCAACCTGTGGTATGGAATGATGAATGCCAAGAAGCTTTCGATAGCATAAAGAACTACTTGTTAGAGCCGCCGATTCTCGTCCCGCCGGTGGAAGGAAGGCCATTGATCATGTATCTGTCAGTATTGGATGAATCCATGGGATGTGTGCTCGGTCAGCAGGATGAAACCAGAAAGAAAGAGCATGCAATTTACTATTTGAGCAAGAAATTCACCGATTGTGAGACTCGGTACACGATGCTCGAGAAAACCTGTTGTGCACTAGCTTGGGCTGCCAAACGCCTGCGTCACTACTTGATAAATCATACAACTTGGTTGATATCCCGGATGGACCCAATCAAGTACATCTTTGAGAAACCGGCTGTTACTGGAAAAATCGCACGTTGGCAAATGTTACTGTCAGAATATGATATTGTGTTTAAAGCTCAGAAAGCCATTAGAGGGAGTATCCTGGCTGACCATCTCGCCTGCCAACCGCTTGATGATTATCAACCTTTGAAGTTCGATTTCCCAGACGAAGAGGTCATGTTCTTGAAGTCAAGAGACTGTAAAGAACCACTGATCGGTGAAGGTCCAGACCCGGACAGCAAGTGGGGATTGGTCTTTGATGGTGCTGTTAATGCCTATGGCCGAGGAATTGGCGCAGTAATTGTGGCTCCGCAGGGGCATCACATCCCTTTTACAGCCCGGATTGTGTTCGAGTGCACCAACAATGTGGCCGAGTATGAAGCATGTATCCTGGGAATTGAAGAAGCCATCGATATGAGAATCAAGCACCTGGACATCTATGGAGACTCTGCACTAGTCATCAACCAGATAAAGGGTGAATGGGAGACCCATCATGCCAATCTGATCCCTTACCGTGATTATGCGAGACGTCTGTTGACGTATTTTACAAAGGTCGAGTTGCACCATGTCCCCTGAGAGGAGAACCAAATGGCCGATGCTCTTGCTACCTTATCTTCCATGTTCCGAGTAAACCATTGGAATCATGTTCCGATGATCAAAGTACAACGCTTAGACCGGCCCGCTCATGTGTTTACTGTCAGTGATGCGACTGTACAAACAGGTTCAGGCGGAGTCGACAGCAAACCCTGGTATTATGATATCAAGCAATTTTTGCAAGGCCGTGAGTACCCGCAGAATGCTTCCAACAAAGACAAGAAGATGCTGCGCAGGCTGGCTAGCAAGTTCCTGCTGGATGGTGATGTTCTGTACAAAAGGAATTTCGATATGGTGTTGTTAAGATGTGTTGATGAATGTGAAGCAGAACAGCTAATGCACGATGTGCACGATGGCACCTTTGGGACCCACGCATCGGGGCATGCTATGTCTAGAAAGCTGTTGAGAGCTGGTTACTATTGGATGACCATGGAGCGCGATTGCTATCAATATGCCAGGAAGTGCCACAAATGTCAAATATATGCTGATAAGATCCATGTGCCTCCGCACACTCTCAATGTTATGTCTTCCCCATGGCCTTTCTCTATGTGGGGCATTGATATGATCGGAAGAATTGAACCAAAAGCTTCGAATGGTCACCGTTTTATTCTGGTAGCAATCGATTATTTCACCAAATGGGTCGAGGCTGCATCATATGCCAACGTGACTAAGCAAGTAGTAGTCAAATTCATCAAAAACAATATCATCTGTCGGTATGGTGTCCCTAGCAAGATCATCACTGACAACGGTACCAACCTGAACAATGACATGGTGCAAGCCTTATGTGAGAAATTCAAGATTGAACACCACAATTCTTCTCCTTACAGACCTCAGATGAATGGCGCAGTTGAGGCCGCCAATAAGAACATCAAGAAGATTGTGCAGAAGATGGTAACAACATACAAAGATTGGCATGAGATGTTGCCCTATGCGTTACACGGCTACCGTACTACAGTCCGTAGTTCAACCGGGGCAACGCCTTTTTCTCTCGTATACGGCATGGAAGCAGTCCTCCCGTTGGAAGTGGAGATTCCGTCTCTCCGTGTGATTATGGAAGCAAAGTTGTCTGAGGCTGAATGGTGCCAAAGTCGGTACGACCAGTTGAATTTGATTGAAGAAAAACGCCTGGATGCTTTGGCTCACGGTCAGATGTATCAAACAAGGATGAAAAATGCTTTTGACAAGAAAGTTCGTCCTCGGGAATTCAAAGAGGGTGAGCTCGTATTGAAGAGAAGAATGAGTCAGCAACCCGATCCAAGGGGCAAATGGACGCCTAACTATGAAGGACCTTATGTTGTCAAGAAGGCTTTCTCTAGCGGTGCTCTGATTCTCACACACATGGATGGTGTAGAACTTCCGAATCCTGTGAATGCTGATATAGTCAAGAAATACTTTGTCTAGATATGAAAAGAACAACGTGGTAGGTCGAAAACCCGAAAGGGCGGCCTAGGCAAAAATGCGCTTCCCGGTGGATCGAAAACCCGAAAGGGCGGTCCAGGCAAAATAAGGGACAAGAAACAAAAATGTAAAAGTTCGCTGAGATTACGTGTAATTCAGGCAAAAATGAGCGTCTCGATGAGCCGAAAACCCGAAAGGGCGGTTCATGCAAAAATGAGATTGAAATAAAAGACAATTGACTATATCTGGCAAGTTACCATTCCCCTTGGGATCTTTGCGACTGATGATTGGCTGTTCTTATCCGAGGTTCCGACGCCTGTGGATTCAAGAGTTTTAGATACCATAGTAGTTACTGTGTTCAATGTACCACCAACCAACAAAATTACCATTTTCCAAGCTTTGTAAATCCGTGGAGTCACGCCTTCGGCTGATTACCGCCCTTATACATCGATTTGAGCCTATGCTTTTGTTTGGCATTCTATTTTTCTATTCTATCTTCAAAGCTTTGTACAAAAGATTTCTTCTGTGTTAATAATGATACATGTCTGGAATAAACATTATGAAAATTGAAATTTTTTAAGTATTTTGAAAACAAGCCTGAACAGCTAGGTACATTCAAATGAACATGCGTGAACAAATCTACATTGATATCAGTTCCAATTCAAGTTACTAGCAAGCCTTCCCCCAGTGACGGTCTGTGGTCAATGGCAAGAATGAAAAAACAGAATGAAAAGCATGAAAAATGAATATGCTCGCTAAGTCGAAAACCCGAAAGGGCGGTTTAGGCAAAAATGAGCACCCCGATGGATTAACAACCTTCAAAGGCAATTCAGGAAAAAACAGGGGCAACAAAAAAAAACCATTCCCCGGTGGATCGAAAACCCGAAAGGGCGATCCAGGCAAAAATGGGATGATTGAAAAGAAATAAAAAAAATGAAAAAACGGACATGCAAAAAGCATTGACCACAGATGCGATGTCCGAAGCATTTACGTGACTGTCCCAACAAGCAGCAATACCATTCAGACTGTTTTTCACTACGATTTTACAGCTTCCTACCTTCAAGCAACGGTCATGATGCATCTCCCGACGACGGCATCCCCAGGACAGGAACTTTTGCAAATATATGTCCGAGCGCGAGCCATTACGTGCCCAATATTCCAATGTTTTGTCTGTCTCTGCGAAATTGTGTCTACAAATTGCCAATCATCATGCATTCCCAAGCATTCACACATGCATAATCATGCATCCTACATGTTCATGCATTTGATAAAATTGTCATGCTATCCATATGCATCTACATTCTCAATTCCTATGTTAATCTCAATCAAAATCAATCGTGTCAATTTCAAATTTCTTCTGCTAACAACAAATGTCTACTGTCATGTCAATTTCAAAGTTCAACAGTCTTGTTCTAACATTCCTCTCAAATTCAAGCTACTGCCGTCATGTCAAGTCAATTTCAATTTGTTTCTACAATACAATTCGTTTCCATTAAACGGCCAAGTGGCTAGTTCGCGTCCAAGAACAGCTTGTGCCTGTCAATTCACTCTTGTTAACGGCCAAGTGGCTAGTTCGCATCCAAGAACAGCTTGTGCCTGCCAATTCACTCTTGTTATCGGTCAAGCAGCAAGTTCGCATCCAAGAACAGCTTGTACCTGTCAATTTGTTTTTGTCATTGGTCAAGTAGCAAGTTCACGTCCAAGAACAGCTTGTACCTACCCTTTTGATATCCGCCGAGCGACTAGTTCAGATCCAAGAATAGCTCGTGCTTTCTATTTTGTTTCCCGTCAGCCAAGTAACCAGTTCGTGTCCAAGAACAGCTTGTGCTTCCTACTTTTTCTTTCAGCCAAGTAACTAGTTCGTGTCCAAGAACAGCTTGTGCTTTCTATATTTTCTTTCAGCCAAGTGACCAGCTCAAGTACAAGAGCAGCTTGCGCCCTTTGTTGTCAACATTCCCGGTCAAGTAGCTAGTTCGCATCCAGGAACAGCTTGTACCTGTCAAATTTGCCTTCGAGTCTCCCCAGTGAGTCTTGTTATCTGCTACCTTGTTAATGTCAATCAGTCCCGCAATGGATACGACATACTCCTTTTTGTTATTCTGTTAATGTCAATCAGTCCCGCAATGGATACGACATGCTCTGTTTTTGCTGTCCTGTTAATGTCAACCAGTCCCGCAATGGATACGACATATTCTGTTAAATTCAATTCTCAGCTTGTCTTGCATTCATAATCAAAATGTTGCATGGCATACACAACAGTTACAAATGTATTTTTACGCCCAAAATCAGTGCTAATGTCGATATTTAAGTATCTTCGTCGCGTCAAGCCAAAGACTCCGTCTCTTGACTCTCTAGACAAAGAAACTTAAATAGGGGCAGCTGTCATACCCTCATTTTGGACCTAAAAATACCCACTCAAATTCCTCTGCTATTTTCTAATACTTTCAAATCCACCGTGTTTTCTACTGTGCTTCAACTGCATACATTACTGTTTCAGTCTTTTGAATTCTTGCATAAAATCATACAAAAGGGTATTTTGGTCATTTCCTACAAAGGAACCCATTTTCAGTCCCTACAATTTGTCCCTGAGTCTTTTCTATTTGTTTGCATGAATCATTAATCAAGTTTTGTACAAAAATCATCTTAATTTGCATCTAAGTCAGTCTGAGTCATTTTTGCCCCAGGGGCATTTTAGTCTTTTCACATCAAATAAATTTTGGGCAGAGAGGTATTTTAAAATACCTCATTTGTGGTAATTTGTTCGTTTTAGTCCGTTTTGTCAATTTTAATTGTTTCACTTTACGTTGCATTTCAAATTACATTTTTTAGCCAATTTTATTATTTTTACATTTTAGTCCAAACATTTTTAGAAATTGCAATTCAGTCCAAATATTATGTTTTTTTGCAAATTAGTCCCAATTCTTTTAAAAACAGTCAAATTCTTTAATTCTTTTAAAAACAGTCCATTTTTTTTAAATTGCAAAAAGGTCCTATTCTTTTCAAATTTGCATTTTAGTCCTTTTTTTCAGATTCAGTCCACAGGTGCCACGCAAGCTGTCTAGTCCACGTGCCACTACCTCATTGGTCAGAATCACACATGGCAGGCTATAAATAGTACACAGTGTCAGAATCAGAGCAGAATTCATGCGCCAAGTCACAAACAGAATCAATTTTCTCTCTCTTGGCAGTTACAGATCAAAGTCACAAATTCACAGAAAAGTTCAAGAACATTCATAAACCCTGGCATCAATTCCAGCACCAATTCAGCACAATTACACACAAATTCATTGAATTCATCACTGAATCCGATTCACAGAAGCAAGCAAAGGCGAAATACGAATGGATTCGATGCAACTTCAAGCGATTCTCAGAGATTTGTTGTGAATCTTCATCATTGAATCGTTGCGCCTGCAATCCAACGCGAGCACGCCACCGGAGGTAGCGCGCTGCGAGCGTAATCACAAGCATCAGATCGGAGAAGAAGAAGGAGAAGAAGAGGTGAAGGACTTCACAGGATCCGGATCCAGAGAAGAAAGGAAGGGGTGAGACCGGCTTACCAGAGGAAATCCAAGGCCAAGGATCAAACGAACGGTTCGAATCTCCGAATAGAAGCTCAGGTAACACCCTAACTTCACCTAATCTCTTCGTATATCACTACACGAGCTGGAACGATGTGAATCCAGAGCAAGTTTGAACCGTTCGATCGAAACCCTAACCCTAACCGAATTTTCTTCAAAAAAAAAATCAAAGAAACGTTGCGAGATTCACAAACGAATGTGAATCGAAGCAAGTTCTCACCATTTCACAAAGATTTCAGCCAAAAAACATGATAAAGCGAACGGTCCGAACCTACAGAGATGAAAATCGAAGATTCACATCGTTCCAACGGTTAAACTTGCTTTCTTACGACAAATCCATGCCTAGGCTAGTGTTGAGAACGATTTGGTGCATGTTTGAGCCATTTATGGGTGGATTTGGGAAAAAGCTAGGTTTAGGGTTTGTTAAGACCGAACGGCGGAGAAGAGAGGGAGAAGAGAATGAAAAAATGGCAGGATCCGGACCCCCAGCTTTTTATGTAATCTCTAGGCTGGGTCGGTTCAAAACCGACCCATGTTACTGCGTTCTTGGCCTTTGGATGCGAATCCAATAGATCCGGATCAATCCAACGTCCCTGAGACGTTCTGGAAGATCCGGATCCATCAGCGCTGGGGCAGGATCCACGGGTTTGGGCCTTGGTATTCCTGTGCTTCTTAGTTTGAATGTTCTTGCTGTTTGCACTTTTTTTTCTTGCTGTCTGAACCTCCGTGTATTACATTTCTTTACAAAATTCCAAAAAAATTGCCATGTGTTCTTGATGTATTTTGGACTGTTTTGTAATACTTTTTATAGGATTAAAATTGATAAAAATGATAGGTGTTAATTTCTCACTTAATTGGTGTGTTTTGGCATTTTTGTGAGATGTTTCTTGCATTGTTTTTGGTCCAAATATTCATCATATGATCTCGGTGTTTGGCATTGGACTCCATGATAAATTTGCCTCTGATTTCGTGCTAATTCCATCAGTTTTGTTAAGTCTAGTTTTCATCTATGATTTTGGCAATATTTCCAATTTTGCTAGTTGATTTTTGTCTACAATTTTATTAGGTTTTGATTATAATTAACCATCTCGCAATTTTTCCCAATTTTGTTAGTTGGATTCTTGTTTACAATTTTGCAATTTCCTCGATTTTGTTAAGATTGATTCTTGTTTATAATTTTTGGCCATATGTTCAATTGTGCTAGGTTGATTTTGGTTTATCATTTTTGCAATATCTTCAATTTTTACTAAGTTTGATCTCTATCTACCATGTTGCAATATATCTAATTTTGTTAGTGGATTCTTGCTTACCATTTAGTTGGCTTGATTTTTTGTTAGTATATTTGTTTAGTTTGTGTCTTACAAGTTTACGTGCTAGTTTCCATTTTTTTTCGTTAAATTTACCTATTTTTTAGTGTCTTGCCTTGTAGGAAATTTTAGTTTGCATGCAGTTTTCCTTCCATTGCATCATACTTTGTCATCATTTTTCTTTGCCTAACATTTTACTACCATTTCATATTGTTTCACTAACCATTTTGTGTTTCATGCCTATTGAAAGCTCCAACTCATCCTCATTCTTTAAGTTTAGGTTCCATTCAATTTCTCGATGTTTAGGATAGTTTTAGTTTACTTTCTTTAATTTCCTGCAAGACCATAGAATGTAAATTAGGACCCGATGTAAAGGACTATGGACTATAATGATGTACACCGACACACGCACCGACACGCACACACGTTGTATGAGCTAACGCTAGGTGTATGTTTAGGAAGCGCGAAATTTAGGAAAAGATCATTCTTTCAAAAATGTTAACAATTCTATCACTTGAAAACCTTTTTTTCAATAAACCTTGGAGCCAAAACTCCATTGTATTTCCTTTCTTTTCTTAATCAAATTCAAAAAATGGAAATAATTCCTACTTGAACCTTTTTGTAAATAATTGACCAACCTCACCGTTTTATTTTCTCAAGCCTTTGCGGCCTCGTTCTCTTCTTCAAAACTCTTTTTTTCAAAAAAGCTAAAATTGAACCAACCCACAAAAAAAAATATTTTGGAAGAGAACTACATGGAATTTTGATCCCTTAAAAGGGTATGTAGGCAAGAGACTCAAAATCTCTCCAAGTCCAATAAAATAAAATCCAATCTTCTCCCTCTCATTCTTAAAATCAATATTTTTACAAATAGCAATAAAAGCAAAGCGTATACGTAAAGCATAGTAAAACGGTTCCTATAGGATACTATAGTCATTGCGGGTGCCTAACACCTTCCCGTAGTGAAATCAGCCCCGAACTTAGAATTTCTGAGGTTTTCTCTCGATTTTACCTCTCCCCAAAAAAAATAGAGATATCAATGATTGAAAGGTTCAAATCTAATCAATGATTTGACACCCGAAAATCGCGATAACAGTCATGATAACTCTTCTGACGATCTTGAGATGCTTTCATCTTTTCTCTTATCATCTTGACCTTTTATGTAGTCTGCTGCACTAACTCAGGTCCTAACACAATACTTTCACCCGACTCAAACCAACATAGAGGAGTTCTACACCTTCTACCATACAAAGCTTCGAACGGTGCCATACCAATACTCGAATGGTAACTATTATTGTAAGTAAACTCTATCAACGGCAAGTGGCTGTCCCAAGCTCCACCCTGCTCGAGTACACACACCCTCAACAAATCCTCCAAGGATTGGATAGTCCTCTCCGACTGACCATCTGTCTGCGGATGATAAGCCGAACTCAGCCTCAATTTCGAACCCAATGCATCTCGCAAGCTCTTCCAAAACCTTGAAGTAAACCTCGGATCTCTATCCGACACAATACTAGATGGAACACCATGCAACTTCACAATATCACGAATATAAATCTCCGCCAACTGAGCTACCGGATAAGTAATATTAATCGGAATAAAGTGTGCCGACTTAGTCAATCTAACAACAACAACCCAAATGGCATCATGCCCTCTTGGAGTATTCGGCAAACTCGTCACAAAATCCATCGAAATGCTATCCCATTTCCACTCAGGTACATCTAATGGAATCAACAACCCTGCAGGCTTCTGATGTTCAACCTTGGACTTCTGGCAAGTCAAACATGCATACACAAATTGAGCAACATCCCTCTTCAAACCGGACCACCAAAATAATTTCTTCAAGTCATGATACATTTTAGTAGCTCCAGGATGAATACTCAAACTACTCTTATGACTTTCTTCTAAGATCAACTTTTTCAAACCTTCATCATCAGGAATACAAATTCTTCCCCTAAACCTCAACACACCTTGGTCATCGACCTTGAAGTCACCATCTACATTCTGATCATTAGCAGTCATCAAATCAACCAACTTAACATCAATCTTCTGGGCCTCTTTGATACTATTCAAGAAATCACTATTAATCTTTAACATGCCCAACTTCACACTCTGAAGCGACCTTTCACAAACAAGACTCAAGTCCCTAAATTGTTCAAGCAACTCGAACTCTTTCACCATCATAGCCGACATATGCAATGTCTTTCTACTCAACGCATCAGCAACAACATTAGCTTTACCAGGATGGTAATTCAAACCAAAATCATAATCCTTAAGTAACTCAAGCCACCTCCTCTGCCTCATGTTCAACTCCTTTTGATCAAATAAATACTTCAAACTTTTATGATCACTAAACACCTCGAATCTGGAACCATACAAATAATGCCTCCAAATTTTCAACACAAACACCACGACTGCCAATTCTAGATCATGCGTAGGATAATTCTTCTCATGCACTCTCAGCTGCCTAGAAGCATACGCTACCACCTTGCCATCTTGCATCAAAACACCACCTAAACCCAGCTTAGATGCATCACAATAAACAACAAAAGGTTCTTCCGGCTTCGGCAAAATTAAAATAGGAGCAGTCGTCAATCTTTGCTTCAACTCATTGAAACTACTCTCACATTGAGCATCCCACACAAATGCTTTACCCTTATAGGTCAGTTGCGTCAAAGGAAGTGCCAACTTTGAAAATCCTTCAATGAACCTGCGATAATAACCAGCCAAACCAAGAAAACTTCTCACTTCAGTAACTGACTTTGGTGTCTCCCACTGCGACACAGCATCAACCTTCGAAGGATCTACAGCAATACCTTTACCAGAAATAATGTGGCCAAGAAAACTTACTTCATTCAGCCAGAACTCGCACTTGGATAACTTGGCATACAATTTCTTCTCTTTCAGCACTTGCAATACAATCTTCAAATGCTCTGCATGCTCAGCTTCAGTCTTAGAATAGATTAAAATATCATCAATAAAAACCACAACAAATTGATCCAGATACTCATGAAAAATTCTGTTCATGTATTCCATAAACACACCAGGTGCATTCGTCACACCGAAAGGCATCACCTTATATTCATAATGGCCATAACGCGTCCTAAATGCCGTCTTTTGCATATCCTCATCCTTCACCTTTATCTGATGGTAACCTGACCTCAAGTCAATTTTACTGAAAATACGAGAACCCACTAGTTGATCCATCAAGTCATCTATTCTCGGGAGTGGATACCTGTTCTTGATCGTCACTTTATTCAGCTGTCGGTAATCAATACACAACCGCATGCTACCATCCTTCTTCTTTACCAACAACACCGGCGCTCCCCATGGTGAAACACTCGGTCTCACAAACTTCTTGTCAAGCAAGTCTTCTAATTGTTTCTTTAACTCAGCTAACTCCGAAGCTGACATACGGTAAGGAGCCATCGACACAGGCTTCGTACCCGGCACCAGGTCTATCGAAAATTCAACCTCCCTCTCTGGTGGCACATCTGGAATCTCATCAGGGAAAACTTCAGGAAATTCCTTCACAACAGGCAGCCCATCAATTACAGCTCGGTTCTCCACCGACAAGTACGCTAACAAGGAAAACATCATCACACCATCTTGTTCTAATCGCTTCATCTCTTTAGTGGATAAGAATTATGTTCCACTCTCTTCTTCAGCAGAAGAAAACCGCACCATCTTCGTAAAACAATTGATCAGGACATGATTGTACTCTAACCAATTCATCCCCAATATTACATCCATTCCCACCAACGGTAAACAAACAAGGTCCACCTCAAAATCTCTACCAAAAACAGACAACGGACAACTTAAACAGACAAGGGAAGTAGTCACTGAACCCTTAGCTGGTGTTTCAACAACCATTTTCCCATTCATATCAGACATAAACAGACCCAATCTTTTAGCACAATCAATAGCAATGAAACAATGTGTTGCACCAGTATCTATAATAGCAATTAAGGGAGTACTATTAAAGAAACAAGTACCTCTGATAAGTCGATCCTCCTGATCAGTCTGGGTACCAGTCAATGCAAATACTCTCCCACTGGCCTGCGTCTTCTTAGGTTTAGTACACTGAGTGCTAAGATGACCCTCTTCATCACAATTGTAACAAACAATATCTCCACGCTTGCATTCAGTAACAGTGTGACCCTTCTTACCACATCGGAAGCACTTCTTTTCATCACGGTTGCAGGCATTACTCTTGTGGCCTTTAACACCACACTTATAGCAAACCACCTCAGCAGGAGCATCTCTACGTCCAGGCCTCCTCTCATCATGCATTCTCTGCTTGCCCTTATCAGCTGGGGCACTATAAGGCTTTGGGCGACTCTGCTGCCCCTTCCCCTTGCGGTCATTCATCACTTTATAGTGAGCTTTAGTATCTTCTTCGTAAATACAACAACTGCTCACCAACTCAGAGAAGTCTCTGATCTTCTGGTAGCCAATGGCCCGCTTGATATCAGCTCGCAGACCATTCTCAAAATTGATACACTTGGAGAACTCAGCAGTCTCCGCAGCATAGTGGGGATAAAACTTTGCAAGCTCCACGAACTTAGCAGCATACTCCGTAATGGACATGTCTCCTTGCTTCAGCTCAAGGAATTCAATCTCTTTTCTACCCCGAACATCTTCCGGAAAGTACCTCCTCAGGAATTCTCTTCTAAACACAGCCCACGTGATCACAGCACCTTCATTCTGCAAAATAGGTTGAGTGCTTACCCACCAGTCGTCAGCCTCTTCAGCCAACATATGAGTGCCGAACCGCACCATCTGAGCATCCGTACACTGCATCACCCGGAAAATTGTCTCAACCTCTTTCAACCAGGTCTGTGCTCCATCAGGATTATACCTTCCCTTGAAGGTTGGTGGATGATTCCTTAGGAATGTCTCCAGCATCCTTACACCCTCACCAGCCCCACCAGCACCCTGCTGTTGTCCAACAACTTGAGCCATTGCTTGCAAAGCAGCAGCAAGAGCAGCATCATTCCTTCCAGACATCTTGATAGTTCTACATAACAACAAGAATTAGAACAACAAAGACAGCTTAAAACCTGTCACACTACACTATTGGCTCGACACGACTCTCCTAATGGCCGGACGGACCGACTTCCTATGATACCAATTGTAACACCCCGTTTCCCAAAATGATATAATAATATCCAAACATCAGAGTTAATCAACAAGCAACGGAGTATTACATGCATATCTCAAAAAAAATGATTTATTTAAATAGAAACATAAAATTATTTAAATAATCCTCCATTATAACATCTTTATAAAATATCTGCAGCGGAATAATTGTCATAAAATCATCTCAAAAATTCTTATACATCAACATATCTGGCACAAAGGCCTCACCATTAATAAAATATTCTCCAACATTATTCAAATAAATATTCAACAATTCTCCAAGTAAAATGATACATAAAGGAATGAAATTGTAAAACATTAAATCCCATCCCGTTACGTATCAGAGCCTACGACACAATGAGCCAACTCCTATCTATCCATCGCTACCTGCACTTGCCCACAAGGCGGCAATTCCAGCAGAAGGGGTGAGTTCACAAAGCAAAGATTATATATAAATATATGAGTCAATCAAATAAATTGAAAACAACATCAACAAATTCACCACCTTTAACATAAGTAACAAATATCAACCATAGTGTATCAACATTATATTCAAGTTTATCTTTTAAAAGAATAGCAACAACAACGACACCAACGACAACACCAGTTGTGGTGACACCTCACCAACCACCACTCACACCTTAAACTACTAATGCAAGACTCCATCACCTGATAATGTATTATGCATATGTGGTACCAACTACGCGCGTTGAATGCTAAGCATTCCGGGGCATAAGCCCCCACCAAATTGGATGGTTAAAGCATCCCAGGGCATAAGCCCTCACCAAAGTGAATGACTAGCATTCCAGGGCATGAGCCCTCACCAGTTGAATGTATAAACATTCCGGGGCATGAGCCCCCACCAATGCAAATGAGTTATGAGACTCAAGGAGTATATCTACATACATCCATACGACAAAAATAGTGGTGCATTTTCACCATGCAACAAACGACCACACCAACTAGGACACCTCCCCAACTAGACTCAACCACACCACGACACCATGAACAATTGCAAACTTAGCATAGTACAATTCATTTCATTTCATATAAGATTCATCCATATATGCATCATAAACATCTCCAATCTACAATTTTATCACTCCAAAAATTCTCTAAAAATCCAATAAACCACTTAGAAAGCTTAGGTTTGGGTTTAGAACACCTTAGAAAAATCACGTTTTGGGTCGCACAGGACCCAGCTCGCTTAAGCGAGCAGCTTCTCGCTCTCGCTTGAGCGAGTCAAATCACGTAAGTTTGGTTTTTCCTCGCTTACAGCTCGCTTCTGGTTCACTTAAGCGAACAGGCTAATTCCAAAATTCTGGGCAAAAATTGGCGTCTCTCGCTTAAGCGACGGGAATTTTGCTTAAGCGACGCAAATGACGAAAGTTGGGATTTCACTCGCTCGTGGTTCGCTCGAGGCTCGCTTAAGCGAGCGGCCAAAATTCAGACTGGGCGTGGCAAAGTGTCGTTCGCTTGAGCGACGGGTAGTTCGCTTGAGCGAGTACTCATCTGGGCAGAATTATAACTTACGATTTCTAACCCTATTTCATCCAAAAACCCCATTTTTGATTCCCAAATCACCCAAAATGATTTTAGATTAAAGTTATGGGTTCAATACTTATTCCAGGCACCAAAACAACTCATAGAAACACAATTAACAACATAATTCAACAACTTTAGGCATTTCATCAAGTTTTGAAAACCTAAACCAGACAACAATTTTCAATTCAAAATCATGAAAACATATATATATATATATATATATATATATATATATATATATATATATAAAACCAATGAATTGCTAGCCCACCCTTACCTGATTAGATGAATCAAACGAAGCAATTCCTAGCAATTCTCCTCTTGGTTCTTCTCCCTAGCTCTCTTCCTGGTTTTCTCTCCAAAGGCTTGTTTTTCTTTTACTGATACGTATCCTTGTCTGACTCTTTCTTTCCTACTCTTACCAACCAAAGTATAACTTCTTTTTACTCTTTACTCTCCCACTAAAACCCTTTTAATTTCTCATTAATCCTTCCTAATTCCTATTAACTCCAATTAAACCCCTTTTTGTCAAATATTATTATCTTCTACTATTTTCATAAAATACTACAAATAATTATAATAAATAATAATACACCAAATATTTCATATATCATTTATAAATTCAAGTAAAATACACCAAGCACACCAAAATCAATTAAAAATCACCACAAATCATAAAATAGAATTTAGAGTGTTACATTCCTAACCCTGATCATGAAAGATGGAGGAACTGTGGGATTTGGAGGAAACCAAACTAGCAAAATCATTGGTACTGGAACAATTGGTAATTCCTCAGTCTCAATCAATAATGTGTGGTTTGTAGATGGACTAAGGCATAACCTACTTAGCATAAGTCAATTTTGTGATAATGGTTATGACGTCTTGTTTAATAAGAACAACTGCACAGTGATTAACAAAGATGATCAATCTGTAGTTTTTAAGGGAAAGAGAAAGAACAATGTTTACAAGATTAATTTTTCAGAACTGACTGATCAGAAGGTATTTTGCCTTCTGTCAATGATTGATAAGAAATGGCTGTGGCACAGAAGGTTGGGACATGCTAACTGGAGGTTAATCTCTAAACTTAGCAAGTTACAACTTGTCAGAGGCTTACCAGACATTGATTATCATTCAGATGCACTGTGTGGTGCAGGTCAGAAGGGGAAAATTGTTAAAACTTCTTTCAAATCAAAAGACATTGTTTCTACCTCCAGACCCTTGGAACTACTCCATATTGATTTATTTGGACCAGTTAGTACTGCATCCCTATATGGAAGTAAATATGGATTGGTTATAGTTGATGATTACAGTAGATGGAGTTGGGTTAAGTTTCTCAAATCTAAAGATGATTCATATGATGTGTTTACAAAATTCTGCATTCAAGTCCAATCTGAAAAGGAACTAAAAATCCTAAAAGTCAGAAGTGATCATGGGGGAGAATTTGAAAATGAGCCATTTGAAATATTTTGTGAAAAATTTGGAATTATCCATGAATTCTCTTTTCCTAGAACTCCACAACAAAATGGGGTTGTAGAGAGAAAGAATAGGACCCTACAAGAAATGACAAGAACCATGATTCACGAAAACAATCTGGCAAAACATTTTTGGGCAGAAGCAGTAAACACAACATGTTATGTTCAGAACAGGATCTATATCAGACCCATACTGAATAAAACAGCGTATGAACTCTTTAAAGGCAGGAAACCTAACATTTCTTATTTTCATCAGTTTGGAAGTACATGTTACATCTTGAACAATAAAGTCTATCTGAAGAAATTTGATGCAAAGGCACAAAAGGGAATCTTTCTAGGTTACTCTGAGAGGTCTAAGACATACAGACTGTATAACTTAGAAACACTGTGTGTTGAAGAGTCTATGTATGTCAAATTTGATGACAAAGAGCCTAGAAGTAAAACTCTAGAGCAGAATGAAAGCATTGCAGGTTCAGAAGAGTCTGATGATTATTCAGAACCTGATCAGACCTCAGAGTTGAATGATACTTCAGAAGCCGTGACAGCTCCTGATGTCCCAATTGTTGAAGCTTCTGAAGAAGCTCAAGAAGATTCACAACAAGTTATCCAGTCCAGAAACTCATTCCAATACAAGTCTTCTCATCCTGAGGATCAGATCATTGGCAACAAAGAAAGTCCCGGAAGAACTAGATCTCATTTCAGACCTGAAGAGTCTGCCCTGGGTTTGCTGTCTATGATAGAACCTACAACAGTTGATGAAGCACTAGCTGATGATGGATGGATCTTAGCAATGCAAGATGAACTCAATCAATTCAAAAGGAATGATGTATGGGATCTTGTACCTAAGCCTGAACACAAAAACATTATTGGAACCAAATGGGTGTTTAGGAACAAGCTAGATGAACAGGGAGAAGTAATCAGAAACAAAGACAGACTTGTTGCTCAAGGATACAGCCAACAAGAAGGCATTGACTACACTGAAACTTTTGCTCCAGTTGCAAGATTGGAGGCAATCAGGTTACTTCTTACCTACGCAGTAAATCACAACATAACTCTGTATCAAATGGACGTTAAAAGTGCATTTCTCAATGGAGTCATCTCTGAAGAAGTGTTTGTGAAACAACCACCTGGTTTTGAGGATTTAAAACATCCTGACCACGTTTATAAGCTAAAGAAATCTTTGTATGGTCTGAAACAAGCTCCTAGAGCCTGGTATGACAGACTAAGCAACTTCTTGCTTAAAAATGATTTTAAAAGAGGACAGGTTGACACAACACTCTTCAAGAAGACACTTGAGAAAGACATTCTGATTGTGCAAATTTATGTTGATGATATCATTTTTGGTTCAACTAATAGATCTCTTTGCAAGAAATTTTCTAAGATGATGCAGGAGGAGTTTGAAATGAGCATGATGGGAGAACTGAAGTTTTTCCTAGGTATTCAGATCAATCAATGCAAAGAAGGAGTGTATGTTCATCAATCCAAATATACCAAGGAACTTCTGAAAAAGTTTAAGCTTGAAGACTGTAAAGAGATGAACACTCCAATGCATCCTACCTGTACTCTGAACAAAGAAGATCAAGGATCTAAAGTTGACCAGAAGTTGTATCGAGGTATGATTGGTTCTCTGTTGTATCTCACTGCATCCAGACCTGATATCTTGTTCAGTGTATGCTTGTGTGCAAGGTTTCAATCAGATCCTAGAGAATCTCACTTAACTGCTGTTAAAAGAATCTTTAGATATCTGAATGGAACAACTAATCTTGGACTTCGGTATAAGAAATCTTCAGATTATAAGCCAGTTGGATTCTACAATGCTGACTATGCTAGTGATAGGATTGAAAGAAAATCAACCAGTGGAAATTGTCAATTTCTTGGTGAGAATCTGACATCCTGGGCCAGTAAGAGAAAGGCAACTATTGCTTTGTCAACAGCAGAAGCAGAATACATCTCAGCTGCTAGTTGCTGTACACAACTGCTCTGGATGAAACATCAGTTAGAAGACTATCAAATAACTGAAAACTGTATTCCAATTTACTGTGATAACACAGCTGCTATTTGTTTGTCTAAAAATCCTATTCTTCATTCAAGAGCCAAGCATATTGAAATTAAACATCATTTTATTAGAGACTATGTTTAAAAGGGAGTTTTAGATATTCAATTCATTGATACTGATCATCAATGGGCTGATATCTTTACTAAACCCCTAACTGTTGAAAGATTCAATTTTATAAAGAAAAATTTGAACATGCATTTTGTCTCTAAGTAATTCTTGCCTCTGAATGAAAACCAGACTCTGAAAATTATCAAAAGCTGATTGAGTATCAGACTCTCCTTGGAGAATTTGAAGAGACTCAGCCTCTGAAAAATCTTCAGACTCTGAGAAGGAATCTTTTTGACTCTGATAGTACCTTGAAGTGGAAAAGGTTAAAGTTACTTTTGTAGACTTCTAACATGGTCTATCTGCATTGGGAAACAACTCTTTTAGGGCAATGGTGGTTATTCTCTTTAACAAATATTCTCGCGCCCCTATATGTCATTAATGTTTGTGTCTGGTTGTCCCCTCTGGTATGTGAAAAGTTGTTTTCAGAAATCACTATAAATACCAAACACACACTACTCACTCACTTTCCTACACTTTCAAATCTTTGAGCAATAACGACAGAAAATCAGTTTTTCTCTCTTCTCTCACATTAGAAACCCTTTACCCTCAACCTTCAACTTCTTCATATGGCTACTTCAACAAGCGGTTCTAGCATGCAACAAGGCACAAGATCAATCTATTCCATTAAACCAGTTACGATGTCGATTCCAATTGATTCATTGGACGTTCAGATTGAATCACCGGTGGACTTCGCATCTCTGAAAAGAAACGGGGTAGATATGGAAGCCCTGATTTCTGCTCAGAAGATGTTTGAGTATTTTCAGATGATAAATGGACCAACCTATGTGAATCTAGTAAAGGAATTTTGGATTCGGGCTGAAGTATGTGACGTTGAATCTGCTAAGTCACAAGAAAGTCAAGCTGTATCAAGAAACCCTAGTCTGAAAGGGAAATCAAGAAAAGAGATGGGTCTTGAACCGTTCAACGGTTTAGAAATCAAGTCTGCGGTGATGGGAATCCCAGTATCTATCACAGAAGGGGTGATTGCTAAAGCCTGCAGGATGGCTCCTGAAGGAAGGTTCGTATGGAATGTTAGCAGGAAAGATGCTCTGTTGGAAAGCTACACCAATCTGCTGTTGAAAGGAAATCCAGAAACCAAGTTGGTGAACATGGATATCAAGGACATGATACTTCTGAAGATTGTAAATGAATGCTTCTTTCAGAAGGGTGGAGGTGCTGATCAACACAGTCTGGATTATAAACTGGTGTTGTACTTCTTGGCTGCGTATCAAGCCATCAATCTTCCAAGATATATCATGCATCACCTGTGTTGGGCTATCAAGGAAGCATCTAAAGGAAAAAGGAAACAAGTTCCCTGTGGAAGACTTCTCTCTGAAATCTTCTGTCAAGGAGGAGTGCTGAAGACTCTGGACAAGTTCAATCTTGTGTTTGACAGTTTTGGGAATTGCTACTGGAAGGATGATAAGTGGCAAGACCTTGTTCAACATGAAGGTCATCAAGAAGGTCATTACTGATGAAAAGGACCTGAAAGAATCTTCAGCACCGTCACAAACTTTGAGAGATTTTCCTTCTATTCTTAAGGAAGATAATCCTGAAGCTCTGACTAGTTACCTAGCTGCTTTTGCTAAGGAATCTGAAGATGCCTCTAATAGAGCTGAAGTTGCTTTGGCCAGAAAGCAAAAATCTGCCAAGTCTGAAGCTACTAATTACGACAGTGTGGCTGCTCCTAAGAGGAAAAGAGGAAAAGGTGATTCTACAATCACCATGGAAGCAGCTAAATTAGCTCTCGAAGAAATTGAAGCTGAAGAAGTTGCTGGTGTAGAAAGGCCCCCCAAAAGGCAAGCTGAAAAAGAGATTGTGAGTCCAATTTTTGTTATAACTCCTGAGTTGGAAAAGAGATGTCAAGAATATTATGAGAATCTGAAGAATGAGAAGAAAAGGTTAGCAGCTCAGTATAGATTGGATATGGATGAGCAACTGAAAGCAATAGGTCTTGAACACTGTGATCAACCCATCATCGAACAGATCATTGAGGTTCAGACACTTGCGAGGAAGGTAGAAGAAGAAGCTATGAAGGGAGCTAAGGAAGCTCTGAAAGATACACTAGGAACATCAGAAGCTGATGCTTCAGGATCTGTTCCAAAGGTGACTGTTTCAGAAGCCGGTAATTCAGAAGCTATTGCTTCAGAAGCTGCTGCTTTAGAGGCTGCTGTCTCAGAAGCTACTCAATCTGCAAAGGTAAGTCAGATTCCAGACCCCCAAACCATTATCTCACCTTCATCTTCAACAGACTCTGACTTAGACAACATTCTTCTAAGTCAGAAATACAAATTGACCAAACCCTCACCAAAATCCAAACAAACTCCAAAATCCAAAACTACATCTAAACCAAAACTCTCTCCCAAATCCAAACCATTCAAACCTGTGTATCCTAGAATACTTAAGAGTATAGGGGAGTTCTCTCAAAGAAGGATTGATATTTGCAACAAACTACCTCTTGATCATCCGCTTCAACCCCTTATTATCAAACCTCTTAACGTGATACCTGCAGGACAACCCATTCCATCCTCATCAATTTCAAATCAATCTCCAACAAGAGATAGTCCAAAAGTTGTTGGTTCAACAGCTGCTGCTGAAGAGCATGTAGTTACTAAAGAGCCATCAACTGCTGATCTATCTCTCTCAGACTCACCAACCAACAACCAACAACAACAAACAACATCTTCACCACATAACCAACCCTCTGAACAACATGTCATTTCTAATCTAGAATGTCATTATTCAGGAGAACTTCCTGAATACCAAAAACATAAGGCATCTAAAAATCCCCCTCAATCAACCAAAACTCAAGATAAGGCTATTCCAGAATCTGTTACGGACACAGTGGCTAAAGAGTCTGTCCAAGAGATAGAGTCTGAACCCTCTGTGTCTGTTTCAAATTCTGAACCAACACAGAACCTGAAACCTTGTGATTCTGACCAACCCTCATCTTCACAAATTCAGACCCATGACCAATCACCCATAAACATACTGGAATCTGAATATCTTGAAGATCAGCTGGTAGAAATTAATGAAGAAATGCAGAATCTAGTACTTCTCAGAAAGACTCCTACTCTGCCAATTGCATATCAGGATAAGTGGTCTTCTGTCAAGAACAGAGCTTTTGACTTAATCAATGTTGTTGCCAAGAAGTGTTGTCGCATTCAGGCTCATGCAATGAAGCGTCATATGTAGAATCTGCACTCTCCTCAGCAACTTCCAAGCAAGCTTCTGTATCTGACCAATGCTCCTTTCTATGCTGAGTCAGAATATGTTACAAGAGAATCCAAGGTGTTCAAGATGCTGAAGCAAAAGGTGCTAAGGCAACAAGAGGAATCCAAGGCTAGGGAGGAATATCTTCTTCAGAGGCAGTTGGCTCTTGAAGAAACTGTTAAGAAGCAATCTGAAGATATTCAGCGCTTAATGGCTCTTATTCAGCAGCAACAACCTCAACCCAACCCTTAGATTGCACACCCTATTTCTTTTGTTATATGTTTTAATTTCTTGCTTCTGAACTTATCTTTGTATGTTTTGACTGTCTCTTCTATATATCAATGTCTCAAGTTGCAATGTCAATTTCTTTGTCTTTACTTCTATTCTTTTTTGTTCTTTTTGATTGCTGAAAAAAGGGGGAGTAATAGAAGCATTTAACAAAGAATCTGAGCCCAAGAATAAAATAAAACTTCTAATAGCTTTTATTTTATTTGAGAATCCTATCTTATTACATCTGAGTATTACGAAATAATTGTTGATTATAAAATGAATTTAATTAACTTGGATAGGACTTAGGGGGAGCTTACAACCCTCACCTTAAAGAATATCAGACTCAGGGGGAGTCAGAGCTTACAAACCTCAGAACCCCTAGAAGTCAACTTGTTAATTAAGTTAACAACAATTGATCTTTTTAAAATGGTTACTTGCAACATCAACCAGTAAGTCTTAAAACATATTTTTCTTGATATGTTGTACAGAATTATGAATATAACTGTCGAATCCAACAAAGATTAAATGTATCAAAATTATCTTTAAAAGAGTAAAGTAAATTGCTTGAAAAGACAAGTAAATTGCAAGGAATTCAAAGGGATAAACTTAAATTGCATAAATTGAATGTAAATTAGTATACAGATTTATACATTGTGACTTGTTACTTGTTTCTCTCTGATTGCAGATAGTTTGAGTGTAAGCTTTCTGTATGATTGAATTGTGACCTGTTTTTTCTATGAAAAATTATTATTTATACCATGTAACTACCTACACAGATACAGTCGAAATGTAACTGCTAATAACTACTATAGACATCTCTTTGATTTGTATTTCAAATGGCATCCTTCGACAGTAACTGCTACTTGATCCGGCACTAACTTCTCATCGATATCTTGCTTGCTTGTCGAAGCATCACCATAAAATGGCAAATTTCTTTAAGTATATAAATTTGATCTAAATCGTGAGTCGAACTCATTTAATTCCTTCAAAACCTAAGTCAAACCTCGTTGATTGCATTTATTGTAGCCTGTCGGAATTACATGCTAACAAATGATCCCCCACAAATGTCTTTTTCGTTGGAATTCTCAGATGGAGAAAGAAAATAACATTTTTGAATCTTACTGAGCACCTTTCTTTTCGTCGAAACAAATGACCACACCATCATCAGTATCTAGAGGCAGTTGAAAAACCTCTTATGACGTCATCGAATCACATTTAGTGGGCCACATTTCAATTTTTGGGAACTACCTTTTTATTCATTTTTTTAATAACTGTCAACTTAGGATGTTGACACTTGTTGAAAATCTGAGACTTTAAAGGTATAAACCTTTTCTCCCTCACCTTTTCAGTTCACTTTTGAACTTTAAGCTTTTCTTCTTCTTCTTCTTCTTCTTCTTCTTCTTCTTCTTCTTCTTCTCTATCGCAAAAACTCATCGCGCCTTTATTCTCAAATCTTTAAAATCTTCATCAAACAAAATCAGAAACTAATCATTACTCCTTCAGTTTTTTGCTATCATGACAAACGACACAGAGAGTCCTTCACAAACTCAACCAGAACGAGGATTGCTCAACTTCTTGGTTCAAATGCAACCTGGAAACGCATGGTTTGGTGCGGAACCAGACTTTAAAGAGGAAAAAGCACAGATCTGAAAATCCCAAGTATTGATTCCTCATTCCGATTCTTCACATGCATATTTAGGACCCATTGATGAGAGCGACGAGGTTAAAGAGATTTTTCCTTGCTATAAAGAGCGCTCGCCTCTGATTTTCACCCAAAACCCTGAAACTCCTTATGACCTTAACTATTTAGATAGTAGGGTTTTTAGAGCAGCTCCAAAATTTGAGAGAAACGGAGCTTATCTCGAATGGCTTGAAAAAATGAGAAAAAGAAGGGAGGTTTCTGGAAAGCCTTGGGAATTTTTGACCTCATTCAGCTGTCGAGGCAAGGTCCAAGATACTATAACCATATAATATTAGATGCGTTACACTTTTGGAATAGCTCGACTAGAAGCTTGCACTTAAAATGTGGCATGCTCACACCTATGCTAGTATATGTTGAAGGTGAGAAAAACACAAGAAGGGGGGGTTGAATTGTGTTGGCTTTTTCTTCTTTTTCTCCTACTGAAGTCACTAGTCAGAAGCAGTTAGATTACAACTTCTGAAGTGATGTTCAGATTCCAAATGCAGCGGATAAAAACAAAGAGAGAGATAGAGAGAGAGATGATAGGACAAAACTGCAAGTGCACAGTCTTATCGGAGTAGTAATAAAGAGAGTATCGTTCCGACAGGGAGTTGGTTAATTCAATCAACTTAGAATTATGATTAGAAGAGAGAATAGTAAAAATAGGGGTTTTAATGGTTGAAAGAGAAAATAATATAAAAGAAGAGCCTTGGGATTATTGGTTTGTCGTAATAACAAACCCTCTACATGTTGGAACAAAGGGTGTTTCACAAATATACCACTTAAGTTTTGATGATAACAAGGTATTAAAAATTATCAATTGGATATGCTAAAAATTTATTCAAGTGTACAGGACCAATTAATAAAAAGTTAATTACAAGAGGTTCTAAACTGAATGAATTAAAGAGCAAAGGAAATTTAGATTGAAGCTTGAAGAGCATCTGATTGAAAGCGCTCCTGGAAAGTCAGAAGCATAGTGCGTCTGAAGAAAGTTCTCCTGAAGATGACGTCATCAGAAGCCAGTTCTCCAGAAGCAAGTTCATCAGAAGCCAATTTCTTCGGAGGCTGGAGAGCGTTGACAAAGTACAGTGTACGAAATGTACAACCACTAAGTTTGCGCATGCCTCTGCAACCACCATCTCTGCATTCTGTCTCCTATACAAGACAAGAATAACATCAATATTTGCAGATATTGTTCCATTTGTTTTTGGAATGAATTTGAAATTGTTTTCATAAGGACAATCTTCAAATCAGGCAAAAGATCAATGTTTCTAAGTGTCTAAGAAAAACAGAGTCTGTTCTGTTCGTTTTGTTTTGTGAATACCTCTGATTGTATATCAAGTATTCAAAACTCTTTTCAATTCTCTGTAATTGTTTAGAAGTCTCTTGGAGTTGTCCTTGAGCATTGAAGTCTCTTTCTTGTGTGATTGAGCAAAGGAAGTCTCTTACTTGTGTGTTTGAGCAACTTGTAATTTGATATTACATTTTAGTGGAACTCTCCTTGGAAGTGCAAGGGGGACAGGACTACTTCCGGATTGTGGAAGGAACCTGTATAAATTGCTTGTGTTCTTCTTCTGTTTTCTGCTTTCTTACTTTCTATCCGCTGCACTAAGACTCTGAACTCTATCAGACTCTGATCCTGAGAGCAGTTGCTTATTTTCGTGAGAAAGAAACGTTTTTGAAAACACAATTCAACCCCCCCCCCCCCCCCCTCTTCTTGTGTTTTTCCCACCTTCACTACAAACCGAAGCTTTATCCTTAAAACCTTATGATAGACCTAGTTTCGTATGACCGGTTTCCCTTTAGCCCCTTACTTTTCCTCTCAGTCCAGTAAGAGTTTACTCCTAGCAATCAATCCTATTTCGCTGAATTGATTACTAGGAGATGCATTAAGGCTGTGAAACTACTTCGTCCCAAGATTGCAAAGACTATTTCACTGCTTTTGCAATCTCTGTCTAATATTCACTTGTTCCAACATCTCATCGCAGTTTTCGCTTGTAGATTTGAGGTTTGGGATAATGGATTAATAATTATCATAACCTCAGCTTTCGCTTGTTGGTATTTGATAATGATTAATCCATGTTTAATCGGTGAATTTAGATTAGAAACTAGGTTATATAGGAGTTTAATTTAAGGAGAAGGCTTGGTTTGCTTTGGATTATGTCATTAGACTATCCAACAATCCCAAGACAGAGAAGTCTACTCACTCATGATCATAGTAGACAAAGGGAAGAAGAAGAAAGAAGACATAAGTAAAATAAAGAGAAATAGAAATTATTATTAGAAACAGTTGTCACTATTGTATTCCAAGAATAAGATAAATATTTGTGATGGAAGGCTCCTCTATTTATAGCTTACAATTGACTTAAAGCCTAAGCAACTATAATACAAGAGTGCCCCACAAGAAACTGTGGGCCTAAACTAAAAACAGAGTAGCTTGCACAGGAAGCAAAAGCAGCTAAAGAAATCCTGAGAAGTGGCACGGCCGTGCCACATTTGGCACGGGCCGTGCCAAGCTTCTGACTTGGGGGAGACTTATTTTTGGCTCCGAATCTTCGTATTCTTGCTCCAAATCAGCTCTGAATCCCTTTCTTCTGCTCCAAGGCTCTTTCCATCCAATATTCGTGCCTGAAATATAATAGATTGCATTCTAAAGTAAAATAGTTCTATAAAATAAATAACAATAATATAAAATAAACTTAAATCTAAATATAACAAGACAGAATATTATATAAAATAAACTTAGATCTAAATAAAACTGAATATTATATATAAAATAAACCTAAATCTAAATAAAACAAGATTAAATATTATATAAATAAAACTAGGACTAAATCAACTAAATGACTTAAAAAGGAAATAATAATATACTTAAATTAAAGTAAATAAGATTAAATACTTCATTAAATATACTACTTTATTGACTCATCAAGAGAGAGAGAGAGAGAAGAAAGACACAAAGCAATTATACAGGTTCCTTCCACAAACCGGAAGTAGTCCTGTCCCCCTTGCACTTCCAAGGAGAGTTCACTAAAATGTAATATCTGATTAGAAATGCTCACTACTAAAACTATGAAGAGACTTCAAATTACTCAAGCACAACTGCAAGTTTCTTCCTATGCTCCTAAACACAATCAAGAGACTTCTATGCTCAAGCACAACTGCAAGAGACTTCTAATCAATGATGTTCACAATACAAATCAGATACAGACTCTTAAGACTCTAGGATTTATAAGATATGAACTTTGATAAGAAATTCTAAGTGAACTTTTGATGCAGAACAATTTTGACAGAATTTTGGCGCTTTCAAATTGTTGTTGAGTCTCTTACAATTCTCTAAGTCTTCACTCCTTTATATAGAGGTGTGAAATAGACATTGTGAATTGCCAGCACATCAAAAAGAGTCGTTTGAAGCTTTGATCAATCACCAATGACCTTTTGCCTGATATGGTTATTGTCCTATAAGGGATCAATTTCAAATTCATTCCAAGTCTGAAGGAACATTGTTGCAGACGTAGCTGTTTTTCTTGTCTTGTAGCAGAGACACAAACTGAGTAGTGGAGGTAGTGGTTGTACACTTGGTACAATTGTACTTTGTCAATGCTCTTCAAAGAACAAGCATCCAATGCCTTCAAATCCATTTGAATTAGCCATTGCTTTACACTTCTGGTCTTCTACAATGTTAGGCGTGGTTAAATCCTTTGAACAACAATTGAAGCTTTAAGTCTCTCATCTTTTGATGAACTTCAGCTTCTGATGAGGTGCTTCTGATGAACTTGCTTCTGATGACACGTCATCACTTCAGGATCACTTGACTTCAGGAACACTTTTATTCAGATTCATAAAGCTTCTTTCTTGTTGATTCTATTGCTCTCATTTGTTCTTCTAGTACCTAAGCTTTTAAATAAACACAAAATTTTGTCTATGGTCTTGTACACTTGGACAAATATTAGCATATCCAATTGACAATTTTTAATACCTTGTTATCATCAAAACTCTCAAGAGGTAATGTTAAACATACATTGTTCCAACAATCTCCTCCTTTTTGATGATGACAAACATTAGTATTTAAAATGTTCAATTGTTGTTAATCTAATTAACAAGTTGACTTAAAGAGTATGAGGTTTGTAAGCTCCCCCTAAGTCCAATAGTATTTTAAGGTGATGTTTGTAAGCTCCCCCTGAGTTCTATTCTTGTTAATTAAATTCATCATTAAAAACGTAATAACTCTAAAAAATAATCTCACATTAATAGACTAAGAGATGAGAAGAAGGTCCTATTAATTTTAATTGCTTGAAGTTAAATTAATGGGGCTCAGAGCCTATAAATACTATACATCTACTCTCCCTTTTGTCATCAACAAAAAGTATAAACTTAAAGACAAAAAGAAGAGATGAGAAAAAACAGTGAGAAATATTTGATTAAACAGACGAAACCCAGTAGAGAACATAAAATGGTCAGACGCATAACTAAGTTTAAAAGCAGACATAAGTTCAGAAGCAGAAACATAATTAAGAATCATAAACATACAAAAGTATAAACATAACAAATAAACAAGCTTAGTGTGTGCAACTAAGGTTGGGCTTGTTTCTGGATCAACTCCATCATTTGTTTCATCATCCTGTTAGTTTCTTCTGATTGTTGCTTCATTTCCCTTTTGAATTTGTCATTACTCCTGATGAGATTCTCTTCTCTGACTCTGGCTTCTTCCAATTTAGCTTTTGTAGCATTCTTGTTCTCTAGTAGCATCAGTTTCTACTCAAGAAGCTCTTTCCTAACCTGTTTGTTCTCTTTTTTCAGAAGAGTGTTCCTTTTCATTAATTCTAGTTCAGTAAAAGTTGTCTTGAAATTAATCTTGTTTAACCAAGTTAGATCCAACTCTCTTGGGTGTATACATGAGGGAATGAAATCAGTAGCATTCCTTGCTCTTACGCATAGAGGAGTTTTCACCCAAGTTTTTAGAACTTTCACTTCATGCAAATTGCTAACAACCCCTTTTAGCCAATCTTGAAGCTTGTTTTGAGCAGAGTCTTGAGCATCAAGGCAGAATCTCTGAAGTTCTGTCAAGACAAATTCAACTCTCTCTTTCAATCTCTTCCACAACTTCTCATAGCTATCCTCATGAATCAGATTGTTCCTGGCTTGAACCAAGTTGTTCAGCTCCTGAAAGATATTCTCACACACATTTGCTAGAATAGTAGAATCTAGAAACAGGGTGGGTGAAGAAGGGACATTTGTTTTGGCAGGAGCACAGGGTTGAATGGCTAGGTTAGAGGATGAGGGTTGGTCATTTATTGAGGTTTCAGGTTCAGCAATGGTGTTGGATGTTGGTGATTGGTTATATATGACTTGTTTAAGGACAACTAGTCCAGGAACAGGTTGTTTAGGAACAACTAGTTCAGGAACAAGATCAGGGATAAGAACAAAATCTATGTTGGTTGATGAGGCCATTTCTTGGTTAGGTGCATGTTGTTGGGGGCTTTCTGTCATAACTTCATCAGAAGCTATGTCAAAGGCTTTTTCTTGATTGGTCTCATACTCAAGTAGTTCACATGAATAATGGTTTACTAGGTTCTGAATGATTGATGGTTCAGAAGTTTGTGTAGTTGTTTAAGTTGGAGAGTTAGGGTGAGATGATGATACATCAATGTGTGCAGAATCTGACCCTGTATAATCAACTGCACCCTCTGCATCAGCAGGAATAGATTGAATGGGTTCAATCATAGGTGGTTGTAATGGGTGATTAGCAGGTAGATTTTTGCAAGCATCAATTCTTCTTTGTTGCATTTCATGTAACCTTTCTTCAACAGAAGGGTACATGGGAATAAAGGTATCATAATCTGGCTTTTTAGAAGCTTTGGTGGATGGTGATGGTGACAAGCTTTTATTGAGGGTAGTATAAACTTTGTTGAGAGGGATATCATCCATATCAATTGAGGTTGAAGAAGATGATCAGAGGGAGGCTGGACTAGACCTAGTTTCAGAGGAAATACTAGATTCTATGTTAATTATTTCAGCATCAGTGTGTAAAGAATCAATATTACCTTTTAGGAGCTTCTGAAGCAACAGCTTCTGAGCAGCCAACTTCCACACGAGCAACCTCAGTAGCTTCCACCATACCACCAACCATTGCCATCTGCTGCAAGTTTTCTGTAAGTTCTGTTGAGCAACTTTAACTGTAAATTCCCTTGCAAGAACTTCAATAGGAATCTTGATCTCCTTAGCCAGCTGCAGTGCTTTCTCCACAACAACATCAACTTCTTTCCTTTTCTTTACTTCTCTTGTCATAAGTTTTGTTTCTTCTTCATCTTCTTCTGGAGCAAGCTTCAACTTTCTGACAATAGGTTTACTTTTCCTCTTAGGAATGGTAGGTTGAGTAGGTTGAGGCAGTGAAGGTTCAACTTTCTTACCACTTCAGGTTCTTTTACTAAGAACTTTAGTAGGAGCTAAATCCTCGACCTCTTCTTGGATTGTTGGGAGAGCAGGATCACTTTGAACAGAGGCCTTCTCCTTCTTAGCTTTCTTAGCTTTCTTTGAAGGTTGTTCAAGAGCATCTTCCAGATACTCAGGTTCTGAGAGTGGCTTCCTTTTAGACTTCCTGCTCTTTGCTACTAGTAGAGCACCACCATACATCTGATCTAGTATATCCTCCAGCTGGATATTTTCTCCAGTGCTTTGCAAATGATCATGAATGAAGTATAGTTGCACATCAAGTGGATCTTGTTTGCAGATTGGAGGAAAGCCTTCCATAAGGTTGGATATAGCTCTAGATTCCTTCAAGTCTGAATCCAGCTTCTTGTAGACATCCTTCTTGATCAGATTCATGTTTCTTAAAGTGCTTCCATTGATAATTTTTCCAGTCATTGTGCAAAGCTGGTGATTTGTGAAGCTTCTTGTTTCACTCAGAGCCTTCAAAAACCCTCCTTGATGAAGAATCCCTGAGATAAGTCTTCCATAGGGAACCCATGTTCTCTTGATTGTTTGACTCTCTTTTAGAGCCTTTATCATGTGCTTAAAGATGTACTTAGGCACATTTGCTTTATCCTTCTTGATGAAGTAGTGGAGGAACACCCTGTGTTCCAATGAAGGTTGATAAGAAGCTCCTCCTTTGGGTAGAAGATTCTCATTCTGAATCTTCAGAAGCATATTCTTCTCCATTGGTAGGTCACTATAAACACCTCTCTTCTTACTGTTGAACATAGTTTGGTTAACTATTTCATTCCATGGACTCTTGTTGTTATCCATTCCACCTTTAAAACTTCCTTCAGAAGCTCTTCTGATCAGATACACGATTATATCTTGAGAGATGAAGACCGGTACACCCATGATGCTTGACCTAATCTCAGTATCAATGAATGGATCTAGACCCATTTCTTCTCTTGTTTTTCCAGCCAAAGAAGGGTCAATAAACACTTTTTCTTCCATTTCTAGTTTAGCATCATATTTATCATAAACATGAGCTCTTACCCAAAAGTGCCTTATCAGATTCACATAGGTTGGACCATTCAGCATGTCGAAGTAGTTTAAGAGGTCCTGAGTGAAGGGGAGAAAAACACAAGAAGGGGGGGGGGGGGGGGGGGGGTTGAATTGTGTTTTCAAATTATCGTTTTCTCTTTAAAACTCAGAACATGAATGATCAGAAGCAGATTAGACAGCTTCTGAAGATACTGTTCAGGAGCGTATGCAGTGGAATGAAAAACAAAGAGAAAAGAGAAGAAGCAGGACACAAAAGATTTATACAGGTTCCTTCCACAACTCGGAAGTAGTCCTGTCCCCCTTGCACTTCCAAGGAGAGTTCACTAAAGTAATATCTGATTACAGATGCTCAAGCACACAAGCAAGAGACTTCAAATGCTCAAGAACACAATCAAGAGACTTCTAGTACTCAAGCACACAAGCAAGAGACTTCTATCAAACAAAATTACACTTAAAATGTTTGAGATTGAACACTTGATATACAATCAGTGGTGTTCACAATACAAATCAGATACAGACTCTTAAGACTTAAGAATTTCGAAGATATGAACTTGAAAACTGAAATTCTAAGTGAACTTTGAATGCTTAGACAATTTGACAGAGTTTTGGCGCTTTTTAAATATTGTAGAGTCCTTGTTGTTCTTCAAGTCCTCACTCCTTTATATAGAGGTGTGAAGTGAACGTTGTAAGTGCCAACACATCCAAAAAAGAGTCGTTAATGAAGCTTGATCTTTCACCAGTGATTCTTTGCCTGATTTAGTTATTGTCCTATAAAGAATCAATTTCAAATCCATTCCAGTTGAGAGGGAACAAGGATGCAGGCTTGGTTGTACATAAGAGCTGTTATTGTTGTCTATTAGCAGAGACAAAGAACAGAGTAGTGGAGAAGGTGGTTGTACAGTTCGTACAAAGTACAATGTCAACGCTTCTTGTCTATTTGCAACAAAATGACTTCAAATCCTTTTGAAATGACCGTTGCTTTAATCCACTAATCTTCTGCCAATGCTCTATAATTTTCGCTCCAAAATGCAACACTTGAATCTTGAAATCTTGAGATAAACTGCTTCTGGTGAAATACTGTTGCTTCTGAAGAAACAGCTTCTGATGACGTCATACTCTTCAGGAGCGCTTGTCTTCAGGAGCGCAAGTCTTCAGGAGCGCAAGTCTTCAGGAGCGCTTTTAAGCTTCAAATAGATACTTCCTTTGCTCTTTATTTGTTCGTTCAGAACCTTGATAAGATATATCACTTTGTTTATGGTCCTGTACACTTGAACAAATGTTAGCAATACCAATTGTCAATTTTTAATACTTTGTTATCATCAAAACTCTTTAGGGTTTATTGTTAAACACATTTTGTTCCAACACTGAGATTCATAGAACTCTTTGATGTTGCAACCATGATACGCTAGAGACGTGAAATCCACCGGACTTTCAACTTGAACAGTTAAATCCCATTCTTCTAAGGCCATGGTTCTCCCTTTGATTTCATGAGCTAGAGTTTCTTGAGTAGACGTTCCTTGAGCTATTTCTTGAGAAGAGGTTCCTTAAGTAGTATCTTGCATTATTGATTCAGGATCAGAGCTTGAGGACGCCATTGATGATAATGAAGTTTTAGGGTTCTAGGTTTTGATTGAAGAGAAAGAGCTTTTGCTTTGCAAAAATCAATGTGAAAATAGAAAGTGTAGGTTGTGAAGTGAGTAGTGTGTGTTTTGTCTAATGATTTGAGTAAAAGCAAACGATTGCAATTCATAGGGGACAAACAAACATAACATTAATGCCAACTAGGGGCGAGAAAGTACATTCCAAGCATAAAATCATCATATCCCTCTTAATTTATACACCAATACATTTAAGCCACGTCAGATAACTTCAGATGCGCTGTTAAGTTAGTGGGACAGGTTTTACCAAAAAGTAACTCCAACGTTTTCACTAGATCTGCTATTCAGAAGCACAAAATCCAGCTTCTGAAGTTAAGATACTGATGTCATCTTCATAAGCACATTTTCCTCAGAACCTCAGTTAAGAGCTTTTGATGGACCATAACTTCTAAACTAACTTCAGGACCTAACTTCTAGTTCAGGAGCAAGAAATTTTAATCAGACACAAAGTGCATGTTCAAATTTTTCTTTATAAAATCAAATCTTTCCACAGTTAAAGGTTTAGTGAATATATCAGCCCACTGATGTTCAGTGTCAATGAATTGTATATCCAAGATTCCTTTTTGAACATAATCTCTAATAAAATGGTGTTCGATTTCAATATGCTTGGCTCTTGAATGTAGAATTGGATTCTTTGACAAACAAATAGCAGCAGTATTATAACAGAAAATGGGAATACTGTTAGCATTAATCTGATAGTCTTCCAACTGATGTTTCATCCAAAGTAGTTGTGTAGAACAACTTGCAGTTGAGATGTATTCTGCCTATGTTGTAGACATAGCAATAGTTGCTTGTCTTTTGCTAGCCCAGGATATCAGATTCTCTCCCAGGAAATGACAGTTTCCACTGGATGATTTTCTTTCAATCCTGTCACCAGCATAGTCAGCATCACAGAATCCAATCAACTTATAATCTAAGGATTTCTTGTAAAGGAGTCCAAGATTATTGTTCCTTTTAGATACCTAAAGATTCTCTTAACAGCTGTTAAATGAGATTCTCTATGATCTGACTGGAATCTTGCACACAAGCATACACTAAATAAAATATCTGGCCTAGATGCAGTGAGGTATAACAAAGAACCAATCATACCTCTCTACAACTTCTGATCTACCTTTAATCCAGTATCTTCTTTGCTTAAGGTGCAGGTTGGATGCATTTGAGTGTTCATCACTTTACAATCTTCCAGCTTGAACTTCTACAGAAGCTCGTTTGTGTATTTTGTTTTATGAACATATACTCCATCTTTACTTTGGTTAATTTGAATTCCAAGAAAGAACTTCTATTCTCCCATCATGCTCATTTCAAATTCATCCTGCATTAACTTAGAGAATTCCTTGCAAAGAGATGGATTAGTAGAACCAAATATTATATCATTAACATATATTTTCACAACAAGAATGTCTTTCTCAAGAGTCCTTATGAAGAGTGTTGTGTCAACTTGTCCTATTTTAAAATCATTTTTAATCAGGAAATTACTTAGTCTATCATACAAAGCTCTGGGAGCTTGTTTCAAGCTATATAGTGATTTCTTAAGTTTATAAACATGGTCAGGATGCTTAAGATCCTCTTCAAACCATTTAGAAACATTTCTTCTTCTATGACTTCATTTAGAAATGCACTCTTGACATCCATTTGATATAATATTATGCCATGATTAACTGCATAGGATATAAGTAACCTGATTGCTTCCAATCTTGCAACTGGAGCTAATGTTTCAGTGTAATCAATGCCTTCTTGTTGACTGTATCCTTGTGCAAGAAGTCTAGCTTTGTTTCTGGTTACTTCACCTTGTTCATTCAACTTGTTTCTAAATACCCATTTTGTTCCAATAATGTTCTTCTGATGAGGTTCGGGTACGAGATCCCACACATCATTTCTTTGAAACTGATTAAGCTCTTCTTGCATAGCTAGTATCCATCCATCATCTGATAGTGCTTCATCAGCTGTAGCAGGTTCAATTACTAATAACAATCCTATCATAGACTCTTCTTGTCTGAAATATGATCTTTTTCTTCTAGGATTGTCTTTGTTTCCAAAGATTTGATCCTCAGGATGTGAAGACTTGTACTTGAATGTGTTCTTGGATTGATATGCTTGCTGAGAGCCATCTTGAGCTTCATCAGAAGCTACTTCATCATGAGCTTCTGAAGTTGGTTCAGCTTCTGAACTATCTTTAGATTCTTCAGTCTGATCAGGTTCTGGGGTATCTTCAGTAACCTGTATATCTGCATAACTTTCATCTTGCTCTGGAGTTTCACTTTCAGGCTCTTTGTCATCAAATTTAACGTGCATAGATTCTTCAACACAGAGTGTCTCTGAATTATACACTTTGTATGCCTTTGACCTTTCAGAGTAACCTACGAAGATTCCTCTTTGGGTCTTGGCATCAAATTTCTTTAAGTAGAGCTTCTTATTTAGAATGTAACAGGTACATCCAAATTGATGAAAGTAAGATATATTGGGTCTTCTTCCTTTAAAGAGTTCATATCCAGTTTTCTCAAAGATAGGTCTGATATGATCCTGTTTTGAACATAACATGATGTATTCACTACTTCTGCCTAGAAATGTTTAGCCAAATTATTTTCATGAATCATGGTTCTTGCCATTTCTTGTAAAGTTCTATTCTTTCTCTCTACAACCCCATTTTGTTGTGGAGTTCTAGGAGAAGAGAATTCATGGACAATTCCATGTTTTTCACAAAAAGTTTCAAATGGCCCATTTTCAAATTCTCCTCCATGATCACTTCTGCCTTTCAAAATTTTCATTTCTTTTTCAGACTATATTTGAGTGCAGAAGTTACTAAATACATCATATGCATTATCTTTACTTCTCAGGAATTTTACCCAAGTCCATCTGTTGTAATCATCAACAATGACTAGTCCATATTTACTTCCAAATAAATCAATATGAAGCAGTTCTAAAGGTCTGGAGGTTTAGAGAATGTCTTTAGCTTTAAAAGATGATTTCACAATCTTCCCTTTCTGGCTTGCACCACAAAGTGCATCTGAATGATAGGCCTTTGACAAGTTGTAACTTACTAAGCTCAGAGATTAACCTCTAGTTAACATGTCCCAACCTTATGTGTCATACCCACTTCTTATCATTCATTGATAGTAGACAAATTACCTTCTGATCAACCAGTTCATAAAAATTGATTTTATAAACATTCTCTACGCTCTTTCCTTCGAACATTATGGATTTGTTATCTTTGTTGATTACTGTGCAGTTGGTCTTTCCAAACATCACATCATAACCATTGTCACAAAATTGACTAATACTTAAAAGGTTATGTTCAAGACCATCTACCAACCACACACTATTAATTGAGATAGATGAGTTACCAATAGTTCCTGTACCAATGATCTTGCCAGACTAGTTGCCTCCAAACTTCACATCTCCTCCTTCTTAAAATTGTGAGGGTGAGGAAAATTGACTTTTCTCCTGTCACGTGTCTTGAGAAACCGCTGTCTAAATACCATGATTTTTGCTTTTCCTTTGCTTTTAGGTATTTCTGCAATATTGACAATTTCAGATTTAGGTACTTAATGTTTTATTGGTCCTTTGAGGTTAGAGCTGGAAGTTTTACTCTTCACTTCTTGTACCTTGAGGTGTAATTTTCATAGCTTCTGATTGATCAATACTTTAGGTTTAACACCTTTTAGTTCCGATTTACCTGAAGCCGCAACTGTTTTGTTCTTCTAAAACTTGGACTTCAAGATACCAGATTTTGGCTTCAACAAACTCTGAGGAACAGGTTCTGATCTCTTCACAAATGATCAATCACCAATGATCTTTTACCTGATATGGTTATTGTCCTATGAGGGATCAATTTTAAATTCATTCCAATTCTGAAGGAACATTGTTGCAGGCGTAACTCTTTTTCTTGTCTTGTAGCTGAGACACAAACTGAGTAGTGGAGGTAGTGGTTGTACACTTCGTACAATTGTACTTTGTCAACGCTCTTCAAAGAACAAGCATCCATTGCCTTCAAATCCATTTGAATTAGTCGTTGCTTTACACTTCTGGTCTTCTGCAATGCTAGGCGTGATTAAATCCTTTGAACAACCATTGCAGCTTTAAGTCTCTCATCTTCTGATGAACTTCAGCTTCTGGTGATCTTGCTTCTGATGAGGTGCTTCTATTGAACTTGCTTCTGATGACATGTCATCACTTCAGGAGCACTTGACTTTAGAAGCACTTTTATTCAGATGCATAAAGCTTCCTTCTTGTTGATTCTATTGCTCTCATTTGTTCTTCTAGTACCTAAGCTTTTAAATAGACACAAAATTTTGTCTATGGTCCTGTACACTTGAAAAAATATTAGCATATCCAATTGACAATTTTTAATACCTTGTTATCATCAAAACTCTCAAGAGGTAATGTTAAATACATTTTGTTCCAACATATGTTGCTGCTATAACATGCCTGATGCCTACTAGTGAAATATTTGACCCTAGCGGTTGTGAGTCGGACATTAATTTCAATTTTCCAAGAGCTACCTTTGGCAACTATATCATAGATCAACACAAAACTGACACCAAAAGATTTTTAGAGAAGGAACACATAACTTTTTAACTCTCTGGTAATCTATGTATGTTTTCTATTCAAGATCCATTCAAGTAGCAAAGTAATATAGAACATTAGCTTATCAACTACATGAAGGAAAACAATTTTGCCTGAGTAAACTTCTTTTAGGTTGTTTGTACAAAATTCTTGACTAAGGGGCAACTGATATAAAGGTCCAAGTTACCAGTCAGATTGTTCCTGGTCCAATTTGGCTGTTTCAATTATGGCTTTCTGCCACATTTATGGTCAGAACATGACACTTTCCTACCAAAAGACTTTGAAGAAGCATACAAGCAGAGATCCACTGATAGAATTAGAGTTGCTATGCTTCGATATAAGTAAAATAGAATCAGCCAAGTCCTTTTTGCATAAGCTTTTAATGTTTTCTTGAATTGTAATGTTTTAACACCTTCTTTGCCTCATTTTTCGACAAGAACATGTGGACTAGAATGGTTTACAAGAAACTTCCCTGCCCAAAATGTTCAGCATGAAGAAGAAACTAATGATATTTGGAAAGCCTACTTGACCCCCATGATGCTTTCTAGTAGGGCACTCCCAATACCTCAACAGATTCTTATGGAGTTTATGGCTATCAGCCAAATTTAGTGGCCCGACAATTTGATTTAATTCAAGTCCATCCTTGTTCACTTTATCGTTCCAAAGATGATATGAAAAGACCTAAAACTGAGCCTCAATGGCAAACTCTTCTTCAAAAGTTCAACGAAAACTTGCCAAATTTCAATCCTATTCGTTTCGAACTCTCGTATGAGTGCACTAAATCATTCTTCCTATGGTGGCGAGGCTATTTCGTCGAAAAGAGTAAAGAAGTAAATCTAAACAACCTGCTCTCAGAACTGATTTCTGCTTTCAATTCTCTGCAGAGAAAATCGAAGAAACCAAGAGGTACACATATTCGAGAAATCCAATCTTTTCAAAATTATTTTGAAACGGTATATGATCCTTTACATCTTAGTCGGACTGTGCAATATGTTGCCCACACTTTGAAAGAAAAACTTTTAGAAAAAAATCCCTTTACTAAAATTTCCTCCTCTTGTTGAAAACAAATATATTTTTGCTTTATATTTCAAAGTTAAATTTCCACTATTGCCTTCTTGTGAACTAGAATTAGCGTTTAGACCAACATATCCAAATTGGTTTGTTTGTGATTCTTGGAAGGCAATGACACGATGTCTTATAAAAAACGAGGCAAAAAGAGTTACTCCGACTAAGCATGACATATACCCGTTTAGAGGCCAATTATGCTACGACCTGCATAAGATTCGAATTGTATCTCCTATAGGAATATGTGAGAATTTTTTGACAAACTTTGCCTAGATATATGCCATACCGTAATTTTTTACCCAAGATCCTACTTTCACGTGTCTTTTGTCCTGGAATATTGTCTTTTCAGGGAAAATTTCGGCATAGAGGTATTTTAAAATACCTCATTTTTGGTTCGTTTTCGGGCCCACTTTTTATTTTATTTTTATTATTAGTCTTTTCTTTTTATTTTAATTTTAATTTTTGTTAGTTTTTATTTTATTTTATTTCCATCTTTTGTTTTACTTTTGTTTGTGTTTTATTTTGTTTTTTATTTAGGTTACTCTATTTTCTTTTTTATTTATTACCTAGAATAAGTTCAAAAATAAAATGCCCAAGGTACAACAAAAATTTCATCTCAAGTGTGCCACCAATCATTCCATTTTTACATGTCAACTCTCCCACTTTAGAAGAAAATTCAAATCACCATAAATCACCATCAATTTTCATTAAACTGGTTTTCCTTTTTAAAAAAAAATGATTACTCCTTTTTGCACTATAAATAGAGGCTTTGACAAACACTTTTTGACACACCAAAAACTATCTTGAGTTTTCAAAGAGTTTTTCTCTCTTCTCTCTCCTTTAGCTCGTGTTGATGAGATATTATTTTCTTCCTCTAATTATTTACGTCCCTTCGAAAAAAGTCTCTTTCCCTTCAGAATTTTGTCACTTCAGTACTTGTGTCCCTTCGGTTATCCATGCTTTTTATTTTCTTTTATTTTCTTGCATTTTATTTCTTTTTAGCATTTTTGAATCTCATTTTATTTCTATTTATTATAATCATCATATGCATTTTAATTATTGTCATTTATTTTCTAGTAATTAGAATGTATTTAGATCCAATGTAAATATAAATGCGAAGAATCATGCATGTGTCTTTTTTATTTATTTATTATGCTTTACGTATAAAAAAAATTAGATTAGATTAAGGGATTTTTTTGGTGATCCAACGTCACCACGAAATTCTCACGCTTTTATTTTATTGCCACATTAGTTTTTTTTAGGTTTTAATTAATAATCGAAAAAGAACAAAAACATTTCAAATAATAAAAAATTCACAAAAAAATATTGTCTTAATAATCCTTGATTTTCAATCAAGTGATTTCCCTTTTACCTTTTTCTTAATAAAATCTCAATCCAGTTTAACAATATTTTGAGTCATTTTCTTTTAATATAAAAAACACACACAAATTCTATTTTGCCACTTTTGCTTTTACTTTTTAAAACCTTTTTCAAAACTCATAAAAAATACAAAACAAATCAATCATTTTTACCCCGAACTACGAAGTCGAAGTTTTGATCGCTCATGGGTATGTAGGCAAAAGACCTTGTCCTTCAAAATCAATAAAAAATGTAAAAACAATTTTCTTTTTCTTCTTTATTCACCATTTAATTATGTTTCTTTAAGCAAGTAAGTTATAGCCAAAAAGTAAATAAAATCAAGAGGTTCTCGTAGAATACTACGAACTTTTAGGGTGCTAATACCTTCCCTAAACGTAACTAACCCACGAACCCTAAATCTTTTAAAATGTGATAATTTCAAACTTTTTCCCTTTTCTTTAAAAAATTAAAAGTTCAGTCGTGAAATAAAATTAGTAAGTCAACTCTAACTAAATTGCTTGATCTCCAAAAATTGACGCCACAATATAAATTTATCACCTTTAATTAATTGTATAGCTTACCTGCCTCTTGGTGTATTTCTAGCCTTACCATTACCATCTGGGAAGAAAGCTGCAACTGGAGGAAAAGAATCATCGAAAGCGAAAGCTGATTTTCTTCAAAGAGAAATGAGATCCAAGAAACAGAACAAAACAAAGTGGTTGATCTTCCCAATCTTCTCGACTCTTTCCTTTTATTTTACATTTGTTCTTTATTAGCCATATGATTTTCCCTGACAGGCTCGAAAGAGAAAAGGAGCTGTCTCTTCTGAACATTCTTCAAAGAAGACAAGCCAAAGCGAAGATGAAGTAAGTTCTTTACACCTTTACATACATTGGTATTTCTTTCAAAGTTAACACCAATTTCCCTTTTTCTCTTTAGTCTGATGATTCACTCAAGGTTCTCGAAGTTGCTGAGGATCAAGTTGATTACTAACAGTTTCCACTGGTTGATTTTCTTTCAATCCTGTCACCAGCATAGTCAGCATCACAGAATCCAACTAGCTTATAATCTGAGGATTTCTTATAGAGAAGTCCAAGATTAGTTGTTCCTCTCAGATATCTAAAGATTCTTTTAACCGCAGTTAAATGTGATTCTCTAGGATCTGATTGAAATCTTGCACACAAGCAGACACTGAACAAAATATCAGGTCTAGATGCAGTGAGATACAACAGAGAACCAATCATACCTCGATATAACTTTTGATCAACTTTGGCTCCTTGATCTTCTTTGTTCAGAGTGCAGGTAGGATGCATTGGAGTGTTCATTTCCTTGCAGTCTTCAAGTTTAAACTTTTTCAGAAGCTCTTTGGTATACTTGGACTGATGAACATACACTCCTTCTTTGCATTGATTGATCTGAATTCCTAGAAAGAACTTCAGTTCTCCCATCATGCTCATTTCAAATTCCTCCTGCATCATCTTAGAAAATTCCTTGCAAAGAGATCTATTAGTTGAACCAAAAATAATATTATCAACATAAATTTGTACAATCAGAATGTCTTTCTCAAGTGTTTTCTTGAAGAGTGTTGTGTCAACCTGTCCTCTTTTAAAATCGTTTTTAAGCAAGAAATTACTCAGTCTGTCATACCAAGCTCTGGGAGCTTGTTTCAGACCGTACAGAGATTTCTTTAGCTTATAAACGTGGTCAGGATGTTTTAAGTCCTCAAAACCAGGTGGTTGTTTCACAAACACTTCTTCGGATATGACTCCATTGAGAAATGCACTTTTAACGTCCATTTGATACAAAGTTATGTTGTGATTTACAGTGTAATCAATGCCCTCTTGTTGGCTGTATCCTTGAGCAACAAGTCTGGCTTTGTTTCTGATTACTTCTCCCTGTTCATCCAACTTGTTCCTAAACACCCATTTAGTTCCAATAATGTTCTTGTGTTCAGGCTTAGATACAAGATCCCATACGTCATTCCTTTTAAATTGATTAAGCTCATCTTGCATTGCTAAGATCCATCCATCATCAGCTAGTGCTTCATCAACTGTTGTAGGTTCTATCATGGATAGCAGACCCAAGGCAGACTCTTCAGGTCTGAAATGAGATGTAGTTCTTCTGGGGCTTTCTTTGCTACCAATGATCTGATCCTCAGGATGAGAAGACTTGTACTTGAATGAATTTTTGGATTGGATAACCTGCTGTGAATCATATTGATTTTCTTCAGAAGCTTCAACAATTGGGACATTAGGAGCTGTCACAGCTTCTGAAGTATCATTTGTCTCTGAAGTCTGATCAGGTTCTGAATAATCATCAGACTCTTCTGAACCTGCATTGTTTTCAATCTGCTCTGGAATTTGACTTCCAGGCTCTTTGTCATCAAACTTGACATGTATAGACTCTTCGACACAGAGTGTTTCCAAGTTATACAGTCTGTATGCCTTAGATCTCTCAGAGTAACCTAGAAAGATTCCCTTATGAGCTTTTGCATCAAATTTCTTCAGATAGACTTTATTGTTCAGAATGTAACATGTACATCCAAACTGATGAAAGTAAGAAATGTTAGGTTTCCTGCCTTTAAAGAGTTCATATGCTGTTTTGTTCAGTATGGGTCTGATATAGATCCGGTTCTGAACATAACAAGTTGTGTTCACTGCTTCTGCCCAAAAATGTTTTGCCAGATTGTTTTCGTGAATCATGGTTCTTGCCATTTCTTGAAGAGTCCTATTCTTTCTCTCTACAACTCCATTTTGCTGTGGAGTTCTAGGAGAAGAGAATTCATGGACAATTCCAAATTTTTTACAAAATATTTCAAATGGCTCATTTTCAAATTCTCCCCCATGCTCACTTCTGACTTTTAGAATTTTAAGTTCTTTTTCAGATTGGACTTGAATACAGAATTTTGTAAACACATCATATGAATCATCTTTAGATTTGAGAAACTTAACCCAACTCCATCTACTGTAATCATCAACGATCACCAATCCATATTTACTTCCATATATGGATGCAGTACTGACTGGTCCAAATAAATCAATATGGAGTAGTTCTAAGGGTCTGGAGGTAGAAACAATGTCTTTAGATTTGAAAGAAGTTTTAACAATTTTTCCCTTCTGACATGCACCACATAGTGCATCTGAATGATAATCAATGTCTGGTAGGCCTTTGACAAGTTGTAACTTGCTAAGCTTAGAGATTAATCTCTAGTTAGCATGTCCCAACCTTCTATGCCACAGCCATTTCTTATCAGTCACTGACAGGAGGCAAAATACCTTCTGATCAGTCAGTTCTGAAAAATTGATCTTATAAACATTGTTCTTTCTCTTTCCCTTAAAAACTACAGATTGGTCATCTGTGTTGATTACTGTGCAGTTGTTCTTATTAACCAAGACGTCATATCCACTATCACAGAATTGACTTATGCTAAGTAGGTTATGCCTTAGTCCATCTACAAGCCACACATTATTGATTGAGACTGAGGAATTACCAATTGTTCCAGTACCAATGATTTTGCCAGTTTGGTTTCCTCCAAATCCCACAGTTCCTCCCTCTTTCATGGTCAGGGTTAGGAACATAGACTTTTCTCCCGTCATATGTCGCGAGCAGCCACTGTCTAGATACCAGGACTTCTGCTTTGTATTTCCTTTTAGACATATCTGCAGCATCAACAATTTGTGTCTTAGGTACCCATACTTTCATGGGTCCTCTTGGGTTAGTCCTAGAAGTTCTGAATCTCTTTTGTGTACTTTGTCTGAATTTTTCTTTATCAGTCTTCTTCCAGACTCTGGGTTCAGAACCTTTAGTCTTAGAATGTGACTTAGTAAAAATAGCCTCCTTTCTCTGAAATCTAGACTTTTGAGTTTCAGACTCTGTTTTCTTCAGAACCTGTTTGATAGGTTCTGATCTTTTCAGAATCTGTAACGTTGGAGCTTTAGATTTAGAGTCATTCATGACCTTCGTCTTCTGATTCTTAGTTTTTGACTTAGTCAACTCCTTTGAATTTAAAGACTTAGATTCTGAATGAGAAGCTTTTTCAGACTCAGACACAAAATGAGTTTTCAGACCCTCTTTGATGTTATCAGAACAAGGTTTCAGAATTACTTCACTAGAGTTTCCTCCTGTGAAACCAATTCCTTTTTTGTTGTTCTGATTTATGCTATAAATCATGGATGCAACTTTGGTTCTATCAATTCCTGTATTAATAAACTCTTGAAGAGCAGCATCCTGCTCAGACAAGGTTTTATTATCACCCTTCTTAGTCATTGTTTTCAAATCATTATTCTCTTGTTTTAAAGCATTCATTTCCGTCTTAGTTGATTCATGGAGTTTTAGCAGCTTAATGTATCGTTGCTTAACTCTCCTCAACTCAGTGGATTGGTTTTCATAATGACAAAGAAGTTCTTTGAGAGAATCAATTAGTTCAGATCTAGTGAGTTTAGAGTATACCTCAGTTTCAGTTTCAGAATCTATACTTGACTCAGCATCAGATGATTCTTCTTCATTATTAGCAGTAGCTACCAAAGCCAGAGCTATTTTAGCTTCATCTTCAGCATCATCTTTGTCAGACTCAGACTCATTATCCAGATCTTCCCAAGTTGCCATCAAGCTCTCTTGAATTGCTTCTTGAATTTGTTAGACTTGAAAAATGCTTTCTTAGATTTTTCCTTGGATTTCTCTTTCTGTAAGTCTAGACATTCAGCAATGAAGTGTCCAACCTTCTTGCAGTTAAAGCAACCTTTCTGATCTTCCTTTCTTGAGCTTTTGTGACTACTACCTCTGTTCATAAACTTCTTGTTCTTCTTTGCGAGGTATTGTAATCTGTTGGTGAGCATAGCCATCTCTTGAACAATCTCAGAGTCTTCATCAAAATCTTCAGATGTAGATTCTTCTTCAGACTCCAAAGCCTTCAGAGCCTTACCTGACTTGCCTCTGGACTTTAATGCGATGGACTTGGGCTTCTTGACAAGTTCATGCTCGTTAAGACCTATCTCATGACATTTCAAGGAGCTTATGAGATCTTCAACACTCAAGGTGTTTAAATCTTTAGCTTCCTCAATGGCTGTCACTTTCGGTCTCCATTTTGCAGGTAAACTTCTCAAAATCTTGTTCACATGATCAGACGTTACGTAGCTTTTCTTCAGAATCTGAAGTCCAGAAACAAGAGTCTGAAACCTTGAGTACATGGTCTCAATGTTTTCATCCTCCTTCATTCTGAACAACTCATACTGATGAACAAGCATAGTAGCCTTGGCCTCTCTGACTTTCTTGTTACCCTCATAAAGTGAGCACAATGAGGTGAACATAGCCTTTGCTATTGATTTGTCACTCATCTTTAAGTACTCTTTATGAGGCAAGGCAGCCACAAGAATGCCTCTGATCGTATGATGTTTCCTATAAAGCTTTTTCTGCTCAGGAGTGTGAGCTTTCCTATCAAGAGCAGCACCTTCTTCATCTAACCTCAGATCACCAACACCATCTTCAAGAACATCCCACAACTCTTCATCCATTCCTATGATGTGACTATACATCTTGGTCTTCCACCAAGAGAACATTTCAGGATCACCATTAAACATAGGAGGTTTGTTGTGATTGGAGGATCTTTCACTTTTGTTGTTGTTGCCGTAGTCATAGTTTATAGTAGCTCCAGAACCAGAACCAGAACCAGATGCAGATGCAAAAGCTTCATCCCTAGACATGTTTTTCACCGATCGTTTACTGTAACACGGTTAAGTGCTAACTACAGAGCCGAAGCTCTGATACCAACTGAAGGTGGGAAAAACACAAGAAGGGGGGGGGGGGGGTTGAATTGTGTTTTCAAAAACGTTTCTTTCTTACGAAAAATAACAATGTTCTCAGGATACAAAGTCTGATAGAGTTCAGAGTCTGATCAGAGTTCAGAGTCTTAGCAGCGGAATATAGAACAAATGCAAGAAAGAAGGAAGACACAACCAATTTATACAGGTTCCTTCCACAATCCGGAAGTAGTCCTGTCCCCCTTGCACTTCCAAGGAGAGTTCCACTAAAATGTAATATCAAATTACAAGGTACTCAAACACACAAGTAAGAGACTTCCTTTGCTCAATCACACAAGAAAGGGACTTCAATGCTCAAGGACAACTCCAAGAGACTTCTAAAGAATTACAGGGAATTGAAAAGATATTTGAATACTTGATATACAATCAGAGGTATTCACAAGACAAAACAAAACAGAACAGACTCTGTTTTTCGTAGATACTTAGAAATTCTAAAATGTAAGCTTTTGTAAGAATTATCTATGTTGTTGATGAGCAATGTTTTCGACTATAGAAAAATAAAAGAATAGCCTTGTTCGCGTGTATATGTAGTGGTCAGTTCTTCAAGTCTTCATCTCTATTTATAGAGAATTTGAGAGACATTGGGAACTGCCAGCTCATCACTTTTTCTTTACCGAAGCTGATTTGACACCTTGATCCTTTGCTTGATTTGAGGCTTGTACAATGAAATCAAATTCAAATCCATTCCATCAAATATGGAAAAGTCTCTGCATTAGTTGTTGTTATTCTTGTCGTGTATAGCGGATACTGTGCAGAGTTGGTGGTTGCAGGAACAGGCGTAGGCATAGTGGTTGTACTCTTTGTACATTGTACTTTGTCAACGCTTTCCAGTGTCTGAAGAATATTTGCTTCTGATGAATTTGCCTCTGGAGACTATTTGCTTCTGATGAGTCTGCCTCTGAAGAACTGGCTTCTGATGACGTCATCTTCAGGAGCTCTTTCTTCAGACGCATTCTGACTTTGATTTTCCAGGAGCGCTTTCATTCAGATGTTCTTCAAGCTTCATTCTAAATTTCCTTTGCTCTTTAATTCATTCAGTCAGAACCTCTTGTAAATAAATCTTTGTTAATGGTCCTGTACACTTGAATAAACATTTAGCAATATCCAATTGATAATTTTTAATACCTTGTTATCATCAAAACTTAAGTGGTATAATTGTGAAACACCCTTTGTTCCAACACTCTTCATCTTCAGCCATGTCTAAGATCACGAAATCAGCCGGAAATACTAGCTCATTAACTTTTACTAGCACATCCTCAAGAATGCCAAAGGGATAATAAATTGACCGATCAGCTAGACTGAGGGTCATTATTGTCGGCTTTGGTTCACCACCTCAAAGCTTCTTCATCAAAGAAAGGGGCATCAAGTTGATACTTGCACCTAAGTCACATAACGCTTTACCAACTTTCACCGGTCCAATGGAACAAGGAATAGTAAAAGCACCTGGATCTTTCATCTTCGGTGGAAGTTTATTCTGGAGAATAGCGCTGCAGTTCTCTGAAAGAGTAATGTTTTCATCATCTTTTGGTTTTCTTCTACCAGTTAACAACTCCTTCATGAACTTAGCATACACGGGCATTTGATCAAGAGCTTCGTCGAAAGGAATATTTACCTGAAGTTGTGAGAAAAGTTCCATGAACTTTTTGACTTGGCTTTCTTCCTTCTTCTTCTTTTTAGCTAAATGAGGGTAGGGAAGCTTCACATAAGATGGAACAACTTGTGGTTTATCTCCATCTTTCAATATCTGGCTCTTGGACTTTCTCAAGATTGAGTCCTCATCTATCAACTTCTCACTTTTTTATCCCTCTATTTTTTCCTTCTTTTCATTTTCAACTACCTCTTGATCACTTTTATTTTCAACTACTCCTTCATTATCCTCTTTTTCAACTTCATCATCTATCTCTACTTCCTCCTCCACAACTTCATCAACAAATTTCTTAGCTTTTGGGGCTAAAGGTGTGAGAACCTTTTTGCTCCTAAGCTCAATAGCATTACAAGTTTCATTTTAAGGGTTTTCTTTAGTGTTACCTGAGAATCCTCCCTTACTTTGTTCAGCCAATTTTTTAACCATTTGCCCGATTTGAGTCTCAAGCAACTTTCTAGAAGCTTCATTATTCTTTCTTTCAGCTTCCTGGCTCTTCTTCATCTCCTCGAAGTTTCCTTGAGTCATCTTCATGAAATTGATCATTGTCTCTTCAAGGGCCGAAGGTTTTCTCTGTTGTGGTTGTTGAAGATTAGGGAGCAGAGGGTTGAGAGTGTTGTTGTTGGAGTAGCTCAACTGAATTGTAGTAAGGGTTTTGCCTTTGAAAGTTCATATAGTTTACAACTTCCTCACTAAATCCCTCAAGTACACACTCACCATTGGCATGTCCCTCTCCACATAAATCACACTTAACTGCAGCTACCTGTTGTTTATTGGCCAAGGTGAAACCTTGAAACTCCTTAGTGAGAGCTTCAATCTACTTGTTTATGGCTGCTTGGTTAGCTAGGATAGAAGTAGTATCACTTACTCCATACACACCCCTTTTCTTCTTCTCGGCATCAACACGGTACTCGTTCTGGGCCATGCTTTCAATTAGGGCTTCGACTTCATGATCAGTTTTATTCTTCAGACTACCACCAGCTGAGGCATCTAAGAACATTCTAATGTTGTGAGTCAAGCCTTCAGTGAAGATTTGGAGGTATTGTTTCTCGGAGAGTTCATGATTCGGGAACCTCTTCAACATCAAAGTAAATCTCTCCCAAGCATCATATAAAGACTCAATATCCCCTTGCTTGAAATTTTTAATCTCCATCTTCTTGTCCCAATACTTCGACATAGGGAAATACTTTTCTAGGAACTTCAGCTCGAGCTCCTCCCATGTTTGAATGGTACCACTTGGTATGGTTAGCAACCAATCTCTAGCTCTTCCTGTCAAAGTGAAAGGAAGCAACCATAGCTTCTTCTGGCTATCAGTAACAATGGCTGGAGGTACACAGAAGTCACAAGTCTCAGCAAATCGACTCAGGTGTTCATGTGGGTTTTCATAGCTTACGTCCCATCAAACTTCTTATCTTGTAAACCATTCAGGACGGTACTCTTGATGTCAAAGGCCGCAGGATTAGCCGGCCGGGAAGTGTGTGTCAACTGACCCCGGTGGGTAGCTAAGCCATAGTCTCCCAACTTAGGTCTCAGTGGTGCATCTCCCATGATACTAGGTTCAGGAGATACAGGTTTTGTAGTTACTGACGGTGTAGGACTTAGTATCTGCTCTCTTTGCTCTGGTGGGACCGACTTTGACAACCGGAAAGCTCTCCGATTAGCTCTAACAGTCCTTTCGATCTCCGGATCGAATTGTAAATCGTCCTTGCTCTATCGACCTCGCATAAACAGCAAAAATACCTTAATAGCACTGCACAATCAAAAGTAACAAAAAAAAATTAAAACAGAAAAATAAATTGAAGAAATCCTAAATTATAACGAAATTGCCTTGTTGAAATAATTCAACAGTCCCCGGCAACGGCGCCAAAAACTTGATAGAAATTTGGCAAGTGTACCAAAACCTATCGAAGTAGTAAAATATCGTTCCCACAAGGACTGTTTTTAACTTCAATAATTCAACTTCGTTATTCAATAGGATGTGTGAAAGTTTATATTTGTTTTGCCACTAGGCGGTTTGTTTGTTATGATCTTATCGTAACAAATAACAGAAAATAAGATTTGATTAAGAAAAGATGGAGAGAGATGAGATTAGGTTTGTCGAATCCTCTACGTTCCCCTAATTGGTATACCGTACTCTATTGTCATGAATGATTTTCTAGTTTTTACGATAGTTAACAAAATAGCCCTAATCAATCCCTTGAGTTAGGACCCTCTTCTCAAACTACAGCCCCTAATCCCTTAGGTAGTCTAATAATCGTTGAAGGTTTTAAGAACGTTAACCTAATATCACTAATAAAAGATTATCCATTTCTAGACTAACCATGTTTATTAGAACAATTCAATGAAAGTCAGGGTTAGTGGTCATTCATACTCATGATGTTTATATGTGATGAATATATAAAAAGAATTAAAAGCAATTGAATTGAATAAAAACTAAATTGTCATTCATAATAAATAGAGTTTCATCACAGCAACATAGATCAATTAGGGTTACATAGATTCATCTCAAACCTAATCTCTAAGAGATTTAGCTACTCATAATTGAGTTTACAAATAGCATAATCAATGAAAGAATTAAAACATACATAAACTGGATTAGAGATGATGAAATCGCCCCTTCTGCAGTCTTCTGGGTGTTAAAATCGCACTTTTGCTCCCCAAAATCGTAACCCTTGCTTCTGAAACCAACTTCTGATTAAATAGGAAATATTTTCTGAAGCCAAAATCGCGTCACGGTAGAAAAAATCGCGCCACGATTTGCCTTAAACCCTAATTCGTGTTCCAGATCCTTCTTAAAATCGCGTCACGATTTAGGAAATCGTGTCACGATTTTAGTCTTCTCACAAACATTCCATTCTGCCTCGAAAATCGCATCACGGCTTAAGAAATTGTGACACGATTTGTTGCTTTCAGTTCTTCATAAATTCTTGCTTTTAACACCCCTGGGCACTTCAAATTGCTTATGTACTCTATCAAAATGTCAAAATAAGTCCATAAAATTACGTAATGACAACATGTCATCAGAGCACACTCCCACTCATTCTAAAGGAAATCCAGATGCTGCCAACAATGCAGTTGAGAAAGAACTAACCATAAAACTCCAATGAAAGAAGAGTCGAGGTCGCAAACATAGCAAACCTGCTAATGCACATTCCTACATCGGAGATAATGTATCGAAGGTATTCCTTGTTTAATTTTAAGAAATTCCTTTATTTCTTTCAACAAGTTTTTTTTTATTAATTTCACATATAACTTTTCAGGATGTTGAACATAAGAATGCCGAAGGAAGCAAACATGCAACGCCTTCTTCTACTTTCAAGCAGCCAATCAACACTATCTCTAAGGATCAAGTCATAGTTGACTCTAGCCTTTAGAATGTCATAGATCCAGAACGAACATTATCTGACTCTCCTCCCATTAGTAAAGATGTCGAACGCAACCAACCAATTGTTAACGAAGGTAATGAAGAGCTTTCTTCTCCGGTTGGAGGTGATAAGTGAAAGACACCTTGTGGTTCGAGAACAGTCTTGAAGATGTGGTTGAAGAATCTAAAGGTGAATCTCAACATGATTCTCCTGGAACTAAAACTCCTACTCAAATGACCAAGTCTATCAGTGCGACAATGAGTCGAGAGGAATTTCAAGCATTGAAGGAATGAGACCCATATGGAGCTTTAGAGATTGTCTTCAACTTTGATATCTTCTCTTTGAAAGTTAGCATTGAACCTTCGACTGGCACTGGAAGTGAGCTCTCAGAAAGTTTTAAGGCTAGCTTGCTCAATGAATTTCGTACTCAGATTCTAAGAGTTGATTTATCCCAAGAAATTGAGTAAAATGAAAGATTCATCACTACGGTTAAGGATATACTCAATAGGCTTACTAAATCTTTTCCTGAACCCAAGTTGTTCAATTTGCGGTTGATTTAGAGCCTATTTTGGATCAAATCGTTGTCGACTTGCACAAACATAGGGATGGTCAAAGCAATCTTGAGGACCAAATCGAACGTAAAAACACAATATTGGTTGCAATAGAAAAATCCAAGGAAAAGATCGACAACTTCAAGAAGGAAGTTCCGGTTGTTCAAAGGAAAATTGAAAAGTACGACCGTACTATTTCCAACCACAAAAAAGCAATTCGTGATATGAAGTTGAAGAAACAATCTCTTTTGGCAAGGGATGAAGAACTCAAGAAGGAAGCAACCATCACCATTGAGAAGGTTGATGAATAAAAAAAGTTGAGTGTTAAAACTACCAGATTAACCATCTAGATAGATTGCCTTAATAGCAAGCTGACTCATTCAAAAGCACGCCTTAGCAAACTCATAACTGAGTTTGAGATTTAGCACCTCTTGTACTTTATAATTCTTAACAACTTCAGTACTATTGTGCTCTTTTGAAGTCTTAGTTACTTCATCGACTGTAATCCTTTGGATTTTTAATGGTTTAATCCATTTTTATGCTCGAGTCATGACTTTACTTTAAATTTCGTTGAATATGGTTCAAAACATATTCGAAACTTTTAGTACTGCAATGCATCACTAGGAAAATTGAACCAAAAGGCAACTGGAAACAATCAAACTAAAGAGAAATTGAAAATTTCCCTTTTATTTAATAATGAGAAAAGTACCCTTGAAACTGAAAAGTTTTCCAAGAAAATCAATCACCAAAAAATTTTATTTAAAAAAAATAAAAATCCAATTAAAACTGAACCTTTTCAAAACTTCCTGCTTTCTCAAAGAAAACTGCACCTCTAGGTAATGGCCACGTGGATTTCATTAACAAGTGAATGTGGATGGTTAACCATCATTACACTGAACCTCTACACACCTATATAAAGCCATTCTCTTTCATTCTCACTTCACTTATAAATTTTTCCTACCATACTTCCCAGAAAAAACCATTTTCAAAACTCATTTCTCTAAATCAATGAAACGATTGAACGATGATGAACTCATTGTTATTGCGAAGAAGGTTGCTAAGTTCGGCACTCAGCAACTTAGGAACTTCCTGCTAATCTCAAAAGCTCATGCAAGGGTCTGCAAATTTTCTATTGTTCTTAGGGCATTGCCACCAGACTATGTGGATTGGTTCAACGATGATGATATCACTGAGCACCAAGCCAACTTTCTCAACATGATGGTTGAGAGTGAACATGCAGATTATTGCGTACTTCGTGCGGTTAGTCTCATGTTTGATACATAACCTAATGTGATGGAGGTTCGTCGGGTTCTGAAGATCGCGTCTATTGTTGGAGTTGAAAGCGCAAATTACTTCTTGGCGATGTTGGATGCCTCTGCTGCAGGAGGTGAGAACATGAATGGGGCAATCTCTACCTTCACCAGGTTCTTTAGGGCGGAAAACTCAGTGCAATACGACTACACATGATTGGTTGGAGGACTCCTTATTAGATTTGTGCCCGTCCCTTCTGATGGAGTAGGCCAATGCCTAATGGCTTGGTCCTTAAAACTCTTTGTGCCTCGAAGGACACTTTCCATGGGGATGGGAGATTGACTGGCTTCCACTGGCCTGCACCTGGGGATGATTATGAGTATTCCCATAATAAAGTTTGCATTCTATGCAGGTTCGACAATGATTTACTCTTTTTCAGAAGGATGTTTAGCCTTGGCCCAGTCTTCTACGACCTTTAGTTTATTTTAGGGCTTTTATCTTTTTGTACTATGCGTCGAATGATATTTAATGACCTTTGTACTTAACTTGTAACATTCGACCATTTTGTACTTTGCCCATTAGATGGCTTTAAATATATTAATATCATGTTTTATATTTTCGAATCAATTTTGTCTTATTTTAATTTCTTGCAGCAATGGTCTATATTTTTTTTCAAATACTTTCCATTTATGCGCATAATTCGATTATCAGCCGCTAACTCTTTGACATCATACACATTATTCGAAAATACTCATAGGATTTTCCATGGTCCTTCCCAACTAGGTGACCATTTTCCTAATGTTTGGTCTCTTTTATCCATAGGTAAGATAACTTTCCAAACCAAATCATTTACATCAAAGGTCTTTGATTTAACCTTCTTATTGTAAGACTTTGATATCCTCTCCTTTTGCCTTGTTAGGATATCTAAAGCTTTTAGCCTTTCTTCATCTAAATCAACTAATTTATCAAAAACCATATTCCAATAATGATCAACAGGAATTTCAGATTGTCTTTGGACTTTGGTCGATTGAAGATAAATCTCTGCAGGCAATACAACATCATGCCCAAATTGAAGTCTAAAAGGAGTAGTATTGGTTAAATCTCTAGGAGAATTTCGATAAGCCCATAAAGTTTGATCAAGAATTTTATGCCAACCCTTTTGCTTCTAATTTACCTTCTTTTTGATTAAGGTAATAATGCCTTTGTTAGCTGCCACGACTTGACCATTTGCTTGAGCCTAATATAGTGTCGAAGTCAAAAGTTTTAATCGCATTTGATTGGAAAATTGTACCATTTTTTGGCCTGTAAAAACCAATCTGTGATCAGTGGTAATATTTTCTAGAATTCTAAATCTACATAAAATGTGATTTTGAATGAAACTAATAATTGAATCTTGATTAACTTCTCGTAATGGGACGGCTTCTACCCATTTGGTAAAATAATCTATTCAAACTAAAATATATTTATGTTTACCTGACGAACCAGTTTTGATTTCACCGATTATATCTAAAGCCCATCCTCTAAACGGCCAAAGTTTTACAATCAAATGTAACTCACTGGCAAGGACATGTTGAATTTCTGCATGTAATCGGCATTCTTGACAACCTTTGGAAAAGTCTATGCACTCTTTTAACATGGTTGGCCAATACACACCTTGTCGAAATAAAAGCCATTTCATTTTGTGGCCTGCTTGATGGGATCCACACGCTCCACTATGAGTGTCGGAGACTGCTAAGTATGATTCAGTTTCACTGAGACATTTGAGTAAAACCCCTTATGGATACTTTTTAAACAACTCATTTCCAACAATCACGTAACTTAAGGTTCTGTATTTAGTCTTTCGACTAGCATTACTTGTAAGATTTTGTGAATATTCGACAATTGGCGTTTGCCGATCATCATTTGATAAATTGTTTTTCTGGAACGGCCAAAAGGAACTTTGGCCCATTTACTTAGGCCCAATGCAATCCAAAGCCCAAATACCACGTTTGGCAACATTACTCCTGTAACGCCCTCTTTAATTATTTAATTATTTTATTAGATGTTATGATATATGTTTATATATTATATGATTTTGATGATTATGTGACGTATTTGTGACGTGTGAAGTATTATTATTTTATTGTTTAATAAAATAATATAAGTGATGTTTATATGAATATTTAATTAGGAAATAAATAGATGTGGTGGAAAAAGATAGAATTTTAAGAGATGGGGTTACATTATAATTAAGAAGAGTTGTGTGGGTTAAGAAGGAATTAATTAAGTTGTGAGGGAGTATATAAGAGAAGTAGGTTAAGAAAGGAATTATTTTGAGAACGCGTACAGACATTTTAGAGAAGAAGAAGAACGGTCAAGAGAGAAGAGAAAGCTAGGTTCCAATTCTGCAATGTTTCCAGGTAAGGGTGAGCCTAACTTCAATAGTATTAATGTTAATCATCTGTTCTTGATTAGCTTAGAGATTGGGAAGAGTTGAGAGAAGTTTTGAGAATTAGGGTTATGGTGATTTTTGATGAATTTGATGTGAGAATGTGTTGCATTGCTGTATAAATGTGTTACAGAACCTAGATTATCCCCTAGGATGCTATTGCTGATGTATTAGAAGCTTAAGTGGAGAGAATTGACAGGTTTTGGTGTGAATTGGACTGAACCCATAGTGGTTCTGAGATCGCTCGCCTGTGGCGAGCAGATCACTCGCCGTGGCGAGTAACCCTTGGTTGCTCGCGAGGCGAGCAGTATAGCTCGCCGTGGCGAGCTTGACCCTTAAAATTAGGATTTTTGCCAAACTTTAGATGGTTTTGAGTGTCCCTGTATTTATAGAGATGACCTGTGAAGTTGGTTTGGTCAAATTGGATTTAGGGAGCTTAAAAATGAGGATTTTGTTGAAAAATGTCAAAAAGGCCGAAGCACCCAGTATTTCTCGCCTCCAGCTCGCCCCCAACTCGCCTTTGGCGAGTGAGCTGCTGGGAGTACTCGCCTGTGGCGAGCAGATGTACTCGCCGTGGCGATTTAGATGGTTCAGGACTGTTGTTGTTTTGCGATCTGTTTCGCATGGGACTTTGAGAGGAGCCCTTTGGGTAGTGTTAGTGAGGTTCTATACCCTTTAATGTATGCTGTAAAGATGAATGATGATGGTTCTATTAGACCTTTGTTAAATGATGTGTTGTTGAATATAAGTGATGTATGAGTATGATGCTAATTGAATAAGATGATGCTATGTGTTGCAATGTGCATGTATAATGAGATGATGTTCTGCCATGTAATTATTATTAACTGCATGTGTCAGTCTTGAAAATGGAATGATGTTGAGACGGTGTACTAAGTTGTTAACGACGAGTCCATGCATTTGCATAATTATGAGACGGTGGAGCTTTATGCTCAAAGCGACGGTGGAGCATTTGCTCAAAGCGACGGTGAAGCATATTAATGCTATAATTATATGGTACCACATGCATGATGTTGAGACGTTCGGTGTTGCATTTAGTCGAGTCAATTGTGACATATATGAGATGATGTTTGAGACGTTGATGTGTGATGTAATGTTGTTTATGATGATGTTTATGATGTTGCTATGATGATGCTTATGATGATGCCATGGAATGCTATAATGTATATGTGATGAGTTGGATGTATGATTTGTTAATCTTGACTTATGATTATATATTAATATTATTGTTGTGAATCTCACCCCTTCTGCTGGAATTGCCGCCTTGTGGGCAAGTGCAGGTACCCAGTCTTAGTTGCGATGATGCGAGGATGTGTGAAGTTAGGGTTGCTCTGATATGTAACGGGATGGGGTCTTTTGTGGAGTCTATTCCTTTATGTATCGTGTTTGAATAAATGATGTTGACTTTTGTGATGTAGAAACTTTAATATTTTGAGACGTTTTGTGGGCTTTTAAGCCAAGACATTTATGAGAAGTGACAATTTGAATTCCGCTGCTTAATTGAATATTTTGTAATATGATAAATTATTATCGAAGTTGTTTTTAAGATGAAACGTGACACCCCTTATGATGATTACTCTGATATATGATTTATTTAAAGAAATTTTTTTTAGACGGGAAATTGGGGTGTTACAATTGGTATCAGAGCAGGTCGGTCCGTCCGGCCAAGTAGAGAGTCGAGTGACGTTGTCTTAGAGTTAGAATAGTATTATTGTATTATTCTGACTTATGTTTGTTTCCAGAGAACTAGATGGCTGGTAGAAACGATGCTGCTCTTGCTGCTGCTTTGGAAGCAATGGCTAATGCTGTGGGCAATCAGAACAACGCTGGTGGTAATGACGGGACTAGAATGTTAGAGACGTTTCTGAGGAATCACCCGCCTACCTTCAAGGGGCGTTATGATCCTGATGGAGCTCAGATGTGGCTCAAGGAAGTAGAGAGGATTTTCAGGGTCATGCAATGTGACGATGTTCAGAAGGTGCGGTTTGGTACGCACATGTTAGCGGAGGAGGCTGATGATTGGTGGGTTAGTCTCCTGCCTATTTTGGAACAAGATGGAGCTGTGGTGACGTGGGCTATTTTCACGAGGGAGTTCCTTAATAGATACTTCCCAGAAGATGTCCGTGGGAAGAAAGAGATAGAGTTCCTGGAGCTTAAGCAAGGGAACATGTCGGTGACCGAGTATGCGGCCAAGTTTGTGGAGTTGGCTAAGTTCTATCCGCATTATGCACCCGAGACGGCTGAGTTTTCGAAATGCATCAAGTTTGAGAACGGGTTGCGCGCTGATATCAAGAGGGCTATCGGTTATCAGAAGATTCGTGACTTTTCTGAGTTGGTGAGTAGCTGTCGGATATATGAGGAGGATACTAAAGCTCCCTACAAGGTAGTGAATGATCGGAAAGCAAAGGGCCAGCAGAGTCGCCCTAAACCTTATGATGCCCCTAGAGATAAAGGGAAGCAAAGAGTAAATGATGAGAGGAGGCCCCAGAAGAAGACTGCTCCTGCTGAGATTACTTGTTACACTTGTGGCGAGAAAGGCCATAAGAGCAATGCATGTACTGTTGAGGTGAAGAGGTGTTACCGTTGTGGCCAAAAAGGGCATATTACTAGTGACTGCAAGTTTGATGATGTTGTGTGTTTCAACTGCAATGAGCAGGGACACATTGGTTCGCAGTGTAAGCAACCCAAGAAGACTAAGACTACTAGGAGAGTGTTTGCATTGACCGGCACTCAGACTGAGAATGATGATCGTTTGATCAGAGGTACTTGCTATATTAATAATACTCCTTTAGTTGCTATTATTGATACTGGTGCTACGCACAGTTTTGTTGCTTTTGATTGTGTTTCTGCCTTGGGTCTTGATGTTTCTGATATGAATGGAGAGATGGTTGTCGAGACTCCAGCTAAGGGTTCGGTGACTACTTCTCTCGTATGCTTGAATTGTCCTTTATCTATGTTTGGCCGTGACTTTGTGATGGATTTAGTGTGCCTACCTTTAAGTGGTATGGATGTGATTCTGGGTATGAACTGGCTAGAGTACAACCGAGTTCTTATCAACTGTTTTAGAAAGACGGTTCATTTTTCTTCTGTCGAAGAAGAGTGGGGCGCAGAGTTTCTATCTTCTAAGCAGCTGAAGCAACTGGAACGTGATGGGATGATGATGTTTTCGCTGATGGCTTTGTTATCTTTAGAGAACCAAGCTGTAATTGATGGGCTGCCTGTTGTGAAGGAATTTCCTGAAGTTTTCCCTGATGAGATCCCAGATGTGCCACCAGAGAGGGAGGTTGAATTTTCGATAGACCTTGTGCCGGGTACGAAGCCGGTGTCGATGGCACCTTATCGTATGTCTGCTTCTGAGTTAGCAGAGTTGAAGAAGCAGTTGGAAGACTTGCTTGAGAAGAAGTTTGTGAGACCTAGTGTTTCACCATGGGGAGCTCCGGTGTTGTTGGTAAAGAAGAAGGATGGTAGTATGAGATTGTGCATTGATTACCGTCAGCTGAACAAAGTGACGATCAAGAATAGGTATCCACTTCCGAGGATTGACGACTTGATGGATCAGTTAGTGGGTGCAAAAGTATTTAGCAAGATTGACTTGAGGTCAGGTTACCATCAGATTAAGGTGAAAGATGAAGATATGCAGAAGACGGCCTTTAGGACGCGTTATGGACATTATGAATATAAGGTGATGCCTTTCGGTGTTACTAATGCGCCTGGTGTGTTTATGGAATATATGAACAGAATTTTTCATGAATACCTGGATCAATTTGTTGTGGTTTTTATTGATGATATACTGATCTATTCTAAGACTGAAGCGGAGCATGCAGAGCATTTGAAGACTGTATTGCAAGTGCTGAAAGAGAAGAGACTGTATGCTAAATTGTCTAAGTGTGATTTCTGGCTAAACGAAGTAAGTTTTCTTGGCCATGTTATTTCTGGTGAAGGTATTGCGGTTGACCCGTCTAAAGTTGAAGCGGTATCGCAATGGGAGACGCCTAAGTCGGTTACGGAGATTAGAATCTTTCTGGGACTAGCTGGTTATTACAGGAGGTTTATAGAAGGATTTTCTAAATTGGCTCTTCCGTTAACGCAGTTGACGTGTAAGGGTAAGTCGTTTGTATGGGATGTGCATTGTGAGAATAGTTTCAATGAATTGAAGAAGCGCCTGACGACGGCTCTAGTTTTGATTTTGCCGAAGCCCGATGAGCCTTTTGTGGTATACTGTGATGCATCCAAGTTGGGTTTAGGAGGTGTGCTTATGCAAGAAGGTAAGGTGGTAGCATATGCTTCGAGACAATTGAGGATTCATGAGAAGAATTATCCGACGCATGACTTAGAGTTGGCAGCTGTAGTCTTTGTATTGAAAATATGGAGACATTATTTGTATGGTTCGAGGTTTGAAGTATTCAGTGATCATAAGAGTTTGAGATATTTATTTGATCAGAAAGAGTTGAATATGAGACAGAGAAGGTGGCTTGAGTTATTGAAGGATTATGATTTTGGTTTGAATTACCATCCTGGTAAGGCAAATGTAGTTGCAGATGCCTTGAGTAGGAAAACGATGCATATGTCCGCGTTGATGGTGAAAGAATTTGAGTTGCTGGAGCAGTTTAGAGATTTGAGCTTGGTGTGTGAAAGAACACCTCAGAGCATAAAACTGGGAATGTTGAGAATTGATAATGATTTTCTGAAGCATATCAAAGAAGCCCAAAAAGAAGATGTCAAGTTTGTAGACTTGTTGATTGCTAATGATGAGACTGTGGATGGTGACTTTAAGGTCGATGATCAAGGAGTGTTGAGATTCCGAGGGAGGATTTGCATTCCTGACAATGATGAGATTAAGAAAATGATTCTTGAAGAGAGCCATAGAAGTAGCTTGAGTATTCACCCGGGAGCTACAAAGATGTATCATGACTTAAAGAGGCTGTTTTGGTGGTCTGGTTTGAAATGCGATGTGGCACAATTTGTGTATTCTTGCTTGGTTTGTCAAAAGTCGAAGATTGAGCATCAGAAGCCGACTGGTATGATGGTACCTCTAGATGTGCCAGAGTGGAAATGGGATAGTATATCCATGGATTTTGTGACGAGTTTGCCCAATACTCCTAGAGGGAACGATGCTATTTGGGTAATTGTTGATAGATTAACGAAGTCTGCTCACTTTCTACCGATCAACATTACTTTTCCTGTGGCTCAGTTGGCGGAGATTTATGTTAGAGAGATAGTTAAGCTGCATGGTGTTCCTTCGAGCATCGTATCTGATAGAGATCCAAGATTTACTTCTAGATTTTGGAAGAGTTTGCAAGAGGCGTTAGGGTCTCAGTTGAGGTTGAGTTCGGCTTATCATCCGCAAACAGATGGTCAGTCGGAGAGGACGATTCAGTCGTTGGAGGACTTGTTGAGGGTTTGTGTACTTGAGCAGGGAGGGACTTGGGATAGTCATCTTCCATTGATAGAATTCACGTACAACAACAGTTACCATTCAAGTATTGGAATGGCGCCGTTTGAGGCTTTGTATGGTCGGAGATGCAGGACTCCGTTGTGCTGGTTTGAGTCGGGTGAAAGAGTGGTCTTAGGACCAGAGATCGTTCAACAGACTACTGAGAAGGTGAGAATGATCCAAGAAAAGATGAAAGCGTCGCAGAGTCGACAAAAGAGTTATCATGATAAGCGTAGAAAGGACCTTGAGTTCCAAGAGGGGGATCATGTGTTCCTGAGAGTGACTCCTTTGACGGGTGTTGGACGTGCTTTGAAATCGAAGAAGTTGACTCTGAGGTTTATTGGTCCGTATCAGATTTCAGAGAGGATTGGACCGGTGGCGTATCGTGTTGGATTACCACCGCACTTGTCGAATTTGCATGATGTTTTTCATGTATCTCAGCTGAGGAAGTATGTTCCGGATCCGTCTCATGTGATCCAAAGCGATGATGTGCAAGTTAGGGACAACCTTACGGTTGAGACCCTACCCGTGAGGATTGATGATCGAAAGACAAAGACATTGAGAGGCAAGGAGATACCTCTTGTGAGAGTTGTTTGGGACGGAGCGACGGGTGAAAGCTTGACTTGGGAGCTAGAAAGTAAGATGCTGGAATCCTATCCAGAGTTGTTTGAGCGAGGTAAATTTTCGAGGACGAAAATCCTTTTAGAGGGGGAGAGTTGTAACGCCCTCTTTAATTATTTAATTATTTTATTAGATGTTATGATATATGTTTATATATTATATGATTTTGATGATTATGTGACGTATTTGTGACGTGTGAAGTATTATTATTTTATTGTTTAATAAAATAATATAAGTGATGTTTATATGAATATTTAATTAGTAAATAAATAGATGTGGTGGAAAAAGATAGAATTTTAAGAGATGGGGTTACATTATAATTAAGAAGAGTTGTGTGGGTTAAGAAGGAATTAATTAAGTTGTGAGGGAGTATATAAGAGAAGTAGGTTAAGAAAGGAATTATTTTGAGAACGCGTACAGACATTTTAGAGAAGAAGAAGAACGGTCAAGAGAGAAGAGAAAGCTAGGTTCCAATTCTGCAATTTTTCCAGGTAAGGGTGAGCCTAACTTCAATAGTATTAATGTTAATCATCTGTTCTTGATTAGCTTAGAGATTGGGAAGAGTTGAGAGAAGTTTTGAGAATTAGGGTTATGGTGATTTTTGATGAATTTGATGTGAGAATGTGTTGCATTGCTGTATAAATGTGTTACAGAACCTAGATTATCCCCTAGGATGCTATTGCTGATGTATTAGAAGCTTAAGTGGAGAGAATTGACAGGTTTTGGTGTGAATTGGACTGAACCCGTAGTGGTTCTGAGATCGCTCGCCTGTGGCGAGCAGATCACTCGCCGTGGCGAGTAACCCTTGGTTGCTCGCGAGGCGAGCAGTATAGCTCGCCGTGGCGAGCTTGACCCTTAAAATTAGGATTTTTGCCAAACTTTAGATGGTTTTGAGTGTCCCTGTATTTATAGAGATGACCTGTGAAGTTGGTTTGGTCAAATTGGATTTAGGGAGCTTAAAAATGAGGATTTTGTTGAAAAATGTCAAAAAGGCCGAAGCACCCAGTATTTCTCGCCTCCAGCTCGCCCCCAACTCGCCTTTGGCGAGTGAGCTGCTGGGAGTACTCGCCTGTGGCGAGCAGATGTACTCGCCGTGGCGAGTTAGATGGTTCAGGACTGTTGTTGTTTTGCGATCTGTTTCGCATGGGACTTTGAGAGGAGCCCTTTGGGTAGTGTTAGTGAGGTTCTATACCCTTTAATGTATGCTGTAAAGATGAATGATGATGGTTCTATTAGACCTTTGTTAAATGATGTGTTGTTGAATATAAGTGATGTATGAGTATGATGCTAATTGAATAAGATGATGCTATGTGTTGCAATGTGCATGTATAATGAGATGATGTTCTGCCATGTAATTATTATTAACTGCATGTGTCAGTCTTGAAAATGGAATGATGTTGAGACGGTGTACTAAGTTGTTAACGACGAGTCCATGCATTTGCATAATTATGAGACGGTGGAGCTTTATGCTCAAAGCGACGGTGGAGCATTTGCTCAAAGCGACGGTGAAGCATATTAATGCTATAATTATATGGTACCACATGCATGATGTTGAGACGTTAGGTGTTGCATTTAGTCGAGTCAATTGTGACATATATGAGATGATGTTTGAGACGTTGATGTGTGATGTAATGTTGTTTATGATGATGTTTATGATGTTGCTATGATGATGCCATGGAATGCTATAATGTATATGTGATGAGTTGGATGTATGATTTGTTAATCTTGACTTATGATTATATATTAATATTATTGTTGTGAATCTCACCCCTTCTGCTGGAATTGCCGCCTTGTGGGCAAGTGCAGGTACCCAGTCTTAGTTGCGATGATGCGAGGATGTGTGAAGTTAGGGTTGCTCTGATATGTAACGGGATGGGGTCTTTTGTGGAGTCTATTCCTTTATGTATCGTGTTTGAATAAATGATGTTGACTTTTGTGATGTAGAAACTTTAATATTTTGAGACGTTTTGTGGGCTTTTAAGCCAAGACATTTATGAGAAGTGACAATTTGAATTCCGCTGCTTAATTGAATATTTTGTAATATGATAAATTATTATCGAAGTTGTTTTTAAGATGAAATGTGACACCCCTTATGATGATTACTCTGATATATGATTTATTTAAAGAAATTTTTTTTAGACGGGAAATTGGGGTGTTACAACTCCCAACACACCCCTTCCCCGCAAGGGGGGTGCACGGAGCAAGCAAGACCAGTTCAAACGAGCTCCAACGTCTCTTTGCACATTCCCGCAATAAACTCTTTGGCAGTTACACTTCCCACCATTTTGTAACCGCCAGAGCCTGGTGTGCTATTACAACAACTCTACAGCCCTTCACCTCTATATACAGGGGACTCTTAGTAGTCCCCAAGGTAGAATCCACTCCCTCTCTAAACCTTCATTCTCTGATCTCTACTTACTTGAGCATCGGAGCGCCTGCAGGTACACACCCCCTCTCCGTTCCAAGAAGCATTCTTGAGGCATTCCACCACTACTTCAACCACCACATTTAAAGCACCGACAATCACCTTCTGATAAGGTACGATCAGTGGCGCCGTCTGTGGGAATATATAAGCTCTCCCTGTTTTTATTCCTCTAAAAATCAAAGCTTTCCAAAATATAAACCATGGCTGCCAACAGTGCCAGTTCACAGTTGCGAAGCGAAATTCGTATCCCTCAACGCAATGGTATGACATCCTCGCCTTCACTTGTGGGTACACCCAGAGAGGGACCTGTTAAAATAGTTCCCCTCCAACAAAGACCTCTGCAAGGTCCCCTACGACCTACATAGACACCTGAAGATATGACACCCACTGGTGCCCTCGTCAACAACCTGCTCCGCACGGTTCAACGACAGACGTCATTAGTCGAGGAACAAAATCGACGCTTGGCAGATCTGGAATGAGCACGCCCATCAGTCTGACCCAGAAGGTATCCTTCCTCAACACCTAACAGAAGAGGAGGGAGCCCACGTTCTTCATGCTCTAGATCCCCTCGACATTCAGTAAGCGTCCGGTCTCCTAGTTACACCAGGAGATCGCCCAGAAAGAGGTCACCCAGACAATCTCCTCCACGACGATACCCTCCAAGGAGACCCCCACCAAGACACCACAGGCGATCTTGGTCTCCCTCTAGTTCCGAGGATAGCCGCGACGCCTGGAATGACCGCAACACTTACGGTCCATTCACACGGCGCATCCGAGAAGCTCCTATTCCTCGCGGATTAGAGAAGCCTCCCCAGATGGAATCATACGACTGGACAACAGACCCGAATGAGCATATCAAGAACATTGAGGCGGTTCTCACTTACCGATCGGTGCAAGGCGCCGTAAAATGCAAGCTATTCGTCACTACACTACGACGAGGAGAAGTTACGTGGTTCAAGAACTTACGGAGAAACTCCATCGACTCATGGTGAGACCTTTGTAAAGAGTTTACAACCCCCACTTCACTGCGTCAAAAACACAAGCAAAGACAGTGGCATCCCTCGAAGCCATCGTTTAAGGAAAAAGCGATCCTCTTCGAGACTACATCGAAAGGTTCAACAAAGAAGCTGTGCAGGTAAGGGGTGCCGAAGAAACAATGAAGCAGTACCTCATTACCAAAGATCTGCGCGAAGGCACAGACGTCAAGAAGGCTATCCGTCTAGATCGCCCAAAAACTCTCAACGAGTTCCTAGCGATCGCAAAGATCTACATCAGATACGAAAAGGAGCTGTACGCGGACAACCTCAACAAATCCAGGAAGGAGGAGCCTGCTGTTGAATCCTCCAGAAAGCCCTTCCAAGATAAAAAGAAGGAAGAAAATGTAGCTCGTGAAGGCAAAGCACCTAACGGTCCCTTCCACCAGAAAAGATCCTCGCTGAGATCGCAGTAGCCGATCTGGTGGAAGTTGGCGTCAAGCCACCAAAAGCCCCATCGCAGGAGAGGAAGGGGGTCGCCAAGACAAAGTACTGTCGATTCCACAAGTGCCACGAGCACGTGACTGACGATTGCATCCACCTGAAGGATGAAATCGAACTCCTCATCGAACGAAGACGACTCAAGCAGTTCGTCAAGAACCCCGAGTCGAAAAGAAAGACCATTGAGCTCATCACCGATGGCACCGCAGCGGACAAGATAGTCGCTATGTCCGTCGAGCAGTTGGGCAATTTCCCTGACAACGTGGAAATCATGCCTTACTCATGCACCTAGGAACAGTTCCCCTCTGCCAACGTCATCACTGGAGGAACGCTGAACATTTCCATGGGAAGCATGAAAAGAAAAGTTGAAGAGCTCATGAGTGTCAACTTGCTGGTCCTGTCCGACTCCACCATCGGAGGAAGACCACCTTTGGCATTCTGCAACTCCGAACTTCCTGGTGGGGCTTCAAATTCAGCCATTCCTTTGCTCGTGCGAGCATTGATGGCCAACATATATGTCCGTCAAGTCCTGATTGACACATGGGCATTATGCGACATCATGTACACTAGGTTGTTCAAAACTCTTCAACTAACGGAGAAAAACCTTTCTCCCTACGTTGGAAGTGAACTATACGGCTTCAACGGTTTGTCTACATAACCTTGGGGCTACGTTCAGTTGTTGGTCACCTTTGGCGAGGAGGAGGCCAAGAAAACAATAACGGTCCCATTTCTGGTGATCGACTGTCCTTCTCTTTATAATTGCATTATAAGGAGAACCAGACTTGCCCAACTAGGCGCTGCATGTTCAACCGCTCATTTGAAGTTGAAATACCATGCAAAGGATGGCATCATCACCTCCCTGAAAAGAGACATCGAAGCTGCTGAAAGATGTTTCCTTTAGGCAATCAAAACCCAGAGCTTAGTTTCCCAATCGAGCAAATTTACTAAGGACAAAGGGAAAGTTGTTGCAAACCCTCTGGATGCAAACCTGGTCTAACTTGGTCCGAGGTTCACCAAGGAAGACCTCAAGGAACAAAAAAGGGAGAAGAAGGATCCGCTCAATGCGGAACTATTGAGAAAGGTATTTTAAAATACCTCATTTTTGGTTTCGGGTCGGGCCTCATTCTCTCTTTAATTTTATCTTTTTTATTCTTTAGTTAAAATTTCCATCTTTTATTCTTTTTTTTCAAATCATGTTATTTTAATTTTATTCCGTTTAGTCTTTATCTATTCATTTAATTATTTCTTTTTATTTTTATTTTTTTAGATAAGTCCAAAAGGTCAAGTCCACATAATCTTTTTTATTATTATCATTTTTCATTTATTATTTATGTTATTAATTATTTGATAAAATCCAAAAAGGGTCCCAGTCCACAACACAACCTATCACACGTCTGTCAACACACCTCAATCCAAACCTAAAGTCTGTTACGCGCCTTCATTTTTCTCCTCCCCAAGCTACTGAAATTCTACTTCATTTTAACAAACCCTAAACACCTTAAAGCTAGACTATAAAACCAGTAACATGTACATTGCACCTGGGGCCCGAAATTCACTATCAAAAACATGCATAAAAAATCACAGATAGAACCAAACCGCAAGACATAATCTTGCCCAAACCAAACATAAGTCAGCAGACCAACACAAACACACGCACGCACGCAGCAGTCGTACAACAACAACATTGATCCAAGACACACCACTGCACCAAAACCACAACCATTTTTCGAACCAGCACCTCAAAATCGCACCGGTCCGAATCAACAGTAGATAACCACAGCAGTGCAGACACAAAAGAGTAAAGAAGGAGTAGAAGGAGAAAGCCGAACCGAATCTAACACATAAGTGATATTTTATTTTTCTTTCTTCTTTCTTCTTTTTTTCATCTTTTTTATAGATCTAGGCCGTGATTCATATTTTTTGGAAATTTTGACGGTAGGAATAGATAGTGGGAGAAAAAGAATTCGAAAAAAGCAAAAAAATAAACAATTTTCAGTTTCCGGCGCAGCCGCTAGGGCTCGCCGGCCACTGCACCGGAGCTAGCCATCTCACCGAAGAAGATGAAGGTCTGCCGGATCCTTCATGGTAGAACCCAGGACCCTAAGAATAGAGAGAGAGGCGTGAAGGAGTGAAAAGAGATGAAGAGAGAGAAAGGGTTTGAGGAAATGAAGAAAAATCTAATCTTGGGCCTATTTATAGGTCGTTTTGATCCTGTGTGCGAGGGTGCATGGTCTTACCATGCATCCACATACTCCACTCCCCTTGATTTCGACCCTTTGGTATGTGTTTGCTTTAATCTTGATCAAACCAAGGTCGTCTGATCAATCAGACGGCCACGCTAACATCCTGTGAGCCCAACATGCTTTTGTTGTCTTTTTAGGCCCATTTCAGTTTTATTTTGCTTCCTGCACCCCTTTATGACTGTCAACACCCCCCCTTGCATTCATACTTCTTAACTATATCTTGTTTAAATCTTCATGCATTTCGTCATTATTGCATTTTAATTTTGCTGTATATTAGGTCATTTTCTTTCCATTCGTTACATTCCGTTTATGTTATTAACATTTTAGTTATCGTTATTATTTATTTTTCCAGTAATTAGAATGTATATTAAGTTGATGTAATATCATTCATGCATTTTTTTAGTTTAGGTTCGTGCATATTTAACTTCTCGTCATTTATTTTATTTTATTACATGGGCTTAGAATGTATATTAGGCTATTGTTAAAATCATTGACGCATTTTTTAGTCTAGGATTATCTTCATGCATAGTTACATACTCATTTTTTATGCATTTATTTTTATTTCACGTGACTTAGAATGTAAATATTGGCTTAATGTAAATCATGCATATTTATTTCTCTACAGACTTTATAATGCATAACAGGCTTAATCTACTAAATAAATAATTAAAGTCACTTAGTAAAATATTACATATCACATAATTAATTAAAACATATAATTAGACTCTAAACTCATCAAAATAATCGAATAAATAAATAGGGTGTTACAACTCTCCCCAACTTATAGATTTTTCGTCATCGAAAATGTACCTCGTGCAAACAACTCTAGATAAGACTCCAGCATCTTGCTTTCTAACACCCATGTTAAACTTTCACCAGTCGCTCCTCCCCAAACGACCTTCACTAGAGGTATCTCCTTGCCTCTCGACGTCTTCACTTCACGACCTTCAATTCTCACTGGTAAGGTCTCAACCGTAAGGTTATCTCTTACTTGCACATCATCCCTTGGAATTACATGAGATGGATCCGAAACATACTTCCGAAGTTGTGACACATGAAACACATCATGCAAATTCGAAAGATGCGGTGGCAAACCCACTCGATACGCCACTGTTCCAATTCTTTCTGATATCTGATATGGACCAATAAATCTCGGAGTCAGTTTCTTTGACTTCAATGCACGTCCAACACCAGTCACAGGAGTGACTCTCAAAAATACATGGTCTCCTTCCTAAAACTCAAGGTCCTTCCTACGCTTGTCATGATAACTCTTTTGTCGACTCTGCGACGTTTTCATCTTCTCTTGGATCAACTTAACCTTCTCAGTAGTTTGTGTAACACCCCGTTTTCCCAACATAAAAATTTCTTACGAAAATCAGAGTTTTCAACATAAACGGAATGTCACACTTCTTTTCAAAAATCGTAAATGGAATAAATAACTATTTATCCTTCATAAATCAATAACATAATATTTAATACTTCGCAGCGGAATTTATTCAACATCTAAAATAGTCTTTGGCACGAAGGCCTCATTAAAATATCTCATAAAAATCCAATAAACAACTTAATCTTGTAAATTCATAAACAATACGTAAGGAATAGAAAAACATGCAACAAAAGTTCCCATCCCGTTACGTATCAGAGCACCTAAAGACACCACACACAACGGATTCCTCACATACGCACCTAAGCTTGATTATCTGCACTTGCCCACAAGGCGGCAATTCCAACAAAAGGGGTGAGATTTCACAAAACAATAATATTAAGCATATAATTCAACAATTATATTTAACAGCTTAAACATCATCAATTTATAATAATAATTCTTCGTATAGTACTTCATTAAATCATCAATCAACTTCTAGTCATTATTAATATCATATTCATCACATCATATACATTCATCATATAACAACATAATCATCACATCATAAACATCATCGTATAACAACATAATCATCACATCATAAACATCATAATAATAATAATACTTCATAAACAACTCATTAAAAAATGACAGTGCAACTTCAACGACTACAACTTGACTATGCAACTTAACAACTTGACTCGACAATGTGACTATGCAACTTAATCTTCTAAATCATGCATGTGGTACCAAATTTTGAGCATTAATATACTCCATCGTCGCTTTGAGCATAAGCTCCATCGTCGCTTTGAGCATAAGCTCCATCGTCGCTTTTAAATGAATATGCATGGACTCACATCTTATGACTTAAACAAGTCTAACATCTTAAAACGTCGCAACATCACAAACATCTTGGACCGACACATGCAGCTCTTAATAAATGTAAACAACAACATGGCAGCAAGTAATTCACAGGATAATAAGATATCATTGCAAACATTGTTTTCAAACATCACACAAACTTCACATACATCTCAAGTAATGCACATAAGAATCATAATTCAAAGCAACATAGACAGTATACAAAACAACATGACATAATAACATCAAATGCAAGTCATCAATATCTCAAATATTCATAAATAATTCAAGTAATGCGTATACAATTATATCACAATATGAACAACATCAAATCATCATAAATCAGTTTCACAGATCATCATTAATATCATATATAATATTCATAACTAATTCATCAATCATAAACATCATACTCATGGACATATAAATTCATATAACACTTCATCAATCATGAACAATATCGTATTCACAAACATATACATACATATACTAATTCATCAATCATATTTAATTATCCACTGTGACCTACATGCAGTAATTTGACCATAACTCAAGTTCTATAAATTCTTTTGGAGTCAAACCAACAACATTAGAAAGCTAACATCCATACGTACAACTTTCGTGTTTACACCTAAGACCAATTCTGTACTGATCAATACCAGTTTTCATTTTAAAATTCGGGACAGAATTAAGAAAAATCAGGAAAAACAACTTATATTATTCAAACTTCACAATTGACAACCAAGTAACATAATCCATCAATTATCGCTCTTAACTCTAATTCTCCAATTCTCAAAAACTAAACCTACAACATGTTAAATACAATTTTCAGAATCATAGACTCAAGATTATTGAATGTTAGTCCCACCCTTACCTTGGATTGATCGACGAAGGACATTAAACAGAAGAGGGATTATGGTCTTGAGAACGCTCTTAATTCCGAAGGGACAGAAAGGAGTAGAAAAAGAAGAAAGACTCGTCAACACAAGTCAAAAGAGGGAGAAGAGAAGAAAAGCACAGGAAGCATCAACTGTGAATTTCGGTGTGTAGAATGTACTGTGTGAGTTCTCTATTTATAGAGATAGTTTACAACTAATAAGTGAGAAACTTTGGGAACAAGTAATGCACCTATTAGATCTAGTACTTAAATATCTCAATTGAGTACCAAAATATATTTCAAACGTTGCACTAAAATATATTAGATTGCCTACCAAAATATTTCTATAACAAATAACAATTATATCTCTATAACAAATATATTTCTATAACATATATATATATATATATATATATATATATATATTTTCTACAACGATAACATATATTTCTACAACAAATAACATATATTTTCTACAACAAATAACATGTATTTCTATAACAAATAACATATATTTCTACAACAAATAACATGTATTTCTATAACAAATAACATATATTTTCTACAACAAATAACATGTATTTCTATAACAAATAACATATATTTTCTACAACAAATAACATATATTTTCTACAACATATAACATATATTTTATACAACAATAACATATATTTCTACATATATTTCCACTTATTCCACTAAACTCTTCTAATTTCCAAATCAGCCCCCACAACTTAACCTTATTTCTATTTTCAAGACTTATTATATTAAATAATAAAATAACACTACTTAATAAAATAATGACACACCACATAATCATTTAAATCATATAAATACTAAAATAAGCCACTTAATAAATCACATAATCAAATAAATATATTCTTAACTCTTCTTAATAAATTCTAGACTCAATTAAATAATTAAATAAAACAAATAATTCAAAGAGGGCGTTACAGTTTGCTGAACAATATATGGTCCCCAAACTACACTCTCACCTGATTCGAACCAACACAATGGAGTTCTGCACCTTCGACCATACAAACCTTCGAATGGTGCCATTCCAATACTAGAATGATAACTATTATTGTACGTGAACTCTATCAATGAGAGATGACTATCCCAAGTGTAACGCCCTCCTTAATTATTTAATCATTTTATTAGGTGATATAGTATATTATTATATATTATATGATTTTTGGTGATTATGTGACGTATTTGTGATGTGTGACGTGATAATTATTTTATAGTTTAATAAAATAATATAAGTGATGTTTATATGAATATTAATTTGGTAAATGAAGAGATTTGTTGGAAAAATAGAGATTTGTTATGAAAATATATTATTTTGAGAAGTGGGGATAATTTAATAAATAGGAAGAGTTGTGAGGGTTGAAATAGAATAAGAGAAGTTGAGAGGGAGTATAAAAGGAAATTAGGTTAAGGAAATAAACAGACACGCGTTATCAGACTTTGGAATTAGAGAAGAGGAACGGTTAAAGAGAGGAAGAAGCTAGGATGAGATTTTCTGCACTTTTTCCAGGTAAGGGTGAGCCTAACTTAAGTAATGTTAATTGTATTTCATCTGTTTATGTTTAGCTAAGAGATTAGGAAGAATTGGGAAGAAATTGGGATGAGTTTCATAAGTTAGGGTTTGATGAATTTAATGAATTGGATGTGAGATTGTGTTGCATTGGTGTAGAAACGTGTTACAGAACCTAGATTAATCCCTATAACAACATTGCTGATGAATTAGAAGCCTAACTTGAGAGATTTGAGATGTTTTGGTGAGAATTGGAGTGAACCCGTAGTGGTTCTGAGATCGCTCGCCTGTGGCGAGTGACTACTCGCCGTGGCGAGTACAGCCCTATCGCTCGCGAGGCGAGCAGCATAGCTCGCCGTGGCAAGCTTGTCCCTAAACTTAGGACTTTTGCCAAACTTTAGATGGTTTTGAGTGCCTTATTATTTTTAGAGATGACCTGTGAAGTTGGTTTAGCCAAATTGGATTTAGAAAACCTTAAAACGAAGATTTTTGGTGAAAAATGTCAAAAAGGCCGAGAGCACCCAGGATTTCTCGCCTCCAATTCGCCCCCAACTCGCCTTTGGCGAGTAACCCTTTGTGAGCACTCGCCTGTGGCGAGCAGATCCCTCACTGTGGCGAGTTAGTGCGGTTCTGGGCTGATGTTCCGTTTTGCGATCTGTTTCGCATAGGACCTTGAGAGAATACTTTTGGGTAGTGTTAGAGATGTTCCATAGCCTGAGATGGAGTCTGTAAGAAGGATTAAAGATGCACCCTTGTGTTGATGCCAAGTGAAGAATTATTTATATTTTAAATGACTTGTAACATGATGTTATGTGACTATGATGATGTATATGTATTGTGATATGTATGATTAATGAGATGAGCTTCTGCCATGTATTATTCATAGCTGCATGTGTCAGTCTAATTTATTAATGACGTTTGAGAAGTTGTGTTAACTTGATTAAGTTATTAAGAGTCGAGTCCATGCATTTGCATAATTATGAGACGGTGGAGCTTTATGCTCAAAGCGACGGTGGAGCATTTGCTCAAAGCGACGGTGAAGCATATTAATGCTTATATATATGGTACCACATGCATGATGTCAAGATGTTAAGAGTTACATTAGTTGAGTCAATTTGTTAACACTTTATGAGACGATTGTTTTGAGACGTTGATGTGTTTGTTTAAGATGTTTATGATGATGTTAACCTTTTATGTTAATATGTGAAGTATGTGATGAGTTATGTTGTTAATCATAACTGCTTGATTTATATATTAACATTTCTGTTGTGAATCTCACCCCTTCTGCTGGAATTGCCGCCCTGTGGGCAAGTGCAGGTACCCAGTCTTAGATGCGCGGATGTGAGGAGTCTTGTGTGACGTAGGATTGCTCTGATACGTAACGGGATGGGGTCTTAATTAGAGTTTATTCCTTTATGTATCATGTTTGAACTATTTAATGATTTCTAGTATTTTGAGGAATTTATGAGACGTTTATGAGACCTTTTTGAAGGATATTTAATTATGATTCCGCTGCTACATTGTTTATTTATGCGAAGGATTAAACTGATGATTAATTAGTTTAAATATTTTGTTGTTGTGAAATGTGACACACCTTTGTGATGTTACTCTGATATATGTGTCTTTATTTTAATGAAATTTTTAAGTCGGGAAATTGGGGTGTTACAATTGGTATCAGAGCAAGTCGGTCCGTCCGGCCAATTAGAGAGTCGAGTGACGTTTTCTAGAGTTAGAATACTATGTTGTATTATTCTAACTTATGTTTGCTTTCCAGAGAACTAAGATGGCTGGTAGAAACGATGCTGCGATTGCTGCTGCTTTGGAGGCTGTTGCCCAGGCTGTAGGACAGCAACCAAATGTCAATGCTAGTGCTAATGCTGAAGTGAGGATGCTAGAGACCTTCTTGAGGAACCATCCTACCACCTTCAAGGGGAGATACGATCCAGATGGAGCCCAGACATGGCTCAAGGAGATTGAGAGGGTGTTCCGGGTCATGCAATGTGAGGATGCTCAGAAAGTGCGTTTTGGTACGCACATGCTTGCTGAAGAGGCTGATGATTGGTGGGTTAGCCTTCTACCCATTCTAGAACAAGGCGGGGCTGAAGTTACTTGGGCTATGTTCAGGAGGGAGTTCCTTGATAGGTACTTTCCAGAAGACGTTCGGGGGAAGAAAGAAATAGAGTTCCTGGAGCTTAAGCAAGGGAACATGTCGGTGACCGAGTATGCGGCTAAGTTTGTGGAGTTGGCCAAGTTTTATCCGCACTATACCCCCGAGACGGCTGAATTTTCAAAATGCATCAAGTTTGAGAATGGTTTGCGCGCGAATATCAAGAGGGCTATCGGTTATCAGAAGATCCGCAACTTTTCCGAACTGGTGAGTAGTTGCAGAATATATGAGGAGGATACGAAGGCTCACTACAAGGTAGTGAATGATCGGAAAGCTAAGGGCCAGCAAAGTCATCCTAAACCTTATGATGCCCCTAGAGATAAAGGGAAGCAAAGAGTGAATGATGAGAGAAGACCCCAGAAGAAGACTACTCCTGCTGAGATTACTTGTTTTACTTGTGGTGAGAAGGGCCACAAGAGTAATGTGTGTACGGTTGATGTTAAGAGATGTTATCGTTGTGGTCAGAAAGGGCATACTACTAATGACTGCAAGTTTGATGATGTAGTGTGTTTTAATTGTAATGAGCAAGGACATATTGGTTCGCAGTGCAAACAACCGAAGAAGACTAAGACCACTGGAAGGGTGTTCGCGCTGACTGGCACTCAGACTGAGAGTGATGATCGTTTGATCAGAGGTACTTGTTATATTGCTGATCAATCTTTAGTTGCTATTATTGATACCGGTGCTACGCATTGTTTTATTGCTCTTGATTGTGCTGCAAAGTTAAATCTTGTTGTATCTGATATGAATGGGGAAATGGTTGTCGAAACTCCAGCCAAGGGTTCGGTGACTACTTCCCTTGTGTGTTTAAGATGTCCCTTGTCTATGTTTGGTCGAGATTTCGAGGTTGATTTAGTGTGTCTGCCGTTGGTTGGGATGGATGTAATTCTGGGTATGAATTGGTTAGAGTACAACCATGTGCTTATTAATTGTTTTAGCAAGACGGTACGTTTCTCTTCTGCCAAAGAGGAAAGTGGTGCGGAGTTCTTATCTACCAAGCAACTGAAACAACTGAAACGTGATGGAATGTTGATGTTTTCGTTGATGGCTTCCTTATCTTTAGAGAATCAAGCGGTGATTGATAAGCTACAGGTGGTGTGCGACTTCCCTGAAGTTTTCCCAGATGAAATTCCTGATGTGCCTCCAGAGAGGGAAGTCGAGTTTTCTATCGATCTTGTTCCGGGAACGAAGCCGGTGTCGATGGCTCCTTACCGTATGTCGGCTTCCGAATTAGCTGAATTGAAGAAACAGTTAGAGGACTTGCTCGAGAAGAAATTTGTTAGACCAAGTGTTTCACCTTGGGGAGCTCCAGTTTTGCTCGTAAAGAAGAAAGATGGTAGTATGAGGTTGTGTATTGATTATCGGCAGTTGAACAAGGTAACTATCAAGAATAGGTATCCACTTCCGAGAATTGACGATTTGATGGATCAATTAGTGGGTGCACGTGTTTTCAGCAAGATAGATTTGAGGTCAGGTTACCGCCAGATCAAAGTGAAAGATGAAGATATGCAGAAGACGGCTTTCAGGACTCGTTATGGTCACTATGAGTACAAGGTTATGCCGTTTGGAGTTACCAACGCCCCTGGAGTATTTATGGAGTACATGAATCGCATTTTCCATGCATTTCTGGATCAGTTTGTGGTCGTATTTATTGATGATATTCTGGTTTACTCCAAGACTGAAGAAGAACATGCTGAACACTTGAAGATTGTTTTGCAAGTGTTGAAGGAAAAGAAGTTGTATGCTAAATTGTCTAAGTGTGAGTTCTGGCCTAACGAAGTAAGTTTTCTTGGCCATGTTATTTCTGGTGAAGGTATTGCGGTTGACCCGTCTAAAGTTGAAGCGGTATCGCAATGGGAGACTCCTAAGTCAGTTACGGAAATTAGAAGCTTTTTGGGACTAGCTGGTTACTACAGGAGGTTTATAGAAGGATTTTCTAAGTTGGCTCTTCCGTTAACGCAGTTGACGTGTAAGGGTAAGTCTTTTGTGTGGGATGTACATTGTGAGAATAGTTTCAATGAATTGAAGAAGCGTTTGACGACTGCTCCAGTTTTGATTTTGCCAAAGCCCGATGAACCTTTTGTGGTGTATTGTGATGCGTCCAAGTTGGGTTTCGGAGGTGTGCTTATGCAAGATGGTAAGGTGGTAGCTTATGCTTCAAGACAGTTGAGGGTTCATGAGAAGAATTACCCGACACATGACTTAGAGTTGGCAGCTGTGGTCTTTGTATTGAAAATATGGAGACATTACTTGTATGGTTCGAGGTTTGAGGTGTTTAGTGATCACAAGAGCTTGAAGTACTTGTTTGATCAAAAGGAGTTGAACATGAGACAGCGAAGGTGGCTTGAGTTATTGAAAGATTATGACTTTGGTTTGAATTATCATCCCGGTAAGGCTAATGTGGTTGCAGATGCCTTGAGCAGGAAGACTATACATATGTCTGCTTTGATGGTGAAAGAATTTGAGTTGTTGGAACAGTTTAGAGATTTGAGCTTAGTTTGTGAAAGGACACCTCAGAGCATAAAACTGGGAATGTTGAGAATCGATAATGATTTCTTGAAAAGTATCAGAGAGGCACAAAAAGAGGATGTTAAGTTGGTAGATTTGTTGATTGCTGGTAATGAGACTGAGGATAGTGACTTTAAGGTCGACGATCATGGAGTGTTAAGATTCAGAGGTAGAATTTGCATTCCTGACAATGATGAAATGAAGAAGATGATTCTTGAAGAGAGTCACAAAAGTAGCTTGAGTATTCACCCGGGAGCTACGAAGATGTATCATGATTTGAAGAGGTTATTTTGGTGGTCTAGCTTGAAACGCGACGTGGCACAATTTGTGTATTCTTGCTTGGTTTGTCAGAAATCGAAGATTGAACATCAGAAACCGGCTGGTATGATGGTACCTTTGGATGTGCCGGAGTGGAAATGGGATAGTATATCTATGGATTTTGTGACGAGCTTGCCGAACACTCCTAGAGGGAATGACGCCATTTGGGTTATTGTTGATAGATTGACGAAATCGGCTCATTTTCTACCAATTAACATTACCTTTCTTGTAGCCCAGTTGACAGAGATCTATATTCGAGACATAGTGAAGCTGCATGGTGTTCCTTCGAGCATCGTATCAGATAGGGATCCAAGGTTTACTTCTAGATTTTGGAGGAGTTTGCAAGAGGCTTTGGGTTTGCAGTTGAGGTTGAGTTCAGCTTATCATCCGCAGACAGATGGTCAGTCGGAAAGGACGATTCAGTCGTTGGAAGATTTGCTGAGGGTTTGTGTACTTGAGCAAGGAGGGACTTGGGATAGTCATCTTCCGTTGATAGAGTTCACGTACAACAACAGTTACCATTCGAGTATTGGAATGGCACCTTTTGAGGCCTTGTATGGTCGGAGATGCAGAACTCCGTTGTGCTGGTTTGAGTCGGGTGAAAGAGTGGTCTTAGGACCGGAGATCGTTCAACAGACTACTGAGAAGGTGAGAATGATCCAAGAAAAGATGAAAGCGTCGCAGAGTCGACAAAAGAGCTATCATGACAAGCGTAGGAAGGACCTCGAGTTCCAAGAGGGAGATCATGTGTTCCTGAGAGTGACTCCTATGACGGGTGTTGGACGAGCTTTGAAATCGAAGAAGTTGACTCCGAGGTTTATTTGTCCGTATCAGATTTTAGAGAGGATTGGGCCGGTGGCATACCGTGTTGGATTACCACCACACTTATCGAACTTGCATGATGTTTTCCATGTATCTCAGCTGAGGAAGTATGTTCCGGATCCGTCTCATGTGATCCAAAGTGATGATGTGCAAGTTAGGGACAACCTTACGGTTGAGACCTTACCAGTGAGGATTGATGACAGAAAGACAAAGACGTTGAGAGGCAAGGAGATACCTCTTGTGAGAGTTGTTTGAGACGGAGCGACGGGTGAAAGCTTGACTTGGGAGCTAGAAAGTAAGATGCTGGAATCCTATCCAGAGTTGTTTGATCGAGGTAAATTTTCGAGGACGAAAATCCTTTAAGAGGGGGAGAGTTGTAACGCCCTCCTTAATTATTTAATTATTTTATTAGGTGATATAGTATATTATTATATATTATATGATTTTTGGTGATTATGTGACGTGATAATTATTTTATAGTTTAATAAAATAATATAAGTGATGTTTATATGAATATTTATTTGGTAAATGAAGAGATTTGTTGGAAAAATAGAGATTTGTTATGAAAATATATTATTTTGAGAAGTGGGGCTAATTTAATAAATAGGAAGAGTTGTGAGGGTTGAAATAGAATAGGAGAAGTTGAGAGGGAGTATAAAAGGAAATTAGGTTAAGGAAATAAACAGACACGCGTTATCAGACTTTGGAATTAGAGAAGAGGAACGGTTAAAGAGAGGAAGAAGTTAGGCTGAGATTTTCTGCACTTTTTCCAGGTAAGGGTGAGCCTAACTTCAGTAATGTTAATTGTATTTCATCTGTTTATGTTTAGCTAAGAGATTAGGAAGAATTGGGAAGAAATTGGGATGAGTTTCATAAGTTAGGGTTTGATGAATTTAATGAATTGGATGTGAGATTGTGTTGCATTGGTGTAGAAACGTGTTACAGAACCTAGATTAATCCCTATAACAACATTGCTGATGAATTAGAAGCCTAACTTGAGAGATTTGAGATGTTTTGGTGAGAATTGGAGTGAACCCGTAGTGGTTCTGAGATCGCTCGCCTGTGGCGAGTGACTACTCGCCGTGGCGAGTACAGCCCTATCGCTCGCGAGGCGAGCAGCATAGCTCGCCGTGGCGAGCTTGTCCCTAAACTTAGGACTTTTGCCAAACTTTAGATGGTTTTGAGTGCCTTATTATTTTTAGAGATGACCTGTGAAGTTGGTTTAGCCAAATTGGATTTAGAAAACCTTAAAACGAAGATTTTTGGTGAAAAATGTCAAAAAGGCCGAGAGCACCCAGGATTTCTCGCCTCCAATTCGCCCCCAACTCGCCTTTGGCGAGTAACCCTTTGTGAGCACTCGCCTGTGGCGAGCAGATCCCTCGCCGTGGCGAGTTAGTGCGGTTCTGGGCTGATGTTCCGTTTTGCGATCTGTTTCGCATAGGACCTTGAGAGAATACTTTTGGGTAGTGTTAGAGATGTTCCATAGCCTGAGATGGAGTCTGTAAGAAGGATTAAAGATGCACCCTTGTGTTGATGCCAAGTGAAGAATTATTTATATTTTAAATGACTTGTAACATGATGTTATGTGACTATGATGATGTCTATGTATTGTGATATGTATGATTAATGAGATGAGCTTCTGCCATGTATTATTCATAGCTGCATGTGTCAGTCTGATTTATTAATGACGTTTGAGAAGTTGTGTTAACTTGATTAAGTTATTAAGAGTCGAGTCCATGCATTTGCATAATTATGAGACGGTGGAGCTTTATGCTCAAAGCGACGGTGGAGCATTTGCTCAAAGCGACGGTGAAGCATATTAATGCTTATATATATGGTACCACATGCATGATGTCAAGATGTTAAGAGTTGCATTAGTTGAGTCAATTTGTTGACACTTTATGAGACGATTGTTTTGAGACGTTGATGTGTTTGTTTAAGATGTTTATGATGATGTTAACCTTGTATGTTAATATGTGAAGTATGTGATGAGTTATGTTGTTAATCATAACTGCTTGATTTATATATTAACATTTCTGTTATGAATCTCACCCCTTCTGCTGGAATTGCCGCCCTGTGGGCAAGTGCAGGTACCCAGTCTTAGATGTGCGGATGTGAGGAGTCTTGTGTGACGTAGGATTGCTCTGATACGTAACGGGATGGGGTCTTAATTAGAGTCTATTCCTTTATGTATCATGTTTGAACTATTTAATGATTTCTAGTATTTTGAGGAATTTATGAGACGTTTATGAGACCTTTTTGAAGGATATTTAATTATGATTCCGCTGCTACATTGTTTATTTATGCGAAGGATTAAACTGATGATTAATTAGTTTAAATATTTTGTTGTTGTGAAATGTGACACTCCTTTGTGATGTTACTCTGATATATGTGTCTTTATTTTAATGAAATTTTTAAGTCGGGAAATTGGGGTGTTACACCAAGTTCCTCCTAGCTCAAGTACACAAACTCTCAACAAGTCCTCAAACGACTGAATTGTTCTTTCTGACTGACCATCTGTCTGCGGATGATACGCCGAACTCAACCTCAACTTGGAACCCAAAGCCGCCTGCAAACTATTCCACAATCTAGAAGTAAACCTTGGATCTCTATCTGACACAATGCTCGACGGGACACCATGTAGCTTCACAATCTCGCAAATGTAAATCTCTGCCAACTGCGACACCAGAAAACTAATGTTAATCGGAATAAAATGAGCCGACTTCGTCAATCTTTCCACAATCTCCCAAATAGTGTCATGCCCTCTTGGAATATTTGGCAAACTCGTAACGAAATCCATGGAAATACTATCCCATTTCCACTCTGGCACATCTAACGATGTCATTAACCCAGCAGGTTTATGATGCTCAACTTTTGAGTTTTGACAAGTCAAACACGAATATACAAACTGTGCCACATCACGTTTCAACCCAGACCACCAAAACAACCTTTTTAAATCGTGATACATCTTTGTAGCTCCTGGATGAATACTCAAGCTACTTCTGTGACTTTCTTCCAGAATTATCTTCTTCATCTCATCATTGTCAGGAATACAAATTCTGCCTCGAAAACGCAACACGCCTTGATCATCAACCTTGAAGTCACTATCTTCGGTCTGATTATTATCAACCATCTAATCCACAAACTTTACGTCCGCTTTCTGTGCTTCTTTAATACTATTCAGAAATTCACTATCAATTCTCAGCATCCCTAACTTCACACTCTGAGGTGACAATTCACAAACCAAACTCAGGTCTCTAAACTGTTCTAGCAGCTCGAATTCTTTAACCATCATAGCAGACATATGTAGAGTTTTCCTACTCAAAGCATCTGCAACAACATTAGCTTTACCTGGATGATAATTCAACCCAAAATCATAGTCTTTCAACAGTTCAAGCCATCTTCGTTGCCTCATGTTCAATTCCTTCTGGTCAAACAAATACTTTAGACTTTTATGATCACTAAACACTTCAAATCTTGAACCATACAAATAATGCCTCCAAATCTTCAACACAAAAACCACTGCGGCTAACTCAAGATCATGAGTAGGATAATTCCGTTCATGAATCCTCAACTGCCTCGATGCATAGGCCACCACCTTGTTATCCTGCATAAGCACACCACCTAAACCCAACTTAGACGCATCACAATATACCACAAAAGGGTCATCGGACTTTGGTGAAATCAAAACCGGAGTCGTCGTCAACCGCTGTTTCAATTCGTTAAAGTTGTTCTCACACTGAACGTCCCACACAAAAGTTTTACCTTTACAGGTCAACTGAGTTAACGGAAGTGCTAACTTTGAAAATCCTTCTATAAATCTGCGGTAATAACCTGCCAATCCTAAAAAGCTTCTAACCTCGGTAACTGACTTAGGAGTCTCCCATTGCGATACCGCATCAACTTTTGACGGATCCACATCAATGCCATTACCAGAAATAATATGGCCAAGGAAACTCACTTCTCTCAACCAGAATTCACATTTTGATAACTTGGCAAATAACGTCTTCTCTTTCAGCACTTGCAAGACAATCTTCAAATGCTCTGCATGTTCCTCTTCAGACTTAGAGTATATCAGAATATCATCAATGAACACCACAACAAAGCGATCCAAATAAGCATGAAAGATATGATTCATGTACTCCATAAATACACCAGGTGCATTAGTAACACCAAAAGGCATCACAGTATACTCGTAATGGCCGTAACGTGTCCTAAAGGCCGTCTTCTGCATATCCTCATCTTTTACCTTAATCTGATGATAACTCGATCTCAAATCAATCTTGTTAAACACACGTGCACCAACTAATTGATCCATCATATCATCAATCCTTGGAAGTGGATACCTATTCTTTATCGTCACTTTGTTCAGCAATCGATAATCAATACACAACCTCATACTACCATCTTTCTTCTTGACTAGCAACATCGACGCTCCCCAAGGTGAAACACTCGGTCTTACAAACTTCTTATCAAGCAAATCTTTTAACTGTTTCTTCAATTCAGCCAGCTCGGAAGCCGACATACGGTAAGGTGCCATAGACACAGGCTTCGTACTCGGAACAAGATCAATCAAAAATTCAACTTCTCTTTCTTGCGGCACATCAGGAATCTCATCAGGAAAAACTTCTGGGAATTCACATACAACTTGAAACTTATCAATTACTGCTTGATTCTCAACAGACAAGGATGCCATCAAAGAAAACATTAGAACTCCATCACGAACTAACTGCTTCAGCTGCTTAGTAGTCAAAAACTCAGCTCCACTCTCTTCTTCAGCAGAAGATAAATACACCGTCTTACGAAAACAATTAATATGGACACGGTTATACTCCAACCAGTTCATACCAAGGATCACATCCATTCCACTCAAGGGCAAACAAACTAAATCAACTTTGAAGTCTCGGCCAAACATCGATAATGGACACTACAGACACACTAGAGAAGTAGTCACTGAACCCTTAGCTGGAGTTTCGACAACCATTTCTCCATTCATACTCGACATAACAAGACCCAACTTAGAAGCACAATCAACAACAATAAAACAATGCGTAGCACCACTATCAATAATAGCAATTAAAGGAGTACTATGAAAGAAACAAGTACCTCTAATCAGCCGGTCCTCATTCACTGTTTGCGTACCAGTCAAAGCAAACACTTTTCCTTTAGCCTAAACTTTCTTAGGTTTCGTGCACTACGAACCAATATGACCTTCTTCATTGTAGTTAAAACAAACCACATCGCCACGGCTGCATTCTGTAAAAACATGCCCCTTCTTACCACAACGGAAACACCGTTTCACATCTCTAGTACAAGCATTACTCTTGTGGCCCTTCTCACCACAGTTGTAGCAAACAACCTCAACGGGAACATCTTGCCTTCAAGGCCTCCTCTCATAAGTAGCTCTTTGTTTACCTTTATTAGTAGGAGCGTTGTAAGGCTTTGGACGGCTCTGCCGACTCTTGCTCTATCGCTCATTCATAACCTTGTAATGAGCCTTAGAATCTTCTTCATAGATCCTGCAACTGCTCACCAACTCAGAAAATTGATGGATCTTCTGATACCCAATGGCCCGCTTGATCTCAGCACGCAACCCATTTTCAAACTTAATACACTTGGAGAATTCAGCAGTCTCAGGAGTATAATGTGGGTAAAACTTAGCCAACTCCACAAACTTAGCAGCATACTCAGTCACCGACATATCACCCTGCTTCAGCTCAAGAAATTCGATCTCTTTCTTCCCGCGAACATCTTCTGGAAAGTATCTGTTCAGGAACTCCCTCCTAAACACAGCCCAAGTAACAACTCCACCTCCGTTTTCTAGAATCGGTTGGGTACTTACCCACCAATCATCAGCTTCCTCCGCTAGCATGTGCGTACCAAAGTGCACCATCTGAACCTCACTGCACTGCATAACCCTGAAAATTCTTTCAACCTCTTTGAGCCACGTCTGAGCCCCATCAGGATCATACCTTCCCTTGAAAGTAGGTGGATGATTCCTCAGAAAAGTCTCCAACATTCTGATTTCACCATTAGCGCCAACACCAGCATTAGGTTGTTGCCCCACAGCTTGAGCCATAGCTTGCAAAGCAGCAGTAATAGCAGCATCATTTCTTCCAGTCATCTTAGTTCTCTACATAACACACGACAATCAGTATGACACATAATAATATATCAACTGATACATGACTCATCTACTTGGTCGGACGGACCGGCCTGCTCTGATACCAATTGTAACACCTCGTATTCCCAAACAACATAAATCATACTTAAAATCAGAGTATTTCAACAAATACGGAATGTCACATTTCTTTTCATAAAATCATAAATAGGATAGAGTTACTATTTATTTAAAACATGTCATATCGAAATCTCAAAATTACATCGCAGCGGAATTCGTTCAATCGTTTAAACAACTTTGGCACAAAAGGCTTCTCAACGTAAAATCTCATAAAATTTATTCCAACAACAGGTTCATAAAATTTCATAAATAATACGTAAGGAATAGAAAGCAACGACAAAATTTCCCATCCCGTTACGTATCAGAGCACCTAAGACACACGTGAGAGAAGTCCACTCACAACTGCAACTATTCTGGGTCACCTGCAAGTTACCCATACAAAGGCATCAATTTTCAAGAAAAAGCGGTGAGATTCACATTCAATAATAATAAGCATATAATTCATTAAAAGAATTTAACAACATGAACAACAACAATTAAAAATGCTAATACTTCACATAATTCTTCATTAACCTTTTCTTAATTCATTAACAACACGACGACGACGACAATGCATCAACGACGACACATATGGAGTAATAACTCTATATGCATCAACACGACAACGACGACAATGCATCAACAACGACTTGACAAATGCAACGACAACGACCTCAATATGCATGTGGTACCAATCAAGGAATAAGCCCTCAACGTGTTAGAGTAATAACTCTCAGGGCATAAGCCCTCATCATATGGAGTAAAGCTCCCATCGTGTTAGAGTAATAACGCTCAGGGCATAAGCCCTCATCGTGGTGGAGAAAGCTCCTAGGGCCATCAGCCCTCATCTTTTAAAGCAAAGCTCTCAGAGCCATCATCCCTCATCTTTAACGACTATGCATGGACTCATCAACCAATGCAACTCAACAACTTAGACACATCTTATAACTTCATCATCTTGGACAACATCTCACAACTTAGACATCTTAGACAATATCTTAGGACTTTGACATCTTAGACAACTTTGATAGACTTTTAGCAAGTGTACTAAAAATGCATCGAAGTAATAAAATAATTTCGTATCCACGAGGACTGTGTTAATCTCAATTTGGCAATAAAGTTAATATTTAGGATGTATAAATTATTTTGTAAAAATATATTTGATATGATTGCATAAAATTAAATAATAGAAAATAAAGATTCGGTTAGAATATATGGAGAGATGAGATCAGGTCTTTCGAATACTCTAATGTTCCCCTAATTGGTATACTGCACTCTATTCTTATGAATGATTCTCTAGTCCCACGATAGTTAACAAATTAGTCCTAATCAATCCCTTGAGTTAGGACCCTCTCCTTAAACTACAACCCCTAATTCCTTACGTGGTCTAATAATCTTCGAAGGATTAAGCACGTTAACCTAACATCACTAACAAACGATTATCCATTCCTAGACTAACCATGTTTATTAGAACAATTCAATGAGGTCTAAGTTGAAAGCTAGGGTCAGTAGTCATTCATTCTCATTAAATCATGTTTATATTTGATCAGGATATAAAAAGCATTAAGAACAATTGAATTGAATAAAAACTAGATTGTCATTCACAAATAATAATAGAGTTTCATCACAACAACATGGATCAATTAGGGTTACAAAGAATCATCTCAGACCTAATCTCTAAGAAAATTAGCTAGACATGATTAAAGAAATAAACAACATAGTAAAAAAATAAACCGATAAAGTTCCGTCGTTGCCGGCATTGCTCCTCAACCTCACTCAATCGCTATTGTTCCTTTCCATCTCCATATGCAAGCCTTTTTCTTTTCTCCCTGTAACTTGAATGTGCGGTCGCGTTTCTTTTCCCAACTTCGCTATGTGCCTTCCAAAACGTGAATCATTTGTTCCTGTGTGTGGTCTCCTTTTATAGCTTGTAATGTGTCGTTTTTCTTTCTTAATTTCCAAGTCACTACGCTTCATATGCATCTCGGGTCAGCACTACCAACTTAGGTCAAGGCCCATTTATTTATTTGTCTTCCTAATTTTCCCCAAGCATGTTGTACGTGTTGTATCTTTTTCTTTAATTCAACTTCTTTGGCCAATCACCTTCACTCATGATATCATGTTTTTGTTTTATTCACTTTCATGGCCATACTAATCAACCAATAATAACAATAATAGACACAAACACATTACTTGACTCAATAACTAAGAAAATGATAATATATATAAAATGACTCTAAATTAAATAGTAAACTAATAAAATAGACTAAAAACTTAACTAAAAAGACTCTAAAAATATGAAATGACAGACTGTCATCACAACCCCAAACTTGAACCATTCCTTGTCCTCAAGGAATTTACTTGTAAAATTGACAATCGACAGTAAAATAATAGTTACCTGATCAAGTGATAGTACCCAAAAGTTCATCTCCTTACTAGTTAAAAGTGAGCTAGTTTGACTTGTTCGCATCCACCATACACAACTCCACTCAACAAAATGAAAAGGGTTCTCACACAGTCAACATGCAAATCTACATATTACCATACGCTTGAAAAGTTTCTAAACATCAATCAAAATCAATGTAATTACACACTTTGAGGTCTTTAAGGGTTATAACGGGGCTTAGGTAAAAGGTGGGATAATATTTGGATAAGTAGGCTACACAAAATTTGAGTTAGGCATTCCTACGAAAATTAAAACATGGATTTAATCCCTTAATTCACCCTTGAAACAACAATTTGTAAAGGTACTAGAGAACTTTTATAACTTTTTGGGACTTTCGAGTTTAAAGTTACTCGAATTTTTCATTGGTTGTCCCTTTTTTTCATTATTTTTTTTTTATACACCATTTTTTTGTGTATTTTTTCATGATAATGTTCTTTGTTCTCTAGTACCCCCACCCCAAACTTAGTTGGTTGCAAATTCCAATAGCAACCCCAAACTTATTGTTTAGAAACATTCTACAAAGCCTAACTCAAATATAATATTTTTGGGTCAAATCCTAAAAGTCCCTAGGCTCAATATGTAGTTTGTCACCGAACAAAAAGATCTAAACCTACCGGCTCAAATTGGCTTTCAAAATGGATAAAATTTCAATGAATTCAAGGTAGGCTACAAAAGGCTCACAAGACTAAGCACTTTTGCCTCAGTGTGTATATGACAAAGATCAATCAACAAAAAAGAAACAATGCAAGTTCTAGAAATGTAGTTGCATGGAACACTCTATATAAGTAAATTGAAAAATAAAATTTGGCTATGAACATTACAGTGTTAGATTTCTGGGAGTTGTGATTAACTATCAAACATGCCGTACACTTCGCCTTTGAAATACAAGTCACTCCTCCTTATGAACTTTTGGAATACCACTTGAACAAGCATTTGTTACTAAACTGGAAAAAGTCAAGAAACAAGAAAATTCATTAATAATAAACAAGCAATCAATTAAAGTTAATGAAAAAGTGAATCAAAACTGACACGACTGACATCTGACAAAGACAAGTTATTGAAAAAAATGAGAACTGATGTGGACTCTGATTTTTTTTTCTGTTTTTTTTTGTCCATCTTTTCACTTTTTTTTTTCTTGATTTTCATTTTTTTTTTCACTAAATAAAAATACCTGCAAAATAAATAAACATTAAAAAAAAAAGGATGGGTTGCCTCCCATCAAGCACTTTCTTTTACGTCATTAAGCTTGACGCCTTAACCACTGTTAGGGTGGAAAATATGTCAGAAAGAACACATCATCCTTCTTCTTCCTCTTACTTGGTAGGAATTTCATATATTTGTAACAAAGAAGTAGATGTTCCCATGCTCCTACCAATAGACTTCTGGAAATTGTGGCATCCCACCATATAGAAGAATGAGTCTTTTCTTGCAAATGAATATTTTCTTTCATTCCCATTGATTGAGTCTCCATTTTAAGGTACAAATCGACGCGCCTCACCCGTGGGTTTTCTTCTATGTTGCTACATTTATTTTTCAAATGTTCAGCTTGCACCAAGAGGGCATGTCGCTTCATCTCAATCTCAACCGATTTCTTTTCACACTCATATGCTTTCTCAACAAGATTACCACACTGAACATCAAACTTCTCAAATGAAACTTGATTTGATATCAAGAAATCATCTAAAATATTTTGAAGTTGAGAGTGATAATCTATGTTGACCACTTCTTTCTTCCCTTCACAATCACTACCTAGTTGATTTACCTCATAAAGATCACATCTCGCATTTAATCTTGAGATTTTACTGTCCGCACATTTTATCTTCAAAGATAGCATATATTTTTCATACTGCAACATAGCAATCTCTTTTGTGAAATAGAGGCGAAAACTGTCTGTCATAGCTGCAAAACTTGGATAATCCTTTCAGTAGCAAAACACAAAGAAATAGAAGTGAAGAGCATAAATAACAAAAAAAAAAATTCAATATATATACAAAAATATAAATGACAAAAATCCTAAATAAAAACGAAATTACCAAATTGAAATGATTTAACAGTCCCTGGCAACGGCGCCAAAAACTTGATAGACTTTTAGCAAGTGTACTAAAAATGCATCGAAGTAATAAAATAAGTTCGTATCCACGAGGACTGTGTTAATCTCAATTTGGCAATAAAGTTAATATTTAGGATGTATAAATTATTTTGTAAAAATATATTTGATATGATTGCATAAAATTAAATAATAGAAAATAAAGATTCGGTTAGAATATATGGAGAGATGAGATCAGGTCTTTCGAATACTCTAATGTTCCCCTAATTGGTATACTGCACTCTATTCTTATGAATGATTCTCTAGTCCCACGATAGTTAACAAATTAGTCCTAATCAATCCCTTGAGTTAGGACCCTCTCCTTAAACTACAACCCCTAATTCCTTAGGTGGTCTAATAATCTTCGAAGGATTAAGCACGTTAACCTAACATCACTAACAAACGATTATCCATTCCTAGACTAGCCATGTTTATTAGAACAATTCAATGAGGTCTAAGTTGAAAGCTAGGGTCAGTAGTCATTCATTCTCACTAAATCATGTTTATATTTGATCAGGATATAAAAAGCATTAAGAACAATTGAATTGAATAAAAACTAGATTGTCATTCACAAATAATAATAGAGTTTCATCACAACAACATGGATCAATTAGGGTTACAAAGAATCATCTCAGACCTAATCTCTAAGAAAATTAGCTAGACATGATTAAAGAAATAAACAACATAGTAAAAAAATAAACCGATAGAGTTCCGTCGTTGCCGGCTTTGCTCCTCAACCTCTCTCAATCGCTATAGTTCCTTTCCATCTCCATATGCAAGCCTTTTTCTTTTCTCCCTCTAGCGTGAATGTGTGGTTGCGTTTCTTTTCCCAACTTTGCTATGTGCCTTCCAAAACGTGAATCATTTGTTCCTGTGCGTGGTCTCCTTTTATAGCTTGTAATGTGCCGTTTTTCTTTCTTAATTTCCAAGTCACTACGCTTCATATGCATCTCGGGTCAGCACTACAAACTTAGGTCAAGGCCCATTTATTTATTTGTCTTCCTAATTTTCCCCAAGCATGTTGTACGTGTTGTATCTTTTTCTTTAATTCAACTTCTTTGGCCAATCACCTTCACTCATGATATCATGTTTTTGTTTTATTCACTTTCATGGCCATACTAATTAACCAATAATAACAATAATAGACACAAACACATTACTTGACTCAATAACTAAGAAAATGATAATTTATATAAAATGACTCTAAATTAAATACTAAACTAATAAAATAGACTAAAAACTTAACTAAAAAGACTCTAAAAATATGGAATGACAGACTGTCATCAAACTTCATCAAAAAATTCATATAAAATCAATCATAGGAGATTTGCATATCAAATCAAAGCTACTGGAAAGATAAGTCATATATCAACAATTCACATGTTTATAACAAAGCTTAATTCAAAACAGAAACAACTAAAAACGGTACAAGAATTCATCTTAGGTAATCTGTCACAGCATAACTCGCCAGGCGGGGAAAAGCGCTCGCTATGGCGAGTTGGGACAACTCGCCAGGCGGGTAAACTTTCTCGCTAGGCAGGCTCCCTACATCAGTTTGCCAGGCGGATAAACTTGCTCGTTAGGCGGGCTTCCTACATCAGTTCGCCAGGCGGGGATAATCGCTCGCGATGACAAAAGGGTCTGCGAACAGACCTCTGTTCTCACTCAAAAACCCAAAATCCAACCTTCTAAACCCCAAAACTGTTTGGAATCAATACCTACGTGTAATCTACGACCTAGACATCAATTTCCTACAACAATTCATGCAATTACACACTTTCTTCCTCGTTTTCATGAAATTTAACCTAATTCCCAAAATCCCAAATTCTCTACCTACAACATGTTAATTTCAATTTCAGAATTATAAACCCATTATTAGAGAAAGCTAGTCCCACCCTTACCTGGAATGAAGAAATCGCAGACCTCAAGCTTTCCACTTGTCTTCTCACTTTTTCTCCTAAAAACTGCTTTTACGTGAAACCTATTCTGACTCTAGGTTTTTTCTATTTTTATAACCTAAGCCAACTCTCATAATTCTATTTCAGCCCCACAACTCTAAATATTCTATTTTATTATCAAATCTTATTCTATTTTTAGCCATAATCTACTAAATAAATAATTAAAGCCACTTAGTAAAATATTACATATCACATATTTAATTAAAACATATAATTAGACTCTACATTCATCAAAATAATCAAATAAATAAATAGGGCGTTACAGTATTCGTTGATTCTTTGGGAGAAGTTCGACATGCCCACAAAGCTTCGCCAAGAACCTCGTGCCAATTCTTGGGTTTGCTCTTGGTTTTCCTTTTAATAATAGAAATAAGGTTCTTATTTGCTGCTTCAACTTGACCATTTGCTTGAGCATAATATGGTGTTGAAGTCAATAGTTTAAAACCCGTGTTTTCAGCAAATTTTACCATCTTCTGACTAGTGAACACAGATCCTTGATCTGTAGTTATGGTTTCTGGAATGCCAAACCTATATACGATATATTTTTGAATAAAATTTATGACCTCATCTTGGGTCACTTCTTTTAGGGGAATTGCCTCTATCCATTTAGTGAAATAATCTATTCCAACCAGGATATAGTTATGGCCTTTTAATGACTTAGGTTTACTTTTTCCAATCACATCCAAAGCCCAACCCCTAAATGGCCAAGGTTTGATTATCGAATGTAATTCGCTTGCAGGCACATGCTGGATCCTAGCATGTTTTTGGCACTCCTGGCAACCTTTGGCGAATTCTATGCAGTTTTTTAGCATAGTTGGCCAATACACGCCTTGTCGAAACAAAAGCCATTTCATTTTGTGGCTTGTTTGGTGTGTGCCACAAGCGCCACTATGCATGTTGGAGACAGCCAAGTATGCTTCTGTCTCTCCTAGGCATCTAAGCAAAACTCCTTCTAGAGTCTTTTTGAACAAATCGCCGCTTATTAAAACATAGCTCAAGTCGTACCGTCTAGATTCTCTAAGTAAGTCACTATGGGCTTTCGGCAATCGTCATCGGTTAAATTGTTGATAACCAAAATTTTGATTTCATTAGTACCTTGTGAGTGCCTTTGAGATGTTCCTATCCCCCCAAATTTTGGTTTAAACAATTTCTTAGGCAGACTGTCGTTCAAACTGCGCTTGTTCTTGACTTCAATCGACTCCTACTATTGGTCCTTTAAGACTTTGTACCCAGAAGCCATTTGGGCTAAGTCATTCACCTCTTGATTTTCTATACGGGGAAGGTGTCAGATTTCGACATGAGTAAAACGTTTTAGTAACGCATTAGCCAAGGCGAGATATATGACCAAGTTTTCGTTGACACACTTGTATTCTTTTGTCAGTTATTTCAAAACTAACTCTGAATCACCTCTTATTTCAATGGATCTTGCGCCCGATTCGAGTGCAATTTCTATACCCACAATCAAAGCTTCATACTCAGCCTCATTATTCGAACAAAACGGATTTATTCAAAACTTGTGTTTCGCTTTATCGTTTTTGGGCGAAACAACCACAATTCTGATCCCAATACCATTTTTATGGTTGGATCCATCGAAATACAACTGCCAAGGCTGACTTTCGATGCCCCCATGTAATGGTTCATCTACTAAGTGATCAGCAATAAAATCAACGACTATTTGGCCTTTCACAGACTTCAGGGATTGATAGGTCAATGAGTATTTTGTAAGTGCTATGGCCGATTTACCAACTCTGCTGTGCAGGATTGGTTTCGATAACATGTGTTTAATTATATCAAAGTGAGAATAAATATAAACATCAAAAGGCTTGATATAATGCTTAAGTTTTGTACATGAGAAATACAAACAAAGACATAGCTTTTCACTAGGATGATATCTCGTTTCAACATCGCTTAATACCCTACTAAGGTAATAAATAGCTCTTTCTACGCCATTTTCATCCTCTTGGGCTAACATGTTGGCTATAGTATATTCAGATGCTGCTATGTACAACTTCATCCTTCTGTCTTTCACAAGAGGTGACAGTATAGGAGGATTAGTCAAATATGACTTAATTTCTTCAAAAGCCTTCTAGTGCTCTGGTTCCCATTTGAACACGTCTTCTTTCTTCAGACGAAGCATTGGCGAAAAAGCTTGTGCTCTGCCACTTAGGTTCGATATGAACCTCCTAAGAAAGTTGATTTTTCCTAACAAGGATTGCAACTCTTTCTTTGTCGAAGGGGGTTTAGTCACCATTATTACCTTGGTTTTGTTCTGGTTAATTTCGATTCCCTTCTCGTGCACAACAAAACCTAAAAAATCACCTGCACAAACACCAAACGCACATTTTAATGGATTCATTTTCAATCCATATTGCCTCATTCTTTCGAAGGATCGGCGTAAGTGTTCTAAATGTCTATCCTCTGAAGATGATTTTACAACAATATCATCGATGTAAACTTGCATGAAATCTTCTATAAAATCATGAAACATCGAATTCATCGCTCGTTGGTATGTAGCGCCATCATTTTTTAAACCAAATGGCATTACCATCCACTCATAACACCCTAATGCCCCCGGGCATCGAAATGCAGTTTTTGAGACATCTTCCTCAGCAATAAAGATTTGGTTATAGCCTGAATAGCCATCAAGCATACTCAGATATTCGAATCCTGCTGCTGAGTCCACTAGCATTTCTGCCACTGACATGGGATATTCATCTTTGGGAGTGGCGAGATTTAAATCTCTAAAATCAATGCAAACTCTAATAGTTCCATTTTTCTTTTTAACAAGAACTACATTTGCTAACCAATCTACATACCTAGCGGTCCTGATGAAACCGCATTTCAGGAGTCTTTCGATTTCTTCTTTAATCTTTGGCAAGATTTGGGGCGCGAATCTTCTAGGAATTTGTTTTACGGGCTTCTTGCTTGGTCGAAATGTCAATTTTAATTCCACCATTTTTCGGATCAAGCCAGGCATTTCGTCGTAGTCCCAAACGAAGCAATCTTTGTACTCCTTCAAAATCTCTACAAGTCGATCCCTGAAATCTTTAGGAATCTTGGTACTTACATAAGTTGGCCTTTTGACAACGCCATCTCCTATATCCACTTCTTCAAGAGGATCCTGGGCTCTCATTTTGGTCGTAAACCCCATAGGATCTTCCTCGAACCCCAAAGGTTCGTCATCGTAGATGCAATCTAACTTTTGATCTTCAACGAAATCATCACCCCTATCTTTTACGAGAGTTTCGTTTTCTTCTTTCTGCAGAATTTCGGCCTCTTTGGCCGTATTAGACTTATTATCGGCCATGTAGGCCGTAATTTTATCCCAAATACTTGGTTCTGTCATGGATCACTCTTCGATATCCCACCCATCTGGTGAGATTGGACATGCAGGCGACTTTTGAGCAGAGTTGCTAGCCACCTTCTTGTATGTCGAGGATCTTGTCCTGAGCACATCTTCCTCTCTTAGAGGAGTTCCTTCATCGCCCACAATTATGTGATCCTGATCAATAAATTCTCTTTCCCAAACAAAACCGGATCCTGCCTCTAGTTTCATAGAATACATCTCATCTTTTGAAATTGTATATTTGGGACCAAGAGACATCACTGGAGGAATGGATGCGAGTTTTTTGTCGAATTTTTTTTTGGTAATGTTATTCACTTCAGCCAAGAAATAACTTTGGTCAGCCTCGATGTTCTCCACCAGCCCGTCTTTCCTCCATATAGCAATCCTTTGGTGCAGAGTGGAAGGCACTGCCCCAACGCCATGGGTCCATTCTCTACCCAGCAACACATTGAAATTTGCTTTGGATGGAACTACCATGAACATGGTTGTTCGACTTATACTTCCCACTACTAGATCAACTTCGACGGCACCAAGGGAATTTCCAATCGTTCCTTCATAATTAGTGAGAACCACGTTGTGGGGTTTCAAATCGGAATCAAAGAGTCCAATCATTTTTAAGAATGAATGGGGTAATAGGTTCACGGTAGTGCCTCCATCCACCAATACCTTGTTAACTCATACGCCATTAATTTTTGCTTGGATAAACAACGGTTTGAGGTGAAGCTTCACCGAGACGACCGGTCACTCGAAAAACGCGTGTTGATCTTCAACACAACCATTGTTCATGACATAGTAGCATAATGTCCTATGGATGGCCATCTCTTTAGTGAAGTCACTCTCCACATCGCTGACCTCTGATGGGACATCGTATTCGATTGGCAGCACCGATACGATGCATATTACATCGAAGCTTGGGTCAGACCCAGAAAAATTTGACGTCATCTTTCAGTGGCTGGTCTCTTGACCATTTCGAAAACAGCTTCTTGCTTTCCCTCCTTTTTGCCAACGTTGGTGATTTCTTTCAAGGCGTTTACCTTTTTTTGGCGTTGATACCTGCGCCATTGTGTTTTTGTCATAGGGTGTTTACCCTTGTAATTGTTGTTGTAGGCATACCGTTTAACATTCGATGCCTCTTTCTAGTGAGGTGTTGTGGCCATCCTCTTCACCCATTTGGTTGGAGGGGTAGCATGACCTGTTTTCTTCCCCCCAGAGAAAACCCAAGTATCTGTTGGGCTTTTTGGAGGAGGGTTAAACGTGCCCTTGTGAGTTCTGCTGGAACCTTGATCTGATGGTTTCATTTTATATGCGACACCTCTCTTGTTGAACCCTTACTTTGGGCGGTTTTCCACCCATCTACTTCTGCGTTCAGTATGCAGTAGGGATCCTTTGACAGATTTCGCTGCCTCCTTATTGAAAACTGTGTTGCACCTAGGACAGAGCATGGCATGGTTGTTTGAGATCTTGCACCTATTCAGGAAATCGATTAGATCTTCCTCTGCCTTAGGATAAGCCACTTCCATCTTTTTGACAAGTTGATCTTTAGTGATCGACGCATCTGCGGATCGATGGTCATCAGTAACCATCTCGTCCTTCGCTTGTGGACTTTCGCTAAATGCTGGATTTTCGGCGGGGAGTTGCCTACCAAAATCTTCTACAATATCTACCATGTTTATGCCAATTATTTCGGCGTACATGGAGTGAGCTTTTTTCAAAGGATCTGCGTCAACTTGCATCGAGTGTTTGGCCTTATCTCCAAACTTCAATCTACCCTCATCGAGAGCTTTCTGCACAGAATCACTGAAACGATTACAACGCGATAAGTTATGGCCTAAAAACCCATGAAATTTACAGAATCCCCTCTTCTTCCTTTGTTCCAAAGGAGGCAGTTTCACATTTAGTGGCACCAGAATTATGCCATCCGTGACCAAGAGATCAAAGATCTCTTCACATTTAGAAACATCAAAAGTATAAGTTTTAGGAGGATATTTGTCGTTTTTAGGCTCCTCAAGATTTTTTCCATTCGAGGGCCTTAGTAGTTTGCAGGTATAAGGTGGCCCATCTTTTAATTCTGCGAGATTAATCTCGCTATCTTCGACAGTATCTGATCCCCAATCGAATTTTGGGTCGTTATCTCCTGCCTTTACATAGGCAACTTTCTCCCTTTTAGGGAATCTATTGGTCCGGGCTTTTTCAGCCTACAACCGTTTGACTTGTCGAACTCTATCGGCCAACTGCGCCATATCTCTAAGATATTGGGTATCTAATTTCTTTCGAATAGAGTAATCCAGGCCGCCCGCAGCCATCTCCACCAATTCGTGCTCTAGCACTAATGTGAAGCATCTGGCCTTAAGCAGGCGGAATCTGTTCAAATAATCATCAATTGACTCATGTGTCTTACGACGAACACTGGCCAATTTTTTTAGACTGATTTTAGATTGTCCCCTATAAAATTGCTCATGGAAAGCCTTCTTCAATTGATTCCAACTAAAGATGGAATGAGGAGGCAAAGTGGTAAACCAAGTAAAAGCATTTTTCGTCAGAGAACTTGGGAAGTATTTCATTTTCAAATTCTCATTATTTGCCAAATCTCCGGCCTCCATGAGATATCGAGCAATGTGTTCGACACTCGATTCGTTATTCTCCCCAGCAAATTTAGTAAATTTGGGGATTTTTGTATTTCTCGGCAAATCGGTTTCTAACACATATTCGGATAATGCCGATACAAAATTTAGCCTGTGTAGTCCCATATTGAACCATTTTAGGCTAGTAAGGCTTCGACAATATTTGCTATATTATTTTGGCCCTCGTAATTGTTTCGACGGGCTTGCACGACCACTTGGTCTGCATCTTGGTGTCGGTTTACCAATATTGGCACCGTTTCTGGCTCCTCTTGAGCCAGTGTTGGCACCCATTATGTTTGTGTTCGAGTCTCGGGCGCTTGGTTCGTTTGACCAACTGTAGGACTTTCCGTTAGCCGAGCAATGAGATTTTGAGGCGTCGGCACGTTTCGCGCTGCGGGAGCGCCAAAAAAGTCGGCCATTCATTCCATCTGAACGGACAACGCCTGGTAACTTCTATTCAAATCTTGAATTAACGGGTTGATTACCGCGCCTATCTGTTGAGTCACCATATTAACCATTTCGTGGTTGGTTTCCTCCATCTGTTGTCTTAATGCGTTTAAAGAGGCGTTAGTCAACGATTGTTGGGGAGACCAAAATGGTGTGAACGGTTGTTGGGGCGATCCAAATGGAACGCTTACCGCAGGGTTGAACAGTTGGGGCATTGATACATTCACGGTTTCTGAAGATGCAGATGGGTTAGTATGTAAACCGTGCATCATCGAAGTCAGCATGCCATATGACATCCTTCGACCTGTCGCAAAATTCAAAACCCCTAATGTTGGAATGGCCTGGGACGTCTGTGCGGCCATCGAAGCCGTGGGGATGGCCTGAGAGGTTGATGTGGCCATAACAGTTGTTGGCATGGCCTGGGAAGTTTGCGCGGCCCTAGTCGTTCCAACGGGTTCTATCACGGTTTCTACGGTGCTACTTTGGGTAGATTGTGTAGTACCGGATGGTCCTGGTGGATTGGTTGTTGTTCCTGACGCACTAGCAACATTCGAAGACGCTGTGTTCGAATTAGGAGGGGGACGCGTCATCTCAGGCAATTGTTTCTTATTCCTCAATTGCATACACAACACAGACCGATTATATCAATAATTTAACAACAAAAACGCAAAAGGGTCCCACCGGGTGTGCCAATTTGTTTACACTGTTTTTGGTAAACAACCGCTGGTTTAAAAATATTTACCTGCAAGATCAACCAATAAATCTTAGGACATATCGCGTTTGTTATTTCAATAAATTGACATTGTTATAATAAAAAGTAAAGAAAGACGATCGAATTTAACCCAGTGGAATCCTATCGAAAACTGGTGTAAATAAAAGGAAATGAGTTGCTCAAAGGAAACAAATAAATTGCAAAGACATTTAAGAAATTGAACTTAAATTGCATTGATTGAATGTAAATTGGTACACAGATTCATACATTGCAACTTGTGACTCGTTTCTCACTTCCATGCGGATAATTTGAGTGTAAGTTTTATGTATGATTGGATTGTGACCTTTTTTCTTTGGGAAAAATACTATTTATACAAATACGAAATAACTACCTAAATTCGAATAAGCAATAACTGCAATAAACTGAAGGGGAGAAAAACACAAGAAGGGGGGTTGAATTGTGTTAGACTTTTCTTCGTTTTCTCAAAAAGCACAAGAACACTTATGATCAGAAGCAAAAGAGACAACTTCTGAAGAAGATGTTCAGAAGCATATGCAGCGGAATGATAAACAGAGAGAAGAGAGAAGAAGCAAGACACAAACAATTTATACAGGTTCCTTCCACAAACCGGAAGTACTCCTGTCCCCCTTGCACTTCCAAGGAGAGTTCACTAAATGTAATATCTGATTACAAATGCTCAAGCACACAAGCAAGAGACTTCAAATGCTCAAGAACACAATCAAGAGACTTCTAATGCTCAAGCACACAAGCAAGAGACTTCTATCAAACAAAATTACAAGGAAAATGTTTGAGGTTGAACACTTGATATACAATCAGTGGTGTTCTCAATACAAATCAGATACAAACTCTTAAGACTTTTGAATTTCAAAGATATGAACTTGAAAACTGAAATTCTAAGTGAACTTTTGGATGCTAAACAATTTGACAGAGTTTTGGCGCTTTTAAAATGTTGTAGAGTCCTATCGTTCTTCAAGTATTCACTCCTTTATATAGAGGTGTGAAATGAACGTTGTAAGTGCCAACACATCCAAAAAGAGTCGTTGTTGAAGCTTGATCTTTCACAAATGATTCTTTGCCTGATTAAGTTATTGTCCTATGAAGAATCAATTTCAAATCCATTCCAGTTGTGAAGGAACATTGTTACAAGCGTGGTTGTATTTCAGAGCTGTTATCTTGTCTTGTAGCAGAGACACAAAACAGAGTAGTGGAGAAGGTGGTTGTACGGTTCGTACAGAGTACAATGTCAACGCTTCTTGTATCTTTGCAGCCAAATGACTTCAAATCCTTTTGAAATGACCGTTGCATTATTCCACTAGTCTTCTGCCAATTCTATATGATTTTCGTTCCAAAATATAATACTTAATCCATAAAATCTTGAATCACTTTACTTCTGGTGAAGCTTCTGAAGAGCCAGCTTTTGAGGACCTTCAGCTTCTGATGACGTCATACTCTTCAGGAGCGCAAGTCTTCAGGAGCGCTTGACTTCAGGAGCACTTTAAGCTTCATTATATTTGTTTCCATTGCTCTTTATTGTTCTTCCAGAACCTTTGTAAGATATAACACTTGGTCTATGGTCCTGTACACTTGAACAAATGTTAGCAATACCAATTGTCAATTTTTTAATACCTTGTTATCATCAAAACTCTTTAGAGTTTATTGTTAAACACATTTTGTTCCAACAATCTCCCCCTTTTTGATGATGACAAACAATAGTATTTAAAACTTGATCAATTGTTGTTAATCTAATTAACAAGTTGACTTATAGGGTATGAGGTTTGTAAGCTCCCCCTGAGTCCAATAGTACTTTCAAGGTTAGGATTGTAAGCCCCCCTTGAGTTCTATCTTGTTAATTAAATTCATTTAACGCACAATAATAAATTTTAACATTAAAGAAAGATAGAAGTAAGGTTCCATTAACTTAATTTGAATTTTGATACTCCTTCATAGATTCAGAGCTTATATTACCCTTTTTAATTCAGGTAAGAATGATGAGAAGTTTTTCAAAATTTCAAATGATATTAATGGGGCTCAGAGCCTTTAAATACTATCACATATACTCCCCCTTTTGTCATTAACAAAAAGAATTAAACAAAAAGAAGAGATGAGAAAAACATAGCGGATAAAAGGTTCAGAGCATAAACAAATCATTCAGAAGCAATTATTAGTTCATAAGCAATAATTAGATCAGAAGCACTTAAGTTCAAAAACAGGAAATGACATACAGAAGAAGAATAATATTCAGAATCATAAGATTTAAGACAGAATCAATAGAGATAAAACACAACAACAACAAGCTAAACTAAAGGTGTGCAACTAAAGGTTGGTTTGCTTGCTAGTGTTTTTCAGAATCTTTTTGAGCAACTCATTGGTTTCGTCTTGTTTCTTCTCCATTTCTGCCTTGAATTGTTCATGCCTTCTGATCAGATTTTCCTCTCTGATTTTAGCTTCTTCCAACTTAGCTTCGGCTTCAGCTTTATATTCCAGTAGAAGTAGTTTCTGTTCTAATAAGTCTTTTTCAAGCTTCTGATTCTTTTCTTCTAAGACCTTATTCGTCTGAACTAGAGCCAGATCAGGAGCAACTGTCTTGAGGTTTATCTTGTTGAGTATAGACAAGTCTAGGTCCTTAGGATGAATGTATTGAGGAAGAAAGTCAGTTGCTTCTCTTCCTCTTATACTTAAAGAAGATCTTTCCCAAGTACCCAGAATCTTGACCTCCTCAAGACTCTCATCAATGCCATTGAGCCAATCTTGCAGCTTTTGCTTAGCTTGCTCCTGGGTTTCAATGCATGTAGAAGACAAAGCATTCATCACATTTTCTACTCTTTCCTTCAACCTCCTCCACTGCTTATCATAGCTTTCTCTGTGACTCAAGTCATTTCTGGATGAAATTAACTTGATCATCTTTTATGCTATGTCTTCACACACACCTCGTAGTACATTAGAATCTAAGAATCTGGTGGGTTGTGAAGGTATTTTTCTAGGTTTGGGAGCAGCAAAGGGTTCAATTTGAAGGTTATTTGATGATTGGTTGATTGAACGAGAGGATTGAGTGTTGCTAGATGATGGTTGATCAGAAGCAGACTGTTCAACCTCTATAGGTGAATATTGCTCAGTCTCTTCATTAGGATCTTCTGATTAGATTATGCCATCAGATTCCATAGCATTCTCAGAAAGAGTGGGTGAGGGAATATGATCAAAACCAGTTTGTTCAGGAACAGAGTGTTCACGAACATTTGGTTCAGAAAAAGGTTTTTCAAGGATAGTTGTGGAAGATTGTTCAGGGTTAGGTTTAGATTGATTTTGATTTTCTGAAGCAACTACGGAAGTTGTTACTTCAGAGGCCTTTTGTAGGTTAAAATCAACATTGGGTAATTCACCTGATAAATGACTACTAAGGTTGTTCAAGACAGAATCGTCTTCAGGTTTATCAGGAATGATCATGTTGAGTGGTTGAATTGTTTGTGGTTGAAGTGGATAGTTAGGAGGTAGTTTACTACTTCTTAATTCAAGCAGCTTACTAATCCTAACTTCAACAGGTGGTTCCATTTGTTTGAAGGGAGAAATAGGTTTAGAAGGCTTTTTATGAAGTTTCGATGATGGTGACTGGCCTTTGTTTTTAGATTTGCAAAGGATGCCTATTGGTATATCATCCATATCAGTAGATGAGGATGATGAAGATTTGGATTGAGAGGTGTTTGAGTCAGATTCTATATGTACTACAAGTTCTGAGTGTGTAGAAGAATTACCTGATGTAGCTTCTGAACCAGCAGTGGATACAATCTGATCTCCTTTCACACCAGGAGCCAACAGCAAATTCTCAGCTTCTGTAGTCACCTCCATCTGCAGTTCTGTAGCACTTTTCAAAGCTTGTTCGGCTACTTCAGCAACACCATCCTTGGACAATATTGATGTAGGAATTTCTATTTCCTTATCAATCTTCAAGACCTTCTGAAGTGCATCAGCATCAGCCATCTTCTTTTTTTTTACCTCCCTGGTAACCAGTTCAGTAGTAGCAGCTTCATATGTTCTTACAGCTTCTTCATCAACTCTATTAGATATCTCTTGAACCTCAGCAATCTTCTCAACATAAAACTTATCACAGTTTTCTCTTCCAATTGCCTTGAGCTGCTCATCTCTTTCCAGCTTGTATTGTGCAGCTTTCCTTTTCTTTTCTGCCATTATCTTATCACCATGTTCTTTGCAACTTTTGGCAATCTCAGGAGTCATGACAAACATTGGACTGACAATCTCCACACCAGACTGTCTTTTGCTTGGCCTTTCCTCTTCTTTTTCAACACCCTCAATCTCTTCAGTCACATAGACTGATTCCTTCAGCTTCCTGGGTTCAGGTGTTCTCTTTTTCTTCTTCAGAAGAGTCTGTCCAAGAGCCTTTGTAGATGCAGGAGCAGCAGTTGTGCCACTTCTGGTCTTCTTTGGGATTACAGCTTCTGGATTCAGATCCTGAGCTTCTTTCTGAATAGAAGATACCTCAGAAGCACTAGATTTAAGCTTCTCAGAAGCTTTGTCCTTCTTTACCCTCTTCAAAGGTCTCTCAGCTTCCAAGTACTCTTCTTGAGTCATCTCCTTTCTCTTAGCTTTCCTCCCTTTTTCAACAGGCAACTTTCCTCCATACATTTCTTTAGGAACCTCTTCAAGACCAATGATTTCACCAGTGTTTGCAAAATGGTCAGTGAGAAGTGCCATTTGCACAGCTAGTGAATCTTTCTTACAGATTGGTGGGAAGTTTTCCATCAAGTCTGAGACCACCATAGACTCACTGATGTCTGTATTAAGAGGTGTGAATCTCTTGACCAGTTGCATATTCTTCAATGTCTTTCCATTGATTACCTTCCCAACAACTATTTCCAACTTATCATCAGTGTAGAAACGAGTTTCATTGAGAGCTTGAATTATGCCTCCCTGATGAAAAATCTCAGAAATCAATCTTCCATATGGAACCCAGGTTCTGTCTTTCGTCTGGCTTTCCCTGAGCTCCTTAATCATATGTTTGAAGATGTATTTCGGCATGTTCACTTTTGCACCTTTGATTATATGATGAATGAATACTTTATGAGCCAGTGAAGGTTGATAACTGCCACCTCCCTTTGGTAGCAAATTCTCGTATTGAATCTTCAGGAGCATCTTCTTCTCCATATCCAAGTCAACATACTTACCAGCTTTTGTTGACTTGAATAATGTCTCATTCACAGTATTATTCCAGGAGCTGTTTTTGGAATTAGGAATCTTTATTCTAGAATATTGACCTGAAGCTTCTACTCCAATAACATATGCTATTATTTCTTTAGAAATAACAACTGGCACTCCCAATACGCTTGATCTGATTTCAGTACCTTTAAAGGGTTCCAAACCCATCTCTTCTCTTGATTTACCTTTCAATTCTGGATAACGTAGAACCAAGTTTCTTTCTTCTTCTTCAGAAGCTTCTTTGTCATAAACCGAAGCTCTTACCCAGAAATGTCTGACCAGGGTCTTGTAAGTAGGACCATTAAGCATATCAAAGTACTTCATCAGTCCTTGAACCACATAGTATTCCTTGATATCACATTTATGAAACATCAGGGATTTGAAATCGACAGGACTTTCCACTTGAATCTTCAACTGATGTTCTTTTATATTCATTGTTGACCTAGAGATTACATACGCGGCCCTTTCAGGTTGATCTTGTTGTTGAACTGATTGTAGATCTTGATTACCAGATTCTGGAATGGTACTTGAAGATGCCATTGCTTTTGATTGAGGAAGATGATGATTTTAGGGTTCTAGTTTTGAGAGAGTTTGCTTAGAAGATACGAAAGCAACAAAGAGAAAGTGTAGGTAGTGAAGTGAGTAGTGTGTGTTTTGTTTAAGTGTTTTGAGTAAAAACGTTTGAATACACAGGGGACAAACAAACACAGCATTAATGAAAGTTGGGGGGCGCGAAATAGTACTTTGAAAGCATAAAGATCGTCATTGCCCTTTTTGTTATACACCAATACATTTATGCCACGTTATCAGATTTCAGATGCGCTGTATAAGTTAGTGGGACAGTTGTCACTAGAAGGAACTCCAGAAATTCCACTTACTCCTATTATTCAGAAGCACAAAGATTCCACTTCTGAAGTTTAAAATTCTGATGACTCATCAGGAGCACATTTTCCTCAGAACCTCACTTAAGAGATTCTGATGGACCATGGCTTCTGAACTGACTTCAGAACCTAAACTTCCCATTCAAGAGCAAGCAATTTTAATCAGACACATAATGCATGTTCAAATTTTTCTTAATGAATTCAAATCTTTCAACTGTTAAAGGCTTAGTAAATATATCAGCCCATTGATTTTCAGTGTCAATGAATTGTATATCTACAATTCCTTTTTGAACATAATCTCTGATAAAATGGTGTTTGATCTCAATATGCTTGGCTCTTGAATGTAGAATTGGATTCTTTGACAAACAAATAGCAGCAGTATTATCACAAAAAATGGGAATACTGTTAGCATTAATCTGAAAGTCTTCCAACTGATGTTTCATCCAGAGTAGTTGTGTGCAACAACTTGCAGCTGAAATGTATTCTGCTTCTGCTGTAGACATAGCAATAGTTGCTTGTCTTTTGCTAGCCCAGGATATCAGATTATCACCCAGAAATTGACAATTGCCACTGGTTGACTTTCTTTCAATCCAATCACCAGCATAATCAGCATCACAGAATCCAATTAGCTTGTAATCTAAGGATTTCCTATAGAGAGTCCAAGATTAGTTGTTCCTTTCAGATACCTGAAGATTCTTTTAACTGCAGTTAAATGAGATTCTCTAGGATCTGACTGAAACCTTGCACACAAGCATACACTGAATAAAATATCTAGCCTAGATGCAGTGAGGTATAACAGAGAACCAATCATACCTCTGTACAACTTCTGGTCTAATTTTGATCCTTCATCTTATTTGCTTAAGGTGCATGTTGGATGCATTGGAGTGTTCATCAGCTTACAATCTTCAAGCTTGAACTTCTTCAGAAGCTCGTTTGTATATTTTGTTTGATGAACATATACTCCATCTTTGCTTTGATTAATTTAAATGCCCAGGAAGAACTTCAGCTCTCCCATCATGCTCATTTCAAATTCATCCTGCATTAACTTAGAAAACTCCTTACAAAGAGATGCATTAATAGAACCAAATATTATATCATTAACATATATTTCCACAATAAGAATGTCTTTCTCAAGGGTCCTTCTGAAGAGTGTTGTATCAACTTGACCTCGTTTAAAATCATTTTTAATCAGGAAATTACTTAGTCTATCATATCAAGCTCTGGGAGCTTGTTTCAAGCCATATAGTGATTTCTTTAGTTTGTAAACATGGTCAGGATGCTTCAGATCCTCAAAACCAGGAGGTTGTTTGACATACACTTCTTCTTCTATGACACCATTAAGAAATGCACTCTTGACATACATTTGATATAATATAATGGCATGATTAACTGCAAAGGATAGAAGTAACCTGATTGTTTCCAATCTTGCAACTAGAGCAAATGTTTCAGTGTAATCAATGCCTTCTTGTTGACTGTATCCCTGTGCAATAAGTCTGGCTTTGTTTATGGTTACTTCACATTGCTCATTCAGTTTGTTTCTGAATACCCATTTTGTTCCAATAATGTTCTTTTGAGAAGGTTTGGGTACTAGATCCCACACATCATTTCTTTGAAATTGAATCAGCTCTTCTTGCATTGCTAAGATCCATCCATCATCTAAAAGTGCTTCATCAACTGTTGTAGGCTCAATCGTTGATATCAGTCCTATCATAGATTCTTCTTGTCTGAAGTGTGACCTTGTTCTTCTGGGACTTTCTTTATTTCCAATGATTTGATCCTCAGGATAAGAAGACTTGTATTTGAAAGTGTTGTTGGAGGAATCTGCTAGCTGTGAGCCATCTTGTGCTTTATCAGAAGCAGCTTCGTCTTGAGCTTCTGATGTGGGTGCAGCTTCTGAACTGTCTTCAGATTCAACTATCTGATCAGGTTCTGGAATGTCTTCAGAAACTTGTATCTCTGTAGAACTTTCAACTTGCTTTGAAGTTTTATCTTCAAGCTCTTTGTCATCAAATTTAACGTGCATAGATTCTTTAACACAAAGTGTCTCTGAATTGTACACTCTGTATGCCTTTGACCTTTTAGAGTAACCTAAAAAGATTCCTCTTTGGGGCTTGGCATCAAATTTCTTTAGGTAGAGCTTATTGTTCAGAATGTAACATGTACATCCAAATTGATGAAAGTAAGAGATATTGGGTTTTCTTCCTTTAAAGAGTTCATATGTTGTTTTCTCCAAGATAGGTCTTATGTAGATTCTATTATGGACATAACATGCTGTATTCACTGCTTCTGCCCAAAAATGTTTTGTCAAATTGTTTTCATGGATCATGGTTCTGGCCATTTCTTGTAAAGTTCTATTCTTTCTTTCTACAACCCCATTTTGTTGTGGAGTTCAAGGATAAGAGAATTCATGGATGATTCCATGTTTTTCACAAAAAGCTTCAAATGGCTCATTTTCAAACTCACCACCATGATCACTTCTAATTTTCAAAATCTTGGCTTCTTTTTCAGATTGAATAAGAGTGCAGAAGTTACTTAACACATCATATGCACGATCTTTGCTTTTCAGGAATTTCACCAAAGTCCATCTGTTGTAATCATCAACAATGACTAATCCATACTTACTCCCATATAAGGATGCAGTGCTAACTGGTCCAAATAGGTCAATATGAAGTAGTTCTAAAGGTCTTGAGGTGGAAACAATGTCTTTAGCTTTGAAAGATGATTTAATATTTTTTTCCTTTCTGGCATGCACCACTGAGTGCATCTGAATGATAATCAATGTCAGGAAGGCCTTTGACAAGTTGTAACTTACTAAGCTTAGAGATTAATCTCCAGTTAGCATGTCCCAACCTTCTATGCCACATCCATTTCTTATCATTCATTGACAGAAGGCAAATTACCTTCTGATCAACCAGTTCAGAGAAATTGATTTTGTAAACATTTTCCACTCTCTTTCCTTTGAACACTATGGATTTATCATCCTTGTTGATTACTGTGCAGTTGACTTTTTCAAATAATACATCATAACCATTGTCACAGAATTGACTGATGCTCAATAGGTTATGCTCAAGCCCATCTACCAACCACACATTATTAATAGAGGTAGATGAATTACCAATAGTCCCCGTACCAATAATCTTCCCAGACTGGTTGCCTCCAAACTTTACATTTCCTCCTTCTTTCATTGTGAGGGATAGGAACATTGACTTCTCTCCTGCCATGTGCCTTGAGCAACCGTTGTCCAGGTACCATGACTTTTGCTTTAATCTTGCTTTTAGACAAATCTGCAGCATTGACAATTTCAGATTTAGGTACCCATTGTTTTATGGGTCCTTTGGGTTAGTGTTGAAAGTTTTACTCTTCATTCCATGTTCCTTGAGGTGCGCTTTGGGTAGCTTCTGATTAATCATTACCTTAGGTTTTTCAACTTTTTGTTTTGACACTTCAGAAGCAACAACTGTTTTGCCCTTCTGAACCTTAGACTTTAGGACATCAGATTCTGATTTCATCAGACTCTGAGGAACAGGTTCTGATCTCTTCAGAATCTTAATCATTGCGGTCTTAGATTCAGAATTTACCACAACCTTAGGCTTGAAGTTCTTTGGCTTTGAAGTAATCTTAGCCTTAGAACTAGAAGCTTCAGGTTCTGATTGAGCAACAGTTTCCATTTTGGCACCTTCAGGAACAAAGAAGGTTTTCAATCCTTCCTTAATGCATTCACAGTATGCTTTAAGATTGGTTTCATTAGACTTAGCTTCTGAAAACTCAATCCCTTTGCCATTGTTTTTGTAAATGCTATAAATCATAGAAGCAATTCTGCTTCTGTCATTACCAGAAATAATGAAATCTTCAAGAGCAATCTCATGGTTACTTAAAGACTTTCCATCACATTTTTCTTGTAACTTCTGACACAAGAACTTGAGCATGTCTTCATAAGTTTAACATATGAAGTTAAAGCCTCTAAGTCCCTCTTCAGAAGCTTTCAGATCCAATAAAGTTGATTCTTGTTGCTTCATCAGAACAACATATTTTTCTTTCAAAACATTCAACTCATTGGTTCTCAGTTCAAAATGAGTGAGGAAATCTTTAAGTGACTCTATCAGTTCTTCTCTAGGGATTTTGGAATATACCTCATTTTCATCTTCTGAATCTGATTCAGTTTCAGCTTCTGAAGTTGCTGTAGCTACTAACCCAACAGCTATCTTTGCACCTTCATCAGATTCTTCTTTGTCAGACTCAGATTCACTATCCAAATCATCACATGTGGCCATCAAACTCTGCTTTAACTGTTTCTTAAACTTGCTTGACTTGAATGTTGGCTTCTTTTACTTTTCCTTTGACTTTTCCTTCTGAAGATCAGGGCAATCAGCAATGAAATGACCAGGCTTCTTGCAATTGAAGCATCCCTTCTGATCTTCCTTCTTTGAGCTTCTGAAGCTGCCCCTTCTGGATAGAAACTTCTTGTTCTTCTTGGCTAGATACTGAAGTCTGTTTGAGAGCATAGCCATCATCTCAGTAACCTCTTCATCAGAATCTCCATTGGGTGAATCTTCTTCTTCAGACTCAACCACTTTAAGAGCTTTTGATGACTTGCCTTTGGATGGAAGAGCTATTGATTTACACTTTTTAGTAGACTCATGTTTATTAAGACTTAACTCATGAACTTTGAGAGAACTAACAAGATCTTCAACACTTAAAGTGTTTAAATCTTTAGCTTCCTCAATGGCAGTCACCTTTGGTCTCCATCTGGCAGGCAGACTTCTGAGTATCTTACTCACGTGATCAGAAGCAAGATAGCTTTTCTTCAGTATTTGAAGTCCAGAGACTAAGGTTTGAAATCTTGAGTACATCTCCTCAATACTTTCATCATCCTTCATCTTGAACAGCTCATACTGATGAACAAGCATCAGTGCTTTAGCTTCTCTGACTTTCTTGCTTCCTTCATAGTTAGCACATAAAGATGCAAACATAGCTTTTGCAGTTGATTTATCACACATCTTCATGTACTCTGCTCGTGGTATAGCAGAAACCAGAGAGCCTCTGATCTTATGATGTTTCTTGTACATCTTCTTCTGAGCAGGAGTATGAACCTTTCTATCAACAACAGCTCCTTCTTCATCAAGGACTAAGTCACCAACTCCATCTTCCAGAATATCTCATAGTTCTTCATCTAAGCCCATGATATAACTGTAGAAGTTGGTTTTCCACCAAGAAAACTCTTCAGGATCTCCATTAAACTTTGGAACCTTCCCTGAGTCAGTTTTCTTTTCACTATAATCATAGGATACAACATGATGATTACCACCAGAACCAGCAGAACCAGAAACAGATGATTCAGCAGACATGTTTTTCTCAGATCTTGGACTGTTACACAATTAGGTGTTGTCAATAGAACCAAGGCTCTAGATACCAATTGAAGGGGAGAAAAACACAAGAAGGGGGGTTAAATTGTGTTAGACTTTTCTTCGTTTTCTCAAAAAGCACAAGAACACTTATAATCATAAGCAAAAGAGACAACTTCTGAAGAAGATGTTCAGAAGCGTATGTAGCGGAATGATAAACAGAGAGAAGAGAGAAGAAGCAAGACACAAGCAATTTATACAGGTTCCTTCCACAAACCGGAAGTAGTCCTGTCCCCCTTGCACTTCCAAGGAGAGTTCACTAAATGTAATATCTGATTACAAATGCTCAAGCACACAAGCAAGAGACAACAAATGCTCAAGAACACAATCAAGAGACTTCTAATGCTCAAGCACACAAGCAAGAGACTTCTATCAAACAAAATTACAAGGAAAATGTATGAGGTTGAACACTTGATATACAATCAGTGTTGTTCTCAATACAAATCAGATACAAACTCTTAAGACTTTTGAATTTCAAAGATATGAACTTGAAAACTGAAATTCTAAGTGAACTTTTGGATGCTAAACAATTTGACAGAGTTCTGGCGCTTTTAAAATGTTGTAGAGTCCTATCGTTCTTCAAGTATTCACTCCTTTATATAGAGGTGTGAAATGAACGTTGTAAGTGCCAACACATCCAAAAAGAGTCGTTGTTGAAGCTTGATCTTTCACCAATGATTCTTTGCCTGATTAAGTTATTGTCCTATGAAGAATCAATTTCAAATCCATTCCAGTTGTGAAGGAACATTGTTACAAGCGTGGTTGTATTTCAGAGTTGTTATCTTGTCTTGTAGCAGAGACACAAAACAGAGTAGTGGAGAAGGTGGTTGTACAGTTCGTATAGAGTACAATGTCAACGCTTCTTGTGTCTTTGCAGCCAAATGACTTCAAATCCTTTTGAAATGACCGTTGCATTATTCCACTAGTCTTCTGCCAATTCTATATGATTTTCGTTCCAAAATATAATACTTAATCCATAAAATCTTGAATCACTTTACTTCTGGTGAAGCTTCTGAAGAGCCAGCTTTTGAGGACCTTCAGCTTCTGATGACGTCATACTCTTCAGGAGCGCAAGTCTTCAGGAGCGCTTGACTTCAGGAGCACTTTAAGCTTCATTATATTTGTTTCCATTGCTCTTTATTGTTCTTCCAGAACCTTTGTAAGATATAACACTTGGTATATGGTCCTGTACACTTGAACAAATGTTAGCAATACCAATTGTCAATTTTTTAATACCTTGTTATCATCAAAACTCTTTAGGGTTTATTATTAAACACATTTTGTTCCAACATAAACTAACTTTATTCATTCGATTTGAATTTCGAATGTCTCTTAAGAAATATTCGTTGCTTTGACTTTTGTCCAAAGAAAGAACCCTTTTATTACTTCCAACTGTCGAACTTAGACACATATCTTCAAATATCCCCAGCAAATCCGACTTCGATAGAAATACAGCAAATAAAGACTTCGATCATTCGTTCAACCTGTCTGACCATATTTAATGATAGCCTCCAAAATTCTTGGATAACACCTGTATAATTGCTTTGTGTCTTTCTTCTCTCTCTCTCTCTCTCTCTCTCTCTCTCTCTGTTTTTATCTGATGCATTTAGAATCTGAACATCACTTCAGAAGTTGTAATCTAACTACTTCTGACCAGGGACTTCAGTAGGAGAAAAAGAAGAAAAATCCAACACAATTCAACCCCCCCCCCCCCCCCCCCCATCTTCTTGTGTTTTTTCTCACCTTCAATTGGTATCTAGAGCCTTGGTTCGGTTGAGAACAGTTAACAATGTGACAGTCCAAGATCGGAGAAAAACATGTTTGGTGAATCATCTGTTTCTAGTTCTGGTGGTAATCATAATGTTGTACCTTATGATTACAGTGATAAGAAAGCTGACTCAGGAAAAGTTCCAAAGTTCAATGGAGATCCTGAAGAGTTCTCTTGGTGGAAAACCAACTTCTACAGTTACATCATAGGCTTAGATGAAGAATTATGGGATATTTTGGAAGATGGAGTTGGTGACTTGGACCTTGATGAAGAAGGAGCTGTTGTTGACAGAAAGAAACACACTCCTGCTCAAAACAAAATGTACAATAAACATCACAAGATCAGAGGTTCACTTGTTCTTGCTATACCTCGTGCAGAGTTTATGAAGATGAGTGACAAATCCACTACAAAGGCAATGTTTTCTTCTCTCTGTGCAAACTATAAAGGTAGCAAGAAGGTTAGAGAACCAAAAGAACTTATGCTTGTTCATCAGTATGAGTTGTTCAAGATGAAGGATGATGAAATTATTGAGGAAATGTACTCAAGATTTCAGACCCTAGTCTCTGGACTACAAATACTGAAGCAAAGCTATGTTGCTTCTGATCATGTGAGCAAGATACAAAGAAGTCTCCCTGCTAGATGGAGACCAACGGTTACTACTATTGAGGAAGCTAAAGATCTAAACACTCTGAGTGTTAAAGATCTTGTCAGTTCTCACAAAGTTCATGAGATAAGTCTTAATGAACATGAACCTGCTAAGAAGAGTAAATCTATTGCTCTACCATCTAAAAGTTATAAAATCTGAAGAAGAATCACCTGATGGAGATTCTGATGAAGATCCTAATGAGATGATGGTTATGCTTTCAAACAGGTTGCAGTATCTAGCCAAGAAGAACAAGAAGTTCTTGAGCAAAAGAAGTGGTTACAAAGGCTCCAGGAAAGAAGATCAGAAGGGTTGCTTCAACTACAAAAAACCTGGACATTTCATTGTTGATTGCCCTGATCTTCAGAAGGAGAAATCAAAGGACAAGTCTAAGAAGTCAACTTTTAAATCAAACAAGATCAAGAAACAGATCAAGCAGAGTTTAATGGCAACCTGAGGTTAGTGGATCTGAATCTGATAAGGATGATGCTGATGAAGATGCAAAGGTAGTTGTGGGGTTAGTGGCTACAGTAACTTCAGAAGCTGAACCAGAACCAGACCCAGAAGAAGAAAATGAGGTATACTCTAAAATTCCCAGAGAAAAACTTATTGAGTCTCTTAAAGAGCTCCTTACACATTTTGAACTGAGAACCAATGAATTGAAAGATTTAAAAGAAAAATATGTTGATTTAATAAAACAACAAGAATCAACTTTATTGGATCTGAAAGCTTCTAAATAAGGACTTAGAGGCTTTGACTTCATTTGTAAAACTTATGAAGAGAAGCTCAAGTTTTTATGTTAGAAGCTACAAGAAATGTGATTAACATTACCTCTTGAGAGTTTTGATGATAACAAGGTATTAAAAATTGTCAATTTGATATGCTAATATTTGTTCAAGTGTATAGGACCATAGACGAAATTTTGTGTCTATTTAAAGCTTAGGCACTGGAAGAACAAATGAGAGCAATGGAATCAACAAGAAGGAAGCTTTATGCATTTGAAGAAAAGTGCACCTGAAGTCAAAGTGCTCCTGAAGCGATGACGTGTCATCAGAAGCAAGTTCATGAGAGGCACCTCATCAGAAGCAATATCACCAGAAGATAAGAGACTTAAAGCTTCAAAGATTGTTCAAAGGATTTAATCACGCCTAGCATGGCAGAAGACCAGAAGAGTAAAGCAACGGCTAATTCAAATGGATTTCAAGGCATTGGATGTTTGTTCTTTGAAGAGCGTTGACAAATTACAATTGTATGAAGTGTACAACCACTACCTCCAATAATTAGTTTGTGTCTCTGCTACAAGACAAGAATAATAGCTACGTCTGCGACAATGTTCCTTCAGACTTGGAATGAATTTGAAATTGATCATTCATAGGACAATAACCATATCAAGCAAAAGATCATTGGTGATTGATCAAAGCTTCAAACGACTCTTTTTTGATGTGCTGGCAATTCACAACGTCTATCACACACCTCTATATAAAGGAGTGAAGACTTAGAGAATTGTAAGAGACTCAACAACAATTTAAAAACGCTTAACATCAGTTGAAATTGTTCTGCATCAAAAGTTCACTTAGAATTTCTTATCAAAGTTCATATCTTAGAAATTCTAGAGTGTTAAGAGTCTGTATCTGATATGTATTGTGAACACCACTGATTGTATATCAAGTGTTCAACTTCAAACATTTTTCTTTGTAATTCTGTTTGATTAGAAGTCTCTTGCAGTTGTGTTTGAGCATAGAAGTCTCTTGATTGTGTCCAAGAGCATAGGAAATCTCTTGCAGTTGAGCTTGAGTAATTTGAAGTCTCTTGCTAGTTTTATTTAGCTGTGAGCATTTGTAATCAGATATTACTTTTCAGTGAACTGTCCTTGGAAGTGCAAGGGGGACATGACTACCTCCGGTTTGTGGAAGGAACCTTTATAATTGATTTGTGTCTTTCTTCTCTCTCTATTTTTATCTGCTGCATTTAGAATCTGAACATCACTTCAAAAGTAGTGATCTAACTGCTTCTGACCAGTGACTTCACTAGAAGAAAAAGAAGAAAAAGCAAACACAATTCAACCCCCTTCTTATGTTTTTTCTCACCTTCAAAACAGACAACCAGAGAGTCAAGAACGTTATATGTTCTTCATTAGAGACTTCCTCAGTATCAAAATAACGATGTAGTTACTGAAGGTAGCTCTTCTTAAATCGAAAGTAATGTCTAATTCGCAATTGTCTAGATCAAATGTTTCACCAAATTTACATCAGATTTTCAAAATGCCTAGTTAATCAACACCGTACTATATTTCAAAATCAAGTAAATCAACAATTTTCAACATGATTAAAAATATTATGCTAGCTCAAATAATTAAGCAGGAAAATACACCCAAACACATGATTGTAATTTACACAAGTACGTTTAAATTAAGGACAAGTAAAATAGAGTAGATAGAACCTATGTGACATATCCACGATATAATTTTCTACAACTTATTAGCCATTCTCTTCAAATCAAAGGTTCACCACCGCTACATGACGATGTAAAGACTCATTCATAATTCCAAGTAACATCATTAAGCTGCTCGTCGTAGGTGACCATTGTCAGAGAGCCGGTAACTACAGCATTGACCATGTTGCAGGTTGGTAACAACATTGCATAACCCTTTCCGCGGATAATTCCTTAGATTGTTGAACGCGGATGACCGGAAGGAGCAAAACCAGCAAAACAATAAAATATAAGGTATAACCTGAGGCGTGACAATGTCACTTAACTAAGGAATTATCCGCGGATCATCTCGGCGATAATCATACCGAGGTTATCAGACCACGAGAAATAAACAGATACAAGGTAACTCAGGCACTTAATATTTTTAAAAGAAAATTGAAAGAAGGAGGAACAAAAGATTTCTCTATCTCTACGTAAAAGTAAGCTTCTGGTTTATATAGACAAAATATGTATATCTCATTGGATAACCACATGTCCTACTTAACAGGCAATATGAGAATAAAGATTGTTAAGGATGTGCACACGATCAGCTACTTTTGAGGACAACTGAATTACACATATGAGTATACCAAGTCAAATTCAGTTACCACATTTAAAGCACATTGAAGAAAAGAAAATAATTAAGTATAACACTTTTGATTGTTGAACGCGGATGACCGGAAGGAGCAAAACCTGCAAAACAATAAAATATAAGGTATAACTTGGGGCGTGACAATGTCACTGGACTAAGGAATTATCCGCGGAATTGCACAACTCCCCCAGAATATAACAGATTCATCTTGATGATAATCATACCGAGGCTATCAGAACACGAAAAATAAACAGATACAAGGTAACTCAGGCACTTAATATTTTTAAAAGAAAATTGAAAGAAAGAGGAACAAAAAGATTTCTCTATCTCTAAGTAAAAGTAAGCTTCTGGTTTATATAGACAGGATATGTATATCTCATTGGATAACCACATGTCCTACTTAACAGGCAATATGAGAAAAAAGATCTTTAAGGATGTGTACACGTTCAGCTACTTTTGAGGACAACTGAATTACACATATGACTATACCAAGTCAAATTCAGTTACCACATTTAAAGCACATTGAAAACAATTAAGTATAACAATTTTCACCTATTAAATTTGTAAAGTAATTAAAAAAGTGTTACAACAAAACCGAAACATATGATATACAAGAAGTCATTGGTTAAAATGAGCAGTTAATGATATCATGCATAAGTCAACAAATTTAGTTTCCAAATAAAATTAATTAAATCAATTAGGATAAAATAAATAAATATAAATAACTTTTGAAATATAAAAATTATACAACATTATTTGCCTATTTGCTTGTGACTTTCGCAGAAGAACTCCTGAGGGTAAAATTGTCCATAAGGAAATTATATGGAAATGTTATGGTTATCTCTTGTGACTTGTGTGTGTGTCTTTGAGTCTTGACTATTTAAAAATTAGGGTTAATGATGTGTTTCATCCTTGTAAATAGGGGTCGTTTAAAAATTCGTCCCTATATTCGTTAATCCTTTTTTTTTACCCTTGCAAAGTTTAATCAGTTTAAATTTCGTCATTTGACCAACTTAATCACTGCCACGTCATTGATTAGCTGACGTGGCACATCTGATTTCACATACAAACGTGAAAGGACAAAAATGCCCTTGATTTCATCTTCCTCTCCATATTCTTTCTCGTTCTTCATGTTCCAAAAAATAACAAAAAAATCATGTGGTTTTTTTTGTTGTTGAAATAATCTTCATGTGTTCTTCACCTTCAAAATCCCAGACCTCCCCTTCTCTTCACCTTCATCTTCGACTCTTCACCTTGCATCTCACTCCCTCATTCTCATTTCCTTTCTCTTATGTTCATTACTGGTTCTATGCTTTGATTATTCTCACTCCCAAGTTCATTCACAAATATAACTTCACCTTATACTCTTTTCAATTCCAATTTCATTTCACAAATTTAATATCAAAATTTCATTTCCCACGAGAGCTAACCACTGCACCAACATACTATTTTCTTCAATCCATTTATGGGTATTCAATTTCACTATCTTCTGGTCATGTATATATTTAATTTCTCAGATTAGTTTTTTTTTCTCTATAATTTGGAATATTTTCAAAACAACAAAAAAAATACCCAGAAATTGCTAATGTTATTATTTTGTTTCAGTAATTCAAGTAAGAAACAAAAAAAAAAGGATAGGGTATATGACAAAGTGATTCTTCTTTCACCTTTTTCTGGAAAATCAAATGGGTGTGGACATGAAAACAGAAATCAAAATCAAATGGGTGTTGATTCACGGAATGGAGACAAGAAAGAGGAAGAAGAACAAACAGAAGCATGAAGGTCTGGATCGAGTGAAAAATAGTGACTGTCGTGATTCCAATTCCAATTTCAGAAACCGGAAACTCGCCGGAGAGGGAAGAAGAGGTTGTCATCGGCGGAGGGACGGTAGTGACTGGATGCGAAATCACGATCGGAGCAGATACGACGGCGGCATGGACGGCTTGCGATCGGAAGTTTGGTCTGGTTTGGTTATGGTTTGTTGTTCTTGTTGTTTTTGTTCTTGGTCTTTTAATCTTATTGGTTTTGTATTTTTTTGATAATTGATTTCTTGTTTGTACTGGTGGTGATGGAAGAGATTGATACAATTGGTGTTGGTGGAAGAGATGGAAGAAGAAGAAAGCTTTAAAACAAGAAGGGTTTTTTTTTTTCAATTTGGGTGGTGGAAGAGATTGAAGGATGTGAAGAAATGGAGAAGATGAATATAGGGGTATTTTTGTCCTTTTGCAATTTTCTGAGAAGTCAGGGGTATTTTTGTCCGTTCGCATCAACTTTTGCTGAGTCAAACAGTCAGTTGACCAATTAACAGTGCCATGTCAGTAATCAGATGACATGGCAGTGATTAAGTGGGGAGAGGGACGAAATTTTAAATGATTAAACTTTACAAGGCTAAAAAACAATGATTAATGAATACAGGGACGAATTTTTAAACGACCCCTATTTGCAAGGACGAAACACATCATTAACCCTAAAAATTAAAATTACAATTTCAATTTAAAATGCAATTTTGAATATAAGTTTGTCGGCATCAAGGGAATTTTTTTTCGAGGGAATATGGTGTGTCATACTTTAGTTAAGTCTAGCAATTTTATGTTAATCGTTTAGTTTATGATTTAATTCTTTCTTGTATCCAACCTTATTTAATGAATGATCAGTTTTTAATGTATGATAAAAACCTATTTTGACAAGAAAAAAAAGAGATGTTAAGAAGTGTTTTTAAGATATTGGTTAAGAGGATAAAATTAAAAATATTGTATTGAAAAATGGTATAAAGTGATGAGTTTGACTTTTTAACAAATGTCTTCCCTTAGGGCACCGGTTAATATAACCCAAAAAAAATTATCTTATCGTAATTTTTTATTTTACATAAATTAAAAAATATAGTTAAGTTTATATAAAAAGAGAAATGATATTTGAATATCTCTTTGTTAACAATTTTTGTGACAACTTTCTTTTAAATTTTTTTACTTTATCTATCTATTGTTATGGTTTCTGCGCAAATACCAACTTTTTTTTTATAAGTAAAAGAAAATGTTAACGAGTGCATTAAGAGTATTTTTTAAAAACTTTAAATAGTAAGTTTTTAAAGAAATTTGTGCATTCAATGCATCGAAAATTAAAATATTAAATATTTTCAATAAATAGTTTCTTAATTGAGTATCCTAAAAAATTACTCTTAAGACACTCGTTAACAAAACTCATAAATAAATTATGGTTGTCAAATAAATTGTCGATAAATATTGATTGTTAAAATAACTCCTTGAGTAAAAATAGAGAGGTACCATAGGATATCCTAACTCATGCATTGGATCGTCAGAACACAGTCACACTCACACTCCAATAAAACAGCGACAAACATAAGTGAAAGGCAAATAAGTATTGGTATCCCAATACTTTCGTCAGCAGTGACGTGAGAAGAAAAAGAAAAGCTTCTATTAACACTTCTCAAGACTCTCTAGACTTTCCTTTATAAGCAAATAGTGGAAGCTATCTACAAAGTGATACACATACAGTTTCCATCATGTCGACAACACCACAAACCCATCTTCTCGCATACCCTTACCCATCATCCGGTCACGTAATCCCCCTCATCGACCTCACAAAAAACCTCATTTCTCGCAACATTCACGTCACCATTTTACTAATTCCATCCACCCAACATCTTGTCCCTACGAACTATTCCCCTCTTCTCCAAACTCTCATTCTTCCCGCATCTCAATTCCCTCACCCAAATCAAAACAGACTCGTTGCTACAGTTTCTTTCATGCGTCAACACCACTACCCAATCATCCTTGACTTTGCCCAAACCCACCCTTTACCACCTTCAGCCATCATCTCTGACTTTTTCCTTGGTTGGACTCATCTCCTTGCACGTGATCTCCACGTGCCGCGTTTAATCTTTTCCCCTTCAGGTGCCTTTGCTCTCTCTGTCTCATTTACTTTATGGCGTGACTTACCTCAAAACCACGATCCCAATAATCCAAATTCAGTCGTTTCGTTCCCAGATTTACCGAATTCCCCAGTTTACCCTTGGTGGCAACTTTCTGAACTGTTTCGAAATAGAAAAAGCCAAACCGATTGGGAGAATGTAAAAAACGATTTTCTATTTAATCATGAAGCTTGGGGACTGGTTTTCAACTCTTTCATTGATTTGGAACCGGCTTATTTAAATCATATGAAGAAAGAACTTGGACACGAGAGAGTTTGGGCCGTGGGTCCAGTTTTGCCACTTGAATCCGGTTTAACTGAGCCGGAAGTAAGAGGCGGGGTAAGCACTGTCTCGTGTCACGAAGTAACCTCATGGCTCGACCGTCTCGAAGACGGTTCGGTGGTTTACGTTTGTTTCGGAAGCCGTACGGTTCTTACTATAAAAGAGATGGAGGTTTTGACAGGTGCATTGGAGTTAAGTGGGGTCCATTTTGTGTTATCAGTGAGGGCTCCTGATGAACGACACGTGGCGGAGGATTGTGGTAAGATACCAAGTGGTTTCATCGAACGGGTGAGAGAAAGTGGGAAGGGATTTGTGATTGAAGGATGGGCTCCACAGTTGGTGATACTGAGTCATCGTGCAGTGGGATCGTTTTTGACTCATTGTGGATGGAACTCGGTGCTGGAAGGGTTGGTTTGTGGTGTGGTGATGCTGACGTGGCCAATGGGTGCGGATCAGTATACGAATGCAAAGCTGTTGGTGGATGAGTTGGGTGTTGCGGTTGGAGTTGGAGAAGGGGATGTGAAGGTTCCGGAAATGAGGGAGTTTGCGGAGATAATAAAAGGGTCTTTGGGAAGGACGAAGGAGAGAGTGAGAGTTGAGGAGTTGAGGGATGCTGCTTTGGGTGCTATTAAGGAAAATGGTTGTTCTCAGAAAGAGTTGGATGGGTTAGTGAAGGAGCTTAATGAGCTTAGGAATGATTAATTTGAGATTTTAGTGTTCTATAAAGAAAATATTTTGGTTTCAAGTGATGTAGGTGATTTAATTCAAAGTTTGTGCAATGTTGCAATATGAAGAGAAAAAAAATTATTGAGCTTTTTCTTCTTATACTCTACCACAATCTAAGTTGTTGGATTTAATCCATTGTATCTTCAAACGAAAAACAAATGTAGATGGTAATGGATTAAACTATGGTTTCTCAGCAAATTTTAGTTAATTGTAAATAGGGGTATTTTCATGGGTTTGACGTTCAGCTTGTGTTTGAAGTTTAACTTATACTACGTACTGTACCTTATTATACCATTGAAGACAACTTCATTAGATTCAAAGGACATTGTTAATATGCAACCATTTGATTTTGGTATAATAATAAAATAACAATGAGCTTGTTGGTTTTGATTTAGAATTTAGATACCCTACAGTATTCTAACCGTCTAGATATTCCGTTATTTGCATTACTAGACGATTTTGCAATAATCCATGAATGAAGATATTTTAAGTGCGCTTCGGTGAATTTTTAAAATAAATAAAGATGTTTTAAGTTAAAAATAGTAATCAGGGACATAATTGTATTAATATGACTATTATATTATAGGTCAATATCAACGAGCTTGGCGGATTTGACTATATGAGAACCAGTGTGCAAATGACATAAATCCTAGGTATAAATCAACACACTTCTTATCCAATTTTCTCATCAAATCCAAAAATCTAAACATACCAAATAAATAAACCAATTTAGACAATGGAAACTAAGTTGTTTCTCCTGTTGATATTGCTCTCCCATGCTGCATCTTCTCTTTCAGAATGGTGTCACCCACAAGACAAAATGGCTCTTCTCCAAATAAAAAAAGAACTCAACAATCCAACCATTCTTTCTTCATGGAAACCACACACTGATTGCTGCAAAATTTGGGATGGTGTCACTTGTTTTCACTCTAACAATCGTGTCCGCTATTTAACTATTTCACACGACAACAATCTTAGGTCTAAATTTCCACTTTCTATCGGTAACTTACCTTATTTAGAGTCTATATTTTTCTATCATTTACCAAATCTCACCGGCCCAATACCTATTGAGCCCATATCCAAGCTTCTCAAGCTCAAAACCCTAACAATTAGCTCAACCGGGATGTCGGGCACAATACCCGACTTCCCGGTCCAAATGAAAAACCTCTTTAATTTAGATCTCTCATCCAACCATTTCTCAGGGTCACTCCCTCCTTCCCTTTACAAATTTCCAAAGCTCGAAATGATATACTTTAACAACAACAAGTTGACAGGTTCAATCCCTTCTTCATATGGTTACTTCAATAACAAAAATTTACCATCTTTACTTCTCTCTGATAACCAACTTTCGGGGAGACTCCCACTTTCATTGGCAAGGCTTAACACTACAGTTATTGCCTTATCTTATAATAAGTTTGAAGGTGATGCTTCAATGCTTTTTGGTTCCAACAAAGCAACAAGGGAGATACACCTTTCTCAAAACTTGTTTAAATTTGATCTTGGAAAAGTTGAGTTGTCTAAGACCATGACAACATTGGATGTGAGTCACAATCAAATCTATGGGAAGTTTCCTGTGGGAATAGAAAATATATCATGGTTGAATGTGAGTTATAATAGGATGTGTGGTAAGATTCCAAAGCTTAGAAATATGCAAAAATTTGGTGTGAATTCGTTCCTCCATAACAAGTGCTTGTGTGGGTCTCCTCTTCCAAACTGCAAATGATCATTGTATTGTATTGTATCCTATAAGGGGAATAATTAACTTCTAGTGTGTGTTTACATTACTTCCAATAATTTTATGATGTATTTGTTTTACAAGTCAACGTGTGGTTTTAATCACCCTAAAGTGGCACTACATTAAAAATAAGAATAATATGCAATGCAATCAAGGAGACTCCTTGAATGCATTTTTTTAATTACATGTTTGGTTTTCTAATTGCATTTATAAATTAATATGTCAAAACAGAGGACTCTTGTTTGCACCAAAAGTAGATGCCCCCTTAAAGTCATAAAATAAATCATCTTTTCTCATTAATACTTTCTTTTCTATTTATTTCATTCTATTTTACAACAAGCCATAGCTTTCACACACACAGGTTAAGTTAAAAAATATATTCCTTTCGTAGGATGTTACGAATAATCTCATTTCAATTCAATATACATATATAATCAAATTAACAATTTACACTATATTTCTTGAAAGAGCAATTTACACTACATGTGAGCAAATGAAAATTACAACATATCTTTAGAAGCTTTCGGTATATGCTAATCACGAGTTAACAATCATTATGATCCCTAAATGTATGAGTTGCGATCACTATAGTCCCTAAATTTATCGAAATCTCAAAAACACTAGAGAATGTTTCTTGTTAGTAATTTCAAGGACGAAATTGGTCAAGTGAAGACATGTTGAAGACATGTTCGATTAGCAAATTAATTAATAAGACACATTTGAGAATTTAGGCTGAAAAGTATCTAACAAGATACATAAACAAGGCACTCATAATATAACCATATTACAATTTGCATTACGAAAAGCGTATCCGAAAATCAATACCTAGATAGTAAAGCCTGACTAATGATATCAACTCTGGCATGTGGAGAATTTTGACGTAGGATCTTCACCATTCTTCTTACTTTCTCATTAGATGTGTTTTCATCTAATGACTTCAATTCCACTTTCAACGACTTCAATCTACCAAAGCACCGAGGTTGAGTACCCACTGAACCAGTTTTTTCGAGAACCTGCATAATTAGAATTAATTGGATACATTCTAATTAATGTTCTAAAAGAAAAATTTGTTTATTGGGACACCATAGGAAAGAGACGAGTACAAAAATTAATTAACTAATTTTTGGTGCTAGCAGAACTAACAAGTGACTTGTTCTTACTCATATGAACCTTATTCATGGGATCTCCAATCACAAAGGTTGGGTTTCCATCACTTATTAATTTCGAATGGCTAAGTCTCAATCCCCTCGATGTACACAAATTTATTTCATCCCAAGGGATTTTGTTTTGTAGCTACTTTATACACAAATGATGAAGACAATTTTCTTTCATCATATAAGATTGACTAAGACGTCTCTAAGTCAATCAACCTCAAATATTTATCAAAGTCTATACCAATAAACTTAATCTCTAAAATTATATTCATACGTGTTCGCTTACGTGATTATTAAGCGACATCACTATCAATGTGGATAAATCTAAATCTATTTGTAGATTTATTAAACAGGTCTACTTGAATGACTTCAAGTGACAAACCCCCACATTGAAAATTATAACTCCATATGTGAATTTTATTCAAGTCTACTTGAATTATATTTCAAGTGAAAACGCCCCCACATTAGGGAAAATAAATCCACACATATAAATAAATCAAACATCATTGTATTATATTGTTTTAATACAATGGATAATCTACAATATATCACCAATATTTTAAAGTGTATCTCAATATATATCTCATGAGCTTCTTAAATTAATTGTAAGCATCAACATCTATGTTGCACTTATTTCACTCATGGATATCATATACGTATCTCTACGAGTTTCTCTATTATTTCTTCCAATAATATAATTAAAAAATATTCCACAATAAAATAGCATTCTCAAACCAAGGTATTAATATACACAACGCAAATTCCTACGATATGAATAATATATGCCCCACATTAAAATATTTTTCACAAAATTAAAGTGGACATCAATTTAATTTATACCCACAAAAATTCAAGTTTTATATTTTAATATATATGGTCACAAAAATATTCAGTTAGCAAGCATATCAAACTTGTACACATTCTGAATAGAATTTATATCACTTCTCACCTACTCATGCTTAATGGATCCATTCTATTAGACAAACATCACATGAAATATTTTCAAAGGAAAATTACTTGCACACATGTTGTCCGTTAAAATATAGACAAGTACACAGCCAATATATATTCGATATGTAATTCTTCATAGCAATTTTCAACAAGGATAAATCAATATATCTACATTGATCAATCAGAACAAAAAATAATACAATATAACAATATGAAACCTTTTAAAACTCAAAGTTAATATAATTTTGCTTCAATCTTAGACATGCATCTTTCATCAAAATAAGACTTTATTTCCAATTAAGCAAGTCATCAATTTTCAACATGATTAAGAATGTCATGCAACGGGATCAAAATAGAGTCATTATAAAAATTGAACTCAATACACTCTCACAATTTCAACACACAAAAATCAAGATTTCTGAGGCTCAAAACCAAGTAATTTTAAACTCTTATCTCCTTGAAATCATCTACAAAACCAAGTCAAACATTATAATTAATAATAATATGATAATAATTTTCTATTAAAATATTTTTTTGATATTTCTCAATTAAAAATATGGAACACAAAATATTTGAAACTTTTGAAATATACTCAAAATTTACAACACTTTTGACATAAGGACGGAACGATTCTAAAGTAACTTACCCTTAGTATCTGATCAAGGGTTTCTAAACAGAGTGTCATTATCTTAACATGAGCAAGCAATTGCAACCAACTAATCGTGACAGATTCTTCATATGGTTTATTATAATAAATGTAATCAATATTCACTTCTTCTATAAAAAGGTAAATCGTGTGCAGAGGGTGCTTTGAAAGTAGGACGACCACTGGCAGTAAGAGAAGTAAGTTTTGGAGTAAAAAGCACAACTTTGTAATTGTGAGTTTCATCGTACATGTAGTTACTACCTATGGTCAAACTAGAAACCTTAGAATTTGATATACATAGGACTTGTGTATCGTCCTGTAAATAACAACAAATAATGACCAATGTATTCAACATGTTACAGGCTGAAAAGGGCTCAGCACAGCCATCATCACTAGTAGTGAAAGTGAGACGCTGAAGATGCAAGGTTTTCAATGATGGCAAGTTCAACGATTTTGGAAGCATTGTCATAACGTTATTTGAGTTATGCCAAAAGTCAAGATTAAGATATGTCAAAGAACGACAATAAAATATTGAAGGGGGCAACTCAAGCCCACTTATGTTCTTTACTTTGGCATTGATTGTGAGTTGCTGCACATTATGTGACTCAGCATATCTCATGACCTCTAGGAGTGTAGTTTTAGAGGGTTCTATGAAATCTATGTGCTTAAAATTTAGACGATGAAGGGGAGTAGAGTCATCGCGATTAGACAAAATTTGGGACACAAAGTTGCAGAAGATATTACTCTGGTCTGGGTAAGAGTGATGAAACTTTAGATTAGTTAGATGTTTCCAAAGGCCCTTCCATCGTTTAGACAGGATGCAAGTCTGAACAGATTGTTTTATCTTAAAAAATTCAATGATATGCAGAAGGATATGGTCAGGAAGGTCACTGGGTTTGTCCGCGTCTCGATCACTTTTATTTTGTATTTTCATCTTCAATACTTCTTTGTTCCTTTGTCTTCAGTAACACTCGACTGACCTATCAAAGTTACAGAAATATTTCTTGAAGTAAGTGTTTAATAGATCCAAACAGATCAAAGAATCATTATTCTTGACACTTGACTCAAGGATCATCACAAATTTAGGAATATAAAACGGACTCATGCACCCAAATGAGACAACCAAGATTATATATCAATCATGTAATGAAAGAATAGAATACTCAAGGAGTTCAAGTCAACCAATTTAATTTCAAACTCACATTTTTCCACTTCTCAAACTCTATTTACATTCAACACAATTTCATAACGAAATTTACATTTAAGTACAAACGAGAAAATTGATCTCTTGAGCCCCGTTGATAATGAAAAGGGCAATCCGATGCGTTAAAGTTTCCACATACACACGGTCTGAGAAAGGATCCCACCATTTTTGGTGTATTGTAGGCAGCCTCGTTGACGATGCAATCCCAAGATATACTCACGTTAGGATAGGGCTCATCTTAAGGAATGTGATTACTATATAGTAGTATCTGTTTCAAACAATCAAACCAAAATTCGTTCCAATTAATTTATTCAATATTTCAACTTCAGCACAAAATTAGCAATCCCCTATAACGTAAAATATACGAACAATAACATTAGGAGAGGGATTATACTAAAGAATATGGGATTACTAATTAATTTTGGAGTCTTAAACAACCAAGACACAAAATTGCATAGATTAGTAGTAATGCATAAACAAAACAAAAAAAATTAAAAAAATCATAGGAACCTTTGTTCTCAAAATAGTCAAAATTATAAAAAACACATAAAACAAGTTTCCAGGAGTTTCTCACATATCAAGTTGTGTTGCTTCAGTCCTTCTCCAGATGAGAATAAGCCTCCAGTCTGCGTCTCCGTGTATTTCGATTCGGCAGTCTGAGAACAAGCCCTAGTTTTCTTTTCAACGTAGATCAAATCCTTTCTTTCATCAAATGTTGTTTATCGGTCTTTTTATTAGTTGATTGTATGCATTCAGATCACTTTTATTTTACCAACTGAATCAAACCGCAACAATATTAATTGAACATGTGTCACATAGACCAATAAGTTGTTGATACTACTTCTCCATAGTAATAATGTTGGCTTCCAACAAATAAAAATTCTCCTTTAAATTTTCATACCCTTGTGATTTGTTTGAGCACCTTCCAGCAAGCTCTTTGACAACATTAATTAACTCCTCTTTTGAAAAGAAAGTAAGTTCATTGTATTTGTCATCTGAATCTGAATGAGATCCAGAATCATAAGATAATGAGGCCATCAGACCAAGGTTCGCTTCTTCTCCATCCTTGTCAACTTTTGCTTCCTCATTGAGTTCTTCCCAGCTTGTCATAAAACTCTCCTTCAGCTTCCTTATGTAGCATTATCTTTGAGAGTTGTCTTCCATTGACTTGTCCTTCTATAACTGTGGACCTCCAGTAATAAAGTGTCTAGTCTTCTTGCAGTTGAAGCATCCATTCTGATTTTCCTTCTGATCCTTCAAGCTTGACCATTTTGAACCACTGCTTCTACTTAAGCCTCTGGTTAGGTACTGAAATCTCTTGGTCAAATATGCCATCTCTTCTACATTTGTATCATTGTCAAAATCTCCATCAGAGAATTCTTTACTGATTCAATAGTCTGAAGAGCTTTGGCAGATCTGTCCTTATCTATCAGTGCTAGAGATTTTATTTTCTCAGTTGGTTTATCTCCAACAATCTAAATATCATGACTTTTGAGAGAGCTAATGAGGTTCCCCAAACTCAACGTATCTATGTCCTTTGCTTCCTGAATGGCTGTTACATTTAGCCTGAATATGGCAGGAAGACTCCTAAGAATCTTCTTGACATTATTAGATAGAGTATAATTCTTTTTCAGAAGCTAAAGACTAGGATGAAGAGTATGAAACTTTGAATACATGGTTTCATTATCCTCGTCTTCCTTCATTTATAAAAGCTCATACTGATTAACCAATTGGTTAGTCTTGGCTTCCCTAACATGTTGGTTTCCCTCATAGGCAGAACACAGATTCAAAGATGGTCTTGGAAGTAGATTTGTTGACAATCTTCAAATATTATGAGTGAGTTAAAGCATCTACAAGAATTCCAGGCACCCTATGATGCTTTCTATGTAGCTTCTTTTGAGCCTCAGTCAAACTCTTTCTGTCATGTGCCATTCATTCTTCATCAACTTTAAATGCATTACTGTCTTCAACTATGTCCCACAACTCATCATCAATACCAACGATGTGGTTGTACATCTTACTCTTCCACCAGGAGAACTGAGCAGCATCTCCATTGAAAAATAGAGGTTTCATATAATAGTTATTCTTCTCAACTTTGGAAGTGTTGTGATCATAATAAACAACAACTTGGTGGTTTCTTCCTGAAGTGTCAGGTTCGTTGTCAAAAGACATGTTTTTCTCACTGGATCTTTGATTGTGACACACACACACACACACACAGAGTTCCAAATGTTCTAGCACACTTGTAAGAGACTTCTAACGCTCAAGGTCACTACCAAAAAACTTCCACTGCTCAAGGACAACTCCAAGAGACTTCTAATGCAAATGGACAACTCCAAGAGACTTCTAATACTCAATCACACAGGAAAAAGACTTCCAATACTCAAGAGCAACTAAAAGAGACGTCTAATTCTTAAGTTTCACAAGCAAGAAACTTCTATTCATTTACAAATATAAACAAATTTGTTCTTACGTACACTTGATATAACAATGGTAGTGTAAATTGAATAATATTTCTTATTCTAAAAAATATTTATTTGCTTTAACTATGTTTCATAAACTAAAAAATAAATAAATCGAAACGGCCTCTAAATTAGAGCAATGATACACAAACATCCATATGTGGCAAACTCCCATCTACACCCCTTATGTGGCATTTTTTTTATTAATTTCAATGAGGGCAATTTTGTCTATTTAAAAAGAAAAGAGGGGCAATTTTGTTCAATCAACTCTGCAACTTTCTCACTCTCTTCTCAGTCTTCTTCTCCCCCACTGGCCACCACCGACGGCCCCCCACCACCGTTTTCCGCCGTCTGAAACTTCAAATCACATCATCATCACTGTCTCTCTCAATACTCACCACCAACGTCTCGTCGTCGCCGTCATCACCTGTTCTCTCCTACGTTTATGTTCTACGCTTCTCCAAAATACAATCAGCAACAACCTTTTATACAGATTTCGAAGAACAGAGACATAGATTTCGAAAAACAAGAGATGGCGACGGCGACAAGAACGAATACGAAACGAAAGGAGGAGGACAACGGGAGGTCGTCGGTAGCGTGGCTGATGTGGTCGCCGGTGTGAGGGAGAAGAGTGGGTCGACGCCGTGATGTGGAAGAAGAGGCGGAGTTTGTGGTGGTTCTGCCGTCGGAGTTGGCAAAGAAGATGACGGAGGGGGTGGTTGTGAGGGAGGAAGAAGCTATGATGCTCGCTGGTGAAGGAGAAAGAAAACCAATTTTATGTTTTTTATTTTCTTCTTATTTTATTATTGGGTTGGAATAAGACAAAAGAAAATTTGCCACGTTTGCATTGGTGTAATGTGTGTATGGTTTAAAAGGGTGTACATGAATCTTTTTCCCTAAATTATCACTAATGGTCGATTTGTCCGGAGAGTTGCCCCTAACTTACGTGTCCCGTTGCTTTGATTTTACTTCTGATGGAAAACTTCTTAAACGGTGATAGGCACACAAGTTAGTCTTCTTTTATACTACTATGTGTTATACTATTTAATACATCTTTGATGTAGGTTCCTAATGGATATGAGTGCTTAGATGCCTATAGTGATAGAGACAACACCAATGGCAATCTTGTTGCCCACGATGGTATAGGCTCAGGTACGAAGATTTTTTATAAACACAAGTATGGAAATGGACACTAAAGTGCCCTATCTAAAAGGTACCCATTACCATCTTTATAATTGCAGGAACAAAGAAACATGTCTTCAAAGCATATATGATAGGGACTGTAATAACACACATTCTATACGTGGAAATTAATTCTATTAATTCAAAGTTATTCTTAGCCCACTATTTAGCACGTTATTCGTATATTTGTTGGACAAATACAGGTAAATAAGAAACGAGATGAATACAAAGGTTAAACATGGAAGGAATTTTCCTCTGTTTCCCTTGGATAGGAAGAGTAGATGGATTCTCAAGCAGGGCTTGTTTGTACTATAGAGGTATGATTGAATGGCTCCAACCCCCAAGTGATGTGTTGTTATCATTAATATTTGTGAAGTTTTCCATGAATTATTAATTGCAATGCTAGCTAATTTAATTAAGGGAAATGATAAATAGTAGAACTAGAAAACCTACGAAATTTCACGAATCAATGGAAACTGTATTTTTTTAGTTCTTTAAATCATTAAATAATATAGTAGTATGAGTTTAACCATAATATAATTTCTAAGCATCTATTCTATACCAATCTTGTCGGTTTCTCCCTAAAATAATTTCTTCAATATATTTTTCAAAAACAAGTTTGTAAAACAAATGAAATGGCTTTCTAAAATTTATTGTCGTCCTCATGACAAGAGCATTATTGAAAATATCTTACTAGTGTGTTTTAACTTATATTTGTTTAAATCATTCTAAATTTTTCCATAAACGAACAGGGGAAGCTGCACACTTGGATAGTGGTAATTTGCATTTCATGAATTTTTGTTAGAGAGAATTTCGCACCATTTAGCATCTCTCTTTATTTAAACATCACTAAATGAAAGAAACTTTGAAAGTGCAACTTTTGTGGCTCTTGTCTCATTGTTGTTACGATTAATCTCAAAGGCTTTCTTGATACTTCAAGTTCAAGTATCAGTCATACTTCAAGTTCCTCACAATTTTCTTCTCATCATCGCTAAAGGAAGTATCATACTATGCGGCATGCCGTCAATACTCAATGGGTTATGTTGTTTTTTTTTATTTCTTAACTGTTGTATTTGGATTTCCAAATTCTATTATCTACCGAAGTTATTACTAGGTTGAGTCACGACCAGGTCGCTCTCTTTAAGACATTTCGTGGCATTGTCCAAAATTGTGCAAGGCAGACTATCAACCACGCCGCCTTCAGGATAAAACAAGTTCAGCTACAACTGTGCGGTTAAATACTGCACTGTAGAAAATCGTTCGAGATATACACCCTTAAATATGGTACTAAGACTACTCTTTAATACCGAAACCACTTTAATATGACATTATTATCATTCTATTATGGTGTTAAGACCACTCAAATATGATGTTTCCACCATTCTAACCTTTAAGTTCTCCAAACTATCAATATGGTACTACAACCACTCAAATACGGTGTTACCACCATTTCTCCTCAAATAAAAAAAAATATTGATATAATATTTATATACCGTTAAGATCATTCTTGATTCCGATGGGACATTGTTATTCCAAATAGGAATTATGATCTTAAAAGTACTCTTTATTTCGAAGGGACATATATTACCGAAAAGACTGTTTTTAAGACCTTTCTTAGTTCTGAAGGGACATTATACCGTATAGGGACTAAGGTCTTAAGAACACTCTTAATTCCAAAGGGACAGAAGAAAGGAGATGAGGAGAAGAATAACTCGTTAACACAAGCTGGAGGGAGAAGAGAGAAAGAGTTCCCGACAACTCAATGAAACTCTTTGGTGTCTTTTTTTAACTGAGTGGAGTCCTCTATTTATATAGAGATTCTGTAATTGTTTTAGTAAAAATTGCGACAGCAGTTACTCTAATGGATAAGCTTAAAATGGTGTTTATCCATTAATCAGTTCAACAACATTTGTGGATAGGATCAAAAGAAACAAATCCACAAAAGTTGAGGAAACAAACTATTGGATTTGAATGAAGAAAATATAAGAAATTTAATTAAATTCTTATTCTTATCACTACCACCATAAGCTAAATTTATGGGAAGTGATATTCTCGAATAAAAATAATCATTACTATTATTTTTATCATTATCAAGTATTTAAAATTAAATACCGCAATTTAAACACTGTAATGTGTGTGTTCTATTTTATGTGGGACCCCCACACTATATTTTTTTAATTCACACAACATTATATCAAAGTATAATTACTTTGTGTTTAATCTTCCAATTTATTTTCCAACATCACACTAATATTCCAATAATCCCCCACTTGAATTTAAAAAATGGTTTCCATAGTAACGTCAAAACGTTTCTATAAGGTTGCTAATAAACAAAGGTGTCGCCTACAACTTGAACCTTTGCATAGCGAATAATATTCCGATTAACAAGAGTTGCTTACAGCATTGAACTCTATCTCAAACATAGAACCCGCGCACAAACCTTTTCCTAAGGTGTATTCTGAAAGCCCGTGCGTTTATGGCTCTGCACGTCTATCCCAGTTTTAACGAACGCTCTAGGTATTCTGTCCCGAATTCCATAGGGACCGGCCTTAGTTCCACATTCGTATAGGTGAGTCTATCAAGAGTATTCCTGTAGCTATGTACTCCACTCAACATAGAGTATAGATCTCATTAAGAGTTTCTATCATCTCATCCTTCTGTCGCTGCAGGATTCATTCTTTCTTAATTTTTTTCTCATAGCATGTTCTATCACTCATGACTTGTTATTACCCATTGAACCTATTTCTTGGGATCTCCAGTCATGTAGGTCGGGTTACCATCACTTGTGATCTTTTGGGCATTAGTCTCATCCTATTGGATGTGTTTAAGACTTTCTTTTTAGTAGTTCCTTTCATCAAAGGATTGACTAATTCTTTATCAGTACGTATTTGATCTACTTTAACCGTTCATTTTGAGAGTAGCTAGCTCTCTAATCCTTTATGTGTTCGTGCCTTAATTATCGTCTCTTTCCATTGTACTAACGATTCTCAATTTTTGTAAATAGCTGCAGTACTATCACACTGAATTAACACTTCTGGAAACGGTTTTATCCACTAAGGATTCTCAACTAGCAAGCATCTTATCAACTTGCTTCTTCACTAGTTTTCTCTAGTGTTCTCATCTCAGATTCATTTCATAGTGGACGGAGTCAATATTATTTGTTTCAACAAACAACTCCCCCAGTGATGCTCAATGTGTAGCCATTGGTCGCTAAATACTCATATGAATGATGTTCTAGTTTATATCTTGTACCATCTAAATACTCTGATCTGTTTTCAGTCCAGAGTCTCCATTCCTAAAACAACGCAAAAAAAAAGTAGTCACTTCGAATCTTATCTAATATGAGACGGTTCAACTAGTTTTAAAATAAATGATCATTTTTCTTACATGTTCAAGAAGGTTGAGGGAGTGTTCTGGATCAGAAAACCCCTTATTCTTTTTCCCACTGATTATCTCCAATACTAATACACCAAAACTAAAGACATATGATTTTATAGAGCAATGGCCATGCGCACAGCATACTTCGGAAGCATGTAACCCCTGCAAATATTGTATGAAGAGTAAGTAGACAAAAGGAAGGAAAAATAAACTCACAAAATGTCCACTAAGCACATATAGAAGGTACTTACCATGTTCCGACCATTTTCTTAGTTTTGGCTTCAATTTGATCAACCCCAAGTATTCGAGCCAGACCAAAGTCGGAGATTTTTGGATTCATATGGGCATCTAGTAGGATATTGCTAGTTTTCAAATCTCTAAGAATAATTCTCAATCTTGAGTCATGGTGAAGATAGAGAAGACCTCTAGCAATGGCAGCAATAATGTAGGAACGTTGAGACCAACCCAAAAGCTTGCTTCTTGTTTCATCTGCTTAATTTCACTTATATGTTTAGCATACCATTGACTTAATCAAAAGGCTTTAGTGGTGAATTATATAAAGATTGTTAGAGTGTTAAGTTAAACGCCAAAGACACTAACCAAAGATGTATTCGTAGATCAACATCTTTTCTCAACAAAGAAATTCAGGTGAATTAGTTAGTTAGGGTACTAATTCACACTGACCTTTGGCCATTATATATAGAAGTTCAGGTGGAAGCTACAAAGAAATTCACAAGTTCACTCTCTAAATTACATATAAACATTATGTTTGGAAGCTATATTAGTATACAGATTTTATTGATATGAACCTTCATATACTATCTTGCCTCAAAATATGTAAGTGACATCTGATTTGAGGATGGCGATGTGGCTTCACTTGAAATATTTCCAGTATAAAATCCAGGAGCCTTCGGCTGGTTTTTGTTGTACACATAACAACCCAACATGTATGCATCTTATGACTTCAGAAGAAATGCACATCTCAAATAAATGTGTGTCTAGTAGTTCCAATGGGATGTTTTCAATCCAGAGTCTCCAAGCCTTAAGCAATGAAATTTAAGTAGTTACACACTTTGAATCTATCATGACATGAGACAATCTAAATAAGTGAAATTATAACAATTATACATACATGTCCAAGAAGATTGAGAAAATATTCTGGGTCAAAAACATCCTTAATCTTCCCACTAATTATCTCCAATATTATTATGCCAAAACTGAACACATCGGATTTCATTGAGTAACGACCATGCACTGCATACTCTGGTCTGGAGGCATGTAACCACTAAAAGTATTGTGTGAATAGAAAATATAAACACAATTACACATAATCTAGTTACTGAGTACAAAAAGAAGGTAACTTACTATGTCCCGACCATTTTTTTTATTTTTTGGCTTCAACTTCATCTCCCCCAAATGTCCGAGCGAAGCCAAAATCTGAGATTTTTGGGTTCATATGAGCATCTAATAGGATATTGCTAGTTTTCAAATCTCTATGTATAATTCTGAGTCTAGAGTCTTGGTGAAGATAAAGAAGTTCTCTAGCAATGCCAGCAATAATGTGGGAACGGTGAGTTTAGGGCAGGAACTTGCTTCTGTTTTCATCTGGTGAATTCAACAAAACCGTTTAGCTTACAATTTGCTTTATTTATCTATAGGCTTTCGTAGTAATTATAAAAATGTTTTGATGTTTAAATATCAAAGGCACGAACCAAAGATGAAGTAGTCTAAGCTCTTGTTGGGCACCACACATTGCATAATTATCACATGAATCTTCCGCGCCGGTATAGATAACTATCCTTGAGCTTGAATGACTTGTCCAACATAAAGCCTGCAAATTTCCTTTAAGGGACAGTCTATATACGCAAATCATTGATCTATTGACGACTTCATATCGATGATACACTTCTTTGTCAGTTAAGACAGATTCATTTCTTATCTTTTGTTTAAATGGTTGTGTTGGATATCCAGTAAAAGAACGACCATTCCATGATCCTATTCTCAACTTTATGGCAGATCCCTTCTTAATAACTGCTAGCAGATATCCTCTGAGGTCGATATTAGTAGTGTATTCTCCCTTGGCTGGAACATCTGTACTTTTCCACGACGATTGCATCCTGTTTAGACCAGTTACTAAGTTCCATCCAATCTTCATTCCCGGGCCCCGGCATAAATGTATCACATGGATAATCAAAACTCTGCCACAAAATATTTTCCTCATTTCTTGTATCCTGTCCCATTTTTAGCACAAGATTTCCTGTGTCCAAGAGTTGTGTCATTATTGAACTATTGACGACTTTGTTGGATACGTTAGACGACCAAACAATGCTGTTTGTAGAATTGAGAATAACGAGAACACCATTTTCATTGAGTTTCAAGACTCCTGAGTTATTGTCCACCGGTGTTTCCCTGTTAGCCACCCATACGGCTGTAAAAGGGGTTAAATTCTTGTACCACATACCAAAATACCAAAATTTTGAATTTCCAGGACTGAAGAAGCCCATTTCAAAAGTTCCATTAGCCGAAACTAATGTCTGGCCATCTCGAATAGATTGATTCACGGCTAAACTGTCAAGTGAAGTGCTTGTTCTCATGAAGGAAATCAAAAAGAACAAACAGAATAACAGTTTGATGGTATCAATCATTTTTTATATTTAATTTCTAAGTAACTTTTTCTGTACTGTATAGATAGACAATAAGGGTGTGAGTTTTGATGCGGATGTGTTGTTCCTTGTTATAGAAGCGAGAAAATGGACCTATTGAGATTCATGTATTTACTGCTGTGACCAAATTTTCCTTACCAGTTAGAGACCATAATAAATAGAAATGAAATAAACACAACTTGGTTAAATTCATTTTAGTACTAATCCCTTTTTGAATTGAGCCCGTTAGAGACAGAGGGATTAGTATTTTCAGAAGTTGAGCCCGTTTGAATTGACCTTTTTTTTTAATCAACGGATTGACTTATTTTTAAGTATATGAAAAATAGTTTATGCAAATAAATAAATTTTTATGTTAATTTATAAGTTAACATTAATAAAAATTGTATGTTTATAAACTGTTTTTTCATAAACTACCTTGACAAACTTATGAATAATACATAAATTTTTTATATATTTGCATGAACTCTATATTTGAAACAAAGTCACCTAAAAATGGCTTTGATCGGCACAAATAATTAGTATTTTCGCTCGATCTATATTTTTAATTTTGCATGTAACACAACAACATGGATATCACAATTTCTTCGTAGACTTCATAATAATTTAGTTTGGAATATTAAATAACAATCTCAAAAAAGAATTTAGTATGGAATATTAGCATATAAAGAAAAAGAGAAGTTACTTAGCTTGCAGCACAAGTTACTTCTTAGCTATCTTAATTTCACTTTGTAATTTCATTTGCATTTTATTTACATGTAGTTAGTTAGAACAATTAGCATGAGCTGACACTATATGTATCATTGAACCAAATTGAATCATAACAGAATTCTTCTTTTCTTCTCCCAGAGTGGAATTTTGCTCTGATGGAAGAGTCAAAGAAAAAAAAAAGTTTGAAATAACTGCCACCACCATCGTTATGCCACTTCAAACCTTGCACCAACACTGAATCTGCATATCAAACAAATACTAGAAATAAATAAATAACTTTTTTATGAATCGAAAGGGGCAAAAACCACACTATCAAGAAAGCTAGAAATAAGCAAGTAAAATAACTTGTTCATACTTTTTAGGGTTCTCCTAATTTTCTTTGAATATAAACTACCGGTGTGAAGCAGTTTTAAAGTGACAAACAATGAAAATTCATTATTTTTTCCACAACATCCCACTTTATTCTTATTAATATGTCAAAACAGATGACTCTTGATTTAAAAATTAATGTCAATACAGAGGACTCTTGTTGTTTACACCAAAAGTAGTTGCCCCTTAATCTCATCAAATAAATCATTTTTTCTCGTTAATATCTATTTCATTATTTTCCCGTCAATGCTTATCACACGTAAACAATCATTGAGTGTGTCACAAAAAACCATGGAGTGCGTCTTCTGTTGGTAATTTCAAGGGACAAACTAACTAACGAAAGATATATTCGATGAACAAATTAATTAAAAAAGATACATCTTGGGATCAAACCGACCAACGAAATACATATCCAGATTATTATTATTTTGGTATTATTGATACATATTATGGCTGCGTACAATACACCAAATGGTGGGACCTCTTCTCGGACCCTGCGTATGCGAGAGCTTCAGTGCACCGGGTTTCCCTTTATTATTGATACATATTAAAGATCTGAAATAGTTGTTATCATGTGACTGTAAGGTCACGGGTTCAAGTCCTGGAAACAGCCTCTTGTATAAAAACAAGGTAAAGCTGCGTACAATACACCAAATGGTGGGACCCCTTCCCGGACCTTGCGTATGCGGGAGCTTCAGTGCACCGGGTTGCCCTTTATTATTGATACATATTAAAGAACTGAAATAGTTGTTTACTCGCTACTAACTCAATCAGTGCAGAAAATTATAGCACATAATCTTATCAGTCAATACTCCCTACAAAATCAAGATTTTCCTCATCCACCGGAAAATTATGAAGATTGAATCAAATAGTATATAACAAGAGACATAAACAAGGCACTCATTATGAAGAGCGCATCCAGATGGAGAGAGACAAAAAATGAAGCAGAAAATCAATACCTAGATAGTTAAGCTTGCCTAATGATATCAAGTCTGGCAGGTGGAGAATTTCGAAGTAGGAACTTCACAATTTTTCTTACTTTCCCATTATATATGTTGTCATCTGTTTCTACTTCCACTTTCAATGACTTCAATCTAACAAAGCAAGGAGGTTGAACACTCATTGAACCAGTATTTTTGAGAGCCTATATAAAAAGAGTTAATTGGATACATTCTAATGAGTGAATATTTGAAAGAAAAGATTGTTTATTTATTGGGAAGTTTTTGGCATAAGGACGGATATTTCATAAGAAACATCAAAAATAAAGAGGAGAAAAGATTTTAAAGTAACTTACACATAGCATCTGAACAAGGGTTTTAAAACGGAGTGTCATTATCTGAACATTAGCAAGTAATTGCAACCAACTAATCAAGACGGAATCTTCATGCGGTCTGTAATAATAAGTGTAATCAATATTTACTTCTTCTAGAAAAGGTAGATTGTGTGTAGACGGTGCGTTGAAAGTAGGACGACCACTGGCAGTAAGAGAAGTAAGTTTTGGAGTACAAAGCACAACTTTGTAACTGTGAGCTTCATCGTACACGTAGTTACTACCTACGGTCAAACTAGAAACATTAGAATTGGATATACATAGCACTTGTGCATCGTCCTGTAAATAACAACAAATAATGACCAATGTATCCAACATGTTACAGGCTGAAAAGGGCTCAGCACGGCCATCATCACTAGTAGTGAAAGTGAGACACCGAAGATGCAAGGTTTTCAATGATGGCAAGTTCAACAATTTTGGAAATGTTGTCTTACCACTATTTGAGCCATATATCTGCCAAAAGCCAAGCTTAAGATATGTCAAAGAACGACGGTAAAATATGGAAGGGGGCAATTCAAGATCACTAATTTTCCTTACTCTGGCATAGACTGTGAGTTGCTGCATATTATGTGACAATGCAGCATATCTCATGACCTCTAGGAGTGTAGTTTTAGGCTCAAAATCTATGCGATCCTCGTGCTCAAAATCTAGGCTATGAAGGGGAATAGAGTGATTGCGACCAGACAAAATCTGGGACACAAATTTGCAGAACATATCACTATTGTCAGGGTAGGAATGATGGAACTTTAGATTAGTGAGATGTTTCCAAAGGTCCTTCCATCGTTTAGACAGGACACAAGTCTGAACACATTGTTTTATGTTCATAGATTCAATGATATGAAGAAGGACATGGTCAGGAAGGTCACTGAGTCTGTCTGTTTCTGCAACACGTTTATTTTGTCTTTCCATCTTCAATACTCCTTTGTTTCTTTATCTTCAAGTGACCTAACAAAGTTACAGGAATAATTCTTAAAAGTAAAAAATAATAACAAAAACACCTTTAATACTAAGTTATAAAAACAGAAATACTAGTGAAACTCCTTTGTGGAACCCTTTTGAATCTCATTATTACCTCTGTTTTTACAGGACCCTAAGCAAAATCTTAATTCATTTGTTTTTACATGTTGTTTAGCCAAATCCTTATTAAGTGGTAATTAAATTTTGGACTCCTATATCTAAAATCGCTATTGTTTCAAACAATCAAGAAACAGAAGTGCATAGATTACAGGAGCATCTATCCTTAGAAGCAACCATAAACAAATGAAATTAAAGATACGAAATTACAGTTTCTCACCTCTCAATTCGACTTCCTTCAATTATCGGATGGATGTATAGATGAAATGAGATCCAGTCGGTGTCTCTGCTTTTTTGGTACGGCGATATGTGAGAGAGAAGAGAGAGAGAGAGAGAGAGAGAGAGAAGTTGCGTAATGTTATACGTCCCTTGTATAATGTACGCGTGCGCTAGATTTGTTTTCTGAAAATCCTAGATACGGTTTTTTTTTTGTTTTTTTTTTAAGGATGTTTGTTTTCGGAATTAACTTTTTGAATTCATTTTAAGTTCTTAGGAGTTTTCAAACAGAAGAACGATCGAAAACAGGATGAAAACGTAAGATTTAGCACCATAAGTTTTGCCTCAGGCGTCAATTGCGCATAAGGCAGTATTGCCACTGCCTATGGCGCCATGCACGATTGCGAGCATAAATTGCCTGCAACTTGTTTTCCAAGCTGATCGATGCAAAAAGCCTAATTTTTTTCTCTTAAACCATAAGTAATCATTTGCTATAAATAGTGACTCTGACACTCATTATTATTCATTAAGAACACTAACGGTTCAAGCCAAGGGTCAAACATCAGAGTTTCAAGACAAGATTTCTTCCTTCTCTTGTTCTCTCTAAGGTTCTTTTTTTGTTGTTTTGTTATGATGTATGTAGTCATGAGAAACTAAACCTCTTTATCAAAGTTTCAAGATGAACCCCTTCCTATTTGTTGGATTCTATTAATAAAGTTTTCATTCAGTTTATGTTTTTATTGTGCCCGATTTAAATTAGCCCATGCTTGTTCGTTAATGTTTTTTCGACAGAGAACTCTACATCTTAATATGGAAAATTGACTCGTAGATTAAAAGTAAGACCAACAACCCAAAATTATATTTGTTCATTGAACGTTCTAATTACTTGTTTCTTAAATTGGTTAATGAAATTAAAGTTTGAAACCTAACCATTACTACTCTCTTCTTTGGACAACGTCGTACGTAACCTAGGTTAATGCGATATATAGTTGTTGTGTGAAGCTTTGTATGAGTTTTACCCATTGATTTCAGTAAATCATAAGTAGGCACCACATAGTTGTTTGTTTCTTCAGTTAATTCCAACCAAGACAAAGGGGGATTCAAGGATTCTCTAATTACCATTAATAATCTGAATCAAAAACTTAATCTTGCATTAGACAGGGCAATTTAACTCTGCAACTCTATTCAATTTTATTTTACTTTCACCCTTGGAAATAAGTTTTATTAATTGCTAAGTTGAACGATAATCCCTGTGGAGAACGATAAACTTACTACTTTATTAATTGCTACGATTTGGTGCACTTTCCTATTTCGTCCATCAATGAGCGTAGTAACGTCACTGGATTCTTCAATCGAACAAACAACATAGTTGAACTTTGAAGTCATATAACACAAAAATTTCTCCACAATTAGAATTTAATTGATAAAATTATTTTTAAATCATACGTAAAAATGTTTCTTTTTAAAGTTTCAATCCATTGAATACACAATTTTCAAGATTTTTTTCTTTGGACAGATTGGGTAGTCTCATGGGCTAATTCTGAGATAATTATAAATAATTGGTAAAATGATGAATTCTAGCCACTAGGTTACCTACCTGACGAGAAAAAATGATGGATTAATTAGTAAAATGTAACGGTATAATTATAAATTTTGATTTAATAAAAAATAATTGGTAAGGAAAGGGAAAAATTAAAGGTATAATTATAAAGATGGTCGGCTAGGATTGATGAAGTTTGTTTCGCTCACTAATTCTTCTTAATTCATTACTTTTTTCAAGATTTGGTAAATTAAGGGAATAATGAGAATTGAAAATTTTGATATGTGAAGATCATAAAAATGTTTCAAGTTTATTGAAGATGATTTTGATTGTTGGGATAAGCTTCTAATGTATGCTAAATACCAGGTGAAACCTGAAAACAAGGTATAAGATAGAGTAGAGAGGTATGAGATTAAAGAAAAAAGAGGGAAAAGTGATTATTGAACCGTAAAATGTTTATTCAACTTGTGATTGAATAATTCTTAATACAATATGTCTCTTATATGAAAGTGAGAAAAACACAAGAGGGGGGGGGGGGGAGGGGGTTGAATTGTGTTTGCTTTTTCTCCTATTGAAGTCACTGGTCAGAAGCAGTTAGATTACAGCTTCTGAAGTGATGTTCAGATTCTAAATGCAGCGGATAAAAAGACACACACACACACACACACACAGAGAGAGAGAGAGAGAGAGAGAGAGAGAGAGAGAGAGAAGAAAGACACAAAGCAATTATACCCTTGCACTTCCAAGGAGAGTTCACTAAGAATGTAATATTTGATTACAAATGCTCATTGCTAAAACTAGCAAGAGACTTCAAACTACTCAAGCACAACTGCAAGAGATTTCCTATGCTCAAGAATTAAATCAAGAGACTTCCTATGCTCAAGCAAAACTGCAAGACACTTCTAATCAAACAGAAATACAAAGAAATTTGTTTGAGTTTGAACACTTGATATACAATCAGTGGTGTTCACAATACAAATTAGATACAGACTCTTTAAGACTTTAGAATTTCAGCTCAAGCAAAACTGCAAGACACTTCTAATCAAACAGAAATACAAAGAAATTTGTTTGAGTTTGAACACTTGATATACAATCACTGGTGTTCACAATACAAATTAGATACAGACTCTTTAAGACTTTAGAATTTCTAAGATATGAAAGTTGATAAGAAATTCTAAGTGAACTTTGATAAGAAAGACACAAAACAATTATACAGATTCCTTCCACAAACCGGAAGTAGTCCTGTCCCCCTTGCACTTCCAAGGAGAGTTCACTAAAATGTAATATCTGATTACAAATGCTCACTGCTAAAACTAGCAAGAGACTTCAAATTACTCAAGCACAACTGCAAGAGATTTCCTATGCTCCTGAACACAATCAAGAGACTTCTATGCTCAAGCACAACTGCAAGAGACTTCTAATCAAACAGAATTACAAAGAAAAATGTTTGAGGTTAAACACTTGATATACAATAAGTGGTGTTCACAATACAAATCAGATACAGACTCTTAAGACTCTAGAATTTCTAAGATATGAACTTTGATAAGAAATTCTAAGTGAACTTTTGATGCAAAACAATTTCAGCAGAGGTTCAGCGCTTTTAAATTGTTGTTGAGTCCCTTACAATTCTCTAAGTCTTCACTCCTTTATATATAGGTGTGAAAGAGACGTTGTGATTTGCTAGCACATCAAAAAGATTCGTTTGAAGCTTTGATCAATCACCAATGATCTTTTGTCTGATATGGTTATTGTCCTATGAAGGATCAATTTCAAATCCATTCCAAGTCTGAAGGAACATTGTTGCAGGCGTAGCTGTTATTCTTGTCCTGTAGCAGAGACATACTCTATGTAGTAGAGGTAGTGGTTGTACACTTCGTACAATTGTACTTTGTCAACGCTCTTCAAAGAACAAGCATCCAATGCCTTCAAATCCATTTGAACTAGTCGTTGCTTTACTCTTCTGGTCTTCTGCCATGCTAGGCGTGATTAAATCCTTTGAACAACCTTTGAAGCTTTAAGTCTCTCATCTTCTGAAGAAAATTTTCTAAGTGGGGGAGAGTTGTAACGCCCTACTTTTAATATTTAATATTTTATTAATTTTTTGTATTTTTAGTGTATTATTATTTGATTTATAATATATATTTTGATGAAATATGCTAATATGTGTTATTTGGTGTAAAAATATATTTTTTATTTTGTGTAGAAATATATATGTTATTTTGTGTGGAAATATATATGTTATCCAACATAGAAATATATATGTTATTTTGTATGGAAATATATATGTTATCTAGTATAGAAATATATTTGTTATTTTGTGTGGAGATATATTTGTTATTTGGTTTATTATTATGATTATTGTTAAGTCGGGGAGAAGTATAATATTATTAGAAATAATAAGATAATAGGGAAGAGAGTAGTTTTTGGTGCGAAGAGTAATTATAAATTAGGTTAAGAGTCAGTAAGAGTTTAGAAAACATAACACGTTCAATTTTTGGAGAAAAGAGGAGAAAGAGGAGAACTCAGAGAGAACCCTAGGAAAGAAGAACGCTGTTGTTGATTTCAGAAACCAATTTAAGGTAAGGGTGGGACTAACCTTCATTAATATCAATTTGTAAGTCATAGAAATTAATCGTTGTTGTAGTTTTTAAGAATTTGGGAAATTAGGTTAAAATCAATAAAGATGGTAGAAAATGTATGAATTTCATGAATTAACGAGAGAAGTGATGTCTAAGCTGTAGAATAATCATAGGTAGAGTTTCCTTATCAATTTGGGGATTTGGGTTGATGAAATTAGGGTTTTTGGGGTGAAAACTGGTATATTCCTGTAGAGTTGTCTATCGCAACTCGCCACAGCGAGTAAACCTACTTGCCTCGCGAGCTGCACAGTTACAACATCGCCTCTTTCGTGTTCTTGCGTCTTGTTAACCCATTTATGTTTCGAACTGGCTTTTGGTGTAAACATAAAAGATGTAGATAATTGAGTTAGCTTTCTAATGGCTTTGGAGTGACTTGAAAATGTTATGTGAATCTTGAGTTATGATAAAAACACTCCAAGTGTGTTTTAGGAAAACCATCCTCTATTTCGCATTCGTGTGTCTTTTTCACCCGTTTTTGTTTTGAACTGGCTTCTGGGGTAAGCATGGAAGTTGTAGATAATTGAGTTAGATTTCCAGTGGCTTTGGTTTGATTTGAAAATAATTCTTAGTTTTTGAGTTATGATGAAAATACTCCAGGGAGGTCTTAGTGAAATTTTATGAAAATTAACCCAAAACTTATGGATTGTCTCTAAACTTCAAGCTTGTGTACTATGAGTTTAATTAAGGTGTTTATGAGTATTTAACCTATGTTTTAATGAATCTAACTTGGTTTTATGTGAGTATATTTGATTGATGAATATGATGCTATATGGTGTTGTTCGTGATTTAATATTGAATTATGAAGTTGATGTTGTTGTTTTAAGATGGTGTTGTTGCATTTGAGTCGTGTCGTTGCATTGAGTCGTGTTGTTGCATAGCATAGTCAGCGATGGGGGCTAAATGCCTGACATGTCCTTTTATGACCTTAGCGATGGGGGCTTAATGCCTGACAGGTCCTTTTTGACCTTAACGATGGGGGCTTAATGCCTGACAGGTCCTATTTGACCTTTAGCGATGGGGGCTTATGCCCTGATGGTACCACATGGATATTGCATTGTCTAGTCGATGTGCTGTTAAGATGAGTTGTTGTCGTTGCTTTGTAGAGTCGTCATTGCATAATATAAATGATGATTATTGAGAAGTTGTTACTGATGATGTTGCTGTTGTTGTTGATGATGTTGGTGTTGTTGATGTTGTTGTTGTTGTTGTTTTACTTTTATTAAATGATGATTTATGTGATGTTTAATTAATGATGGTTGTATGTATTGTTGATTACCTTTTATGAATTGTTACCTGCTATTAATGAATGTGAAATCTCACCCCTTCTGCTTGGAAATGTTTCTCTTCGTATGAGTAACTTGCAGGTAACGAAGAATAGTGCAGTTGTGAGTAATCTCTGTCGTGTCGTCTAGGATGCTCTGATACGTAACGGGATGGGGATTGTTTTATTGCATGTTTCCTTGTTACGTATTTCCTATTTAATGATGTTGAACTATTTTCATGAGAACTATTTAAGATATTGATGTTGTGACCTTTAGGAGCCAAAAGTTGTTATAAGATGTTAAAAACTATTCCGCTGCATGATTATTGGATTTTTATAAAGACAGATTGTTTTAATAAATAGTACTTTTATTCTATTTATATTGTGGAATTTTCTAAGTTGAATGTGATGCTCCGTTTATGATGAAAAACTCTGATATTCTTTATATTTATTTTATCTTGGGAAAACAGGGTGTTACATTTAGAGAGTGCAACTAAGGTTGGGCTTGTTTCTAGAACATCTCCATCATCTGTTTCATCAATCTGTTTGTTTCTTCTGCTTGTTGCTTCATATCCCTTTTGAAGTCTTCATTGCTTCTAATGAGGTTCTCTTCTCTGACTCTGGCTTCTTCTAATTTTGCTTCTGTAGAGGCCTTGTATTCAAGCAGTAAAAGCTTCTAGTCAAGAAGTTCTTTCCTCAACTGCTTGTTCTCTCTTTATAACTCAACATTCCTTTGCACCAAAGCTAGTTCTGTAGAGACTGGATTGACATTTAACTTTGACAACCAGTTGAGATTCAGCTCTCTTGGATGTATTCATGTTGAAGCTTTCCTTTCTCTTAGTAGCATAGAGGAGTTCACACCCAAGTTCTTAGAACTTGCACTTCTTGCAGATTGTTGTCAACCCCTTTCAGCCGCTCTTGAAGCTTGTTTTGAGCAGAGTTTTGAGCATCAAGACATAATCTCTGAATTTCAGTCAAGACATAGTCTACTCTTTCTTTCAATCTCTTCCACTACTTCTCATAGCTGTCTTCATTAATCATATTATTTCTTGCTTGAACCATGTTGTTCAGCTCCTGAAAAATATTCTCACACACATCTGCTAGAATAGTAGAATCTAGAAACAGGGTGGGTGGAGAAGGGACATTTGTTTTGGCAGGATCACAAGGTTGAATGGCTAAGCTATAAGATGAGGGTTGGTCATTTGTGGCGGTGTCAGGTTCAACAACAATGTTGGTTTCAGGTGATTGGTTAGATATGACTTGTTCAAGAATAAATGGTTCAGGAACATCTGGTTCAGAAACAAATAGTTCAGGAACATCTTGTTCAGTGTGAATACGATCAAGAATAAGTACAGAGTCTGTATTGATTGATGAGGCCAATTCTAGGTTAGGTGTTTGTTGATGGGGGCTTTCTGTCATAACTTCATCAGAAGCTATGTCAGAGGCTTTCTCTATGTTTGCCTCATAACCAGGTAATTCACCTGAGTAATGATTCATCAGGTCCTGAATGATTGATGGTTCAGAAGTTTGAGTTGTTTGGGTTGGAGAGTTAGGATGAGATGATGATACATTAATGTTTGCAGAATTTGACCATGTATAATCAACTGCACCCTCTGTATCAGCAGGAATATATTCAATAGGTTCAATCATAGGTGGTTGTAATGGGTGATTAGCAGGTAGATTCTTGCAAGCATCAATCCTTCTTTGTTGCATGTCATGTAACCTTTCTTCAACATAAGGATACATGAGAACAAAGGTATCATAATCTGGCTTTTTCTGTGTTTTGGTGGCTGGTGATGGGGACAAGCTTTTATTGAGGTTACCATATACTCTGTTAAGTGGAATATAATCCATATTAGATGAGGTTGATGAAGATGATGAGAGGGAGGCTGGACTAGACCTAGTGTCAGAGGAAGTACTAGATTCTATATTGACTATTTCAGCAGTAGTGTGTAGAGAATCAGTATTACGTTGAGGACCTTTTGAAGCAACAACTTCTGAGCAACCATCTTCCTCTAGAACAACCTGAATACCTTCCACCATATCATCAACCACTGTCATCTGCTGCAGGTTCTCTATAAGCTCTAATCCCAGTTGCGCAACTTCAACTGTAGATTCTCTTGCTAGAACTTCAGCAGGTATCTTGATTTCTTTAGCCAGCTGAAGTGCTTTCTCCACAGTAGCATCAACTTCCTTCTTTTTCCTTACTTCTCTTGTCACAAGCTCTATTGCTTCTTCAATTTCTTCTTTAGGAGCAAGCTTTAACTTTCTGAGCACATGCTTCCTTTTCCTTTTAGGAATGGAGGGTTGAACAGGTTGAGCAGGTTAAGGTGGTGAAGGATCAGCTCCCTTCCCACTTTTGGTTCTTTTGTTCAAGACCTTAACAGGTTCTAGATCCTGAACTTCTTCTTGAATTGTTGACAAGGAAGAACCAGTTGTTTCAGCAACTTTGGCTTTCTTGGATTTCTTGGGAGGTTCTTCAGAAGCATCATCAAGATACTCAGCTTCTGTAAGTGCTCTTTTCTTTGACTTTCTACCCTTTGCTACTGACAGAGCACCACCATACATTTGTTCTGGTATATCCTCCAATTGGATAGTCTTTCCAATGGTTTGCAAATGATCATGAATGAAGTATAATTGTACATCTAATGGATTGGAGGAAAGCTTTCGATAAGATTGGATATAGTTGTAGATTCCTTCATATCTGCGTCCAACTTCTTGTAATCCTCCTTTCTGATTAACTTCATATGCCTCAGAGTGCTTCCATTGATTACTTTTCCAGTAACTGTGCCAAGGTGTTTATCAGTGAAGACCTTTGTATCACTCAATGTAACGCCTTATTTCTATTAAAGCGATAAATCATGCAATTATAATAAATAATTAAGAAATAGACGTCACGTCTTCGAATAATCCACAATAGACATGCATAGAATATCTCAACATAAAACATCACAGCGGAATATCAACATACACTCCAATAATATAGCCATGTCATCAAACTCCGGAAATACATCCAAATAATAAATAAATTCCAACAACAGATAAAATCCAAAAACATAATAAAATAAAAAAAACGTCGTCCTTGATCATAGCCTCTCTGAGGCACGGAAAACGAAATAAACGGAGGATGCTCTTGCAACCCTCCTAGCAACTCACCAAGCAAAGCGAATCAACTAATCCTGCACGCCGTCTACCCATCCATACAAATAGGTAGGCGGTCCACTACAGACCATTGGGGGTTAGCTTCACATCAATCATATTCGAAAAGATAAATAGGATTAAATAAACATAAATATTTCATCGTTCATAAATTATCATCAACAATATTTGCACAAGTATAAGATTCATCAATTGCAAATAATCACCAAGCACCCAAATACACCAACATGTAATTCACATCGAGCACATAAACATTTATGACACATCCTAAACATGCAATGTGCCTAGATCGACTCTAGACACGTGTGGTACCAAATCACCTTCGAGGTCGTCACCCCTGATGCCAACAGAACATCATTGTCAACGACTATAATTTCAACGGCTATATGGATACAAGTATCCGGTCAACGGCAATATGGATGTGAACATCCGACTCAGCATGTGTTGCGTGAACATATGACTCAATCAACTATGCATACATTCACCACATTTTCAACGGCTATAAGAGTACATGCTTTCACCAAAAATTCAACACCAATAGCATGTAAGAAAATTCACCAACAACATATATGAACATAACATATATAAACACCAACAACATCACCAAGTAGTTCAACAACTCCATGTCATTCTCACAATTGAAGTAAAGGAGAAGATACACCACATCATGATAAACATCATATTCAACACCCATCAATCATTCATACATCTTTGTTTATTCATAACAAACCATTCATGAAAGAATTTCAAAGTAAACGGGTTCAATCAATATTTTCGACCAAGTTCGTATAATATATTTCACAACTTTGAACAATTGAGGTCAATGAACCAAAACAAAGCAAAACAATTCAATTGCCTCAACTATGCATGCACACTAATCACTTATGAGTGTAGGTGTAAACACATGTGCGTTTCACCGGCCAACTACTAAGAAATCTCTCAAATCACAAAGTTCGTCTCATAATGCCACTTTTCTAAATAGTATTCATTTTCAAAGAAAACGAATTAAATCTCAATGAAATAAAATCAATACCATTTTTAGTAACCACATAAACAACATACATACTTAACCCTACATCATTCACTTGAGAAAAACAAGTTTCGGAAAAATCGGCGTTCTTGGACATTTTCCAAAAGTTAAGTTCATTTCATAAATTCATGTCCAATTTGACTTCAATGATGTCCCAACAGGATTAGATGTATAAACAGTGATCAAACAAGTCAAAAGAAACATTCTAGGAAGTTCGGATTGGTCCTCAAGTGCACTAAGCGAAAAATTAAAAGTTGCTGAACAGGGTGCTGCTCGCTTAAGCGAAGGGTTGCTCGCTTAAGCGACCGACTTCCAGTAGCTTTTGGGCTCGCTCGCTCAAGCGAACTGTGTCCAGAACCCACTAGTTACGTTCGTTTAGAGCTCGCTTACAGCTCGCTCAAGCGAACTCTATCCAGAAGCTACTAGGCACGCTCGCTTGGAGCTCGCTGATGGCTCGCTTAAGCGAACACTCATCAGTTCTGTCAAAAATTTTCGGGTTTCAAACCCTTTTCACCCAAAATCCCAAATTTTGATATTTCCCAACCCAAAACTCGTTCCAAATAATGTTTATAGGTCATATACATGAAAATATACTCAATGATGCATAAAACTTGAGATTAAAACATCATTTCATCAAAATTCAACAATTCACCAAACTTTCACAATTTTTCGACAACAACAACAATTCACAAATAGGGATACTCATTATATCAATTCACCAACAACATGTTCCAAAACAACATCAAAAACAAATAATCATGAATTCACTAATAATTCAACAACCACAACTCATTCTTCATCAATTTTACACAAAAACATAACATACCCACATATATAACTTTTGGCATGTAAATTCATCATCAACAACACAATTATCATTCAATTCACATACATGAACATACCATCAAAATCTAAGCACGAATTTCTACAATTAAAACTTAAATAATCACTTAAACAAATAATCACTTATCAAATAAGCACTTATGAGAAATGGGTAGAAAAAGATTATGCTTGAACACTAGCCCCCTTACCTCTAACTCCAAAAATTCAAGCCTAGGCCTCACTTTAGCTCTAAGATTCTTCACCCTCTTCAAGCCTCTTTCTCTTCAAACTCTCTGTTCTTTTTTCTCCAGCCTTTCTCTCTCTACCTCTATCTTGTGTTATGAAATGAATTGTTCTAACCCTAGTTTCCTTATAAAAGTTGGGTTATATAGTCACAGTATAATGAGCCTAACTCTCTAAATGTTATATGGGCTCAAACTCTAATTAATCCAATTCTCTAGTTTCTATTTCACTAACGGTAAAATAACGAATAACCACCGACCCTAATTTTAATTACCACAACATACTAACAATTTAATAAACAAATGGTCCTCACTTAAAAACGTTACAAATAATCTTCAACCAAAATTACTAATTTACCCTTGCTCACCAAAAAGACCAAAATGCCCTTCTAACACTAAACCCAAGAATTAACACTTAAAGATAAATAATCACATACAAGCATATATAAACAAACATAAAATAATTGAAAATAAAATAACTAAAAATCGGGTTGTTACACACAATGCCCTCAAAATTCCTCCTTGATGAAGAATTTTTGAGATGAGTTTTCCATAAGGAATCTAGGTTATGTTGCTCAATTGACTCTCCATTAGTGTCTTAATCATGTGCTTAAAGATGTACTTAGGCACATTTGCTTTTTCCTTCTTAATAAAGTAGTGAAGAAACACCCTGTATTCCAAAGAAAGTTGATCAAAAGCTCCTCCTTTAGGCAGAAGATTCTCATTCAGAATCTTCAGAAGCATTTTCTTCTCCATGGTCAAGTCACTGTAAGCACCTTTCTTCTTGCTGTTGAACATAGTCTGATTGACTACTTAATTCCATGGACTTTTCTTGTTGTTGTCCAGACCATCCTTGAAATTACCTTCAGAAGCTCTCCTGATAACAAAAGCAATCACATCCTAAGAGATGTAGACATGAATCCCCATGACGCTTGATCTAATCTCAGTACTTATGAAGGATTCCAAACCTATTTCTTATCTTGTCTTACCAGCTAGAGTAGGGTCAATCAACACCTCTTCATCCATTTCCTGTTGGGCAGCCTTTTTATCATAGACATGAGATCTAACCCAGAAGTGCCTTACCAAACTCATGTATGTTGGACGGTTCAACATGTTGAAGTAGTCCAAGAGGTCTTGTGACTGATCATAGTACTTTTTGATGTTGCAGACGTGATATGACAGAGATGTGAACCAGACTCTCAACTTAAACAGTTAAATCCCACTCTTCTAATGACATGGTTCTTCCCTTTATTTTATAAGTAGGAGCTTCTTGAGTAGACGTTCCTTGTGTTGTCTCTTGCATGGTTGATTCTAGAACTGAGCTTGACGACGCCATTGATGATAATGAAGTTTTAGGGTTCTAGGGATTTGTTTGAAGAAGATGAACTTTGTCTTCGTAGAGAATCAGTGTGAAAATAGAAAGTGTAGGTTGTGACGTGAGTAGTGTGTGTTTTGTCTAAGTGATTTGAGTAAAAACAAAAGATTGCAATTCAGAGGGGACAAACAAACACAACATTAATGACAGTTGGGGGCGCGAGATAGAAGTACATTCAAAGCTTAAAATCATCATTGCCCTATTATGTTATACACCAATACATTTAAGTCACGTTAGATAACTTCAGATGATCTGTTAAGTTAGTGGGACAGGTGTTACCGAAAAGTAACTCCAATGTTTCCACTAGTTCTGCTATTCAGAAGCACAAAATCCAGCTTATGAAGTTAAGTTGCTCATGTCATCTTCAGAAGCACATTTTCCTCAGAATCTCAATTAAGAGCTTCTGATGGACCATAGCTTCTGAACTAACTTCAGGACCTAACTTCTAGTTCAGGAGCAAGCATATTTAATTGAAAATAGAAAGTGTAGGTTGTGAAGTGAGTAGTGTGTGTTTTGTCTAAGTGATTTGAGTAAAAGCAAACGATTGCAATTCATAGGGGACAAATAAACACATCATTAAAGACAACTAGGGGCGCGAGAAAGTACATTCAAAGCATAAAATCATCATAGCCCTCTTAATTTATACACCAATACATTTAAGCCACGTCAGATAACTTCAGATGCGCTGTTAAGTTAGTGGGACAGGTGTTACCAAAAAGTAACTCCAACGTTTTCACTAAATCTGCTATTCAGAAGCACAAAATCCAGCCTCTGATGTTAAGATACTAATGTCATCTTCATAAGCACATTTTCCTCAGAACCTCAGTTAAGAGCTTTTGATGGACCATAACTTCTGAACTAACTTCAAGACCTAACTTCTAGTTCAGGAGCAAGCAATTTTAATCAGACACAAAGTGCATGTTCAAATTTTTCTTTATAAAATCAAATCTTTCCACAATTAAAAGTTTAATGAATAAATTAGCCCACTGATGTTGTATATCCAGGATTCCTTTTTGAATATAATCTCTAATAAAATGGTGTTTGATTTCAATATGCTTGGCTCTTGAATGTAGAATATGTTTCTTTGACAAACAAATAGCAGCAGTAATATCACAAAAAATGGGAATACTGTTAGCATTAATTTGATAGTCTCTCAACTGACGTTTCATCCCAAGTAGTTGTGTACAACAACTTGCAGCTGAGATGTATTCTGTTTCTGCTGTAGACATAGCAATAGTTGCTTGTCTTTTGCTAGCCCATGATATCAGATTCTCTACTAGGAACTAACAGTTACCACTAGTTGATTTTCTTTCAATCCTATCACTAGAATAGACAGCATCACAGAATCCAACCAACTTATAATCTAAAGATTTCCTCTAAAGGAGTCCATGATTTGTTGTTCCTTTTAGATACCTGAAGATTCTCTCAATAGCTGTTAAATGAGATTCTCTAGGATCTGACTGGAATCTTGCACACAAGCATACACTGAATAAAATATCTGGCCTAGATGCAATGAGGTATAACAAAGAACCAATTATACCTCTATACAGCTTCTGATCTACCTTTGATCCAGTATCTTCTTTGCTTAAGGTGCAGGTTGGATGCATTGGAGTGTTCATCACTTTACAATCTTCCAGCTTGAACTTCTTCAAAAGCTCCTTTGTGTATTTTGTTTGTTGAACATATACTTCATCTTTACTTTGGTTAATTTAAATTCCAAGGAAGAACTTCAATTCTCCCATCATGCTCATTTCAAATTCATCCTGCATTAACTTAGAGAATTCCTTGCAAAGAGATGCATTAGTAGAACCAAATATTATATCATCAACATATATCTGCACAACAAGAATGTCTTTCTCTCTCTCAAAAAAGAATGTCTTTCTCAAGAGTCCGTCTGAAGAGTGTTGTGTTAACTTGACCTCTTTTAAAATCATTTTTAATCAGGAAATTACTTAGTCTATCATACCAAGCTCTGGGAGCTTGTTTCAAGCCATATAATGATTTCTTAAGTTTATAAACATGGTCAGGATGCTTAAGATCCTCAAAACCAGTAGAATGCTTAACAAACACTTCTTCTTCTATGACTCCATTAAGAAATGCACTCTTGACATCCATTTGATATAATATTATGCCATGATTAACTGCATAGGATAGAAGTAACCTGATTGCTTCCAACCTTGCAACTGGAGCAAATGTTTCAGTGTAATCAATGCCTTCTTGTTGACCGTAACCATGTGCAACAAGTCTAGCTTTGCTTCTGGCTACTTCACCTTGTTCATTCAGCTTGTTTCTTAATACCCATTTTGTTCCAATAATGTTCTTCTGATGAGGTTTGGGTACCAGATCCCACACATCATTTCTTTGAAACTAATTGAGCTCTTCTTGCATAGCTAGTATCCATCCATCTTCTGATAGTGCTTCATTAAATGTAGCAGGTTCAATCACTGATAACAATCCTATCATAGACTCTTCTTGTCTGAAGTATGATCTTGTTCTTCTAAGACTGTCTTTGTTTCCAATGATTTGATCCTCAGGATGTGAAGACTTGTACTTGAATGTATTTTGGGATTGATTTGCTTGCTGAGAGCCATCTTGAGCTTCATCAGAAGCTACTTCATCTTGAGCTTCTGAAGTTGGTTCAGCTTCTGGACTATCTTCAGATTCTTCAGTCTGATCAGGTTCTGAAGTATCTTCAGTAGCCTGTATATCTGCAAAACTTTCATCTTGCTCTGGAGGTTCACTTCTAGGCTCTTTGTCATCAAATTTAACGTGCATAGATTCTTCAACACATAGTGTCTCTGAATTATACACTCTGTATGCCTTTGACCTTTCAGAGTAACCTAAAAAGATTCCTCTTTGGGCCTTGGCATCAAATTTCTTTAGGTAGAGCTTGTTATTTAGAATGTAGTAGGTACATTCAAATTGATGAAAGTAAGATATATTGGGTCTTCTTCCCTTAAAGAGTTCATATGCAGTTTTCTCCAAGATAGGTCTGATATAGATCCGATTTTGAACATAACATGTTGTATTCACTGCTTCTGCCCAGAAATGTTTAGCCAAATTATTTTCATAAATCATGGTTCTTGCCATTTCTTGTAAGGTTCTATTCTTTCTCTCTACAACCCCATTTTGTTGTGGAGTTCTAGGAGAAGAGAATTCATGGACAATTCCATGTTTTTCACAAAAAGTTTCAAATGGCTCATTTTCAAATTCTCCACCATGATCACTTCTGAATTTCAAAATTTTCATTTCTTTTTCAGACTGTATTTGAGTGCAGAAGTTACTGAATACATCATATGCATTAGCTTTACTTCTCAGGAGTTTTACCCAAGTCTATCTGCTGTAATCATCAACAATGACTAGTCCATATTTACTTCCATATAAGGATGCAATATTAACTGGTCTAAATAAATCAATATGAAACAGTTCTAAAGGTCTGGAGGTTGAGACAATGTCTTTAGATTTAAAAGATGATTTCACAATTTTCCCTTTCTGGCATGCACCACAGAGTGCATCTAATCAATGTTAGGTAAGCCTTTGACAAGTTGTAACTTACTAAGCTTAGAGATTAATCTCCAGTTAGCATGTCCCAACCTTCTATGCAATACCCACTTCTTATCATTCATTGATAGAAGACAGATTACCTTTTGATCAACCAGTTCAAAGAAATTGATTTTATAGACATTTTTTACTCTCTTTCCTTTGAACACTATGAACTTGTTATCTTTGTTGATTATTGTGTAGTTGGTCTTTTCAAACATCACATCATAACCATTGTCACAAAGCTGACTAATACTCAAAAGGTTATGTTCAAGACCATCTACCAACCACACATTATTAATAGAGATAGAGGAGTTACCAATAGTTCATGTACCAATGATCTTGCCAGACTGGTTGCCTCTAAACTTCACATTTCCTCCTTCTTTCATTGTGAGGTTCAGAAACATTGATTTCTCTCCTGTCATATGTCTTGAGCAACCGCTGTTCAGATACCATGATTTTTGCTTTTCCTTTGCTTTTAGGCATTCCTATAGTATTGACAATTTCAGATTTAGGTATCATTGTTTTATGGGTCCTTTGAGGTTAGTGCTGGAAGTTTAACTCATCACTTCTTGTACCTTGATGTGTGGTTTTGATAGCTTCTGATTGATCAGCACTTTAGGTTTAACACCTTTTAGTTCTGATTCACCTTAAGCTATAACTGTTTTCTTCTTCTAAGACTTAGACTTCAGGATAACATATTCTGGCTTCAAGAGACTCTGAGGAATAGGTTTTGATCTCTTCAGAATCTTGATCTTTGAGGTCTTAGAATCAAAATTTGTCATAGCCTTAGACTTAGAGTTCTTTGGCTTTGAAGTAATCTTAGTCTTAGAGCTAGAAGCTTCAGGTTCTGACTAAACCACAGTTTCAATTTTAGCACCTTCAAGTACAAAGAAGGTTTTCAATCTTTCCTTGATACATTCACAACATGCTTTAAGATTGGTTTCATTAGGTTTTCCTTCTAAAAATCCAATCCCTTTACCATTGTTTTTGTAAATGTTGTAAATCATAGAAGCAACTCTGCTTCTGTCAATACCATACATAATAAAATCTTCAAGAGCAATTTCATGGTTGCTTAAATGTTTTCCATTACACTTTTCTTGTAGCTTCTGACATAAAAACTTGAGCTTCTCTTCATAGGGTTTACAAATGACGTCAAAGCCTCTAAATCCTTCTTTAGAAGCTTTCGGATCCAATAAAGTTGATTCTTGTTGTTTCATTAAATCAACATATTTTTCTTTTAAATCTTTCAACTCATTGGTTCTCAGTTCAAAATGTGTAAGGAGCTCTTTAAGAGACTCAATAAGTTCTTCTTTGGGAATTTTAGAGTATACCTCATTTTCTTCTTCTGAGTCGGATTCTGGTTCAACTTCTGAAGTTACTGTAGCCACTAACCCCACAGCCACCTTTGCATCTTCATAAGCATCATCCTTATCAGATTCAGATTCACTGTCTAAATCTTCCCAGGTTGCCATTAAACTCTGCTTGATCTGCTTCTTAATATTGTTTGATTTGAAAGTTGACTTCTTAGACTTGTCCTTTGATTTATCCTTTTGAAGATCAGGGCAATCAACAATGAAATGTCCAGGCTTCTTGTAATTGAAGCAACCCTTCTGATCTTCTTTCCTGGAGCCTTTGTAACCACTTCTTCTGCTCAAGAACTTCTCGTTCTTCTTGACCAGATATTGCAGCCTGTTTGAAAGCATAGCCATCATCACAACAGGATCTTCATCAAAATCTCCATCAGATGATTCTTCTTCAGATTCTATAACTTTAAGAGCTTTTGATGACTTGCCTTTAGATGGTAGAGCAATAGATTTACTCTTCTTAGCAGGCTCATATTCATTAAGACTTATCTCACGAACTTTGAGAGAGCTGACAAGATCTTCAACACTCAGAGTGTTTAGATCTTTAGCTTCCTCAATAGCAGTAACCTTTGGTCTCCATCTTGCAGGCAGGCTTCTTAGTATCTTGCTCACATGATCAGAAGCAACATATCTTTTCTTCAGTATTTGTAGTCCAGAGACTAGGGTCTGAAATCTTGAGTACATTTCCTTAATACTTTCATCATCCTTCATCTTGAACAACTCATACTGATGAACAAGCATAAGTGCTTTTGCTTCTCTAACCTTCTTGCTACCTTCATAGTTTGCATAGAGAGAAGCAAACATTTCCTTTGCAGTAGATTTGTCACTCATCTTCATATACTCTGCACGAGGTATAACAAGAACAAGTGAACCTCTGATCTTGTGATGTTTCTTGTAAATTTTCTTTTGAGAAGGAGTATGTTTCTTTCTGTCAACAGAATCTCCTTCTTCATCAAGATCCAAGTCACCAACTCCATCTTCCAGAATATCCCATAATTCTTCATCTAAGCCCATGATATAACTATAGAAGTTGGTTTTCCATCAAGAGAACTCTTCAGGATCTCCATTGAACTTTGAAACTTTTCCTGAGTCAGCTTTCTTATCATTGTAATCATAAGGTACATCATTATGATTACCACCAGAACCAGAAACAGATGATTCACCAGACATGTTTTTCTTAGATCTTGGATTGTTACACTGTTAAGTGTTTTCAACAGAACCAAGTCTCTAGATACCGATTGAAGGTGAGAAAAACACAAGAAGGGGGGTTGAATTATGTTTGCTTTTTCTCCTTTTTCTCCTACTGAAGTCACTGGTCAGAAGCAGTTAGATTACAGCTTCTGAAGTGATGTTCATATTCTAAATGCAGCGGATAAAAACACACAGAGAGAGAGAGAGAGAGATAGAGAGAGAGAGAGAGAAGAAAGACACAAAGCAATTATACATGTTCCTTTCACAAACCGGAAGTATTTCTATCCCCCTTGCACTTCCAAGAAGAGTTCACTAAACTGTAATATCTGATTACAAATGCCCACTGCTAAAACTAGCAAGAGACTTCAAATTACTCAAGCACAACTGCAAGAGATTTCCTATGCTCCTGAACACAATCAAGTGACTTCTATGCTCAAGCACAACTGCAAGAGACTTCTAATCAAACAGAATTACAAAGAAAAATGTTTGAGGTTGAAACTTGATATACAATCAGTGATGTTCACAATACAAATCAGATATAGACTCTTAAGACTCTAGAATTTCTAAGATATGAACTTTGATAAAAAATTCTACGTGAACTTTTAATGCAGAACAATTTCAGCATAGGTTCAACACTTTTAAATTGTTGTTGAGTTTCTTACAATTCTCTAACCATCATAAATAACCTTTTTTTCTTTCTTTCTAAAAGCTCTAAAACAAAATCTTTAAATTTTTTAACAAAAAAGCCTAATTGTTAAAGCTGAAAATAAACACACCCTCAATAAGATTAATAACGTAAGATTAAACACTTTAATAGAATGTAAAAATATTAAATACTTCATCAATTCCTTTCTAAGTATCTCTTAGAATAGCAACATTAAATTAGAAAAGTTAATTTTTAGAGTTTTTTTTTCTTCTTCTGTCAATTATACTTTAATTTTAATACATTAATAAATTCATATTTCTTTACACACGCTAAGACGAGGTAAAATCCTAGTCGGTCGTTCACGCACCCTCTGATGAGGCCATGTCGAAGTCGGCCAACACGGGCTCGTTCCATGACGGCTTAAGTTCCCCAACTTGGCCATCGTAGGACTTAGTGCCAGTCGTTAAGCCAATGATCCTAAGACCATCTCTAATGGATGGGTTTTAAACATTTAAGACCCGGTACCCTCATTGGGGAGAAATATTTTTGGGGTCTTATAAGACCCGAGGTCTTACTTAAGACCCCCAATCTTAAGCGGGACCCGCACTCTTTTAATATTAAAAAATTGAAATGTAATGATATAAAGTTATTGGTAGTTGATTAGTGAGTCTTATTTAAGAACTTTGTGTGAGATCTGAGTTAGAGGGATTGAATGCTTATTAAGTACTACTATTAAAAAGTTATAAATGAGTGATGTGTATACGTGAGACCCATTTAAGTACCCAAAAATGAATGTCTTCGATGCTCTAATGTGCTATGCACTATCAATATTCATGAATATTTTTTGGTATCACCTAAATCGGAGATAAAAGTAATTATAAGCATAGTGGATATGAAGTATTAGGATGTGGTGATTTGATCAAAAGTTCAATACACAAAACAAATTTAAATATTTGTCCAACCAAAACAAATTTATGAATATTTTTCGGCTTAAATATGATTTTCGTCCCTGTAAAAAAATAAGTTTGAATTTTTTTTTTAGAATATTAATTTTTAATTTTTTTTTCAGAATTTTTAAAATGTTTTTAATATTTTTAAAATTTTTTCAGATTTTTTTTTTATAATTTTAAAATTTATTTTCATATTTTTTAATTTTAAAAACAATTTTCAGAATTTAAAAAAAAAATTAAAAATTTAATATTACATGGCATGCCATGTGGCAAAAGTTGCACAGTCAGCAACTACCACGTGGCAAAACCATGCCACTTCAACGTTTTGGTGGGCCCAGGGACCTTTTTCAAACAATTTTTTTTTTACAGTGATGTTTTCAAACTTATTTTTTTACGGGGACGAAAATCAAAACTGGCCCAAATTACAAGAACAAAAATCATATTTAAGACATATTTTTCCAACATATTTGGCCAATCTTCACGGTTCTTATTTATACACATCATATTTAGTTTTACTTTTCAGGAAATCAGATTTAGTTTTATTACAATAGTTTCTCTCTAAAAGAATAAACATTATATATGTGTGCTGAAATTGCAAAAGATCAATATATTATGGTTAATAACTGAATTTTTTTGCTTAGAAATTACAATCTTCATGAAGTTTGTGTAAAAGAGAAGAAAACTATAATTTGAATCAATAAACAAGTTTGTAATAGTTTATCAGAGGAGATATGAACGATTCATATCAAAAGGAAACAATCAATAATCAATTCTCTAGCAAAGCAGTATATATATATATATAAGAACTTGTCAGCAATAGAAAATGGCATTGTACTGATAAATGCAAGACCGACCTTTGGTCTTTATATATAGAGGTTAAAGTGGAAGCTACATATACATTTACAGGTTCACTTTATAAATTTGGAAGCTATATCAGAATACAGATTTTATTGGTTTGATTCTTCATAATCTATCTTGCCTCAAAATTTGTAAGTGACATCTGATTTGATGATAGAGACATGGTTTGAAGCGAACTCTTTCCAGAATAAAATCCAGGAGCCTTCGGCAGAGGCAATAATCTCTCACCATTCAACATAAGAATGATAGATGACATGTTTGGCCTATCTTCGGGATTTTGTTGTACACATAACAACCCTACATGTATGCATCTTATGACTTCAGAAGAAATGCACATCTCAAATAAATGTGTGTCTAGTAGTTCTAGTGGCATGTTTTCAATCCAGAGTCTTCAAGCCTATAGACATTAAATTTGATGTAGTTACAAGCTTTGAATCTATCATGATACCACACAATTCAAATAGGTAACTATAATAATTATACTTACATGTCCAAGGAGGTTGAGAGAGTTTTCTGAGTCGTAAAACCCCTTGATTTTATTCCCACTGATTATCTCCAATATTATTACGCCAAAACTGAACACGTCGGATTTCATGGAGTAACGACCATGCACTGCATACTCTGGAGGCATGTAACCACTGAAAGTATTGATTTAAGAGTAGTTAATTAGAACAAAAAGAAAGTGATTGATTACACACAAGCTAATCAATAAGTAATAAACAGAAGATAACTTACTATGTTCCAACCAATTTTTTTGTCTTGGCTTCAACTTGATCTCCTCCAAATGTCCGAGCCAAGCCGAAATCTGAGATTTTTGGAATCATATGGGCATCTAATAGGATATTGCTGGTTTTCAAGTCTCGATGAATTATTTTAAGCCTAGAGTCTTGGTGAAGATAAAGAAGTCCTCTGGCAATGCCAACAATAATGTGGGATCGGTGAGTCCAGCCCAAGAGCTTGCTTCTGGTTTCGTCTATAGTTAATTCCACAAAATGGTTTAGCATACAATTTGCTTTATTTATCTATAGGTCCTTTATTAGTAAATAACTATATACTGATGTTTTAATGTAAAGTTAAATATCAAAGGCACAAACCAAAGATGAAGTAGTCTAAGCTTTTGTTGGGCATGTATTCATATATCAACAACATTTCCTCTCTATGAATGCAGCAACCAAGAAGCTTCACAAGATTACGGTGTTGAAGTTTTGCAATCAACAAAACTTCATTTTTAAACTCCTCCAATCCTTGATCTGACATATTCGAGTGCCGTTTTATGGCTACCTCTTTCCCGTCTACAAGTGTTCCCTGAATACTATAATTTAGGATAACAAAATTTTATCGAAAAAGGTAAAGGTCTTCATTGAATATGGATATATTACCTTATAAACTGGTCCAAATCCACCTTCCCCAAGTTTATTTGTGCTAGAAAAGTTATTAGTAGCTTTAACAAGGATTGAAAACTCAAATATCGATAGATCCATATCTTCCTTTATCAATCTAGAATATACTTGCCGTTCCTGAAATGGTGCAAGATGATATAACCTTGGTGCCACTGAAATGTGCAACATGACAACATCAAGAAATTAGTTGCTACAACAAACAAGTTTAGGCTTTAGAATGTAAATTTAAATATTGATGCTTGCATACTATTTTAATTGTTACTTATCTAATTCAAAACTCACGTTTCCTTATAAATATTATTATGCAGGCACATGTGAAAAATCCAACAGTAATCAGGCCAACTGTGATCCGCATCAGCCGCTTTTTCATGCTTCCAGGTACATCAACACTAATGTAATCTGAAAGATGCAAAGCATGATTAATCATCAAAAACTTGTACAACTATTCAATTTAATCTCACAAAAGTAGTTGATAAACACTAGTTACAGTTGGCACTTTTTATGTTAATGACAAAAGGAGGTAAGTTGGAAAAACAAAAGCAGTGTAATTGTCACAATTAACAAGAATCTCTTATAACTTTGTTGGAAGTTGCTAGCGAAATCTGGTGATCCTCATATCTCTGCTGCAATTGTCGTAGCTGCAATGCCAAAGCATTTTATCGGAAGTTTTCACGATTATCCTCCTCACCCGCTTCTTCAAATAATAATAGAGTTAACTCAACAACAGAAAAGAAAAATAACTAAAGAAATAAGAAAATAAAGATTGAATAATAAAGTTTGTACCTAGTTCGGAAGAAGGGACTTTGACATAGAGATCTTGCCCCCATTGGGAAAATACTCTCATATCAACCAGATCACCAAACCAAAGAAGACAGCCACTACCTCCATTTCGAATATCCATATTTGCATAACCGGTACACGAACAATTTTTCATACACACTTTTTGACATTCCACAAGGTTCATAGTCTTATTGTACAATGATGAAGAAGTGTCTGGCAGTTTCATTTCTCTGTACCTCAAGAAGCCACTTGTGCTATTGTTTCCGCAAACTAATTCAATTTTCGGAACACAACCACCAGACCAATATGATATATTCCATTGTTCAGGAAACTTAGGAACATAACTTTTCAGGCATTCACATTTAGGCACATTACCATCCATATTGCAAATAGAATTAACACCACACATTGCATAATTATCACAAGAATCTTCCGCTCCGGTGTAGATAACTATCCTTGAGCTTGAATGACTTGTCCAACATAAAGCCTGCAAATTTCCTGTAAGGGACAGTTTATATACGCAAATCATAGATCTATCAACGACTTCATATCGATGATACACTTCTTTGTCAGTTATGACAAATTCAAATATTTGCTTCTCTTTCAATGGTTGTGTTGGATATCCAGTAAAAGAGCGACCATTCCATGATCCTACTCTCAATTTTATGGCGGACCCCTTCATTATAACTACTTGGGGATATCCTCTGAGGTCAACACCACTAGAATATTCTCCCTTTGCTGGATCATCTGTTCTTTTCCACGATGATTGTATCTTGTTTCGACCAGTTACTAAGTTCCAACCGAGCTTCATTCCCGGCAATAATGTATCACACGGATAATCAAAACTCTGCCACAAAATGTAGTCCTTCCCATTTTTCAACACAAGATTTCCCGTGTCCAAGAGCTGTGCATTTATTGAATTATTGACAAAGATTGTCTCTGATATCTTGGACGACCAAACAGTGCTGTTTGCGCCACTGAGAATCACAAGAACACCATTTTCATTGAGTTTTAAGACGCCTAAGTTATTGCGCACTGGTGCTTCCCTATTAGCCACCCATACGACTGTTAAAGGTGTTAAGTTCTTGTACCACATCCCCAAATACCGACCTGTAGAATTTCCAGGACTGAAGAAACCTATTTCAAAAGTCCCATTAGCCGAAACTAATGTCTGGCCGTCTGGGATAGATTGATTGATGGCTAAACTGTCAAGTGAAGTGCTAGTTCTCGTGTAACAGATTAAAATGAACAAACGAAATAACACTTTGATGGTATCAGTCATTTTTTTTTATATTTTTATTTCTTAGCAACTTTTCTGTGCTCTCTAAGTAGATAGACAAGGTGGCGCGGATGGGTTGTTTCTTGTTATAGAAGAAAGAGAGTGGACCTGGATTAGAATTGGAACAATAATGGGATATGTTCAAATTATTGAATCATTTATTGTTGTGACCAAATTTCCCTTACCCAGTTAGAGACCATAATAAATAGCAATGACATTTAAGAAGTTTGCGCCGGTCTTTTTCAATCTCAACCACATTAGTATTAGTATAAAGAAAGGGAAAGCAAAGTTGCGTCCAAATTTATTGACTGAATAGCCAAGTTAGTACATTTAACTCTATGAGTCCAAATGATCCGTATGTTAGCTTTTAGGTTCGAGTTTATGACGCAATATGTAGTCATCTACACTAATATCATATATACGTTAGCATGCTCCAAGGTTGCAAGGCAACACCACCAGACCAATCTAAATGGGTTAGATGATTGTATTGACGTAAGATCTATGTTAAATGTGACATGTTTGTCATATTATAGCCTCTAACGGTACCATTTTTCATGAAGTTCAACAACTTCATAGATGATCGATTTGTCATATTAATTTCTTTGTAGAATGAAAATGCATTAGTTATAGGGATGGTTCTAGTCCGTTTCCATAAGCCATCATTGACTATATTTGCAGCAAGATTTGACACTTTTCCAACTTATATCTGCAAACCATTTCAGAAAACATCTAATAATCTACTAATTAAATGCAAACAAAATGCTAACACAAGTACAAACGGCCCGACAAAGTAACACCAAGTAACGTGTGGGCAACTTTGGCAACTTGAAAAATACTAGATGGCTCACATTAATTACAAAGGTTGTGGTCGATCCAGATTTGTTGTACTGTAGGGTCGTCACACATTTGTGGTTGTTGATTAAAATTGGATGGTTTTGTAAGTTCAATTTTTTAAATTTTAAAGTAAAAACTATATATGCTTTTTTTTAAACGTTTAACTAAGAATGGACGTTCACTTATGTTGAGACTGCGTGATTGGGGAAATGTTTGACTTCATGAGACCCAATTTTAGTTGTGATTTGACAACACAATTTAATAATGTTTTTCTAAGTATATAGTTTTAATTTTATTTCAAAAACAAACAAAAAAACAAAAAAAATTAACTTGATGACAATAATTTATAATATTATATATCTCTATTTTTAAAACATGTAAAAATATAACGGTTGCCATTTTTTGGAAATATATAACAATTTTTTGAATAGACGAAAATATGATCTATATAAATAAAGTCAATTTACCCTGCACAAGGCATGCAAAAGGTAAACCAACCAACAATATTTACAACATCCTAGCGCTTAAAAACTGACAGCACCAAACCAATAAAAAAAAATTACACCTGAACGCCCATACAAGGGAGTGGATATTTCCACCAATCATGATATCTATAATTGAAAATTGCCTGCTTAGATTTCAGCCACAAGAAAGAATTCAACTTGACCTTTTCAACTAAAATAAGAGAATCAGGGGACTTATTTTGGAAATATATAACAATTACTACTAAACAATGAGAACTTCTAAGGTACACCCGTCAATTAAGGTGTACCGGTACTCTTGTTTCAAAATTTATACATTAACTATTATTTTTTATGAAAAAAAGAACTATTTTGTTGATATTTATGTTTAGAAAATATCATTTTATTAGAAAAAATATCATTTCATTGTTTATAAAAATCATACTAATTTTTTTTACATTTTATTGTAAAAAATAATCAAAATTCGCTATTACGAGCAATAAAAAATCAAAAAATTTAAATTTTATTGTGTTGACGTTTTTGGTAAATAAGATTTAGTTATTATAATTATAGGTGATAGAAAATAATTTTTCCCTACAAAAAATAACTCATTTAACTATTATTTTAAGGATTTGGTGTATCAATACACTCAAATTTTTGGATGTACCATAGAATTTGCCCTAAACAATACATGTAAAATTCAACAAAAAATAACTACACTTTTAAAAAAGGCTTAATATTTATGTTAAGTCCCTAAAAAAAAAGATTTATGTTAAGGGATGCTTTTTTGAGGAAATTCTAAGGGATGCTAACATGTATGATACCATGTGTCTATTTTTTTTTTTAAAAAAACGCAAATGTTTTTCAGATCAAACACTTGAGCCAGGTTTTAAGACTTATATTGTTTGTACTCCAGTAATTGAAGAAAAAAAAAATTAAATAAAGATCAAACACGCGAAATAGTGGTAGTGCTGAAGATTCAATCCAAATAATGAATGCTTAAGCCAATGTCGTACCAAAAACCAACCTGATATAGTTTGTATGTGGGGTAAAAAGTAATATAAATTCACACTGTGAATGCACAGCATAATAGAGTAACAATTTACACTGTCATTAATTATTTTTCAGGACAAACTTTATTCTTCAGATGGTACAACTAGAAATAATAGACCTATGGTATCAAAATTAATTTGATTAGATCTGGCAAGGTTGGATTAAGGTACAAAATTGGCTTGGCATCATTTGCGTTCAATCTTTAATAGACTATGCCTGGTGAATGATCTTTTTTCAATTACTGGAACACAAACAACATATTAGATACATACAACAACATTTACTAATCAAGCAATTGTACTTAAGGTTGTAAAAATCGAGATTTTACTTCAGATCAAAAGGGATTAGTAAAATCGCAAATCGTAAAATCGTAATCAAAATCGAATGATTTTAGTCAAGGACTTTTGTACAATCGATATAAGAAAGCAAAATCGCACATCGTAAAATCGCAATCAAAATCAACGATTCTACTAAAACAAAAATAATGTTAAATATATGTTATAAATTGCATGTATTCATAAATGACTCAAAGTTCAAACTTCAAAGTCCACAAATACATGTACATAAATGACTCAAAGCTTAGATGTCAAATATTCTTTAGTAGTCATAATGCTAAACAACCTAAACAAAATACTTAAAAGGAAAATCCTAGATGTCTAACAAAGTACTTGATCATAAGTGAGTAAGTGACTATTAAGTTTTAAGGTAAAGACTAGATGCCTTACAAATACGTAAAAGGCAAAACCTATATGCAATCATAAATCACGAAGAAATCACCAATTATATAGTTATGCTCCATCGTATCAACACATTCATCTTCATGATCAATCTCATCATTTCCCTCATTACACAACCGGGTCATGGGTATAAATCAGGTCATTTGACAAACTGTGACAAAAATTGATCCGTATGAAAAAATGAACAAAATCCTTTAAAATCCAGCTATTTTCAACTGATTTCACGATTTTGTGCAATTTTAATAGGATTTTACCTATTTTTTGGGATTCTTCATGAATTTGAGTTGTTAAGTAAAGTCGCAAAATTTTGTATTTTAAGACTTAAGTCGCGGTATACTAAAGTGGTTAATGAAATAAAAAAGAAACTAGAATAGGGAACCCGAACACTGAAAACCAACAGAAGTCACACAAAAAGAAAAGCAAAACAAAGGAATGAAAACAGAAGATGCGATTAGAAAACGAAATTGTTTACTTACTCCTAAATTAAGCTGCGATTTGAAGGAGGTGGAAGCGTCGAAGAGAAGAGGAGCTTAAACACGTAAGGTGATGACATTGACAAAGATGAAGAGTGAAATGTTTCAGAAGTCCCATTTTTTTAAAAAAATGTTTCAACTCCATGGAGAGAGAAAAACAAAATAGAGAGTGAAATGCAACATTTGAAAACAAAAAAAAAAATGTTGAACAAGTTTATAGAAATAATGAGTGTTCAAATATAATGGTTTTTTATTTATTTATTTATTTTATATTTTTTTTATGGTTTTAATATGTTTCTTTTGGGGAAGTGGCTCTTATATTCTAGAGTTTGGCTGGAGTCGTTAAATTAAATGTGATCAAGAATTGGAACTTTTGTGTCAAAAATTTGTAGTTATAGCATCTTATAAGTTCAATTTTTTTCAAATAAATCCGAACATGCATAAAGTGTGTGCAAGTTAAAGTTAAATATATATTGAGAAACTGCTTAAATTTCAAGTTTAATGAAATTTGCCTTAGTTTATCAAACTCAGATGAGTAACATATATTGAGAAAATGCTCTAAACTTTGGAATTCTTGTTGTGCCATTTTTTTTTTGTATGTAGCAAGTTACTTGTTTTATGATTATACAACTATTAGTGTTTTTTTTGTGTGCCTAAAATACAACTATTACTAGTACTGTTACGCTCAAGGAAGAGAGCCATAGTTTTGGCATTGTGTGACAACACAACATTGCAAGTTTATGTTGATTTGCTGTCTAGCTTCAAATAACATTAATTTAGTTTGGTAATTGATTGCTTGCTATTTAGGTTTTTGGATCATGTCCTTATTTAGTCAGTTGTTTTTTAACCAGATGCTATTTCTATAGTTTTCTTTATATATCTAAGGCTATTCATAAGTTTTATATAAGCAAAACGATAAGAAACATACAGGTTTTGTTAGTTTTTAATTCAAGTAAGTTGAGATAAACTCGAAGTTAGTTAAGATAGAAAGTACTTATATAGTTTGTTATGGTTGTTAGCTACTTTTAATCAAAGTTTGTTAGCTTTTGATTGATTACTTGATCAGCAAGTAATGTACATATGCTTGTATATAAGTATGATGTAAACACACTATCATTGCTAATGAGAATAACAAGTTTACAATCAATAGTTCATTTCTTCTTCTCTCTCGATTTCTCAATTCTCTCTTTGAAAATGGATAACTTGCAGTACAAGTTATAATTACTGCGTTATCAGGTTGCACTACTAACAAAGGATCATGTATCTTCCTATCAATGGCGAATAAATGTGGCTAAACCAAACTGTCGTATGGAGAAACTTTGGTTTTGGTAAATTCAAAGATTTCAATCATATCAATAGCTTCAGATGTAAGATTTAACATTTTAAAGGAATCTAAAAATATTAGCTATAGGTAAACAACATTCATGTTGGGTCTTCATTGGAGGAGCAGTAACCCTACCTCTCAAGTGAATATATAATCACAGTTGTTAACTCATGCAGGTGATTGTGTGCATATATAGTTAAATAGTTTGAAGCTTACTCTGTACAGGGTAGGAGCTGTTTGAAGTAGCTTATGTAGGGCTTATTTAAGCTTATCTTATGACACAAGGGCTTATGACACAAGATACTTATAAAATCCCTTGTGAAATTTCTCTGGCTCTCTAGCTATGTCATGGGAAATCCAGCATTTCTGTGTATTTTTTTCTGCTCAGGGTTTAGATTCTGGATCACTGTCAGGGTATTTAATTTATGGTAAGCATGTTCATGTCCTTCAGTAAGTTGTGCTTATGGAAATTCTACTATTGACTTAATATAACTTCTCTTACCCAGTTTTTCATTTAGATAAGATTAGAAGCTTGATACAAATTTTACTCCATCATTCTACTTGTTCCCGATTAATGCAGAAATGCAGACATGTCATGTTATTCTTCTTATCCCTTGGCCTATGTTTGCTTTGTCACTGCAATAATACATGTTCAAGTGATCTCCAAAAAGTGAGCTTCTTTGTGATGTTATTTGTGAGCAATTTTTTTATTGTTCTAGAATAGCCATTTTTTTCACCCTTTTTACTTTGTTGATATTTGTGAGCCATCCCATTTCTTTCTACCTTCTAGAATAGCCATCTTACTACTGCATTTTCAGTGTCAAAATGATGTTTTTTGTTCACATAACTCTTAACCTTATTTGCTTTCTATATTTTTTTATGAATATAATCCTTTCTCTTCAATTTGTATTATTCACAACCATGCTTGGTGAATTTTTCTGCATTATGTACTATATAACTGGTCAACATGAATAAAGCTCGCACACCCCATGTGTTGCAACAATTTTCTCATAGTTTTTACCTTAAACAATATAACTAGTTATCTTCGCTATTTTGTTGTTCACGGTAAGTATAAAGTGTCGTGTAAGTTGTATGGTCTAGAGACGTTCCGAGTTTCTGATAAGCAAGTGGATTACTGGAATCAATTACCAATTGATGGCAGCCATTCAGACACAATTTCAATCTCATTCCTAGTGCACCATAAGGAAAGGATAAAATACAATAAACTCTAATATAAAGTGGAACACTATAACAATAAACTATAAGTAGCAAAGTTTACAGTTGCGTGCGTAAGATTATTCAATCAATTAAATACTATCTCTAAAAATTTGATGTAGTATTCTTGAACATAAAATTGCATCACACTGACAAAGGAGACAAAAACTGGTCTTTAATATACTATATAAAGGTATTCACAACAAGTTCTGTACATGTTCAAGTATCAAATCAACCTTAATCATCTGAAGCTTTATTAGTTCAAACATTAATTGGTTTGAAATTTCATATTTTATCTTGCCTCAAAAGTTGTAATTGACATCTCATTTGAAGTTGGCGATATTGTTTTAGGTAAGCTCCTTCCAGTATAAAATCCCGGAGCTTTCGGCTGAGACAATAATTTCTCACCATTCAACATGAGAATCACAGATGACATGTCTGGTCTATCTCCCGGTTTGTCTTGTACGCACAACAACCCAACATGAATATATCGTAAGATTTCAGAATAATTGATTGTTTCAAGCAAGTGCATATCAACTAGTTCCATTGCCATGTTTTCAATCCAGAGTCTCCATGCCTATGGAAATGAAATGTTTAGAAGTCACTTACTTTGAATCTATTATGATTTGACACAATTCAAACAGGTAAATGTATATTGATTGCACTTACATGGCCAAGTAGGTTGAGAGAGTGTTCTGGATCATAAAACACTTTAATCTTTTTCCCGCTTATTATCTCTAATACTATTACTCCGAAACTAAACACATCTGATTTCATGGAGTAACGACCATGCACAGCATACTCTGGAGGCATGTAGCCACTGAAAGCGTTGATACATAGGGATAAGAAACGGAAAAAAAGTGACTGTATATACGCTATAAGCTGAGTACAAAAAGAAGGTAACTTACTATGTTCCAACCAGTTTCCTTGTTTTGGCTTCAACTTGATCTCCACAAAATGTCCGAGCTAGGCCAAAGTCCGAGATTTTGGGATTCATAAGGGCGTCTAGTAATATATTGCTTAACTTTAAATCTCTGTGAATTATTCTAAGTCTGGAGTCTTGGTGAAGATAAAGAAGTCCTCTAGCAACGCCATCAATAATATGGGAACGCTTCGACCAGTCCATGAGCTTGCTTCTAGTTTCATCTGGTAAATTTCACTTATATGTTTAGCATACCACTTGATTAAGGAAAATAATATAGATATTTTAGGGAAAAGTCAAACAAAAAAAGCACAAACCAAAGATGAAGTAGTCTAAGCTCCTATTGGGCATGTATTCATAGATCAACAATTTTTCCTCTCTGTGAATACAACAACCAAGAAGCTTCACAAGATTACGGTGCTGAAGTTTTGCAATCAACAAAACTTCATTTTTAAATTCCTCCAACCCTTGATCGGACAGTTTTGAGTTCCGTTTTACGGCTACCTCTTTTCCACCTATCAGGGTACCCTGAAAACCATCATTTGGAATACTTGATGAATCATTTTTTTTTTCGAAAATTAACATGTTAATGGAATATGGCAATGTTACCTTATAAACTGGTCCAAATCCACCTTCCCCAAGTTTATTTCTGCTAGAAAAATTACCAGTTGCTTTAACAATGATTGGAAAACTAAATATTGGTAGATCAGGCTCTTCTTTCCTCAACCTAAAATATTTTTTCCTCCATTGAAATGGTGCAAGATGATATACTCTCGGCGCCACTGAAACATGCAAGACGACAATATCAAGAAATTAATTACTATTACAAACACAAGTGTCCATATTTTCTTTCTCTATTTTTCGCAAACTAAAATACCAGATCAATTTTGAAACTTTTCAATACATATGTTGTACATTCAAAATATTATCATAAACATAATTAATATGGATGATTGCATATTAGCATGAATTGTTGTTATAATCACATACAAAGTTTACCTCTCTTTATATATATTATTATGCAAGCACATGTGAGGAATCCTAAAATTATCACGGCAACTGTGATCCGTATCAACTGCTGCTTATGGTTTTCGTTGCTATTAACACTAACAACATCTGACAAATGCAACACACAATTGATTAATAATCAACTATTTGTAGAAGCAGTATATATTTAGAGCTTAAGTCACAGTATTTAACTTTTTCCTTTTTATGAGCCACTTGAGCATAACACTTCCCTTTGCAATATCATAATGTTTCTTTCGAAAGTTCTCACTGCAATATCTGAATATAGTAAAGTATATCGGAAAGGAAATGCAAGAGAACCAACAATTAAGAAGAAAAATAAACAGAATTTACCCAATTCCGAAGAAGGGACTTTGATATAGAGATCTTGTCCCCACTGAGAGAATATTCTCATGTCAACCAGATCATCAAACCAAAGCAAACAACCACTTCCTCCATTTCGGATATCTGCATTTGTATAAGCCGTACACGAACAATTTTTCATACACGCTTTTTGACATTCCAGCAGGCTCATGGTTTTATTGTACCATGATGAAGATGTGTCCGGCAATTTCATTTCTATGTACTTCAAGAAGCCAATTGTGGAATTGTTATTACAAAAAGAATTAATTTTCATAACACAACCACTAGACCAATATGATATATTCCACTGTTCGGGAAACTTAGGAACATAACCTTTTAAGCATTCACATTTAGGTACGTTTCCGTCCATATTGCATACTGAATTAGCACCACACAATGCATAACTATCACACGAATCTTCCATGCCAGTTTCGATGACTATCCTATCGCTTGTTTCACTTGTCCAAGCTAAAGCATTCAAATTTCCCAAAGGGGAGAGTGCAAAAATTGTCACAACAGAGCTATCAATGAGTTCATACCAAAGATACACTTCTTTGTCAGTCATGACAAATTCATATCTTTGCTTTCGTTTTAATGGTTGTATTGGATATCCGGTAAAAGTGTGACCATTCCATGATCCTATTCTCAATCTTATCACAGATCCCTTCATAACAACTATTTGAGGATATCCTCTAGTGTCCATAATTATCGAATGATCTCCCTTAGCGGGATCATTTGAACTTTTCCACGACGAATAGAACTTGTTTTGACCGGTTACTAAGTTCCATCCAAGCTTCATTCCTGGCAAAGATGTATCACATGGATAGTCAAAACTCTGCCACAAAATATTGTTTGCCGAATTTTTCAACACAAGATTTCCTGTGTCCATGAGCCGTGCAATTATTGAACTTCTCGCCGGTTTGTTTGAAGCATTCGAGGACCAAATGGTGTTGTTTGTGCCATTGAGAATCACAAGAACACCATTTTCATTGAGCTTTAAGACTCCTAAACTATTTTGCACTGGTGTTTCTCTGTTGGCCACCCACACAATAGTCAAAGGAGTTAAATTTTTGTACCACATACCTAAATATCTTCCTCTTGAATTTCCTGGACTAAAGAAACCGACTTCAAAAGTTCCGTGTGCTGAAACCAAAGTCTGGCCATCATGGATAGATTGATTCAAGGTTAAGCTGTCAAGTGAAGTGGTTGTTCTCAAGCTGGAGGATAAAAAGAACAAAATGAATAACTTTTTTATGCTAATATCAACCATTTTATTTGGATTCTAAACAGGAAGATGAGTTTAATTTATGGTAGAAGGAAAAGGGATGATAGAATAGTAGGATGGGAATATATTGGACATAAGAGTACAAGCATGCTTGATGGTGAAGCCATTTTGTTAATTATTTGTCCAACTTTGTCTCAAATTTGATTTTCTCCTCAATTAAATATTATTCCAGCTGATTCAAAATACATATATCAGTTTTGTTGAGTTAAATTTCCAAAAAATAATGATACCAAAATAGTCTATAAGACCGTCTCCAATGGTGAGGTCTTCATCATTTAAGACTCGGTATTTAATAAGGTCTCACTTAAGACCCCCAATTCTTAAAGTGAAACTTATTTAGACTTTTTATTAAAAGATCTCCATTGCAGTGACTTAGTACTTACTAGGTATTGTTATTAAAATGTTATAAAAGAATAATGTGTACACGTGAGACTCGTTTAAGAACTCAAAAGTAGGAGTCTTCATTGTAGATACTAAGTTGTTAACAAATTAGTTCATGTTTTACAATAATTAATTACTACTTTGTCATTCAAGTAAAAATGTAAAAGAGTAACGTGAGTAGTTATTTTTCTTATGACTAAATTTTTCTTGCGAAAAAATCATAAAGGATTAAATTGAGTTCAACAAATTAACACTTAGCATGCATGGTTGACCAAAGAAAAACAAAAGCATTGAAACTGTCATGGCCGCCGGTCTTTCTTTCAACATTAGGTAGGACTTATGAGTTTGAAAATATTAGTCTTTGATTGACATTGAGATATTATTTATAGTATTTTTTAATTTTTGTATATTTGTGATATTATGATTGATTAATATCACGATATTAATACCCCAATATCATTGGAATGCTAACCCTTTGTTTATTTGTAGGTTGACATTTCCAAAGCAAATGGAAAAATTGTTTCATTTAAGTAGCTAGTTGTACCATTCAAGTTTTCTGAAACCAATACAATAGTCGGTCTCTATCGTCACAAAAATTAAAATTACTTTTCTCTAATATAAAATTAAAATTAGTTTGTACAAAATTGTACTTCGTTCCAAGTTATATGTCATAATGTTGTATAAACAACAATAATTATGAGTTAAATTAAAAGTATTAAATAAAGATTAATAAATAGTATAGAGCATAATGGAAAACTAAGCATTAAAGATTTATTGATATTGGGTGTTTAAAATTGAACCAACTCAATAGAAAAGCCATAAACTAAGCTAACTTAAATCCTAAAAAACTATATTTGATTCCAATGTATTCAAACAATTTCTTGACTCTACCATACGATTTAGTTAAATTTACAGTTTTTATTTTATCAACTGAAGTAATCGCACTAAACTGTAACATAAAACACATATTAATTAATCTTATATTACTTCCGTCCTTAATTATAAGATCTTTTTGAAAAAATCACGGGAATTAAGATAGTGGATATTTGTATTAAATATGTTTGTAATTACTATTGTTTTTACAATTTTATCCTTTAGGAGAGAGTTGGTTTATGTTTTCAACATGTTATTTATTGCTGATTGAAGAAAAAATGTATAATAAATAGAGACATGTATGTAAAAAAATAATTAATGTAATTGGAAATAACAATGAATCTTATAAAAAGGGACAAAAAATTCTCAAAAAAGTCACACAGCTCAATACTCAATGAGTAGACCCCACTTAATGTTAAAGGAGAAAGTTTTAGTAAACCATCTAAGATTGCACTTGTCACATGAAAAATAGCCTTTCAAACGTGACAAGTGCATACCCCAATTTTCTCATTTCATTTTACAAATGTCAACAAAATAAGCATACCAAAAGGAAATGGAAAATTATTTTGTTGACAATTGACACAATGACACTAACATGATTCAACATAAACCCAATTTTTCTTCAACCAATAATCAAATCATTCAAACATATATATTTCTGATTTTATTATTTTATTACACAGTCATTCCATTTCAGATTTATTGATATTGGGTGTTTAAAAGTCAACTAACTCAATAGAAAAGCCATAAACTAAGCTAACTTAAATCCCAAAAAACTATATTTGATTCCAATATATTCAAACATTTTCTTGACTCTACCACACGATTTAGTTAAATTTGCAGTTTTTATTTTATCAACTGAAGTAACCGCACTAAACTGTAACATAGAACACATATTAATTAATCTTATACTACCTCCGTCTCTAATTATAAGACCTTTTTAAAAAAATAACGGGAATTAAGATAGTGGATATTTGTATTAAATATGTTTGTAATTACTATTGTTTTTACAATTTTATCTTTTAAGAGAGAGTTGGTTTATCTTTTCACACAGCTCAATATGCAATAGTTTTTTCTTTCAATACCCTTAAACACACACTTTTTAAATTCCCTACACTCCATATCATTTTCTCTCTATTAATTCAACACTCATTCAATTTTTACATCTCCAATGGTTTTTTATTCAACACTCACCTTATATTTCTTATTCTTATTTAATTTTATATTTTTGTTTTTATAATTACATAAAATTACAATTATCGATTATAATTAAATTAAAATAAAGAAACACTTAACAATTTTTTTTTATTTTTTGTAAAAACAAAATTTATTTAAATAATTTATTTTTATTTTCTTAACTTAAAATGCATTACAACAAACTAAGCACGCGACACACAAATAACTTAAAATGCAAGACAACAAACAAGCACACAAAACACAAGTAATTTATTTAGTACGATACAAATCATCTTCAATCACGAAACATTCCAAACTTTGTCCATATGTGCTTCACTAGATCTGCTTGCAATTCGTGATGAACATTTGAATCACGCAACTCGGATCTAGCACGCACATGATTTGCAAAAGTGGGTAACACCTCGGTCGAGTATGGTTGCGGTGTACTAGATCCACTTCCCTCATATTGCTCAAAATCGGTCCAACGTTGAGCATTTGTATCTCGTTCATCCTCAACAATCATATTATGTAATATGATGCATGACCTCATGATGATACCCAAATCGGCTATGTCCCACAAGCGAGCTGGTTCACGGATGATTTTAAATCGAGCTTGAAGCACTCCAAAAGCTCATTCGATGTCCTTCCGACATCCCTCCTGATGTTTTGCAAATAACTTATCGGGTTCACTTTGAGGAAGTCTAATAGGTTTGACGAAAGTTGGATAAGAAGGATAGATACCATCAACTAGATAGTATGTCATATTATAGGGACGTTGATTCACAAAGTAATTCACCCTTGGAGCCTTTCCTTGTTCCACATCATCAAACACTGGTGATCGGTCTAGAATGTTTATATCGTTCAACGTTCCCGGACATCCAAAAAAGGCATGCAAGATCCATAGATCATGAGATGCAACTGCTTCAAGAATAATTGTGGTGGTTCCCTTATCCCCCCTGGTGAATTGACCTTCCCATGCTTTAGGACAATTTGTCCACTCCCAGTGCATGCAGTCAATACTCCCGATCATCCTTGGGAACCCCCGCATTTCACTAACATTTAGTATTCTTTGGAGGTCATCTTCGGTTGGTGCTCTCAAGTACACTTGCTCATACATTCGTATGATTCCTTTGCAGAATCTACGTAAGCACTCCAATGTTGTACTACCTCTTATTTTGATGTATTCATCGACCGCATCTGCTGCCACACCATATGCTAACATTCACATTGTTGTGGTACATTTTGCTAATGGTGATATACCTTCTTTGTTGGCGGCATTAACTCGCTAGGGGAAGTAGTTATCACTACTTGAAAGGTCTCCAACGATTCGAAGGAAAACGTGTTTTTACATCCGGTACCGAGGACAAAACATTGCATCGTCATTTGTAGGCTCATTGGCAAAGTAGTCGTCAATGAGTCTCTGGTTAGCTGCTACATGATCTCTATTTAAATATTTTCTTGTACCAGATCCACTACCTTCCTCTATTTTTTTTCGACGCTGAATAAATCGGTTGACGATATAAGTGTCTTCAACATCACCACTACAAGAAACTTGTCATTTAGCAACGGCAGAAACCGTTGGTAAAGGTCTTAAAAGTCGTTGGTATAGGTCATAAAACTTATACCAACGCCCACCTGCTACCGTCTAGGATACTATGCTTATACCAACGGCAAGAATGTCGTCCCAATAGCTTATACCAACGGAAAATTAGCTTGATGCTATAGATTTTGGAGTTATAGCAACGGCATTTTACACCTATTAAATAGTTTTAGTCAACCTCTATATCCGTTGGTATATGACCAAAATGTCTGTTGCTATAGGTTCTTATTTTCTTTTTTTTAAATAAAATTCACCCTAATATAAATATTTTTTAATAATAATTAAATTTTCACAATAATTCTTGACAAAAAAAATAATATATTCGACTATACTTTTTTATTGCACTACACAAAATCTAAGGTAACATCAAAGAAAATTTCAATTATATATTCAAAGTAGTAAGTCTTACAAACATATCAAAATAACAAAATAATGTCAATTTTATATAATAACCAACACAAAAATAGATACTACATCAAAAAAAACACTAGATGAACCTAAACATATCCAAGATAATTTTTTTTTCTAATCTCCCTCTCTTCCGTCTTCATCACTGCATCGACTTGAAGAATTTATCAGGTTTGGAGTACTAGCACCATTTGTGGCCTATTAAAAATAAAAATAAAATATGTTACAAACTCTACTTAATTCATGTTATCGTAATATTCGATATCTGAACTCGAAAAGTAAAATATCAATTATATAATATACCTGTTTTGCAGCTTGTAAAATATCATTCAAATCTTTTTGAGATAATTGATTTTGTATCACTGACATCATATTTGTCATAACCACATTTGTCCTCTCTTGACTTTCTCGCATATGACTTTGTATACCAACTGATTGAGAAGTTTCTGCCTCATTATTATGTTTGTTTAGTTCTTCCTGAAAAATTATAAGATATATAGATTATAAGAATACATTTTAAAAGAGAATTCATTAATATGACAATCAAAACAATTGAAAAGGGTCACTTTTATGTCATAATCATAACAAAAATGTTCATTAAAATAGAACATTTGAACATAATTCAGAACAGAATTCAAAACAGAGTTCATTAATTTAAAACAAAATCCAGAACATAATTAAATTAGAACAACTGAACCAGAACAATTAAAACAGAATAAGCAGGATCAAAGTAATGGTTGTGGATGGTCATTCGAATAGGGGACCGCTAATTCGAATATATCAAACACTTCATATGCAACACAATAATAGAGTCAAATTAAGCACACAAATGCAAAACATATTCAATTTTTTTTGAGTGAAATTATCAAACACTTCATGATATTGTAGATCGAAATTGTAACAGAAGAAGGACACTGAAATCTCTGTTGGCGATGAAGGTTGGGTTTGGTTGTCCGCCTGTGCATCATATAGAAATCAAGAGGTTAAATTTAAGTTTAAAAAAATTTAACTCATCGTACTAGTGTTGAGTTCACAAATATGACAAAAATTCATACAAAGCCGATTCTGACATGTGCTAACAGCTACACTGAACTAGAATACGAAAATTAGTACATGTTCTTGATTCAATTTTAAAGTGCACCAATACTCCTTCTAGCAAAGCTAATACACTACAAAAAGCAACCTACTGGTAAATACATCAGCACTTCACCTAGAATTGTATACGTAAAAGATAGTAAAATCACACACGCATTGAACCAATTTCAACGAGAAATTAAATTAAAGATTATCAAATAAAAAGAAAAAATATGAGAAGATCGAACACATTCAATTGTTAACGAAGATCGAAAAGTGACCTACGCCTATCAGAAAAAAGCAATTCCAGTGTTAATCAAAGAATTCAGATCAATATTAATATGCAAAGCGAGAATAATAGAGTGAAAAATGGAGGCATAACATAACATCATAGAACAAAATCCATTCAGAAATGTCTTAAATATGAAGCTAGGACCTTGGCATTCAGAATGTGACGCCAAGTTCACTTGGCCCCAATACTCTTCAGTCATACCATATTTCACTATATTATTTTATACTAACTTAAGCCACTTCAATTAGTTTGACGTGAATTACCTCAACCACCTATCAACTAGAGAATGAATAAAGAGAAAAAGAATAAAGTATTAGAGAATGACTAACCTCTATGACTTGTGGGTAGCTTAAGGTCTTGTAGTGATCCTGAAGAGTTGTCATTGTTTATATAAAGCAAGCAAATTATACATCAAAGACAATTTTTTTCCTGAATTAATATTAACTCTACCATTTTTTTCCAAATCAGCCACGTAATATAAAGCAAGCAAATTATACATCGAAGACAATTTAACATTTACCACATGTCACTTTTAGCCTTATAGAATGGTATCTTAGTCAAGCAGGACCTATTCTTAAAGAAACATCTACACGATGGGATTTTGCTTGAACCATTAAATCAATCAAATAGTTACTTATTATCAAATTTAAAGCTACCAAACATAAATAATTCAGTTTAAAACTTTCAATACCTTTTTCCACAAAACATAATGCTCTTTATTATCAAATTTGTGCTATATTGTAAAATTTTCATTAAAATGGCATCATCAGAGTTTTTTATTTCTTTTAACAAGGGACACATTAAATTGGCATGATGATTTTCTAGTTTCTAGAATTAATGCAAAGCACATAGAAGGGGGTGTAGTTTTTCACAGTTACAATCTTACACAAAAAAAAAAAGAACATCAAGTCTTATGCTATCACAGTGGAAGGCTGTAGCTGCTGTTTTTCAGTTTGGTGTGTCAATTCATTGCAAGCCGTCGTAACTAGTTGTCGTGGCTGTTTTGGTACTGATATAGGGCATCTGCTGCTGCCTGCCATCACAGGGCCAACAGTGGACTTGTTTTCTGTGGGATTTTGCTAGTTTGTAGGAGTTGAATGTTAGTGGGGGATTTTTTGGTTTTGAGGTTTGTCTGCTTATATACGGAACCTTTGTACTTTGCTTCTGTATCTATGCAGCTTGTACGTCTTGTACGAGGCTTTCAATAATATTTACTATTTCAAAAAAAAAAAAAGTCTTATGCTAACAAAATGTTTCTTTTTTTGTATACAGGGTTGGAGTTTTTAGGCAAGACCTATAAAATAGATTCACAATGGGTTGGAGTTTGTTTGTACCCTGCCACGGTAGAAGCTTTGTAGCAAAAGTGCTTAATGTGATAAGTTAACACAATCTGACTCACTATAATTTCGATACGAAAGTAGATGAAACAAAGATGTGATACAAGGGAATTGAAACTATGTGGTACTACTTCGCATCATAAACAAGGAAATTGCAGAACCCTTTCAAAAATTCAAAAATCTAATCTAAATCCAGTTGCAAACTAATAATCTTCAACAAAATCAAAAGTAATATACTACCAATATTCAACAACAATCAATCAAAATCCAAAATTAATAATATGAACTTAATCAATTTCATTAGCTAACACTAAATATTGTTCAAATCAAAACAGTCATGGTTATTGTCCAGAAAGTTTTCACTTTTCTTAATCCCAAATTTTCATGGAAATCAAAACCAAAAAGACCTAGAATTATCAATTTCATAAATAAATAAATAAATAAATAAATCTAAGGCATGAAAATTTCGTAAACCCTAATTCACAAATCATAGAACAAATTGTGAAAGAATAAACATACCTTTGTGGGGAGAATGAGTGACGAAGAAAGTGAGTGATGGAGGTTCCGAGAGCGATATCTGTGCGAGTGACAGCAGCAAGTGATTGAGAAGGTTCCGGAGATTCAACATCAGTGTGGAGGCAGAAACTTTGTAGAAATTGATTAAAGTGGGCGGAGGAAGGTTGGAGTGGCGGAGTAACAGCGGCGAAAAGGTTTGATGAGGGAGGGAGGTTTGAGTGGCGCGCGGAGGCAGGAAAAGAGAGAAGATGGTTCGATTGAAGAGAGAAAGTGAGAAAGGATATAACTATTAACTTAATTAATAGATAGATTTAATTTAGTAATTTATAATTAATATTAGTATTAATATTTAATTAATTATTATTAATTATTAAAAGAAGGAAAGTTGATTCACAAAGAAAATAAGGAAAAGTTTTTATTTTAACAAAAATAAGAAGGAAAAATTTCTAAGTCGAGTGGTCAACCAACAAACCGACTTAAGCAAATGACTTCTTAGGTCATTTGGTTAACCTAAAGACTTAAGAAATTAATTATCAATATTTTCTTTTCACTATTCATCAACCTTAAGTCGGGTAACTCTTATAACCGACTTAAGAAAGTTTAAAAGAATTGCAAAAATGTCACCGCGTCACTTGTTAAGACGGGTGGCAGCGCGAACCGACTTAAGCATGATTTTAAAAAGTATTTTTTGTACTATTGTTTGGAGCCAATGGAATATTTGGTGAAAATGTTTGGCGTTTTTTCATTCTTAATTCTTAACCTATAGCAACGGGGTATTGAAACATCAGTTGCTAAATTTTATCTATAAAAATAAGTTTAACAAATTTAGCCGAACAATGGCCAATTTACATTTAGCAAATATTTGATTCCAAGTGATAAGAGGATTAAAATAAATTAGTGACTAACGGCATAATCAAATGTCAATTTTTCAAAGTTATATGAATATATGTATATATCGAATACTTGCCTTGTTTCCATCCTCCAACATTAGTGCCAGTAAGGACATACACATTAATATAAAAGGGATTTTAGAATATATTGATATGAGTATTTAACTAAAATCATAACTATTCTGACTATATTAAAATTATTCTAACTCAAGGGTTATAAATTATATGGCATAAGTTTACTACCCAAAAATGGAGGGTTTACTATCTAAAGGAACTCACCTTATAGATTTCTGATAACTTCTTAACCACGGGCTCAAGCAATCAGACCTCACCATAATCTGTACAAGCATCCTTTACACCAACATGAAAACAATTGCTTCAGCTCAAAGTCTACAACAGTCCCCAAACTTCAAAATCGTCTACATAATTTAATACTGGACCATAATCAGTGAAACTGGTACCAAAATGTCGGGCATTACGTTAGCTAACCATAACAACAAAGTTCACTGAATTCCAAGCTACATAGAAAGAGTTATTACCGTTTTAGTGAAACCTTGTCCCAAACCCGTAACCAGAATCCAGCAGAAATTACCAATCTTCAAATGCGTTTTCCGAATCCGTTTCTAATCCAAATCATACGAAATTTATATCCGATTTGAAGTGAATTGAATGTAGAATCTAAAAATCCAGCAAACACGTTTCTGTCAGCTTTCTAAAACATGTTATTCACCAGTTAAGCACTTCTGACTGTTTGTAAAATAGCTTAACCGACAACTTATGGTTTTTAGCTTCTAGCTTTTCATTCCAAACAGCAACAACGACAATTCTGATACCATTAACGGTCCAAAATAAACAATCATTCACATTCAAATGCTATATCTCAATCTCATTTTCTAACATCTCACACAAACACCCAAGGTGGGAACTAAATTAGAGAACTTACATTTGATTAGTCTGAACCCTTTCCAAGCTTCCACACCCAAACTTAGGACCCAGTCACTGATCTGTGTTTCTTGTTCCTCTACCAGCTCCTAAAAGCCAACAATCCACAATCAAGTCAGCAATACGTGCATACAACCACTGAAGCTTGAAGAATCAACATTTCAAGTATGAGAAAGGAAGTGATGATTCGGCCAGCAAGGAAGAAGAAGAGAAGTAGGAGTTTAATACATAAATCACACTTTAAATCATCCAAGATTCATGATAGAAAGATTGCATGTTTAAAGGGTTTGGAGCTTAATTGAATTTTATGAGATTAGGGGTGAAGAGAGTGAAGCCGAGAGAGATGGAAAGAAGGGAGAAAACTTCTGATTTTCTAAACTTACAGAGAGAAAGATCATGAGGAAATGAAATAATAGGGACATGATACACTTAATTGGTAATAATTTAATACTGATGAACGGGGTATTACATGAGCAATAACTGATTTTGAGAAAACTAATTGAAGGAGATTATAAGAAAAACGATTATGATAAAAGCGATTATGTTTTGGAGCCAATGGAATATTTGGTGAAAATGTTTGGCACTTTTTCATTCTTAATTCTTAACCTATAGCAACGGGGTATTGAAACATCAGTTGCTAAATTTTATCTCTATCAACTCTTTTTTCTGCAGTTGCTAAAAGTGATCGTTGCTATATGACAAATTTCTTGTAGTGCACGTTTTTGGAAGTAGGCTTCCATATCAAAAGGATTCATTGATAATTTTTGGTGATATTAAAAGTAGATATGAATGAGATTTGGTGATATTGGAAGTAGATATGAATGAGATTTGGTGATATTGGAAGTAGATATGAATGAGATTTGTGATATTAGAAGTAGATATGAGTCCCTATATATAAGTACATTGTGTGGTGGACACTGACGGATTCGAAATAAGTTATTGTATTGTATTAAAGCAAACAGTGGGGATAATTATTAAAGTCACGGATAGTATCATTTTATTAAACTGTGGGTACACATTACAACGAATGGAGGAAGACAGTGGACATAATTATTAAAACAAATAGTAGGTGAAATAAGTGACACACAGTGGACATAATTATTAAAGCAAATTGTTTCTGAAATAAGTCACGAGAGACTAGACAACACTAGGGACTATCACTGAGGACTAGGCAACACTGACAATTATTAAAGTAAACACTAGGGACTAGACAACACTGACAATTTTGACCGAATACAAACAAATATTATAGTGAAATTAATTTCCAAACAGCTCACGCACCAAGTTTTCTAACAGTTCTTTTTTCCTGTCATCGAGATGCTCTTCGGAAGTTAACTTTAGGTACAGTTTCATTTTCTTCAATCTGTTTTTCTCCTGTTGCACTGCGGTGTACTCTTTCAATCGTTCAATCTCTTGCACCTTGATTTCTTTGAATTGAACCCACTCAGTTTCCACCTCCTCCAAGGCAGCGTCCTTGCTTTTCTTTTTTCCTTTTTTTTAGCTGCCTCCCTGCCCATTGGACGAGCACTAGATCCTACAGAGTCCTCGTGAGATCTCTTAGATCCACTACTTCCTGAGCCAACACTTCCTCCCATTTGACTACCATAACGTGGTTGATCACGGAGAGCGTGCCATTCTTCCTTTAAAGTAAATTGAACATTCTTCCCACATGCAAATAATTCCTGCGCTTTTGCTAAAACATCATCTTCAGACCAACCGCTTCCTTGCAAACGCTTAGCGCTTTCATAAGCACCAATCCATTTATTTATTACTTTGCTCATATAATTAAAACGATTTCGGCATACAACTAGATCACGCGAAGAATCGAATGAGCAATACTCATTACAATACTCAGCAATTTTACCCCAATAAGTTTCACCTCTCTGGTTTCTCCCCACGACACTGCTTGTTCTAAATTTAATCCACGCACTAATTAGCACCAAATTTTGTTGAGTGTTCCATGCTGGTTGTTGGTTTTTGTTGCTCTTAGGAGTTGAATCTTCTGGATTCGGAGTGACTTCATTAGCAACTGCCATGCCACCAGGAGTAATTTGTGTTGAAAATTAAGGATATTCAGATGCACCAACGTTCAGAAAATTTTCATTCTCCTTTGGCATATAACCAATAAACGGGGGGTGTTTGAGATGGATATCTCATCATAGATCCATAATATGGATGAAAGTTTGGAACACAGGATGACTGGTTGAAATTTGGTGTAAAACCAAAATTGGGTGTGTTTTGAGGCATGTTTTGAGGATGTTGGTTGAAAAATTGATTTGGATTTTGATAATTGTTGGGATTTTGGTAGTTAAATTGGTAATTAGAATAATTTTGAGTGTTGAAATTGTTATTATTGGGATCCATTTCACTAGAAACAAGATTAAAACTTCACTTAGTTTCCTAATAGAAAGATAATAATAGATTAAGATACCGAAAAACTTGGTTTTTTTTTTCTGTGTCCAAATCAAATGAACCAAGTCTCTATTTATAGACAAAAAAAAATCATGAATTTTTGTATTTATTTATTTATAAATTATTTTCCAGCGAAATAGCTGATTTAAATAATTAAAATGATAGAATCAGGAGGACCAATCAGAACGTGACACATATGCAAGCTTATCCAAAAAGCATATTCTCTCTCATCCGGTCTACAACTCACTCGCTGCTGTCGGCGCGTGTGATGCACGCGCCTGTTTGGCCGAATGGTGCGTCGCCACGTGGCATCCAGGACAGGTTTCAATTGTGTTGAATTGGTTCACCATCTCTCTCCTCGAGCATAACCTTCAACACCCTTCAACAAACCATTGCACTTGTTTTTCTTGTTGAATGTCAGATTCAACACACCCATTGCATATGGTCTAAGATTGCACTAGTCACATGAAAAGTAGCCTTTCAAACGTGACACGTGCGTGCATACCCCAATTTTCTCATTTCATTTTACAAATGTCAACAAAATCAGCATACCAAAAGGAAATGGAAAATTATTCTGCTGACAATTGACACAATGACACTAACATGATTCAACATAAACCCAATTGTTCTTCAACCAATAATCAAATATAAAAACACGTTACTTTGATTGTTCAAAAAAAAAACACGTTGCTTGGAATATACACGTGTGATAGTAGTTTCATTCAGAATCTTACATATTTGGGCTTAAAAAAAAATAGAAATTGAAAATAAATATATGGTTATTTTTATCCTCCTATGTAACAACATGCACATCATTAGATACTTTACCACCAAACCAATCTATCCAAGAAGGTGAGACTTTAGTTTCATCAGTCCAAGAGATTCAACAAATCTATATTTGGTATATGGTTCAGAAATGTGACCCCTGTAACACTCATGTGGGTGGCAATAGAAAAACCCCACTCCAGAAAAATTCAGAAGGATTCTTAAAAATCAATTCAAATGGTGTTCTTATGCTTCTTAACGGAACAACAAACACCAGTGTATGCAAAACATTTTTTGTGGCAGAGTTTTGATTACCCGTGTGACACGTTATTGTTAAATGGAATGAAACTGGGGCGACACGATTATCTAACTCATTTACTTAAACAACAACATAGATTTATATTTGTTTTCAATGAGAAACAAGTTTACTTCATGAGTGAAATCCTCGATAGATCGGCAATATCCTTTAGGCCATGGACAAGTTTCAGTTTGGACAAAAAAGGAAAGAAACTGGAAAGTCATTTCAACTGGTGAGGAAGATGAGTTAGGTATCAATTTTATTCTTTATGTTAGAGTCCCTGCTTTTCAACTAGGTATCAATTTTATTCTTTATTTCCTTTCTGTTTCCTGATATTTTGTTGAATGCACTTCATTCTTCCATCAGTAGCTGTGTGTAAAGGTGTAAACTATCATTGTAATGATTTCAGCAAAATATTTTAATATTGCTGTAATTCTAAACACTATCTGATCTATGTAGCACCAACATTTTTTATCGTAGATGTGGAAGGTGTTCGATACGTGTTGGTGTTGGAAACCAGCACAGCATAGATAAATATAGTTATATTTATTTATTTAATATTTTAAGATTATTGCCAGGGTCAATGTGTTAGTGTCAATGTCATGTCGAGTGTCTATGTGTATAAGTACTTCATAATAATATATGAGATTAATTTGTCACCAATTTTAGTTTGAACTTCATATTTTTCAGTGGATAGATGCCTGCTGAGTATGCTATGCGTGGAATTTTCTCCATGAAATCGGATGTCTTTAGTTATGGAGTGATAATTCTTGAAATAATAAGCTGAAAGAAGAACGGGGAATTTTCTGACCCAGAACATTGCGAAAATCTTCTTGGACATGTAAATGAATTGACACCTAAAGGATTAGTCAATTTTAAATATTTGCTTTAATACTCCACTTCACATATGCAATGTTACCCCCTAACTTTCTAGAAGGAGTAATTTAATCATTAAATTTAACTGTTATTTTTTGAGTTAACTACCATTGGCAAGACAATGTTATGATAAAGTCATGTTCCCATTACTGAATGAAGTTTCCCTTTAAACATTGCATGGGGGTGTAACTGATTAGTAGTTAGTTTTGTAATTAACTAAACGAAACGAAATTTAAATTCACACGAGAGAATGTATTGTTGATAGCTTGGAATTCCTTTCTTATAAAATCATGAGAAAAAAAGCAAGAAATTAAAGATGGTCTCTATAGTCTATAGTTGGTTGCAGTTTCTGTGTTTTGATGATTCTAGAATTCCTTTGATGTTTATCAATGCCGTGCTGAAAGAATGCATTAACCCCCCCTCCGTAAAAAAGGCTGCATAAATCTTGTCGGACACCGTTCTCCTGATCACCTAAGATCATTACTATTTATTTTTTGATACGCATAGTCAGAAAACAAGGAAATATAACATTTATAGGATCAAGTACAGAAAGGTAAGGCAAAACATTACATATTCATATATTTAGCAAAAGGACACATCCCAAGTTTATCATCAATATCCATGGAGAAATACAAAATAGTTTCACTATCTAGGTTCCAACATTGTCATAGATACTTCATTTGTTGAATAGGAAATCTTCTGTTCAGAAGTAAATTCATCAGTTAGGAAGATAGGCTCTTTTGGTTGCGGTAGAGTGCTATCACTAGTTAGCATTACAAGCACAGATGTCATAGTTGGTCTGTCATTTGGATAATGCTGCACACATAGAAGACCAATATGAATGCATCTTAACACTTCAGATTGAATATACGAACCCTCTTCCAAACAAGTATCCACAAATTCCATTGGGATGGATTCTTTCCACAATCTCCATGCCTACAACAATCCACAACAATAATTAACAACCATTATTGTATTTAGAAATTTAAGTTACTTTTGTTACTTACATATCCAATAAGACTGTAGTTGTGATTTGAATAGGAAAGTCCTTTATTTCTCTTTCCATTTATAATCTCTAACAATAAAATTCCAAAGCTATATACATCAGATTTGATGGAGAATATCCCATCAATCGCATATTCGGGTGCCATATAGCCACTGAAAGAAATAACGATTGTATTAATTTGAGGTTCTATTTATGTATAACATAGTTTTAAAACTGCATACTTATTATTAATATATACTTACTATGTACCAACAACTCTACTTGTGTTTCCTTGAATCTGATCACCTCCACACATTCGAGCTAGGCCGAAATCAGATATTTTTGGACTCAAATCATTATCTAATAAAATATTACTCGCTTTTAAATCTCGGTGTATGATCCTTAATCTAGAGTCTTGGTGAAGGTAAAGGAGTCCTCTGGCAATACCACCAATAATGTTGAACCGCGTATGCCAATCTAAAAATTTACTTCGAGACGAATCTGTAAAGTTATACACGCATGTTATCTATTATGATAATCATATAGAGAACAAAGGAAATTGTAAATATTAAACAATTTTTGAATAGATACTTACCAAAAAGAAAGAAGTCTAAGCTTTTATTGGGCATATATTCATAGATGAGTAATTTCTCATGTTCTTCAATGCAAAAGCCAAGGACCTTAACTAGGTTCCTATGTTGGAGTTTGGAACAAAATACAACCTCATTCTGAAATTCGTTGATTCCTTGAGTAGAGGTATGTGAAAGTCGTTTAACTGCTATATCTTGTCCATCTGGTAATGTGCCCTTAAAAAATAACATTTGTAAAGTAATTTGATGATGAATTAAAAAAGTTAGACTTTGGCCTCTATTCATAAACATAAAGTAACAAGATGCATGCTAACTTAACTTACCTTATACACAGGACCAAAACCACCTTCACCAAGTTTGTTGTCATTTGAAAAGTCATTTGTGGCAAATGTTATTGTACTAAAGTCAAACAGAGGAAGTTCCAGGTCTTCTTGTTTCATTTCACTTCTCTTTACTTTTGTCTTCATGATTCTTGTTTCCTCTATAAAATAAACAAGATTAGAAAAACTTTGTAACACCTATATAATACTAGCTATGCCCTTTGTCGACTATCAAACATGGAATCAATGATGAACACAATATATGAGCACAACAAATTAAAATCATGTTAAATCTATATAATATAAATTTAAGGGTTTTTCTAAGTTCTTTTTATAGAAATGTTTTTCTCTCCCTTTTCTTGTGACATGTGGCGCTATTATCCCAACTCTTCTCTCTATTTGTATGACATGTGGCACTGTAAGCTTTTCCTAAGTTCTCATGCATTTGGAGAAATCCTCTCTATTTTTATGCTATGATCCCATGATATTAATGTGAGGATTTGTTGAGAGTGAGACAAATCCACGTTTTAGAAAAAAAAAATGTTAAGGAAAGGCAATAAAAAAAACGTAATTTTAATGCATGTGCCAAATTTTAAGGCAATAAAAAAAACGTAAAGGTAATTTCCCGTGCATGTGCCAAATCATAAGGCAATCAAAAAACGTAATTTTAATTCATGTGCCAAACGAATACATGTTAATAAGTTTGGAAGGATTAAATGGCAGTAACGAATACATGCCAATAAGTGTGGAAGGATTAAATGACAGTAAAGGTAACCGAGAGAAAAAAGGTTAAGGAAAAGGCAATAAAAAAAACGTAAACTTAATGCAAATGCTAAATAATAGAGTTGACTATGAATATGCCAAAAAAAATGGAAGGCTTAAATGGCAGTAAAGGTAACCGAGAGAAAAACGGTTAAGGAAAAGGCAATAAAAAAAACGTATGAGTTTAAACGTATGAGTTAAGGAAAAAAGTTTTTCACTATAAACTAAACCAATTTCTTCAAAGTTACTCTTGGCATGTGACATTATAAACTAAATCAAGCATTCTTATGCATTTGACATTTATGGCAGTTATTTTTTTATAATTCTTTTTTTATTTGGTCATGATGTATGCATTAAAACAATTTTAATATTCCAAGGTTTTTTATTTGGTCATTATGTATGCATTAATTGATTTATTTTTTGTTGCTATATAAATGTTGCTTCTTACTTTCAACATTTGCAAGCTATTTCAAAATTCATTCTAAATTTTTGAAAATCTTCTCATTTCTTCTCAAACCCCTCTTTTGTTTATTCAAATATTTTTATGGGTTTGTAATTTCATATTTCTTACTTCTTCGTTATTTAATTATTTGATGACGACAAGTTAGATTTGATACTACCATTTTGTTGCACTCATTTCAGTAAAATTAAAATAATGAGAAATAGATCTTTTATGAAGTATCGTCTTTTTATAGATTTCCATGTTCTCATTTGAAGGATAACTTTTTGTATCATCAATTAGAAAGAAATTGTGTGTAACTTTTTCTTTGGTCTTTTTTTACTACTACAATTTCTGTATGTTTGGGTTGTTTAAGTTTTTCAATATAGTTGATTTGTATTTGTATTATTTGTATTTAAAAATAAAAATGTGTAAATAAGGAATAAAAAAAACAAATACATCATGTACCAAGGTAGCTATTTGTATTTAATAAGGAAACAAAGTTAGTAGAATCAATGTTTATATTCCATATAGGAAACATCATTTAAGGGTCAAAGAAAAACGTTTTTATTTTTTTCTATAGGAAATGATTTGGTGGGGAATAAAAATTTAAAAGTATTGATTAAGTTCATAATATTTCTTTCCAAAAAAAAAATCATACTATTAGTAGAAGAATTTTTTTAAAAAACAATGGTGATATGAAGGGTCAAAGAAAACCGTTTTTTACTTATATAAGGAATGAATGAATTAATAGTACTCAATAAATATTATTTAAGATCAAATTATTTATCTTTAACAAAAAAGATCAAATTATTTATGGGAAAAGTCAAAACAATTGTGAAAAGTATGAAATAAATTACTCATACGTTTTTTTATTTACTCATGTTTTTTAAAAATAATTTTATACCATTTATATTGTATTTTTGGGTTTTCAACAATGCTCATTATTTGAAAAAACAAAATGTTCACTACTTATTTTTTCAATGGGTCCAAAACCATCTTGGAGTTTGGTTGTTTGTCTTTTGCGTGTTATTGATGCATCAAACTGGATCATCTGTTGTCACTAGACATGGTGATGATGGATGCATTTTTCTGCATTTGTACTAATTTACTATTATTATTATTATTATTATTATTATTATTATTATTATTATTATTATTATTATTATTATTATTATTATTATTATTATTATTATTATTATTATTGTTATTATTATTGTTATTATTATCTTATTCAATTAGTAGTACACATGTTTTTGTCTTCATTTTCAGAAAGTACAAAAAATATTGAGAAGAATATAACAAATCAAGATAAAAGGGTTGTTAAAAATATAATTTAATACATTAAATCAAGGTAAAATGAAGAGCGTGGATGTGGAGTAACTTTTTTGTTTTTATTTTTGTGTGAACCTTTTGATTCTCATGGAAAGAGATTTGTTAACCATATAAAGTATAAAATAAAAAACTAGCATTGTCAATTAGCTCACCTTCATATTGTTAGTGGATTCTACAACTAAATTCGTTCATCAAAATAATTAAAAAGAAGATTATATATTGATAATAATAAAAAATTTATGATTAAGTCATTGAAAATAATAAGTAAAAACAGGTACAATTATATCTCTGATTAAAAATAATAATTTGACGCCCTCACAAAAAATATTTAGAAGTATAATGAGATAGATACTAAATTTTCAAATTTAATTTTTGGAACTAAAAGGTGCTTTTATTTTTTCTTAGCAACTAAATTGGGTCTCAATTTTTATACGAAACTAAATTTTGTCCTCACTCAAAATTCAATTGTGTTTTAATTCACTATGTTAACCTATAAATGTAAATTTTAGAGTAAATTACACTCCCCTCCCCTCAAAGATGCTTGAATTACACTCCCCTCCCCTCTTATGTTAAATTATACATTCCCCTCCCCTCTTATTCAAAACATATTAGAGAAAAATACATTTCCCTCCCCTAAGAAAAGCTTGAATTACATTCCCCTCCCCTCTTATGTTAAAATCTACACTTTACTCCCTCAATATATATTTTTTTATTTTTAATAATCTAGCAAAAAAATAATAACCTAATACACTTCGAAAATAACAGTATTGCAGGTCTATTTTAACATAATAAAAAATTGAATACATATTTTTTTGCTATTTTTTATTCACAATTTCATTAACATGTAGTTTTAAACCCTATTATAAAATATGAAACAAGTCAAAATAAAATTAAAATATGTGAAAAATTACTAACGACAATAAACCATGGTTATTTAAAAGTTAATTTTAAACTCTAAATTATAAAATCAATAGCAAAATATTTAAATTTAATTATCATTAACATTTAAATTATAAAGAAATGAATTAATTTTTCTTAAAGGGTGGTTTAAAATTAATATATATCATAAAAATATTTATTTATGTTAAAATAGATTAAAGTGTAATGTATATTTAATTATCAAGGGAGGGGGTTGTAATTCAAGCATCTTATAAGGGAGAGGAGTGTAAATTTTATTTTTCAAGGGAGGAAATTGTATATTTTAACATAAGAGGGGAGGGGAGTGTATTTCAAGCATCTTTGAGGGGAGGGGAGTGTAATTTACTCTAAATTTTACAATATCAATTTATTTTTTTTGGGTCAGGACAATATCAAATTTCTAATCAAACATTTTTAAGAAATATAAAGTTCCATCTCTCAAAAATAAAAATATAGTTCCAATTAACCTCTCATTATTGTATTTATAGCAATATCAATGACAATCAAATGATTTCAATGCAAAGATGTACTATATGGCAACATGTGTTTTAAAGTAAATAATGATGCGGATTTTCTTGCCTTTAAGATTTGAAACTTTGACCATTATTTCCTTTATTTGCATTACTACATATTTTATCTATTGTAGATCAAAATTTGTTTTTTTTTTTAAAAATTTGTTGCATCCATATGTAACTCATTTATCAAAGACCAAAAGTGAACGAATTTAAAATAATATAAGCATGTATTTTTTTTTTTGAAGGAATATAAGCATGTATTTTGTCAACTCAACACAACACATTGACGTTTTCTCATGGTTTGTTTCCCACCAAAGACCAAGAGTGAATGAATTTGAAATATTTTTTTATTTAATATAAAAAAATTAAACAAATGGCATAAAAAAAAGCTAAGAAAACAATTCATCATAATGCTCAGAGTCCTGCGGGAGTATACAATGAGTTGGATCATCACATTTGGCTAAGAGAATCCCCGCAAATGAGATTGAGACCACATTTTGACCAAAAACTTTAAGACATTAGATATATGTGTCATTTCACTAATATGTTGTTTAAGATCCACTCTTGCATCGAACGTAAATGTTTAACTCCCGCATGACACATTATCATCTCTCTTTTAAGTGTGAGACTCTTTGTATTTGTGACTTAGTGATATAGCCTAATAAGGTCAAAGGAACAACATGGTAAAAAAAGTGGGTAAGTGACGGTTTGAAAGAGGGGTGTTTTTTTATATTTCTTTAATGAGAAGAGAGAAAGTAAATTAGAAAAGGAAAAAAGATAAAAAAGGAATTTGAACATAGAGAAATAATAAGGAAATATAATAAGTTGTTGTTAATTTTATGGTTTTGATAAAAAAAAAATGAATTTGAACATAGAGTAATTATATGGAGATTAATGTGTAATTATACTATGAAAATATTATACTTATTAAAAAATTTCATATCAATTAAAAAAGTCTAATAAACATGTATTTTGTTAACTTAGTATAATACATCTACGTTTTTCTTTTGTTAAATCCCACAAAAGACAAAAGGTAAAAAATATTTTTATTTTTTTAATAAAGAAATAGAATGCAAAAGCATCAAGAGAAAGTTATGATGTCTCAACTAGGTTGGTACCTCATAACTAACTTTCTCCTTTGCCCATACTCTAAAAAAGGTGAAAACAATTTGAAATAATAAAGGTTAAATAAAAAAAAATTGTCTTGACAAAAAAAAAAATTGAACGAAAGTGAATCACATCCAAAATATAAAATTTAAGATAAAAAGTTAAACAATGACACCAAAAAAACTAACAAAACAAATCATTCTAATGTTGGTACTTCCCATGGAGCCTACATTGGGAAGTATCATCATATTTGACTATGAAAAACCACGCAAGCGAGATTAATATTACATCTTCATTCAAAATATCCAGGCATATATATATGGGTCATCTCATGTATATGTTATTCAACATCTACCATTTGATTAATTGTTGAACTTTAACTCATATTTGATATATTAACATCTTTCTTAAGTGTGCAACTCTTTGTGTCTGTAACTATATGACATAGTCAAATAATGTCAAATAAAGGAACATCAAAAAAGTGGGTTGGTGATGATTTAATGGAGGGGGATTTATGTTTCTTTCTTTAATGAGAAGGGAGAAAGAAATTAAAAAAAAAAAAAAAGAAAGAAGATGAAAACGAAATTTGAGATTGAGATAAATGATACCGGTAAAAAAATTATGTTTTATCCATGAGGTTATAAAGAATAAAGTGAGTCGGAGGAGTTCGAGATTTTTGAGTAATTAATTTCTCAAAAACTAGACTTAATTAGAAAAACACAATGACATTTAAAAAAAATTCTAATAAGCAAGTATTTTTTCTTTTAAAAAAAACAAAATAAGCACGTATTTTTTATATGGTTAAATCCCACCAGAGAGAGAACTTGAATAAATTTGAAATAATAGGGATTGCTTAAAAAATTGCATGAAAGCGAATAACAACCAAAAATTTAAATTTAATATAAAAATTAAACATCTACTCTTAGATTTGTCATCTCATTTATACGTATCTCATCATCTACTCTTGCATCTAATGTGGAACTTTAAATCACAATTGACACATTATCATATATTTCTTAAGTGTGCGACTTTATGCGTCTGTGATCTGCTGACATAAACAAATAAGGTCAAATGGAGACTTAACATGGTTAAAAAGGTGGATTGATGGTGAATTCATGGAGAGAGATTTATGATTCTAACTTTCATTAAAAGAGAGAAAGGAAATTAGAAAAAGAAATAATACGAAAAACTAATTTAAAAATGAGATAAATGATAAGAAAAAAAGTAGAATTACACTCTCCTGCCTTCAAAGATGTTTGAATTAAACTCCCCTCACATCTTATGTTAGAATATACACTTCCCTCCTCTCTTATTCAAAACATATTAGAAAACATTTCACTCCCTTCACCTAAGAGAAGCTTGAATTACATCCCCCTCCTTTCTTATCTTAAAATCTACACTTTACTCCCTCAATATTTTTATTTTATTTCTAATAATCTAGCAACAACAAAAAAATTAATCTAACAGTACACTACGAAAAAAATAGTATTGCGTGTCTATTTTAATATAATCAAAATTTGAATACATATTTTTCGCTATTTTTTATTCTCATTTTCATTAACATATAGTTTTAAACCCTTTTATAAAATATGAAACAACACAAAATAAAATTATAATATGTGAAAAATTACTAAAGACAATAAAGTATGGTAATTTAAAAGTTTATTTTGATACTCTAAATTATAAAATTATTAGAAAAATATTTAAATTTATTTATCATTGACATTTAAATTAAAAGAAATTAATTTATTTTTCTTAAATGGTGGTTTAAAATTAGTATATACCATAAAAATATTTATTTATGTTAAAGTAGATTAATGTGTAGTGCATATTCAATTATTAAGGGATGAGGTTGTAATTTAAGCTTCTTATAGGGGAGTGAAGTATAAAGTTTACTTTTTAAGGGAGGTGAGTGTATATTTTAACAAAAGAAGGGAGGGGAGTGTAATTAAAGCATCTTTGAAGGGAGGGGAGTGTAATTTACTCTTGAAAATATAGTGAGTTATTGATAATTTTATGATTTATTTGAAGGAGTTGGAGATTTATGAGCAGTTATTCTACCCCAAAAAATAAAGTAAAATGTCACATGATTTTAAAATGTGGATTTGTCAACTCAGCAAAACACCTGCATTTTTTCATTGTTAGATTCTACCAGAAAGCAAAAGTGAAAGTGTTTTAAATAATAAAGGTTGGATAAAAATATTTGCATCCAAAAGTGTATATTTAATATAAAAAAAATTAAGCAAACTAAACCCACAAACTAACAAATCAATTCATCATGATTTTCGGAGTTCTTAGAGTGCTTTCAGTGGGATTGATCACCACATTTGACTAAGACAAACCCCACAGTAAAATTCACACCACATCTAAACCCAAAACCTTAGACATTGGGTTTGTTAGTCATCACACTTATATGTTGCTCAATATCTACTCTTATATTTAATGTAGAAGTTTAAATCACGCTTGACACATTAACGTCTCTCCCTCAAGTGTGAGACTATATATATTTATGATATGATAAGACAATCAAATAAGCTTAAAGGCACAACAAGGTAAAAAATGTGGTTGGTGGCGGTTTCAGAGGGATGTCTTTGTTCTTTTCTTTTCAAGAGAAAAGAGAGTAAATTAGAAAAAGAAAGAAGATGAAAAATGAATTTGTACACGAGACAAATGATACGGGGGGGAACAGAGGAGTGCATGCTTTATTCGTAAGAGTATAGGGGATATAATGAATTGTTGGTAATTTTATGAATTTCTTGAAGGAGTTGCAAATTACTGGGTAATTATGCTACCAAAATAAAAGATTCAATAAAAAATAGGCACATTAATTTAAAACGTCTAATAAACATGTATTTTGTTAATGTAAAAGAACACGTCTACATTTTTTTTTCTTCAAATCAGACCAAAGACCAAAGGTGAAGGAATTTTAAATAAGAGGTTTCATAAAAAATTGCTTGAAAGCGAATGACATCTTAAAACTAAATTTTAAGATACAAAATTTAATAAATGACACCAAAAAACTAACAAAAAGAGTTATCATAATGTTGGGACTTTCGTGAGAACCTGGATTGAGTTTTATCATAACATTTGGCTAAGAGCAAACAAACAAATGAGATTGACATTACAACTTCACCCAAAATCTTAAGACACTAGATATTTGAGTCATCTCATTTATATGTTGTTCAACAACTACTACTACATTCGATGTGTTAATTTAAACGCTTGATACATTAACATCTCTCCATTAATTATGAGACTCTTCGTGTTCGCGATCCACCATCACGAACCACTTCCGCTCCACAAAAATGTTGAAGCGGATATGATATCACCATTCGGACTTATGAGGGAGCAAACACTTTTGTGAATCAACACATTGCAACAAAAGCAATCACACAAGTGAGAATGATGTTACATCTTCATCCAAAATTTTAAGGCTTAAGTATATGAGTTTTTTTCTTCAATTCTTTGTTCTTCAACCTCCAATATTATATTTAATGTTGAGGTTTAACTAACACTTGATAAATCACAATATTCTCTTCCTCAAGAATGTCGAGATTCTAGCCCGTGCTTGGCAAGAGTGTCCATACTAGACAAATAATTTATTTCAAATAGTTCTGAGATCAGTTATCTCTCTTTTTCTCAAAATGAAAAGCTTATGCAAAGGAAGTGGAAAGAAACTACTCATGATATTGTTGAAGATGTGAAGAAAACCAGTACTTCACTAATAAAAAATAGGGATAAGGGTGATACATTTGAAGACTATTACAAATGAAGAAATTTAGCACATTCCCACCTTGATGACAAGGTTGTTTTTGAGGGGTGTGTTTTTTAGGATATAGTAAAGGCTGGTTAGAGTAGTTTAAGTAATTAAGAGGTATTTTTTTTTGGATATAGTAAAGAACACACTAAGAGTTACTAACTCTACGATACCATTCAACATTTTCCACATTTTTTAGGCTGATATATTTAAATTTAAAGGATTCTCATATAAAGCTAATATTTTTTCTTTCTCTTCAACGTGCACACAGATGCATGCAAAGGTGTTAATATTAATTTCGTGACCTTACATTTAATATGCATATATGTGTATCAGTGACCATGACTTGAAGAACATGTGTTTGATTGAAATTGAAATACTGCTTTAGGAAAACGGACAGTCGCTTACTGACTTCAAATCTATGCCCAGGCCAAACGCAACAGACATGCCAACTTTCAGAAACAAGCTTATCGTTGATGAGTTAAATTACAAAAAGGATGCACACAGTCGCTTACTGATGCTGACTGATGAACAAATATGTGTGTATGACAAGATCATGGAGTCTGTTGGTTCTGACAACGGTGGTTTCTTTTTCTTATATGGTTACGGTGGTACTGAAAAAACCTTTATATGGAAAACATTGTCAGCTGCTGTTAGATCGAAGGGGTTAATTGTATTGAATGCTGCATCCAGCGGTATATCGGATCTTCTACTACCAGGTGGAAGAACCGCCCACTCGACGCTGAAAGTCCCTATTGAGATTAATGAGGCATCATCGCTTACGATAGAAAAGGATAGTCCTAGGGCAGACCTGGTGCGGACTGCAAAGTTGATAATTTGGGATGAAGCTCCAATGATGCACCGATGGTGTTTTGAGGCAGTTGACCGATCAATGCGAGATATCATGTCCAAGAATGATCCCCTAAACGAGTTTAGACCTTTTGGTGGAATGACAATAGTTTTAGGTGGTGATTTCAGACTAATATTGCATGTTGTCTGAAAAAGATTGAGGCAGGATATTGTTGATGCATTAATTAATTTGTCAAAGATATGTGCTTATTGTAATGTGTTGAGGCTTACGGTTAATATGAGATTTGATGCATCTTCGTTACCTGTAGAGCAGGAAGAAATTGCTAATTTTGGCAAATGGATACTCTCAATTGGAGACGACAACAACACTTCGGATAAGAATGGTGAAATGAAGGTAGAAATTCCTGAAGATTTGCTCATATCGGACACAAAAAATCTGTTGATGTCACTTATAGACTTTAAGTATCCTGATTTGAATGATAACCTTGGTGACCCGCTATTTTTCCAAGAAAGGAGAATACTCGCACCGACGCTTGATTCAGTTGAGGATGTTAACGAATATATGATGTCACTGATTCCACGTGAAGATAAAAAGTATTTAAGCTATGATTCTGTTTGTCGATCGGGCGAAAATTCTGATGTCCAGAGCGAGTTGTTCACAACGGGATTTCTTAATGGTATTAAGAGCTCTGAAATTCCAAATCACCGATTGAAACTAAGGGTCGGATGTCCAGTTATGCTGTTGAGAAACATCGATCAGGTCAATGGATTGTGTAATAGTACAAGGCTGACAGTTACACATATAGGGAAGAGCACGATAGCTACTACCGTAATTACATGAAAAAGGGCACGTACGAGGGTATTCATTTCCAAGATGAATCTTATTCCGAGTGATCCAGGACTACCCTTCAAATTCAGGCGCATGCAATTTCCATTAACACTTTGTTTTGCAATGACAATAAATAAAAGTCATAGTCAATCTTTATCTCGAGTGAGAGTTTATCTACCTAAGCCCGTATTCACGCATGAACAACTCTATGTCGCTGTCTCTCGAGTTACTTTTAGAAAAAGTTTGAAGTTGCTCATCTTGGATGAAGATAATAATGTTTGTAAGGAGACCACATATGTTGTGTATCGTAAAGTTTATCAAAAAGTATGATCATTGATTATGTCTTAGAATTGTTGTTGCTATAATTTAGAAAACTAAAGTTGCGTATTGTTTGGATGTCGTTTTTTTTTTTATATAATTTCTTTGCAAGGCGTACTGGTCATTACAGGACATGCAATTTCTATATAAGCAGATCCTCCTGCCATTGACTTTTAATTGATGCACTTTTCAGGTATAGCAATACGCAGAACTTTTTTTTACGTTGTTGTTACCCTAAAATACAATATTTACATTAGACCATTGGTTTTGTAAAAAATAAAAACAAATAACAATCGCATTTCTGTAGCCCAAACTATATTTATACACACCCGTAAAAAATTTGACGTTTGCATTCACAGACTAGGTGTATACATCTGACACTGACTATTATATATAAAAAAAATACAATTTTTTTTAGTTTTTATGATTAATAAAATACATTATGTCAACAGATAATAATGTACAGTACGTCGACGTATTTTTGCAAAAATATTACATATACTTTAACAATTAGTACATCTTATACTACAAATAATTAGTATAAGTATAAATCCAAATACTTTAATCGTTATGTGCAATATTTAGATATTTCAAAATATATACAAAATTAAGATTATATTTTATTTCATGTCGAATTTAAATTATAACCACACTTATAACTTTAAAATAAAATAATATTAAATCTATATATTTGATAAAAAAAAAGTTTATTATTTCCCGTGCTTGGCACGGGTCAATATACTAGTATAATGTAACTTTAAAGTGGTAAGTTCAAATTCAACTATCGTAAAATTATCATTAATAACCTGACCAATTTTTTTCTTTTTTTTATCATTAATAAGACTTTAATTAATAAAATATTTCATTTCTCCAATGTTAAGAAAAACAGAGACTGAATGTGTAATATGCATATAACAATTGTAAAAATTACCTCTTAATTTGGATTTGGTTTTTCTCCTCCAACAAAAAAAGGTGAGGAATATCAAAAGCATCACAATTAATGAAGTGGTACATGAGACCACAACTACCATTTTCCTTGAACCATATCGATTTTCTTGAGTCGCAGCTACTTTATCTCGGTTTGCTTGACAGGGAAATAAAATAAAAAATCAATAAATATTTTTTTAAATATCAGTAAATAAATTTTGAGAAAAATATAAATTGCAAAACTAACTGATGTTTTCAATTTGTCGGTTTAAATATTCGTTTAGCGTTTCTAAATATATCATATTTTGCTTTTAATTTTTGTATTATTTTTTGCTTTTGGATATTGGTGGTTTGTTTTAATCACTACGAAATTGAGAAATGTAATATTTTTTTTTTAAGTTATGGTATTCAAATAAAATATTCAACATATTATACAAGAATCAATTCGAAGTTGAACAAATCTCACCATAATATACAAAACAACAAGAATTGAAAGTAAAAAGTTGTATATTTACGGGGATTAAAAACAAACATAATATTTAATAAGGTCTAGAAGTAAAAAATTATATTTTTGTGGACCTATAACATATTTAAACTTGGTGTTTTACCAAAGATTTCTAAGTTTAAAATAAAATTCCATACCTGTTTCGGAGACAGGAGATCTAACATATAGATCTTGTCCAGCATCTGGTAATTCTCTCAAGTCCAAAAGATCACCAAACCAAAGGATGCAACCACTTCCATTTCCAAGGATGTTTGTGTTTGCATAAGCTGTACATGAACAATTCTCCCAACATTTACCCTTACATTTCTCAAGTGTCATACTTCTATCTATCCAAGATTGTTTTGTGTCTGGAACCTTCACATTTTGAAATTTGATGAAGCCATCTTTATTTTTCTCTCTACACCTCAAAGTTTCATTATGCACACATCCTTGACTCCAATCCTTTTCACTCCAATTTCGAGGCGATTTTGGAGTGAATCCAGTTAAACACTCACACGTTGAGGACTTGCCTATCAGAGCACAAATCCCAAACGAACTACATCGATTGTATATATCGCATTCTTCCCTCGGAACATTCAAATACAACATCCATTTTTTATTCTCTTCGGACCACGTTAAGCGTTGAAGAGAAGAAACAGTTTGGTTGATGACAATTCTTGAAAGTAATGACTGATTTTTGGGTTCGTAAGAGAAATAATACTCATCCTTTTTGTACACAAAATCGACATTGAATAATGGAACATGTTTTAATTTTTGTGTAGCCGCGAAACGAATACCATTGAAAGGTCCACTTCTGTATATCATCGACGAACCATTCCTTATCTCCGATTCAGGATTGTCACTTCTTATGTAGCCATAAGTCATTTGACCTGAAGAAGGGTCATCCCAGTTTTTCCAAGCTGTTAGTTGCCTATTAAGACCGCTTGTTAGGTTCCAACCAAGCTTCATTCCTGGAAGAATTGTATCTGTAGGATAGTCAAAGCTCTGCCATAAGTAAAAGCCATGATCACTGTGGTCTTTCTCATTATTTACAACCAAGTTTCCAGTATCTAAGAGCCTTGCTATGAAGCTTGAGGTTGAAGGTTTGGTTGTTACATTTGTTGACCAATGAGTTGTGCCATTTTTGCTGAGAAGAACAAGGTTTCCTTCTTTGTTTACGCTCAATATGCTGGATTTGTCACTAATTGGATTGTCGCGATTGGCTACCCAAACAACTGTTTTTATAGGGATATTTTTGAACCAAATTCCTGCATAGCGGTTTGTGGAACTTCCAGGACTGAAGAAACCCAGTTCAAATGCTCCATTGACCAATGTGCTTCCATCATAAAGTGGAAGAAACTGTGTTATGATATCAGTTTCAGAGGAAATTTTGGTGGAAAACAAGAGTATATTGACAACAAAAAACATGATAGATAGAATGGCCATTTTTTGTTATATTAAGAACCACGCAATGTTGAAGATAATACATGAAGTAGGAGTAAGGTTTTAAATAAATGTCCCTTTCCGCGAAAATGACCATGATCAAAAGGTAGACTGTTTTTCACGCGTTTAACATAGTGAACAAACGTGACCTGGTGATATGGACTTGGGACCGATAGTGGGATCATGCTTAAGATTTCAAATTCTATTCTTCCGGTACCTAAAAATAAAAACAAACTATTTCGACAAAACACCACGCGACAAGCAGGAGGTAACAAACTTGTTTAATTTGATTTTTGTATGCTCGTTTCTCTTCTAAAAATATTAAGGGATAATAGTCATTTTAGTCTATAAATGTGTAATCAATAGTCAAAATAGTCCATCAATGTATTTAAATTTCAAAATAGTCCTTAACTGTACACTCTATTAGTCACAATAGTCCATCAATGTATTTAAATTTCAAAATAGTTCTTAATTGTATACTTTATTAGTCAAAATAGTTTTTGACGCTAAAATAATCTCTCAATTCTCACAGTAACTCTTTTCATATAAAGACTAAAATTACCAAAAAAATAATAATATATATTTACAAGAAAGATATCATAATAAGTAAGTATATTTAATGATTAATATGACAATATTAATACATTATTTTAACATTAAAAGCTATTTTGACTAATAATTTGTACAGACTATTTTAAATTTTTTATAAATTAAAATACTATTGTGAATCCTCATTATAAATTCAAAGATGACAGTAACTATTGCCCCCAATAATACAAGACAGAGAATTTTGTTCTTTAGAGTTGACTGGGTCGGAAGAATTTTGTTCCTTAGAGTTGACTGGGTCGGTCTCTTGCGTGTCATATCTGCGAAATGTACTACTACGAAACACCATCCACATGAAATGAAGTAAACAGTTTAATTCGTCTGTCAATTTTTGCTATGACCTGAGCAATCAACAAACTACGGGAACCACAAATTACAAACACATACTTTTATACAAATCCAACTGATGCTTTATCAAATTATACATCTTTTTTTATCAACTAATTATTTTTTTAATAACAATTAATATATTGAAAACTAGCCTTATGTTCAATCAAGAGGATGTGAAATTTTAATGGAAGAGAGGGGAGAGATAAAGATTAGATTTTAATGGAAGAGAGGGGAGAGATAAAGATGAGCGGAGATATTTTTTGTCACAACCTAAAATTATAATAGTGTCCGGTGCATGAACTAATACCTCGTAGTTCGACAAGTCTCATGACCAAAAGGAAAAATAATAATTATTCAAACATAAAAAAAATAAAATTACCAAGGTAATTTACCTCAACCACCAAGTAACTCGCCTTTGTCTGTGTAGAATGTCGTCAATCAAATTAGTCGGCGTAGAATTCCAAACAACCTCTGGTCTGACAAGATGATCATACATCATCAATGTTGCAAAGAGTCTACCCAAATACGTACAGGTGCCCCAAAGACTAGCCTTTATCATTGCGTCTATAAATTATTTGTCATCGTTGAATAAACCCATAGCAATGTAAACTTCCTTGAAACTATTATATTTGACATTGTCAACTATTTTCATGTCATCGTAAGATGTAGGACGCTTGACGTAATTTAGAAGAGTTCTCAAATAAAGTTTTTCATCTGAATCAGGAGGCGTAAAATAAACCCTTCAAATCGAAAGACCTTTTCCTTTTCAAACTAATTTCAATGGAAATTGGTTGTAAGTCAACTTTCTTGCTTCTGGATACTTTTGGGTTGCTTTCATCCATGCCAAAAACTTTGTAGTTTTACTACATGGTCTATTAAAAACATCTTCAATATTATCATGATCTTCATATACAATCGACTACTCATCTTCCAAATGATAGGTCAGCCTTTCAAATTAATAACAAAATATTTAAAAAGCAATTAATCCAACAACAAAAAAAATAGTATAAAAAGCAAAAGTCCCGACACTCTTAATCAGAGCCTAACTAGACTCCAGGCAAAAGATAAAGAGGTAGCTCCAAGCTAATCTTCGAACACTCGCAAGCAATATGAACTCAATCTTGCACGTCGTCTACGTCATTCATATAAATGGGTAGGCGGTCAACCAAACAACCACTAGGGGTTAGATAATATTCCACATAATAAAATATAAGCATAAAATAGCATTCAAGGATTCAAGTATAGTATGTTGGAACAAAGGGTGTTTCACAAATTATACCACTTAAAGTTTTGATGATAACAAGGTATTAAAAATTATCAATTGGATATGCTAAAAGTTTATTCAAGTATACAGGACCATTAACAAAGATTTATTTACAAGAGGTTCTGACTGAATGAATTAAAGAGCAAAGGAAATTTAGACTAAAGCTTGAAGAACATCTGAATGAAAGCGCTCTTGGAAAATCAAAGTCAGAATGCGTCTGAAGAAAGAGCTCCTGAAGATGACATCATCAGAAGCCAGTTCTTCAGAGGCAGACTCATCAGAAGCAAATAGTCTCCAGAGGCAAATTCATCAGAAGCAAAGATTCTTCAGACACTGGAAAGCGTTGACAAAGTACAATGTACGAAAAGTACAACCACTATGCCTACGCCTGTTCCTGCAACCACCAACTCTGCACAGTATCCGCTATACACGACAAGAATAACAACAACTAATGCAGAGACTTTTCCATATTTGATGGAATGGATTTGAATTTGATTTCATTGTACAAGCCTCAAATCAAGCAAAGGATCAAGGTGTCAAATCAGCTTCGGTAAAGAAAAAGTGATGAGCTGGCAGTTCCCAACGTCTCTCAAATTCTCTATAAATAGAGATGAAGACTTGAAGAACTGACTACTGAACATACACGCGAATTAGGCTATTCTCTCATACTCCAAGTCGCAAACATTGCTCATCAACAACTTAGATAATTCTTACAAAAGTTATATTTTAGAATTTCTAAGTATCTAAGAAAAACAGAGTCTGTTCTGTTTTGTTTTGTTGTGTGAATACCTCTGATTGTATATCAAGTATTCAAATATCTTTTCAATTCTCTGTAATTGTTTAGAAGTCTCTTGGAGTTGTCCTTGAGCATTGAAGTCTCTTTCTTGTGTGATTGAGCAAAGGAAGTCTCTTACTTGTGTGTTTGAGCAACTTGTAATTTGATATTACATTTTAGTGAAACTCTCCTTGGAAGTGCAAGGGGGACAGGACTACTTTCGGATTGTGGAAGGAACCTGTATAAATTGCTTGTGTCTTCTTTCTTTCTTGCATTTGTTCTATATTCCGCTGCTAAGACTCTGAAATCTGATCAAACTCTGAACTCTATCAGACTCTGTATCCTGAGAACATTGTTATTTTTCGTAAGAAAGAAACGTTTTTGAAAACACAATTCAACCCCCCCTTCTTGTGTTTTTCCCACCTTCAGTTGGTATCAGAGCTTCGGCTCTGTAGTTAGCACTTAACCGTGTTACAGTAAACGATCGGTGAAAAACATGTCTGGGGATGAAGCTTCTGCATCTGCATCTGGTTCTGGTTTTGGTTCTGGAGCTGCTGTGCACTATGATTACAGCAACATTAACAAAAGTGAAAGATCTTCTAATCACAACAAACCTCCTATGTTTAATGGTGATCCTGAAATGTTCTCTTGGTGGAAGACCAAGATGTATAGTCACATCATGGGAATGGATGAAGAGTTGTGGGATGTTCTTGAAGATGGCGTTGGTGATCTGAGGTTAGATGAAGAAGGTGCTGCTCTTGATAGGAAAGCTCACACTCCTGAGCAGAAAAAGCTTTATAAGAAACATCATACGATCAGAGGCATTCTTGTGGCTGCCTTGCCTCATAAAGAGTACTTAAAGATGAGTGACAAATCAACAACAAAGGCTATGTTCACCTCATTGTGCTCACTTTATGAAGGTAACAAGAAAGTCAGAGAGGCCAAGGCTACTATGCTTGTTCATCAGTATGAGTTGTTCAGAATGAAGGAGGATGAAAACATTGAGACCATGTACTCAAGGTTTCAGACTCTTGTTTCTGGACTTCAGATTCTGAAGAAAAGCTACGTAACGTCTGATCATGTGAACAAGATTCTGAGAAGTTTACCTGCAAAGTGGAGACCGAAAGTGACAGCCATTGAAGAAGCTAAAGATCTAAACACCTTGAGTGTTGAAGATCTTATAAGCTCCTTGAAATGTCATGAGATAGGTCTTGACGAGCATGAACCTGTCAAGAAGCCCAAGTCCATCGCATTAAAGTCCAGAGGCAAGTCAGGTAAGGCTCTGAAGGCTTTGGAGTCTGAAGAAGAATCTACATCTGAAGATTCTGATGAAGACTCTGAGATTGTTCAAGAGATGGCTATGCTCACCAACAGATTACAATACCTCGCGAAGAAGAACAAGAAGTTTATGAACAGAGGTAGTAGTCACAAAAGCTCAAGAAAGGAAGATCAGAAAGGTTGCTTTAACTGCAAGAAGGTTGGACACTTCATTGTTGAATGTCCAGACTTACAGAAAGAGCAATCCAAGGAAAAATCTAAGAAAGCATTTTTCAAGTCTAACAAATTCAAGAAGCAATTCAAGAAGAGCTTGATGGCAACTTGGGAAGATCTGGATAATGAGTCTGAGTCTGACAAAGATGATGCTGAAGATGAAGCTAAAATAGCTCTGGCTTTGGTAGCTACTGCTAATAATGAAAAAGAATCATCTGATGCTGAGTCAAGTACAGATTCCGAAACTGAAACTGAGGTATACTCTAAACTCACTAGATCTGAACTAATTGATTCTCTCAAAGAACTTCTTTGTCATTATGAAAACCAATCCACTAAGTTGAGGAGAGTTAAGCAACGATACATTAAGCTGCTAAAACTCCATGAATCAACTAAGACGGAAATGGATGCTTTAAAACAAGAGAATAATGATTTGAAAACAATGACTAAGAAGGGTGATAATAAAACCTTGTCTGAGCAGGATGCTGCTCTTCAAGAGTTTATTAACACAGGAATTGATAGAACCAAAGTTGCATCCATGATTTATAGCATAAATCAGAACAACAAAAAGGGAATAGGTTTCACAGGAGGAAACTCTAGTGAAGTAATTCTGAAACCTTGTTCTGATAACATCAAAGAAGGTCTGAAAACTCATTTTGTGTCTGAGTCTGAAAAAGCTTCTCATTCAGAATCTAAGTCTTTAAATTCAGAGGAGTTGACTAAGTCAAAACCTAAGAATCATAAGACAATGGTCACGAATGACTCTAAATCAAAAGCTCCAACGTTACATATTCTGAAAAGATCAGAACCTATCAAACAGGTTCTGAAGAAAACAGAGTCTGAAACTCAAAAGCCTAGATTTCAGAGGAAGGAGGCTATTTTTACTAAATCACATTCTAAGACTAAAGGTTCTGAACCCAAAGTCTGGAAGAAGACTGATAAAGAAAAATTCAGACAGAGAACACAACAGAGATTCAGAACTTCTAGGACTAACCCAAGAGGACCCATGAAAGTATGGGTACCTAAGACACAAATTGTTGATGCTGCAGATATGTCTAAAAGGAAATACAAAGCAGAAGTCCTGGTATCTGGACAGTGGCTGCTCGCGACATATGACGGGAGAAAAGTCTATGTTCCTAACCCTGACCATGAAAGAGGGAGGAACTGTGGGATTTGGAGGAAACCAAACTGGCAAAATCATTGGTACTGGAACAATTGGTAATTCCTCAGTCTCAATCAATAATGTGTGGTTTGTAGATGGACTAAGGCATAACCTACTTAGCATAAGTCAATTTTGTGATAATGGTTATGACGTCTTGTTTAATAAGAACAACTGCACAGTAATTAACACTGATGACCAATCTGTAGTGTTTAAGGGAAAGAGAAAGAACAATGTTTATAAGATCAATTTTTCAGAACTGACTGATCAGAAGGTATTTTGCCTCCTGTCAGTGAGTGATAAGAAATGGCTGTGGCACAGAAGGTTGGGACATGCTAACTAGAGAGTAATCTCCAAGCTTAGCAAGTTACAACTTGTCAAAGGCCTACCAGACATTGATTATCATTCAGATGCACTATGTGGTGCATGCCAGAAGGGAAAAATTGTTAAGACTTCTTTCAAATCTAAAGACATTGTTTCTACCTCCAAACCCTTAGAACTAGTCCATATTGATTTATTTGGACCAGTCAGTACTGCATCCATATATGGAAGTAAATATGGATTGGTGATCGTTGATGATTACAGTAGATGGAGTTGGGTTAAGTTTCTCAAATCTAAAGATGATTCATATGATGTGTTTACAAAATTCTGTATTCAAGTCCAATCTGAAAAAGAACTTAAAATTCTAAAAGTCAGAAGTGATCATGGGGGAAAATTTGAAAATGAGCCATTTGAAATATTTTGTGAAAAATTTGGAATTGTCCATGAATTCTCTTCTCCTAGAACTCCACAGCAAAATGGAGTTGTAGAGAGAAAGAATAGGACTCTTCAAGAAATGGCAAGAACCATGATTCATGAAAACAATCTGGCAAAACATTTTTGGGCAGAAGCAGTGAACACAGCTTGTTATGTTCAGAACCGGATCTATATCAGACCCATACTGAACAAAACAGCATATGAACTCTTTAAAGGCAGGAAACCTAATATTTCTTACTTTCATCAGTTTGGATGTACATGTTACATTATGAACAATAAAGTCTATCTGAAGAAATTTGATGCAAAAGCTCAAAAGGGAATCTTTCTAGGTTACTCTGAGAGATCTAAGGCATACAGACTGTATAACTTGGGAACACTCTGTGTCGAAGAGTCTATACATGTCAAGTTTGATGACAAAGAGCCTGGAAGTCAAATTCCAGAGCAGATTGAAAACAATGCAGGTTCAGAAGAGTCTGATGATTATTCAGAACTTGATCAGACTTCAGAGACAAATGATATTTCAGAATCTGTGACAGCTTCTGATGTCCAAATTGTTGAAGCTTCTGAAGAAAATCAAGATGATTCACAACAAGTTATCCAATCCAAAAATTCATTCAAGTACACGTCTTCTCATCCTGAGGATCAGATCATTGGTAGCAAAGAAAGCCCTAGAAGAACTAGATCTCATTTCAAACTTGAAGAGTCTGCCTTGGGTCTGCTATCCATGATAGAACCTACAACAGTTGATGAAGCACTAGCTGATGATGGATGGATCTTAGCAATGCAAGATGAGCTTAATCAATTTAAAAGGAATGACGTATGGGATCTTGTATCTAAGCCTGAACACAAGAACATTATTGGAACTAAATGGGTGTTTAGGAACAAGCTGGATGAACAGGGAGAAGTAATCAGAAACAAAGCCAGACTTGTTGCTCAAGGATACAGCCAACAAGAGGGCATTGATTACACTGAAACTTTTGCTCCAGTTGCAAGATTGGAAGCAAATAAGGTTACTTCTTTCCTACGCAGTAAACCACAACATAACTTTGTATCAAATGGACGTTAAAAGTGCATTTCTCAATGAAGTCATATCTGAAGAAGTGTTTGTGAAACAACCACCTGGTTTTGAGGACTTAAAATATCCTGACCACGTTTATAAGCTAAAGAAATCTCTGTACGGTCTGAAACAAGCTCCCAGAGCTTGGTATGACAGACTGAGTAATTTCCTGCTTAAAAATGAGTTTAAAAGAGGACAGGTTGACACAACACTCTTCAAGAAGACACTTGAGAAAGACATTCTGATTGTACAAATTTATGTTGATGATATTATTTTTGGTTCAACTAATAGATCTCTTTGCAAGGAATTTTCTAAGATGATGCAGGAGGAATTTGAAATGAGCATGATGGGAGAACTGAAGTTCTTTCTTGGAATTCAGATCAATCAATGCAAAGAAGGAGTGTATGTTCATCAGTCCAAGTATACCAAAGAGCTTTTGAAAAAGTTTAAACTTGAAGACTGCAAGGAAATGAACACTCCAATGCACCCTACCTGCACTCTGAACAAAGAAGATCAAGGAGCCAAAGTTGATCAAAAGCTGTATCGAGGTATGATTGGTTCTCTGTTGTATCTCTCTGCATCTAGACCTGATATTTTGTTCAGTGTCTGCTTGTGTGCAAGATTTCAATCAGATCCTAGAGAATCACATTTAACTGCGGTTAAAAGAATCTTTAGATATCTGAGAGGAACAACTAATCTTGGACTTCTCTATAAGAAATCCTCAGATTATAAGCTAGTTGGATTCTGTGATGCTGACTATGCTGGTGATAGGATTGAAAGAAAATCAACTAGTGGAAACTGTCAGTTTCTTGGTGAGAATCTGATATCGTGGGCCAGTAAGAGACAAGCAACTATTGCTTTGTCAACAACAGAAGCAGAATACATCTCAGCTGCTAGTTGTTGCACACAACTGCTATGGATGAAACATCAGTTAGAAGACTACCAAATAACTGAAAACTGTATTCCAATTTATTGTGATAACACAGCTGCTATTTGTTTGTCTAAAAATCCTATTCTTCATTCAAGAGCCAAACACATTGAAATCAAACATCATTTTATCAGAGACTATGTTCAAAAGGGATTATTAGATATTCAATTCATTGATACTGATCATCAATGGGCTGATATATTTACAAAACCGTTAACTGTTGAAAGATTCAATTTTATAAAGAAAAATTTGAACATGCATTTTGTCTCTGAGTAATGCTTGACTCTGAATGAAAAATCAGACTCTGAAAATTATCAGACGCTGAAGAAGTTTCAGACTCTCCCTGGAGAATCTGAAAAGACTCAGCCTCTAAGAAAATTATCAGACTCTGAAAAAGAATCTTTTTGACTCTGAAAGTACTGGGAAGTGGAAAGGTTAAAGTTATTTTTTGTAGCCTTCTGACACGTCTATCTGCATTGGGAAACAACACTTTTTAAGGGCAATGATGGTTTTTCTCTCATCAAATATTTTCGTGCCCCTCAAGTCATTAATACACATGTTTGGCTGTTACTTCTGAAATGTGAAGAGTTGTTTTTCAAATCACTATAAATACCAAACACACACTACTCACTCACTTTCCTACGCTTTCAAATTTTAAGCAGTTTCGATTGAAAATCGTTTTTCTCTCTTCTCTCAACTTAGAAACCCTAAACCCCCAAACTTCATCTTCTCTAATGGCCACTTCTACAAGCGGTTCAAGCTCGCAATCAAACTACTCTATCAAACTGGTACCTGTGCCGACTCCAATCGATTCGTTGGTTGTTCAAATCGAATCGCCGGTGGACTTCTCTTCTCTGAAAAGAAACAAAGTAGATATGGATGCTTTAATTTCTGCTCAGAAGATGGCTGGGTATTTTTAGATGCTCAACGGTCCAACTTACGTGAATCTGGTGAAAGAATTCTGGATTAGAGCTGAAGTTTTTGATGTTGATTCAGCAAAGGCACAAGAAAGGGAAGCTGTGTCAAGAAACCCTTCTTTGAAAGGCAAATCAAGAAAGGAAATGGGTCTTGAACCTTTTCACGGCCTTGAAATCAAGTCTGCTGTGATGGGTATCCCTGTATCTATCACAAAAGGGGTGATTGCTCATGCATGTAGGATGCCTCTGGAAGGAAGGTTCCAATGGAACGTCAACAGTAAAGATGCCATGTTGGACAGCTTTACAAATCTGCTGCTGAAGGGAAATCCTGCAACCAAGCTGGTTGAAATGGATATTGAGCACATAGTGCTTCTGAAGATCATGAATGAGTGCTTCTTCCAGAAGGGAGGAGGTGCTGATCAACCAAATGTGGATCATAAACTGGTGCTGTATTTCTTGGCTGGATTTCAGCAAATAAATCTTCCAAGATATATCATGCATCATTTATGCTGGGCTATCAAGGAAGCTTATAAAGGAAAAAGGAGGCAAGTCCCTTGTGGAAGACTTCTCTCTGAAATCTTCTACCAAGGAGGAGTACTGAAGACTCTGGACACATTCAATCTTGTGTCAGACAGAGTGTTGGGTATCACCACTGGAAGGATGATCAATGGCACATCCCTCTACAACATGAAGGCGATTAAGTCAATCCTCACTGATTCAAAGGATTTGAAGGAGTCTGAAGCCCCATGCCAGTTCATCAGAAATTTTCCTTCTATTCTCAAGGAAAACCATCCTGAAGCATTGTCTGCTTATCTAGCAGCTTTTGCTAAGGAGTCTGAAGAAGCCCAGAGGAAATCTGAAGTTGCTTTGGCCAAGAAGCAGAAGGCTGCTAATCCTGAAGCAACAAATTCTGGAGCTGTGGCTGCTCCAAAGAGGAAAAGAGGAAAGGCTGACTCAAACATTGCGGAAAGATATCAACGAGCCCAGGAGGAAAAAGAAGCTGGTTTTGTTGAAGTTGTTAGACCACTCAAGAGGCTAGCAACAGGGGAGATTGTGATGCCTATGTATGAACCAACTCCTGAACAGAAGAAGAGGAATGAGGAATACTATGAGAATCTCAAGAATGAGAAAAAGAGGCTGAAAGCTCAGTGCCGAATTAACAGAGACAAGACTCTGGCAGCTATAGGCATTGACCATGATGAAGATCAACACCTCATTGAGAAGGTTATTGAGGCTCAGTCTTTGGCCAGGAAGCTGGAAGAAAATGCTGTGAAGGGAGCCCAGAAGGTTCTGAAAGAGACTTGAGGAACTTCAGTAGCTGATACTTTAGTTGCTGTTCCTCAAGTGGCTGTTTCAGAAGCTGCTGGACCTCCACCAGTAATACGAACAAGTGTTTCTCTCCCAAACAAATCAGTCACAGGGATTACATCAGAAGCTGCTGCTTCAGAGGCTGCTGTCTCAGATGGCCCCAAAACGTCTAAGGTAACTCAGAGTCCAGTTCCCCCACCTTCTACTTCTCCTTCATCCTTTACAGACTCTGATTTAGACAACGCACCTCTAAGTCAGAAATTCAACATAACCAAACCTGTTCCTAAAGCCAAACGAACCCTCAGAACTAAAACAACTACTACAAAATCCAAACTCTCTCTTAAACCCAAACCTTTCAAAGAAGCTTCCGATGATGTTTATAAAACAATAGGGGAGTTATCTGAAAGGAGAATAGGTATCTGCAAAAAGCTACCTGCCAACCATCCTTTCCAACCACCAGTTATCAAACCACTAACCATGCTACCTCCTGATGCTCCTATTCCATCCTCCTCAACCTCAAACCAAGGTAGTCCACAAGTGGTTGATTTAACAGCTAGTGCTGAAGAGCAAGTAGTCACTGAAAATCCAACTACTTCTGAACAACCTATCTCAGAGCCACCTACAAACAAACAACAACAACCAACCTCTTCACCACAAAACAAACCCTCTGAACAGGATGATCTATCCAACCTTGAAAGCCATTATTCAGGAGAACTTCCTGAATACCAACAACAAAAGACCACTGACAACCAAACACCAGAACAGACCATTTCAGAATCTGTTATGGAGACTGTGGCTACAGAGTCTGTCCAAGTGACAGAATCTGAACCCACTGTGTCTGTTTCACCTTCTGAACCAACACAAAACCATACTTCTGATTCTGACCAACCCTCATCCTCCTCACCAATTCAAATGTCTAACCAACCTCCCATAACATACTGGATTCTGACTACCTGGACGAGCGTCTGGTGGCACTTAATGACGAGATGCAGAATTTAGTGCTTCTAAGGAACACTCCATTTCTACCATTCATTTATCAAGACAGCTGGTCTAATCTCACGAACAAGGCATTGAATTTCATTGATGGTGTTGCTCAGAAGTGTTGTCGTATTCAAGCTCTCGCCGTGAAAAGTCGTTTGCAAGAATCACACTCTTCTCCTCAACTCCAAAGAAAGCCTCTGTATCTGGCTAATGCTCCGTTCTACGCTGAATCTGAATATGTAACAAGAGATTCCAAGGTGTTCAAGATGCTGAAGCAAAAGGTGCTGAAGCAGCAAGAGGAATCTAAGGCTAGGGAAGACTATCTTCTTCAGAGGCAGTTGGCTCTGGAAGAAACTGTTAGGAAGCAGTCTGAAGACATTCAGCGTCTGATGGCTCTTATCCAACAGCAACAACCCCAACCCATCCCTTAGTTGCACACCTTGTTTTGTGTTTCTTGTTATATGTTTTAAATGCTTGCTCTAATTTCTTTGTACTCTTCTGACTATCTCTGAAATACAAGTTTTCATTTCCTCACTTTTGTTCATTGCGTGTTTTTACTTTTTTTTTTTTATCTTTTTAATTGATGACAAAAGGGGGAGTAATAGAAAGTATTTAACAGAATCTGAGCCCAAGAATGAAATAAAACTTAACAAATTTTATTTGAAAACCCAATTTTATTTCATGCATTTTATGAAAGTATTGTTAAGCTTAAAAATGAACTTAATTAACCTGGATAGGACTTAGGGGGAGCTTACAAACCTCACCTTAAAGAATATCAGACTCAGGGGGAGTCTGAGCTTACAAAACTCAGAACCTTTAAGAGTCAACTTGTTAATTAAGTTAACAACAATTGATTTTTTTAAATACTTATGTTTGTCATCATCAAAAAGGGGGAGATTGTTGGAACAAAGGGTGTTTCACAAATTATACCACTTAAAGTTTTGATGATAACAAGGTATTAAAAATTATCAATTGGATATGCTAAAAGTTTATTCAAGTATACAGGACCATTAACAAAGATTTATTTACAAGAGGTTCTGACTGAATGAATTAAAGAGCAAAGGAAATTTAGACTGAAGCTTGAAGAACATCTGAATGAAAGCGCTCCTGGAAAATCAAAGTCAGAATGCGTCTGAAGAAAGAGCTCCTGAAGATGACATCATCAGAAGCCAGTTCTTCAGAGGCAGACTCATCAGAAGCAAATAGTCTCCAGAGGCAAATTCATCAGAAGCAAAGATTCTTCAGACACTGGAAAACGTTGACAAAGTACAATGTACGAAAAGTACAACCACTATGCCTACGCCTGTTCCTGCAACCACCAACTCTGCACAGTATCCGCTATACACGACAAGAATAACAGCAACTAATGCAGAGACTTTTCCATATTTGATGGAATGGATTTGAATTTGATTTCATTGTACAAGCCTCAAATAAAGCAAAGGATCAAGGTGTCAAATCAGCTTCGGTAAAGAAAAAGTGATGAGCTGGCAGTTCCCAACGTCTCTCAAATTCTCTATAAATAGAGATGAAGACTTGAAGAACTGACTACTGAACATACACGCGAATTAGGCTATTCTCTCATACTCCAAGTCGCAAACATTGCTCATCAACAACTTAGATAATTCTTACAAAAGTTATATTTTAGAATTTCTAAGTATCTAAGAAAAACAGAGTCTGTTCTGTTTTGTTTTGTTGTGTGAATACCTCTGATTGTATATCAAGTATTCAAATATCTTTTCAATTCTCTGTAATTGTTTAGAAGTCTCTTGGAGTTGTCCTTGAACATTGAAGTCTCTTTCTTGTGTGATTGAGCAAAGGAAGTCTCTTACTTGTGTGTTTGAGCAACTTGTAATTTGATATTACATTTTAGTGAAACTCTCCTTGGAAGTGCAAGGGGGACAGGACTACTTCCGGATTGTGGAAGGAACCTGTATAAATTGCTTGTGTCTTCTTTCTTTCTTGCATTTGTTCTATATTCCGCTGCTAAGACTCTGAACTCTATCAGACTCTGTATCTTGAGAACATTGTTATTTTTCGTAAGAAAGAAACGTTTTTGAAAACACAATTCAACCCTCCCTTCTTGTGTTTTTCCCACCTTCATAGTACAAATACATACTCATCACTCCTAGAATACTAAAATCATGTGAATATTATCATAAATTCATTCATAGCACAATAATGCATATCACCTCAAATCCTCATTAATATATCATCACACCATTCATAAACTAATGACATCAATCCAAGTGTACAAACATCCCCAATCAATTATATTTCAAGTACACAACTTCACATAAATCCACATAATTCTCTAAATCACATAATTTATATGCATGTTATGCTCTAGACACCTCTACATGCATGCAGTACCAATCTCTTGCTTGTCATTTAGCTGTCTGAATCGATTCACGCATTTAGTGAATCGATTCACTATGTTGCTTTTGGCCGAAATTTTGCACTTGCCACCCTTTTCTATATATACACACTTCCTCATAACACCCAAAATATTGAATCATATTTGCATCTATTCTCTCTAGGTCTCAAAAACTTATTGTTTATACATTTTTCAAGATTAAACATTTTTTCTTAGAATCACTTTGTACGTTGAGTCACATTGATTTGCTAGGGTGCTAATAGGAATTGTAAGTTGGTTCTTTCAAGGAAATTGGTTGGGCTTAATCAAGGTTCCAAAGTGAAGTGAATAATCTCATTCCACCTCCAAAGGTCTTGGGGGTTCTTTCTAGTTGTTCTTGCATCAAAGGGGATTCAGTTACTAGACGTAGCATCGAAGGCTTGAGTGAAGAGTTCGAAGGGGTGCACAGGTAATCAAGGATTCATAGATTCAAGAAGCACCAAATTCAAAGGTTATTTGAAGTTTGGGGGAGTGCTTACATAGGGTTTGAAAAACTAGGATAGTTTCAACGAACTCTTGTAATCACATTTGTATTCCACATTGTTACTATTAGTGAATGACCTTGGTGGAGGCATTTTCCACCAAGAAGAGTAGACGTAGCTCGAAGCGAGGACGATAAGAGCGAACTACTATAAAAACATCGGTGTTATCTCTCTTCCTTATCCTCTTTATTTTTGATAGTTGTATATGTTAATTGATTAATTGATATAGTAGAAATCTATATTGATCTAAGTTCTTTTTGATAAAAATTAATCTAATTCCTTGAATTAGGTTTTTTCTATTTTGCATGGATCAATTAGTTTCAATTACTATCCAATTCTTCAATTGCATATGCATTGTATTTTTGATTGATAGCTTGTTATATTTTCTTATAGGTTTGGATTTGAAATTGTCTAGTTTTGCAAATTTTTCAAGAACTATTAATAATTGATTTTAATAAGATTTATATTGTGAATCTCTTAATTCTATTGTGAATCTTATTAACACATAATTTTATCTTTTTGTAATTGTTGTGATTGTTCAAACTTGTTTCCAATTAGTCAAAACATTTCAAATCGCTTTCACTAAAACTCCGTAAACCACTATTCATCACCCTCTAGCGCGCAACCTTATTGGCCATATAGACCAACGATAAACACATATAATAAATGAATGAAATAATCCTAATGAAAAATAGGTTGTTACATGCCTAACGGCGTGATTTTTTGTTAGTTTGCTTGGTTTGTATGTCTGTAAATTTTTGCAAGCCAACGGATGTTTAGATGTGCGGTGCTCAAAAATGATATGAAAGCATTTTCTGTCGGGTTTAAATAATATCACAAGAAAGGGGGGTTTGAATTGTGATGTAATAAAAATTACCAATTAAAATTTCCTCAAATAAACACATTAGTAAATTAATAGAAAATTAAAATAGTGATTGTGTGTGTATGAACAATATAAATATAAAAGAGACAAGGAAGAAAGATCACACAAAAGAGTTATCCTGGTTCTCCCAACGTGGGTTAGTCCAGTCCCCACAATACTTGTGAGATTTTCCACTAGGTAGTTGAGTTATGACTTAATATCAACTCCTTCTTTCTTTTAGACCTTTCTGATCTTTACAACAACTTTTTTCAACCTTCACTTGCTCAAGTCACTTGCCGTTACGAGCAAGAATTTTTACAGCCTTTGTGCTTTCTGCACAACTTCAATTTCGGTTACAAGAGTAAGTGATTTAAAAAAGTATTAATCTTATTGAAAGATTTAATACATAGAAAGAGCAGCTAGCTCAAAACAAAGATATAGTTGCTTGATTGATTTGCAAATAAAGAGGTTCTTGATGAATGTATTCTTTTGTTCTTTTGCTCAAAGGTTATCTTTTCCTCTTGTTGTAGTCTTCTATTTATAGGAGATGAACTTTTGTTCAAGAACAATGAGATGAAACTGATTTATGAAAGTTGAGATCAATCTTTAAAACTGCTGAAGCTTTTCTTTGTACTTTGTTGCTTGCTACGTGAGACATGAGCTTTGTACAACTCATTTCTTTGTCATTCTTGCTGTAGATTTCAGTCTTGAGCCCAAAGAAAAGGCTTTTGTTGTACTAGGTGGCTTTCCTTGTCATGTTGTGAGGTGACCATAAAGAGAATTATCCAAAGCTTCATAGTTTTGTTTTTGTCTTACACTCTTGATGTGTTGTCAGATTTATAGTGGTCATTCTCATGCAAACCTTTTTTGCACATGATATTAAATATGTTATTTTTGTTTATATGCTTAATTGCAGTAAACTTTTATGATAGAATATCCTCTACCAAGACATATCTTATGCTTCACATTATTATTGCTTCCTTAAATGTGACATTCTCAATACTTCTATATTCCATGTACGTGCTTGGCTTGTTTTGATCTTAAGTTCACATTTGAGAGCAATGCTTGAGATCAATCTCTTTATCATAACATGGTGCTTTCCTTGAATTCATATAATGCTTTTATACCTTTAGTTTAAAAAGAAACACTCACAATTAAAATCAGAATTAGTAAAGTTTAATTTAATTAGTTTGTTATCTTTAAAACTAAACAAAAAAATAGATTTAGATTTTATATCAACAATCTCTCCCTTTTAGAAGATGACAAACTATTGAATTAATCGTTATTTAAAATTTCTGATGTATTCAAAAAGAGCTTTTAGATAATCAGTGATTTATTAAAATAAGCTCCCCCTCAATTTAAGTATGCAAAATAAATTTGTAAATTAAAAGAGATGCGCATGGATTTTGTTGGAACCAAAATATCATTCATTCCAAAAAGAGTTATAGAAAATTTGATCATTGTCAGTACAAAATTCATGGTTCAACAAAAAAAAAAGTTCCTAGCTTAGAAATTGAAAAGGATAACAAAATTAAAAATTAAAGCTTTAGCAGCATTTCCAGTCTTTAAGATACACCAAGTAAAACCAATTCATTTCTCCCCCTTTGTCATATTCAAAAAGACGGGTCGTCCTAGGACTGGAAGAAGAGCGTATGTCTAAGGTTTGGAAGTAGCAGGGAAAAGGATGATGTGCCAAAGGTTGGGCAAGGTGGAGTAACACCAAACCTCTTGCAATAGTCAGCAATAAACCAATCACGAAACTTCGCAACATCAAGAACCATGTGTTTCCTGGAATGTGAAATAAAAAGAGAGTTCAAATCAAGAACAGAGTTTGAGGCTTGATCGAACTTTTCAGAAGCTTGATTTTCGGGGACATCAGTGTTAGGAATTAGAGCATCTTCATGAGTTTCCTGAATAATTGCATCCAGAAGCTCGTCCATTGGAGCTTTTCCTTTGTCTTCCCTTTTTCTCTTCAAGGTCGTTTTGGCTTCATCAGGAGTAGTGTTAGGTTTTGGAATTTCAATGGAGGGACTTTTCTTCATACGAGCAATGTTTTTGGGTAAAAACTCTGTGCAGACAGTATCAAATTTTTCTTTCTCAAGGTCAATGTTGAATTTCTTGAAAACACGAGTAAGCAGCATCCCATAAGGTACACAACACTTAGGTTTCTTAAGTGTGGTGGCGTGAATAATGTGGTGAATGATTATGACCGAAAGATTAATTTCAAGACCATGAAACATATGATACATAAAAAGAATGTCAGTTCAGATACCTTGTGTTTGCTTCCTCTTCGAGGGGTAACACAGAATTGACACATGTTATGGAGAAATTTGTATTCCTTCTTGATATTTGCAGAGCCAAGATCATCACCATATCCATATTTGATGAACATTTCGCGTATGATGTCGAATCGAGACATCATTGCATCTGCATATCCTGGTGCACCATAACATTTTGGTCCTCTTTGAGAAATGTCTAGAATCACAGACAATTTTTTAGCAGATAATTCAATCACTTTGTCTTGAATTTTTGAAACAATCAGATCCTTTTTTGGAAAAGTTTCAGCCATAAAGTAGAAATTTCTTACCACTTCTGGATAGTGAGTTTCTTTGATTTGGAAAAAATCAGTCCAACCTAGTGGTTCAAAAAATTTGAGAAGATCAATGCCTTCCTTCAACAATTTCTCAAAGTTGTACAGTCTTCCTACACCAACGGGTCTTGAGGCCCATTTTGTCTTGAAAATGCGATTCAGAGAGGGGTCATGCAAAGGAATTCGCATGTTCTTGGTTTGAGAAGAAGAGCCTTCCTTTGATGTTTTCTTGTTTTGGGTTTGAGAATCAGAGCATTCCTTTAGTGATTTCTGTTTCTGAACAACAGCTTTGAAATCCTTTTTGATTTTTTCAATCTTTTGAGCGTTTTTCTCAGAATCAGTGGGAGTTTTCTTGAGACTTTTGATTGGCCGTTCCTCTTTTGAATCCAGATCGATGAACATCACTTCATCGCTTTTCTTCTTTGTCGAGAGTCTAGTGGATTTTTGAATTGGTCCTTTTAGTGCCTAAGATGATTTCGCCTTTCTAGGTTTGGTGTTTCGAGCATAGGCTTTGAGAGGAGCAGAGGTTGTCTGACTTTTTGGAGGAGAGCAATAAAAAGGATCAGGGTCATGATAAGGGTTAAGTGGTGATGACGGATGTGGTGGAGATGGAGAGCGTTCAGGAGAGGGAGAAAGTGAGAAATTGGCGCGATTTCCTTTGGTTCTTGCCATTTTTCAGAGGTTTAATGAGTAAAGAAGAGAGTCTAGGTTTGGGTATTATAGAAAAAGATGAAGGTTGCAAGTTGTTTAGAAGAAGAGAATCCGTTGAGTGAGAGAAAAGAGTGAAGAGCAGATTGAAATGATAGCTTTGAATAGGGTAGGTTAGTGAAAGGACACCCATAGCCGAAAATTTTCTTGCGAAGGAGGAAGAGATGGCTGAGTGGTACTTGGTAAGTGAAAAGGTCATCATGACAGTTATTAACCAAGGGATAAAACCATTAAGAAGAAAAGCATGAGAGACAAAGAGGAGAGTGAAGAGTTTCTTCAGTTTTTGGCCCGCTTTTTTTTTTTTAAAAAAAAATAAAAAATTAAAAAGGTTTTTTTAACAATTCTTAATTTTTCTTTAATGAAATTAAATCTATCCTCCACTAAGGGTTTTGTAAAAATATCAGCTAATTGATTTTCGGTGTCAACAAATAAAAGTTCGATTTCCTTTTTATTTACATGATCGCAGATGAAATGATTAATTTCTATATGTTTTGATCTTGAATGTTGAATGAGATTTTTTGATAAATTTATAGCACTAGTATTATCACATAATATTTGAATATTTGTGTACCTGAGAGAGAAATCTTCTAATTGATTTCTAATCCATAGTACCTGAGAGCAACAGTTTGCAGCGGATATGTATTCAGCTTTAGTAGTAGAAAGTGCTATGGTGTTTTGTTTTCTGCAACACCAACTGATCAAGGCTTCATCGAGAAATTGACATGCACCACTTGTACTTTTTCTTTCTATTTTGTCTCTGGCATAGTCAGCATCGCAATAGGCCATAAGATTAAAGTGAGATCCCTTTTTGTACCAAATGCCTATATTTGTGGTTCCTACAAGATATCTAAAAATATTTTTAACAACTGTGATGTGATTCTTTGGGAGCTGTTTGGAATCTAGCACAAAGTCCTACTACAAAGACGATGTCAGGTCTGCTTGCAGTTAGGTATAACAAAGATCCTATCATTCTCCTGTATTCTTTTTCAGAAAAGGTTTTTCCATTTTCATCTTTGTCCAGACTGGATGATGGATGCATATTAGTGGACATGATTTTGGCTTCATTCATGTGGTATTTTTTGAGAAGATCTTTGATGTACTTTTCTTGACAAATAAAAATACCATCTTTGTGTTGTTTAATTTGTAAACCTAAAAAGAATCTAAGTTCTCCCATCATGCTCATTTCGAATTCACTTTCCATGAGTTTAGAGAATTCATCACACATTTTTTCATTTGTAGCTCCAAAAACAATGTCATCAACATACACTTGAACAATTAATAAATCATCTTTATTAATTTTTCGAAAAAGTATGGTATCAATTTTTCCTCTTGAAAAACCATTTTGTAGTAAAAGTGTGATTAACCTTTCATACCAGACTCTTGGGGCTTGTTTAAGTCCATAGAGAGCTTTGGTTAGTTCAAACACATGTTTTGGTTTTTGTATGTTTTCAAATCCCGGAGGTTGATGAACATAAACTTTGTCATACCCCATTTTTCGACCCAAGATAACACTGACACGTGTCCGTTGGTTTGAATAATCTCTGACTTTTCAAACGAAATTTCGGCAGAGAGGTATTTTAAAATACCTCATTTTAGTTGCGAATCGGGCTCTCTTCTCTCTTTATTTTTTTAGTTTTATTTCCATCTTTTTATTTAATCTTTTTATAATTTTAATTTTAGTCTTATTTTGTTATTTCTTTATTTTTAATTATTTTCATTTATTTACTTTTTCTTTTAAGATAAGTCTAAAAGGTCCAAGTCTTGTATAATTTTTTTTATTATATATTTATTTATTTTTCATTTTAATTATTTCTATTATTATTATTTGATAAAATCCGAAAATTGGTCCCAATCCAAACAACACATCATGTCACGTTCATTCATTCCAATCCGGCCTCATTTCCAGTATTTCCCGTAACAATCAAACGTGTTTCCTTTCATTCCTCTCCAAGCCACAAGATTTTTGCTTATTCTCAACAAACCCTAAAGTCCATAATCGTTCACTAAAAATATTGACTTGCACACACAGTCATGGACACGCATAAACGACCCAAAATTCACAATTAACCTGCACCAAAAAACCAGCACAAGCACGCACAAGAAACCCAACAACAGACACAACAAGCACACAAACAATTCAAACAAGACACCCAACATCAAACAACGCAGAAAACATCACAAGTTCATCAGGACCGGACCAAATCAACAACACAAACCTGACACACGCACGGAAGAGGGTAGAAAGCGACGAATCACACACACACACACACACACACACACACACACACACACACACACACACACACACACACACACACACACACACACACACACACCGACGCCACCGAATCCAAAAGTAGAAGAAGGTAATCTTCTATGTGGTCATACCGTGCACCCCCATACATCTATCCTTTGACTTTGATCCCACGGCCCCTGATGCCTGGATTTGAGACTTAATTTGGGCTGTCTGATTTCAATCAGACGACCCTGATTCGCTTTAAAGCCCAACACGCCTCTATCTCCACTTTAGGCCTTTCCTAACTTTTTATTCTTTTTGCACCCCCTTTATACTTCTGCACCCCCTGGTTGTAATTTTATTTATTTTCCTTTTCTTTTATGCATTTTTTTTTCTTTTTAGCATTTTATTTTATTTTTCTCATGCATGTTATTGGCTTAGGTTTATTATTCAGCACTTTATTATTCGTTCATTGCATTTGCATTTTCTTTTTAAGTCATTTATTTTATTGTGCGGACTTTATAATGTAAACTAAGTTTGATGTAATTTATTTATTTTTTCTATCATTTTCTTTTAGCACAAAATACCTACGCTTTATTTTTCCTGCTCCGTTAGTTATAGTTTTAACTTGATGTAAATAACCACAAAAACACAAAAAACATTTTCATGATAAACCTTTATCCAAAAATCAAGTGACGCCATTTTTTTTAATCAAACTTAAGTCTATTTAACCTTACTTCAAGTCTTTTTCTTTCAATATTAAAAAATACAAACAAGCATATTTGCCACTTGGCTTTTATTTCAAAACTTTTTTCAAAACTTAATAAAAAAACATCAAACAAATCAAACGGAAGATTCTACCCTGAACTACGAGTTTCTGATCCCTCACGGGTACGTAGGCAAAGGGCACTCGTCCTTCCGAATCAATAAAAAATGTAGATAATAGACTTCTTTCTTTTCTTTCAATCACCACTCTTCTTTCTTCTAAAAAATAAGTAAGTTATAGCTTAAAAGGTAAAATAAAATCAAGAGGTTCTCGTAGAGTACTACAAATATTTTGGGTGCTTACACCTTCCCTAAATATAACCAACCCCCGGACCCCCTTCTAATTGAATTTTTTTTTCAAAAGTCGTGAAATATTTAGTGAGTCAAAAGCTAATCGAATAACCTTGATCTCCGAAAAATGAAGCGACAGAAATGGCGACTTCACTGGGGATGATTCGAGGGTTGAGCCTAACTTGACTTTATTTAAATTTTTGTGCTATAACTTAATTAACAAAAACAAAAATAAAAGATGGAAATACATGTATATATGTTCTCCCTTCTTCTCTCTTCTTTCTTAACGTGAGTGGTGAGATAAGTCTCCCTACACGGACTTGAGAGAAACATAGGATAGGACGGTGGTATAATCATAGTGACTTTCCAAGAGTAATTTTTGGATGTGGCACATATGATAACGCCACTGAATGGAGGGATCTTGGAAGTATACTATGTCAGCGTGAGTATTCATGTTTGGCGTGTTATTTTCAAGTGACCGTCAAAGTTGAGAACCTTTAGTTACCTTTAACCCCACTTGGCCTTTCTAGGACGTAGTGCGGTGGCTAATCATGAGTAATCTTGAATTGGTTGATACGCGATACTACACCCAAACGAGACTTTCCTACAAACGTTGTTGGACCGAGAGTAATCTCGCAACCTGATAATGTTCGGAAGTGGTTACAGACTTTGGGAACTTTGTAGAAATCGTGATATAGGTACATGTGAAACAATAGTCCCTACCAAATGGCGTGTTTACCCTTGGCTCCAACATTATGGACTTAACCCCACCATGTTTTCTCCGTTCCTTTAGCATAAATCATGCATACATGCATCCATTCATAATTGTGTTTTTTTTTATCCAAAATATCGAAGGACTTAAAACAAGTTTTTTGTAAACATTATAGATATGAACATTGCATTAAGAAGAACTAGGAAGTACACTTTAAAAAAACAGAAGCAAGATAAGATAAGATTAAGGGAGCTAAGATCGCAAGTAGCTAATCAAGAAGGTTTTCATGCTCATCATGGGAGACTGCTCAGCATCCTCAAAATAGATGTTGAAAATGGGAGTTTGGAAACCTTGGTCCAATTCTACGACCTCGTCTACCATTTCTTTACTTTCCTGGATTATCAACTCGTCCCTACCCTTGAAGAATACTCTAACATTGTTGGCTTACCAATACTCGATGAAGTAGCCTTCAGTGGCATTGAACCCGTTCCTCAATTCCCAGCTATTGCAAGAGCTCTCCACCTTGGAGCTTCCGTCGTCAAAGCACATCTCACCTACAAAGGAGGTCTCCAAGGCCTACCTACCAAATTCCTTTACCAGCAAGCCTCCACCCTTGCCGAAATGGCCAGTAATGATGCTTTTTACTTCGTCCTTGCCCAACTCATATATGGCCTCACACTTTTCCCAAACGTTGACGACTTTGTTGACATCAATGCCATTCAAATCTTCCTCACCAAAAACGTAACACCCCGTTCCCAAAAATACGTAATTTAAATAAAACAATCAGAGTTAAACCAAAAACGGAGCATTACACTGCTTATAAAAATTCTTTAATAGAAAATAAAACTATTAAAACTTCAACAACCAACTTATAAAAATTGCAGCAGAATATTCATTTCAATCATAATTAATCCTCAAGTAAAATCTTGGCACAAAGGCCTCAACCAACAAATAATTATTCAACCATATCTAAATAATTATGGCATAAAAGCCTCATCAAAATATTTCAACAAAACTACATCATCATGTCTCAAAATTCAATGCATAGGAGTGAAAGTAATATAGAAATCCCATCCCATACGTAACAAAGTCCTAGACGTTGAGCCACCACCTACTACTCAGGATCACCTGCAAGTTACCCATACGAAGGGCAACATTTTCAAACAGAAGGGGTGAGTTTCACAATCAAAAATAATATATATATATATATATATATATATATATGTCATCGCGATTTTCGGGTTTCAAGTCATTAATTAGGCTTGAACCTTTCAATCATTGATGTCTCTATTTTTTTTGGGGAAGGGAAAAATTGAGAAAACCCTTAGAAATTCTAAGTTCGGGGCAATTTTCGCTACGGGAAGGTGTTAGGCACCCGCAACGACTATAGTACTCTATAGGAGCCGTTTTTCTAATTCTATATTCTACGCTTTATTTTTATGCTATTTTTTGAAAGAAAATTGTTTTTAAGAATGGGGGAAAGAAGATGGTTTGGATTTTATTTTATTGGACTTGGAGGGATTTTGGTCTCTTGCCTACATACCCTTTTAAGGGATCAAAATTCCATGTAGTTCTCTTCCAAAAGATTTTGTGGGTTGGTTCAATTTTAGTTTTTGAAAATAGTTTTGAAGAAAGGATGAGAGGCCTTAAAGGCATGAGATTTGAAAGAAGGTGAGGTTGATCACTTATTAAACAAAAAGGTTAAAGTTGGAATTTAGAATTTGTTTGTATTTTGATTAAGAAAATAAAGGAAAAAATTGTGGAGTTTTGACTCCAACATTATTGTGAAAATATTTGGATGATGGAGTAAATTTGCTTTGAAAAAGGCATATTTTCTAAGTGTCGCGTTTCCTAAACATACATCTAGCAGTAAACATACAACGTGTGTGCGTGTCGGTGCTTGTGTCGGTGTACATCATCATAGTGTTCATTGTCCTTTACATCGGGTCCTAGTTTACATTCTATGGCCTTGCAAGAAATTAAAAGAAAGCAAAAAACTAACCTAAAAGATATTACATGAATTAGTGGGAAATTGCATAGAATGGCTAAAAGAAAGGAAAAGATGAAAATGATGCAATGCTTGCAATATGAATAAGGCATGAAGTGAAACGGTTAGTGATGAATAGAGAAGTGATAGTATGAGTAGCAATGCATAGTAGATGAAATGATCATAACAAAGAGTATTAAGCAAATTGCAAAAGAAACAAGTGCCAAAAATAGTGCAAATAACACAAAACAAAAACCTACAACTTAAACCAAATCCCACGACTTATAATCTTTACCAAAACAGCACTTTCAAGGGAAATATTTCAAGAATTATGAGGAAACTACAAGCCATGCATTCATATTTAGCACATACACATTTTATGCATATTTCACACCTTATTTCCAAACAAAAAATTCACATTTACTTGCAAAACAAGAAACTAACTATTGAACTTGTGAAACAAGAAATTACTTCTAAATTTGCATGAAATTGGAAACCTAACGATTAAGCTTGTAGGACAAGTAACCACCACTAAATTTGCAAAGATTTGGAAATTAACAACTAAATTTGCAAAAATACAAGAAATTAACACTAAATTTGGGAAAAAAAAGAAGTTGGAAATAATCAATTACGCTTGTGAAAAACAAGAATCAGCAATGAACTTAGAACCAAACACATCACAAGATCATGTATCAAATATCAACATTGTGTAGCAACAATTGGATCTAAAATTATGCAAGAAACTCTCACAAACACACCTAGTACTCAAAACCATAGAAGAAATTAGCACATATTTTTTGTCAGCTTTACATGTGTGGAAATATCACCAAAACAATCAAAAATATATCAAGAACACGCTGTAATTTTTCAGGAATTTTGCAAGAAATTTTAGCATGCACAGGGGTTCAAATAGCAAGAATAAGGGTGCATATAGCAAGAAAATTCAAGAAACTGAAAGAAAGCCAAAGCCCGCGGGTAAAAAGCCCAAACCCAAACACACAGATGGATCCGGATCTCCAGAACGCCTCTGGGGCGTTGGATTGATCCGGATCCATTAGGATCAAGATCCAACGGTTCAAGGCATGGGGCGCTGGATCGGGCCAACCCACCCGGTTCCAGCGCTCTATATAAAGCAAAACCAACCCGGTTCCTCTCATTTTCAACAACGTTTCTCTTTCTTCTCTTCTCTCTTCTCACGCCGGCGCAACTATGAAACCCTAACCCTAAAATTTTCAAACCAACCCAGAATCTCACAAAACTTGGCTCAATCGCTACCTTTCATTGTTCTAATCATGAATTTGATATTGAAATTCACATGCATGAACTGAATCACCGTAGATCTGGACTTTTGTTCACGGATTCCAATCGGCTCTTTGGTTCTTTTTTGATTTAAACCTTTGTTCTGATGAAACTTTTTACGGATTCATAGGTTTACAACGATTGATTCACGTTGTAAACCCTAAAATCCCTCACGGTTTTGGAAAAAAATTAGGGTTTCATTCCCTTTTCGAACCGGACCATTCGAATCCGTACGGATCTATGTTGATTCGGTCTTGCTGATGTTTATGCGTATGAAAGAGGTAAGTTTTTTCGATTTTTTCACCTGGTTTTGTTCGGAGATTCGATCTTGGACCTTCGGAATCTTTCGCTCTTGATTCTGTCGTTGATTTTGAATTTGAAATCCGGAAATAAACTGTGATTCTTCTTTCTTCTTCCTAACCGGTTCGGAATCCTTGAATTCTTCACTTTCCTCTTCTTCTCGAACGGTTTCTGTGATCGCGCCGGATTCGTTGCTGTTGGCGATGGATTTGGCGCTTGAATTGTGGAAACTATAGCTCAATGATGAAGATTCGATCGAATCTCTGAGAGCTCATACGAAAACTCCATTGATTTTGGCTCAAGCTTGCTTCTGAAACGGTTAGGGTTTTGTGAGTTGTTCTTGGTGAATTTTTGCTTTGATCCTAACTGCCAAGAGAGAGAGTGTTGATCTGTGTTTGTGATGTGGCGCGTATTCTGAAAGTTCTGACACTCAGAGCCTTATATAGGCTGACATGTGGACCTCTGACCCAATGGGAACCTGCCATCTGGATTGAACTGCCCGTGTGGCTCTTGAGGACCAATCTGCAATTGTGTAAAAATTTGGACTGTTTTGCAATTATGTAAAAATTGGGACTGTTTTGCAATTTTGAAAAGTTTGGACTATTTAAAAAGGAGTAAAAGAAAAAGTCTGCCTGGAAAATTGGAATTGGGGCAAAAATGTAATTACAACAAAAAAATGGACCAATTTGCAATTAAAGCAAAAATTTGGACTAAATTGCAAAAAGTTAAAAATAAAACTGGTAAAAAAGTAATTTGAAAACAACGTAAAGCGAAACAGTTAAAACTGACAAAATGGACTAAAACGAACCAATTACCAAAATGAGGTATTTTAAAATACCTCTCTGCCCAAAATTTGAACAATGTGAAATGACCAAAATGCCCCTGGGGACAAAAACGACTCAAACTGACACAAGCTGACTCAGATGCAGACACAAGTGGTTTTTTATACAGAATTTAACAAATAAATTGCACAGACAAGTTGAAAAAGACTCAAAAACAGAGGGACTGAAAATGGGTTCCATTGCAGGAAATGACCAAAATACCCTTTTGTACGATCTTATGCAAAAATTAAAAGACAGAAACAGTAACGTATGCAGCTGAAGCACAGTGGTAAATTGCAGAGTAATACACAGTAAATTTGCAAAAGTGTCAGAAATAGAAAGGAAATTTAAACGAGTATTTTTAGGTCCAAAATGAGGGTATGACAATATATATATATATATATATATATATATATATATATATATATATAATTCATCAACTTGAATTAAAACAACAACAATCATAGCAACAAACATTATTAAATCCATATATACATGGCATTAACATTCATCAACAGCAACTACATCAATTATAATTGATTGACAACAACAACACCAAAAGCATCAACATTATCATCAACAGCTACTTCATCTCACATTAGATTTGCAACCTTTAATTTATATTAGGCAATCAACCACATCATCGACAACAACTCAACAACCACCTCAACCTCAACGACTCATCAACATCAACAACTACTCAACCAATGACAACATCAACTCGACCAACTCAACGACTACAACGATGCAACGACAACAACAACTAATGCAATATGCATAAGATACCAAAATACAGGGTAGAGCCCTCACCGCTTTGAACAACAAAGTATTCTAGGACATGAGTCCTCCCGCTTTGAACGACAAGGCGTTCCAGAGCATAAGCTCTCACCGCTTTGAATGACAATGCATTCCAGGACCGAGGTCCTCACCGCTTTTGAATGACGAGCATTCCAGGACCGAAGTCCTCACCGCTTTTAGACTATGCAACATACACCATTTATGTATATCAACATACAACTCGACAACACCGACATCAACAACAATAACTGTGCCTAATTTATTTATGACACACTTCCCAACTAGAACAACACAAAACAACGACAACAACAACGAAACAACACAACAACGGAACAACGACATAGCATATATAATCATATTTATTTATATATACATGCACTCACATAGCTTCTCTTTCATTCATAATATTTACTTCATAAACAAGGTGAAACAAATCAAAGGAACAGTTTAGGATGCCTAAATTAATGTCCTAATGCACGAAGCAAAATTCAGAAAATGGTCTTACAGGACCTATCTCGCTTCAAGCGAAGGTCATCTCGCTTCAAGCGAAATCTTCACAGAATGGTTGGTTCTCTCTCGCTCAGAGTTCGCTCGTGGTTCGCTTCAAGCGACCTAGAAGACGTAAGTCTGGGAGTATCTCGCTTCGCGTTCGCTTGGCGTTCGCTTAAGTGACGCTCACATGCTACAGGTTCTGGGCAGAATTTGGGTCGCTCGCTTAAGTGACGGGAACTTCGCTTGAGTGAACATAATGACGAAAGTCAGGTTTTTGCATGTTTGCTTTTGTTCGTTTTTTTTCATCCCATTTTTGCCTGGATCGCCCTTTCGGGTTTTCAATCCACCGGGGAATAAATTTTTCAAATGCCCCTGTTTTTGCCTGAATTGCCTTTGAAGGTTGTCAATCCATCGGGGTGCTCATTTTTGCCTAAGCCGCCCTTTCGGGGTTTCGACTTAGCGAGCATATTCATTTTTCCATGCTTTTCATTCTGTTTTTTCATTCTTGCCATTGACCACAGACCGTTACTTGGGAGAGCCTGCTGGTAACTTGTATTGGAACTGATATCAATGTATACCCGTTCATGCATGTTTCATTTGAATATACCTAGCTGCTTAGGCTTGCTTTCAAAATACACATAAAAGGTTTTCAGTTTTCAGAATGTTTATTCCAGACACACATCATTATTAACATAGAAAAAACTTTTTTTTTTTGCATAAAGCTTTGAAAATGGAATGAAAAAAAAGAGTGTCAAACAAAAGCATAGGCTCAAATCGATGTATAAGGGTGCCAATCGGCCAAAGGCGCGACTCCACGGATTTACAAAGCTTGGAAAATGGTAATTTTATTGGTTGGTGGTACATTGAACACAATGATCATCATGGTCCCTAGAACTCTTGAATCCACAGGCGTCGGAACCTCGGATGAGAACAACCAATTATCAGTTGCAAAGATGCCAAAGGGAATGGTGATTTGCCAGATATAGTCAATTGTCTTTCATTTCAATCTCATTTTTGCATGAACCGCCCTTTCGGGTTTTCGGCTCATCGAGACGCTCCTTTTTGCCTGAGTTACATGTAATCTCAGCGAGCTTTTATATTTTCATATTATTTTTTTTTGTCCCTTATTTTGCCTGGATCGCCCTTTCGGGTTTTCGACCTACCACGCTGTTCTTTTCATATCTAGACAAAATATTTCTTGACTATATCGGCATTCACAGGATTAGGAAGTTCCACACCATCCATGTGTGTAAGAATCAAGGCTCCGCCGGAGAAGGCCTTCTTGACAACATACGGTCCTTCATAGTTTGGCGTCCACTTGCCCCTTGGGTCAGGTTGTTGACTTACTTTTCTTTTCAATACAAGTTCACCCTCCTTGAATTCCCGAGGACGGACTTTCTTGTCAAAAGCAGCTTTCATTCTTGTTTGATACAACCGTCCACGAGCTAAGGCATCTAGACGTCTTTCCTCAATTAAATTCAACTGATCATACCGACTCTGGCACCATTCAGCCTCAGACAATTTCGCTTCCATAATCACGCGGAGAGATGGGATTTCCACTTCCAAGGGGAGGACTGCTTCCATACCATAAACAAGGGAGAAAGGCGTTGCCCCGGTTGAACTGCGTACCGTAGTGCGATAGCCGTGTAAAGCGTAGGGCAACATCTCATGCCAGTCTTTGTACGTAGTTACCATCTTCTGCACAATCTTCTTGATATTCTTGTTGGCGGCCTCAACTGCACCATTCATCTGAGGTCTGTAAGGAGAAGAGTTGTGATGTTCAATCTTGAATTTCTCGCACAAGGCTTGCACCATGTCATTATTCAAATTGGTGCCATTGTCAGTGATAATCTTGCTGGGAACACCATATCGACAGATGATATTGTTCTTGATGAACTTAACCACCACTTGCTTGGTTACATTGGCATAAGATGCAACTTCGACCCATTTGGTGAAGTAATCGATCGCTACCAAAATGAAACGATGGCCATTCGAAGCCTTCGGCTCAATTCTTCCTATCACATCGATGCCCCACATAGAGAAAGGCCACGGAGAAGACATAACATTGAGAGTGTGCAGAGGCACATGGATCTTATCAGCATAGATTTGACATTTATGACACTTCCTGGCGTATTGGTAGCAATCGTGTTCCATGGACATCCAATAGTAGCCTGCTCTCAACAATTTTCTAGACATGGTGTGCCCCGAAGCATGGGTCCCGAAAGTGCCATCGTGCACGTCATGCATCAGTTGCTCTGCTTCACACTCGTCAACGCATCTCAACAATATCATATCAAAATTTCTCTTGTACAGAACATCCCCATCCAACACGAACTTGCTAGCCAACTTGCGCAAGGTTTTCCTGTCCTTATTGGAAGCATTCGGTGGGTATTCACGGCTTTGCAAAAACTGCTTGATATCACAATACCAGGGTTTGTTGTCAATTATATCCGCATTTGTTTGAACGGTCTCATTACTGACGGCAAACACATGGGAAGGCCGGTCAAGGCGCTGTACTTTGATTACTGGCACGTGGTTCCAATGGTTCACTTGGAACATGGAAGACAAAGTGGCAAGAGCGTCGGCCATCTGATTTTCCTCACGGGGAATATGGTGCAATTCGACTTTTGTAAAGTACGTCAGCAGACGTCTCGCGTAGTCACGGTAAGGGATCAGATTGGCGTGATGAGTCTCCCATTCTCCCTTTATTTGGTTAATGACAAGCGCGGAATCTCCATAGATGTCGAGGTGCTTGATTCTCATGTCAATTGCCTCTTCGATCCCCAAGATACATGCTTCATATTCAGCCATGTTGTTTGTGCATTCAAATACAATCCGGGCGGTAAAAGGAATGTGATGCCCCTGCGGAGATACGATCACTGCCCCAATTCCTTTGCCATACGCATTGACAGCGCCATCGAAGACCAATCCCCACTTACTATCGGGGTCCGGACCCTCACCAATTAACGGTTCTTCGCAGTCTCTCGACTTCAAATACATGACCTCTTCGTCGGGGAAATCGAACTTGATGGGCTGATAGTCATCCAGTGGTTGGTAAGCAAGGTGATCAGCTATAGCACTTCCTCTAATGGCTTTCTGAGCTTTGAACACAATATCATATTCAGACAGCAGCATCTGCCAACGCGCAATCTTTCCAGTGACTGCAGGCTTCTCAAAGATGTATTTGATCGGATCCATCCTGGATATCAACCAAGTTGTATGGTTCATTAAGTAGTGGCGCAGGCGTTTGGCAGCCCAGGCCAGAGCACAACAAGTCTTTTCAAGCATTGTATACCGAGTCTCGCAGTCGGTGAATTTTTTACTCAGATAGTAGATGGCATGCTCTTTCTTTCCAGTCTCGTCCTGTTGACCGAGTACACATCCCATGGATTCATCTAACACTGACAGATACATAATCAATGGCCTTCCTTCCACCGGCGGGACAAGGATAGGTGGCTCTAGCAAATAGTTCTTGACATTGTCAAAAGCTTCTTGGCATTCATCGTTCCACACAATGGGTTGATTCTTCCTGAGTAGCTTGAAGATCGGCCCGCAGGTCGCAGTCATGTGAGATATGAATCGGGAGATATAGTTCAGACGCCCGAGGAACCCTCTAACTTGCTTCTCGGTCTGCGGGGCCGGCATTTCACGGATCGCTCGGACTTTGTCAGGATCTACTTCGATGCCTCTTTGACTGACAATGAAGCCTAGCAACTTCCCAGACCTAACACCGAACGTGCATTTGTTTGGATTCAGCCGAAGCTTGTACTTCCTCAACCTTTCAAACATCTTTGCCAAATATTCAACGTGTTGTTCTTCATCGCTTGACTTGACAATCATGTCGTCTACATACACTTCGACTTCTTTATGAATCATGTCATGGAACAATGTAGTCATCCCCCTTTGATAAGTAGCACCGGCATTTATCAGACCGAACGGCATTGCTTTGCAACAAAATGTTCCCCACGGAGTGATGAACGACGTCTTCTCCCTGTCCTTGGGTGACATTTTGATTTGGTTATAGCCAGAAAAACCGTCCATGAAGGAGAACACCTTGCACTGGGCAGTATTATCAACAAGCACATCGATGTGAGGTAGTGGGAAATTGTCCTTCAAGCTTGCTCTATTCAAATCTCTGTAATCAACACACATCCGGACCTTACCATCCTTCTTCGGCACTGGCACAATTTTAGCAACCCACTCGGGATACTCAACTGTCATGAGAAAACCCGCATCAATCTGTTTCTGCACCTCACCCTTGATCTTGAGAGCCATGTCCGACCGAGTCCGTCTCAACTTTTGTCTGACAGGAGGACAGTCTGGTTTTGTCGGTATCCGGTGTTCCACGATCTGGGGGTCCAAACCCGGCATATCTTCATACGACCATGCGAAAATATCTGAATACTCCCGGAGAAGTTGGAAGATCCTTTTCTTGACCCCTTCCTGCAATGCAGCACCGACTTTGATCTCTCGTTTATTGTCTTCGGTACCCAAGTTGATCAACTCAATCTCTTCCTGATGAGGCCGAATGGTTTTCTCTTCTTGTTCAATTAATCGGGCAATCTCGTCCGGTATGTCGTCACTATCTTCATCTTCGGCTTCAAACACCGGGGATTCAATAGTTTGGAGAGACACAGAGTCACTGTGTTCAACGGGTTTATTTTGGTTCGATCTGCGTGACATGATTGGATGATTTTTAGAAAATAATTTTCATGCAGACCTTTGAAATTAATAAGAAAATACAGATGTTTTGGTTTTTTCTGGCATTACCATTATTTCCAAGGAAAAAGCATTAAAGAAAGAAAAAGAGTCGTGAAAGAAACGACGTTTTTTATTGATAATGGTGATGTCGGAACAAACATGCCCTTTACAAAAGTATCACTTCCGCCTCGGGCAGGGCGGAAGGATTGTTATTTTGAAAACAAAAGCCTAGACAGCAAGACACATTACTTAGAATCATGCACAAATACAGGGAGATTGATAACGTTCCAGTTCTTTGCAATGCCTCCTGGTATCACAAATGTGGGCCTAGACCCTTCTTCAGCAGCACCTTCAAGAATTGCGTTGGTAAATCCAGCACTATGAAACGTTCCAGTTGACACGCCTGATGTCGGAGAGAAACCGAGACCCTCTTTGCGTTTGTTGTCCAGCAGCTGTATCAATTGGCCCCAACCGGCGGCTTGACCCTCCTGAACGGCCTTCTGTGCGTCCTTCAAAGAAGCCATGGCAGCACTAGCCTTCTTGGGCTCCGTACCCTCGATAGTCAAACCCTGGAATGCAGTTCCTTCGGCAGATTTAGCTTCGATGCAAGAGAATGATGACAACTGACTAACCAAATAAGCTTCTTCTCCATGCACTGTCACAAGCTTGCCATTCTTTACAAATTTTAGCTTTTGATGGAGGGTAGAAGTAACTGCGCCAGCCTCATGTATCCACGGTCTTCCGAGGAGGCAACTGTAAGAGGCATCTATGTCCATAACCTGGAAAGTAATCATGAATGTTTCAGGGCCAATAGTCATGGGGAGATCTACTTCTCCAAGCACAGTTTTACGGGAACCATTGAAAGCCTTGACTAGAAAAGTACTTCTTCTCAAAGGAACTCCCTGACAACTTAACTGGTCCAAAGTCGTCTTAGGCATCACATTCAGCGACGACCCAGTATCTACCAACACGTTGGACAGCATATCTGTTTTGCAGTTCATGGAGATGTGCAGGGCCAAGTTGTGGTGCCTCCCTGCTTCTGGAAGTTCATCCTCACCAAACCAGAGGTTACTGCAAGCGGTGATGTTAGCCACTATCCCACCAAATTGATCTTCTGTGACTTCGTGGTCGACGTATGCTTTCTCCAACACTTTCAACAAGACGTTCCTGTGAGCCTCCGAACTAAGGAGTAGAGACAAGATAGATATCTTCGAAGGAGTCTGTAACAGCTGGTCAACGATCTTATAATCACTCCTCTTGATTATCTTCAGAATCTCATCCAGATTGGAATCTTCAATGGATTGGCCCGGACGGCTGGTATTTTCAACAACAGGAGGGATCGACAATGGGGTAGTCTTATCAGCAGGAGTCGCAACTGGCACATCATCTTTCTTTTGAAACAAGAGGGGACGGACTTTACCGCTTCTCAAAGCCGTCACTTCAGCAATACTACCCACCATGCTTGAGGACACCAAGGGTACTTCCTTCCCGTTCTCCACCATAGTTGCATTGTACTTATAAGGGATAGCTTTCGCAGAAACATACGGCACTGGACCAGGTAACCGTATAACCAACGGCTCAACAGCCTCCATGGCGGGCGTGCTCTTGACGGGAGTATCGTGGAAGATCGGTACAATCATACAAACATCACTGGCAGTCAGGTAGTTGTCATTCATCAAGCTTTGGATATCAGTCTGAACTATGCTGCAACCCATAGGGTTCTGAAGGCATTCACAGCAAGCAGCGTGGTCGTGGCTAAACAAGGAAGCTTGGCACAGCTTGATATGTAGCGGCACTAGAGGGGTTGCAATATTACGGACATTGAGACGAGGGGTTTCTTCATACACTTCAATCATATTTACAGCGGCATGGTTGGGGAGCGGATTGTCGAGCACATGCGGGGCGTTGTTCTCAAAGGATAGCTTCCCATGATCAATCAGCTTCTTCACAATATATTTCAGAGCGTAACAACCTTCTACATCATGACCGAGGGCGCCTTGGTGAAAGTCGCATCTGAGATCAGAACGGAATCTAGGAGGCAATGGATTCGGCGGAGGTTTGCCGGGTCTAGTGGTGCAATATCCTTTGTGTAATAGAGTTGGGAGTAGTTCAGCGTATGCCATTGGTATCGGAGGGAAAGAAGGTCTTGCCTGAGGACCTTGTTGTTGTTGCTGTGGTTGTTGTTGAGCCAGCGGTTGTTGTGGCACTTGTTGAGCGATGGCATTAACAGGGACCTGAGGCTGGCCCGGTAGTGGAGGGTATTGATGGTAGAACGGCGGATAGAACGGGTGCTGGGCATACTGTAGGTACTGGTACGGTTGAGGAAGTTGTGTAGCATTAACGGGAGCGACAATAGCAGATTGATTGGTCCCGGCGGACACCATTCCAACTTCTGGTTCCTTCTTCTTGTGATGGCCATTGCCATACTTCTTTGGTGCATTCGAGGACTCACCTTTTTCAAACACAATGATGCCTTCTCTAACTGCTTCTTCTAGGCGGGTCCCCATGGTGACCATCTCGGAGAAGTTACTCGGAGCAGCAATGATCATCCTCTCAACATAATCCTTCTTCAAGGTTTTCAGAAATGTCTGTGTCATCTCTTCTTCATCTAGAGCAGGGGTAATGCGGGCGGCTGCGCCCCTCCACCTTTGTGCATACTCACGAAAACTTTCATCTTTCTTCTGAGAGAGGGACCGGAGAAATTCCCTGTTTGGCTTCAACCTGGTGTTAAACCCGTAATGACTCTTGAAAGCGGCCGCCAGATCATCGAAGGTGTGAATGTCATCCTTACTCAGACCAGTATACCATTCTGCAGCGTCTTTCATCAAACTGTCCTGGAAACAGTGGATCATGAGCGAATCATTGTCTGAGTAGTTGGCCATCTTCTGGACGTATTTGATGATATGATTCTGAGGACAAGTCAACCCATTGTATCGGTCGAATTCTGGGACTTTGAACTTTTTAGGGACATCTACCCTTGGTACTAGACAGAGATCGTGAGTATTGACGAGGTCGCCACTCCCACGGTTGGCTTTGATTTCATGACGGAGTTCTCTAGCAAGCTCCTCCATTCTTTCTTCCATAGTTCCAGTCATGGGCGACTCCCCCCGGTGGGTATTGGTACCGGTGTTGATGGCTTGAGGCATAGAATGTACGATTGGGTCAGTGAAGACCGTTGACTGAGGCAGAGTAGTGCGGAGAGAAGCATGCCCTGGGACGGGGATTTGGTTACTATTGGCAGCACCAGACGTGCCAGCACCTGAAAGACCGGCTGCGGTACCGGGTGCGTAGTAAGGTGGGAGTCCATAAGAGTATCCCCTCGGCATAGCAAAGCGGTCATCGAGAGATGATGTTGGAATTGGCTCAGTGGTCTCTGGAGCAGACGAGGCTGGTTGTTCCTGGGCGGCCAACAGAGCAGTCATAACATCGTGAGCTTTAGCCAACTTTTCCCTCACAGAAGCCAATTCGGTACGGAGCTGTGCGTTTTCTTCTTCCATGGCTACTTGATTCCTCCTTCTGTATTGTCTAGTCTGATGCACTCTGGTAGGTTGATCGGTCCTTCGAGCACGAGCCACTTTTCACACTGCGGCAGAAGAACCAGGAGGCAATGAGCACTTGGAGGTTTTTGTGACCGATGAATGATGCATATGATGCATGATATGTACAAATGCAGATGCAAAAACGACTCTTTTTGGTCATCGAAAGGATCTTTTAGACAAATTAGAAATTTTGTAAGCATTTTTAAGAGAGAATGAAAGGACTAGAGAGCTGTAGAGATAAATCTTTCGAAATGTTGAGCCAAAGGGAGTGGGCCGTATACAAACAACATAATCATCTAAGCCTACGGGGTGACAGGGTACTCCTCAGAATTAGACTCTGGAGCCGAACCGCAATATCTGGCATAGAATTCCCGATAGCCTCTAGCTCTCTTGGAATCCCTCATAAGCAGCTTATCCTTTTCCTCGAGTTCTTTCCTAGCTTTGGCCAGCTCTTTCTTCAACATCCGATTCTCATGATCCTTCTGCTCATCTCTACCGTCCAAAGTCAAAATCAAGTTCTCGGCTTCATTGTATCGGGCTTTCCATGCCCGTTTCTCCTGACTCTCCATAGCTAGATGCTCTTGATACATCTCCTGGGTTGCGGGAAGCAAAGGTAATGGCCTAGACGGAACAGACGCGGACACATGTCTCATAGCGGGATAAGGCATGCCGATCTCTTCGGCTCGATCTATCACCCACTGAGTGTAGTCCTCATGAGCTATACTGGATCTCACACCCAAATGCTTCACATCCTTCCTTCGAACCTTAGACCAAGCATCTGTAAAAGCTTTCCTTTGCCCGGTGGGAGCATTGGAATAGTAAAAGAACTCCTGTGATGTAGCAAGGTTGATGGGCTTGGCTCTCATAGGGAAGCCGAACTGTCTCATGGGTAGTTGATTCCTCCCCGGGTACCGAGAAGAGGTACATTGAGGAAATCTCCACAACCAGTAATAATCTCTTTGACTCGAGCTGCCGGAGTAATCCAAACCACCTCATCGGGAGTGAGAGCCATAATCCGCTGCGAATAAGACCAATTCTCCGAGTTGGCATGGAAAGAGCTTGGAAGGTGAGAAATAAACCACCTATATAGAAGAGGCACACAGCAAAGAATATATCCACGACCTTTGAGGGTCCGATCATGGATGGCGTGGTACGTGTCAGCTAACGAAGTAGGAACCGGGTTCTTGGAGTGGAAAACCTCAATAGCATTCATGTCCACAAAGTTGTCGAGATTCGGGAAGAGAATGAGCCCGTAGATAAGTAACGCAAGAATAGCCTCAAGAGTGTCCTGACAAGTAGATTCGAGATTAGCCCGCTCAAGTAAGTACTTCGAAGTGAAACCCTGAATGTGAGATTTAGAAATGAGATTCTTGGACACATCGGAAGTCTTGAGATAAAGATCCTTAGCAATAACCAGAGGAGTAAGAGGAGCTCCGGGACCCGTGAAAGGTGTCTTCTCGGCTATAGGTAAACCCAATAAACTAGAATAAGCCTCAAGTGTAGGAACCAACTGGAAATCCGGGAAAGTGAAGCAACGGAAGACCGGATCATAGAATTGCACGAGAGTGTGCACCAACTTTTCTTCTACATTAGTCCGGAGAATAGTGAACAAACCACCGTATCGGAGACGAAACCCAGTTAGATTCTTGACCTTGAGCGCCAACTCCCTTAGGCTAACCAAATCGACTTCCTTGAATTTGTAAGATTTAGTCTTCTTCATACCTGGAATGTTTACAAAGTTTTCAATTTGTCTAGACCTTTCGATAAATGCATGAGAAAAGATTTATGCATGAATGCATGTATGCATGATTTTGATTACAAAGAGAACATGGGTTAAGGTTGCATGTGGACACGGCGTCCGGTGAAACTAGAGTTTTGATAGTAGTAACCATGGTTCTAATAAGGTTCCCAAACTGCAACCTCTCTTACATATATCATGGTAGCATAAGGCGCCGCCCGTTCCATGATTATTTGTAAGAAGGTCTAGTTTGAGTGTAGTATCGCGTGACGACTAAGTTCCGAGGCGACGCCCGGTTTAGCCACCGCACTACGTCCTAAGAAAAGGCCAAAGATGGGTTTGGTAACTACGGTCCATAGCCTTCATCGGTCAATTGGAAGTAAAGTGCCTAAGCATGACAACACACGCCGACAACATCACCCCCAAAATGCCTCAGCTACGTGAGATTGATCGCGTAACCCAATACACGAGGCAACCCCCGGATCGGATTGTCGATTATATCTCTTCCTAATCTTAGGTTCACTCAGCCCGGGTATAGGACTTTTGATATTCTCACCCCATACGTTGCATGAAAATAATAACAATAAAGTAAAGCGTAAAACATAAAGCAAGAAAAACTAGGCGTAGCCCTAAAGTCCCCAGTGAAGTCGCCATTTCTGTCATCGCGATTTTCGGGTTTCAAGTCATTAATTAGGCTTGAACCTTTCAATCATTGATGTCTCTATTTTTTTTTGGGAAGGGAAAAATTGAGAAAACCCTTAGAAATTCTAAGTTCGGGGCAATTTTCGCTACGGGAAGGTGTTAGGCACCCGCAACGACTATAGTACTCTATAGGAGCCGTTTTTCTAATTCTATGTTCTACGCTTTATTTTTATGCTATTTTTTGAAAGAAAATTGTTTTTAAGAATGGGGGAAAGAAGATGGTTTGGATTTTATTTTATTGGACTTGGAGAGATTTTGGTCTCTTGCCTACATACCCTTTTAAGGGATCAAAATTCCATGTAGTTCTCTTCCAAAAGATTTTGTGGGTTGGTTCAATTTTAGTTTTTGAAAATAGTTTTGAAGAAAGGATGAGAGGCCTTAAAGGCATGAGATTTGAAAGAAGGTGAGGTTGATCACTTATTAAACAAAAAGGTTAAAGTTGGAATTTAGAATTTGTTTGTATTTTGATTAAGAAAATAAAGGAAAAAATTGTGGAGTTTTGACTCCAACATTATTGTGAAAATATTTGGATGATGGAGTAAATTTGCTTTGAAAAAGGCATATTTTCTAAGTGTCGCGTTTCCTAAACATACATCTAGCGGTAAACATACAACGTGTGTGCGTGTCGGTGCTTGTGTCGGTGTACATCATCATAGTGTTCATTGTCCTTTACATCGGGTCCTAGTTTACATTCTATGGCCTTGCAAGAAATTAAAAGAAAGCAAAAAACTAACCTAAAAGATATTACATGAATTAGTGGGAAATTGCATAGAATGGCTAAAAGAAAGGAAAAGATGAAAATGATGCAATGCTTGCAATATGAATAAGGCATGAAGTGAAACGGTTAGTGATGAATAGAGAAGTGATAGTATGAGTAGCAATGCATAGTAGATGAAATGATCATAACAAAGAGTATTAAGCAAATTGCAAAAGAAACAAGTGCCAAAAATAGTGCAAATAACACAAAACAAAAACCTACAACTTAAACCAAATCCCACGACTTATAATCTTTACCAAAACAGCACTTTCAAGGGAAATATTTCAAGAATTATGAGGAAACTACAAGCCATGCATTCATATTTAGCACATACACATTTTATGCATATTTCACACCTTATTTCCAAACAAAAAATTCACATTTACTTGCAAAACAAGAAACTAACTATTGAACTTGTGAAACAAGAAATTACTTCTAAATTTGCATGAAATTGGAAACCTAATGATTAAGCTTGTAGGACAAGTAACCACCACTAAATTTGCAAAGATTTGGAAATTAACAACTAAATTTGCAAAAATACAAGAAATTAACACTAAATTTGGGAAAAAAAGAAGTTGGAAATAATCAATCACGCTTGTGAAAAACAAGAATCAGCAATGAACTTAGAACCAAACACATCACAAGATCATGTATCAAATATCAACATTGTGTAGCAACAATTGGATCTAAAATTATGCAAGAAACTCTCACAAACACACCTAGTACTCAAAACCATAGAAGAAATTAGCACATATTTTTTGTCAGCTTTACATGTGTGGAAATATCACCAAAACAATCAAAAATATATCAAGAACACGCTGTAATTTTTCAGGAATTTTGCAAGAAATTTTAGCATGCACAGGGGCTCAAATAGCAAGAATAAGGTGCATATAGCAAGAAAATTCAAGAAACTGAAAGAAAGCCAAAGCCCGCGGGTAAAAAGCCCAAACCCAAACACACAGATGGATCCGAGTCTCCAGAACGCCTCTGGGGCGTTGGATTGATCCGGATCCATTAGGATCAAGATCCAACGGTTCAAGGCATGGGGCGCTGGATCGGGCCAACCCACCCGGTTCCAGCGCTCTATATAAAGCAAAACCAACCCGGTTCCTCTCATTTTCAACAACGTTTCTCTTTCTTCTCTTCTCTCTTCTCACGCCGGCGCAACTATGAAACCCTAACCCTAAAATTTTCAAACCAACCCAGAATCTCACAAAACTTGGCTCAATCGCTACCTTTCATTGTTCTAATCATGAATTTGATATTGAAATTCACATGCATGAACTGAATCACCGTAGATCTGGACTTTTGTTCACGGATTCCAATCGGCTCTTTGGTTCTTTTTTGATTTAAACCTTTGTTCTGATGAAACTTTTTACGGATTCATAGGTTTACAACGATTGATACACGTTGTAAACCCTAAAATCCCTCACGGTTTTGGAAAAAAATTAGAGTTTCATTCCCTTTTCGAACCGGACCATTCGAATCTGTACGGATCTATGTTGATTCGGTCTTGCTGATGTTTATGCGTATGAAAGAGGTAATTTTTTTTGATTTTTTCACCTGGTTTTGTTCGGAGATTCGATCTTGGACCTTCGGAATCTTTCGCTCTTGATTCTGTCGTTGATTTTGAGTTTGAAATCCGGAAATAAACCGTGATTCTTCTTTCTTCTTCCTAACCGGTTCGGAATCCTTGAATTCTTCACTTTCCTCTTCTTCTCGAACGGTTTCTGTGATCGCGCCGGATTCGTTGCTGTTGGCGATGGATTTGGCGCTTGAATTGCGGAAACTATAGCTCAATGATGAAGATTCGATCGAATCTCTGAGAGCTCATACGAAAACTCCATTGATTTTGGCTCAAGCTTGCTTCTGAAACGGTTAGGGTTTTGTGAGTTGTTCTTGGTGAATTTTTGCTTTGATCCTAACTGCCAAGAGAGAGAGTGTTGATCTGTGTTTGTGATGTGGCGCGTATTCTGAAAGTTCTGACACTCAGAGCCTTATATAGGCTGACATGTGGACCTCTGACCCAATGGGAACCTGCCATCTGGATTGAACTGCCCGTGTGGCTCTTGAGGACCAATCTGCAATTGTGTAAAAATTTGGACTGTTTTGCAATTATGTAAAAATTGGGACTGTTTTGCAATTTTGAAAAGTTTGGACTATTTAAAAAGGAGTAAAAGAAATAGTCTGCCTGGAAAATTGGAATTGGGGCTAAAATGTAATTACAACAAAAAAAATGGACCAATTTGCAATTAAAGCAAAAATTTGGACTAAATTGCAAAAAGTTAAAAATAAAACTAGTAAAAAAGTAATTTGAAAACAACGTAAAGCGAAACAGTTAAAACTGACAAAATGGACTAAAACGAACCAATTACCAAAATGAGGTATTTTAAAATACCTCTCTGCCCAAAATTTGAACAATGTGAAATGACCAAAATGCCCCTGGGGACAAAAACGACTCAAACTGACACAAGCTGACTCAGATGCAGACACAAGTGGTTTTTTATACAGAATTTAACAAATAAATTGCACAGACAAGTTGAAAAAGACTCAAAAACAGATGCAGGGACTGAAAATGGGTTCCATTGCGGGAAATGACCAAAATACCCTTTTGTACGATCTTATGCAAAAATTAAAAGACAGAAACAGTAACGTATGCAGCTGAAGCACAGTGGTAAATTGCAGAGTAATACACAGTAAATTTGCAAAAGTGTCAGAAATAGAAAGGAAATTTAAACGAGTATTTTTAGGTCCAAAATGAGGGTATGACAATATATATATATATATATATATATATATATATATATATATATATATATATATATATATATATATAATTCATCAACTTGAATTAAAACAACAACAATCATAGCAACAAACATTATTAAATCCATATATACATGGCATTAACATTCATCAACAGCAACTACATCAATTATAATTGATTGACAACAACAACACCAAAAGCATCAACATTATCATCAACAGCTACTTCATCTCACATTAGATTTGCAACCTTTAATTTATATTAGGCAATCAACCACATCATCGACAACAACTCAACAACCACCTCAACCTCAACGACTCATCAACATCAACAACTACTCAACCAATGACAACATCAACTCGACCAACTCAACGACTACAACGATGCAACGACAACAACAACTAATGCAATATGCATAAGATACCAAAATGCAGGGTAGAGCCCTCACCGCTTTGAACAACAAAGTATTCTAGGACATGAGTCCTCCCGCTTTGAACGACAAGGCGTTCCAGAGCATAAGCTCTCACCGCTTTGAATGACAATGCATTCCAGGACCGAGGTCCTCACCGCTTTTGAATGACGAGCATTCCAGGACCGAAGTCCTCACCGCTTTTAGACTATGCAACATACACCATTTATGTATATCAACATACAACTCGACAACACCGACATCAACAACAATAACTGTGCCTAATTTATTTATGACACACTTCCCAACTTGAACAACACAAAACAACGACAACAACAACGAAACAACACAACAACGGAACAACGACATAGCATATATAATCATATTTATTTATATATACATGCACTCACATAGCTTCTCTTTCATTCATAATATTTACTTCATAAACAAGGTTAAACAAATCAAAGGAACAATTTAGGATGCCTAAATTAATGTCCTAATGCACGAAGCAAAATTCAGAAAATGGTCTTACAGGACCTATCTCGCTTCAAGTGAAGGTCATCTCGCTTCAAGCGAAATCTTCACAGAATGGTTGGTTCTCTCTCGCTCAGAGTTCGCTCGTGGTTTGCTTCAAGGGACCTAGAAGACGTAAGTCTGGGAGTATCTCGCTTCGCGTTCGCTTGGCGTTCGCTTAAGTGACGCTCACATGCTACAGGTTCTGGGCAGAATTTGGGTCGCTCGCTTAAGCGACGGGAACTTCGCTTGAGCGAACATAATGACGAAAGTCAGGTTTTTGTTCGCTTACAGCTCGCTTGACGCTCGCTTGAGCGAACTGGCTTTTCAGAATTCTGGGCAACTACATGAATGCTCGCTTAAGCGACGGGAAGCTTCGCTTAAGCGACGCATCATCTGTACAGTTCAAACCTACGATTTCCAAAACCCTTTTTCATCCAAAAACCCAATTTTGATCCCCCAATCACCCAAAATGATTTACAGAAACGTTTACAGGCCTTATATACATCATAGTACTCAAAGCAACACAAAAACATAGAATCAACAACAATTCAACAATATTTTCAACAATTCATCAAGTTCTCAAAACCTAAACAAAAACAGACCGATTCAATCCAATTTTCAGAATCATGTATATATATTAAAATTGAATGCTAGCCTCACCCTTACCTGGATTAAGAAGAACAACTACAGCAATTTAAACCTCCTCTTGGCTCTTCTCCCTTGTTCTTGGCTTCTCTCCTTTTTCCCAAAACTCTGGTTTTTCCTCTTGTACGTACAAAAATGTTACTGACTTTTTCTCTATTTCCCTTTTTCTCAGTAAAACATAACCTCCCCTTTTATTTTCTTTAACTCCCTTATTCATTTCACTTAACTCCCTACTAATTCTTATTAATTCTCATTAACCCCAAAAACTCCAATAATTATTATTTCCTCTATTCCTATTTCCTTTCTCCCACTAATATTCCTACTTATTTTTATTAAACAATAGAAATAATCATATATTCACATAAATCATTCAAAAATCATATAAAAGATTTTAAAATCAACCAACGATAATTAAAATAAACTAGGGCGTTACAAAAAACCCTACCCCTACTTTACTAGCTGACACCTACCATTCCATCCATGATCGGACCCTAGCCAGTCGTGGAGCCATCCTCTGTTGTGCACTTTTACTTTACAAATGGTTTGCCTCCCATCTACCTCGAACACCTTCCTTGAAAGAAACTCTCAAAAATCTTTCATGGTCTCAAAAAAATCATGTCTCTTACCCCGTCCGACTTAGTTTGGTATGACGCAGCTTGGGATGCCGACAAAATCAATGTCAGTTGTGGTGAATACGCCAACATACCCCTTCTTGGTATGCGCAGGGGAAAATAACTATAACCCTATCCTTGCCTAACGCTAGTTCGGGTACCCAATGAGGACCAAGCCGGATAATATTGCCCTAGAAAGAGAATTCTATCTCAACGATGAAGACTATTCAAACAAGAGAGCAAAATTTGTACAAGCTTGGGGTGTTATTCGTAGACTTAACAAAATCCAGTTGGGAAGGAAATCAGACCTTGTGCACGAATCCTACACTCAATGGGTCATTGATAGAGTTGTCAGTCTTGGTATGCCCTACACCCTCCGAGGTACTTGTCTTCAACTGCCCCACCAGAATCTTTACCCATACCTTTGACACCAAAGAGGAGTTCAATGAACAATTGACCGTGGCGAAGCTTGAGGGAAACAATTGGAAGAGGGGGTACGATGAAGCTATGCTCCAGATGGAAACAATGAGTGGATAGCTGGAACAGAAGGATCGCGAAATTCTCAAGCAAAGGTGACAAATGATGGAGAGGGATGAACTTCTCTTGGAGAAGGATAGGCTGCTTGAACAATATGCTAATAAGAAGAAGCGTATGGATTTCTTTTCCGGCGCACACTCCGATTCTGATGATCCACATGCCTCAAGAGCTTGAGAGTCTTCTGAACTTGTTACTTTCTTTTATTTTCTAGCTTTCCTTTATGTACTTTGAAGTCTATCCCTTGGCTCAGTTTGTTAAAAAGGGAATTATCTTGTAGTACTTTAATTATTCAATGAAATTTTCAATTATGATGTTTACAAAATTGCTTTTATAAGTCCTTCGATAAATAAAAATGAGTCCATTTTTGCATAACACCATGCATCATCTTGCATTTCATAGTCTCAATTCCAAAGTCTAACACAAATTTTCTTCTCCATAAAAGGTCAATCTGTTTCAGAAGTGGCCCGACGTAAGGTCTACAGGTCAACTCACATACACGACACTCGGGCGAATATACGAAAGAAGGTGGACTTTCTTGAACAAGAGAATCAGCTACTCAAAGAAGAGATGGCAACCATGCAGGCTAAGATAGACGAGACGGCAGCCATGCAAACTTAGGTAGATGAATTGACTGAATTTGTGAGAACACTGAGAGCCGCACAAAATCAACCACCACCACCTCCTCCTCCTGTCAGAACTTAGGCCGAAGCAAGTGGCTCTGCTATCCCTCCGTCATTTTCTGCGTTACCACGATCTGCGCCTTGGTTCATTCCCCTTACTGCTGGTGAAATATTCTGCTCTGTTGCTTACGAAGCTCCGGTGCCTACTTTTCAACATGCAGTTTATACTCCTCCGCCAGTGCCAACGCGCCCTCAAAGCGAAGCTCCGGTGCCTACTTTTCAACATACAATTTATACTCCTCCGCCAGTGCCAATGTGCCCTGAAGCTAATATGACTTATTCAGCACCTGTGATCCATACTATTCCACAAAATGAAGAACCCATCTTTCATCCAGGGAATATAGAGGCCTATGATAGAGTAGATGACTTACAGGAGAAGTATAAGAAGATGAATCGGGAAATGCAAGCTCTCCGCGGGAAAGAAATAATGAAGAAAGATGTTTATGATCTGTGCTTGGTGCCGAATGTCCAGATACCCCACAAGTTCAAGCTCCCAAACTTCGATAAATACAAAGGGACCTCCTTCCCTAAAGACCATCTAACGATGTATGTGAGAAAATTGTCCACGTATGCCAATGATCATCAGGTCCTCATCCATTACTTTAAAGACAGTTTAACCGGTACCGCACTGAAGTGGTACATGAATTTGGACCACGCAAAAATCCGAACTTTCAATGACCTGCGTGAGGCCTTTGTGTAGCAATACAAATTCAACGTGGATATGGCCCCGAATTGAAGTGATCTCCAGGCTATGACCCAAAGAGACAATGAAACACTCAAGGAATACGCCCAACAATGGAGAGATGTCGCTGTCCAAGTCAGCCCCCGTATAGAAGAGAAGGAGATGACCAAACTCTTCTTAAAAACTCTCAGTCAATTCTACTATGAGAAGATGGTCGAAAGTGTTCCTTGAGACTTCACAGTGATGGTCAGTATGGGTATACAGTTGGAAGAAGGAGTTCGAGAAGGACGATACGTGAAAGAAAGTATGCCTACCAGCAGTACAAAGAAATTCGAGAATAGCTTTCTGAGAAAGAAGGAACATGAGGTCAATATTGTGGCTCATGGGGGGCCTCAGCAGAATTTGAAGGTGAGAAAAACACAAGAAGGGGGGGTTGAATTGTGTTAGCTTTTTCTTCGTTTTCTCCTACTAAAGTCACTGATCAGAAGCAGTTAAATTACAACTTTTGAGGTTGATAGACGTTTGGCAAGTGCACCAAATACTATCGAAGTAGTAAAATATCGATCCCACGAGGATTGTTTTTAATCGCAATAAGTTAATTTCGTTATGCAATAGGATGTTTAAAGGTTATTATAGTTTTGCCACTAGGCGGTAGATTTGTTTGTTTTAAAAACAAAAATAACAAAATGATAAAGTTTGTTTAGAAAATATGGAGAGAGATGAGATCGGATCGTCGAATCCTCTATGTTTCCCCTAATTGGTTACTGTACTATATTCCTATTAATGGTTCTTTAAGTCCCACGATAGTTAACAAAATAGCCCTAATCAATCCCTTGAGTTAGGACCCTCTTCTTAAACGACAGCCCCTAATTCCTTAGGTGGTCTAATAATTCTTGAAGGTTTAAACACGTTAACCTAATATCACTAATAAACGATTATCCATTCCTAGACTAACCATGTTTATTAGAACAATTCAATTAAGTCTAAGTTGAAAGCTAGGATCAGTAGTCATTCATTCTCACGAAAACATATTTATATTTGATCAGGATATAAAAAGCATTAAGAACAATTGAATTGAATAAAGACTTAAATAATCATTAATAAGGAATAGAGTTTCATCACAGCAACATAAGATCAACTAGGGTTTACACAGAATCATCTCGGATCCAATCTCTAAGAGATTTAGCTACTCATAACAATGTTTACAAATAGCATAATCAATTGAATCATTAAAACATACATGTAACTGGTAAAAGGATGAAGAAATCGTCCTCCTTGCAGTCGCCTCGATGTCAAAATCGCACTTTGCTCTCCAAGATTCGTAACCCTTGTTTTCGGAAAAGACTTCAGCTTAAATAGACCCAGAAATTCGCCCAAAACGTGTCACGTTTTAAGTAAAACGTGTCACGTTTTTTCCTTCAGTAGCAAGTAACCAAATTAGGGTTTCACAAAACGTGTCACGTTTTTGCCAACGTGACACGTTCTTCTTTCTTCTCTAAACATGCTCTCTGACTTGTGAAAACGTGTCACGTTTTTTAGCAAGCGTGACACGTTTTTGTGACTTGCACCATTCTTCAGTTTTCTTGCTTTTTCTTGCTTTTCATGTGTTTCTTGCTGCTTAAGTTGCTTTGTGACTCCATAAAATGATAAAATATACATAGAAATTACGTAATGACAGCATGTCATCACAACCCCAAACTTAAACCATTCCTTGTCCCCAAGGAATTTACATGTAAAATTGACAGTTGACAGTAAAATAACAAGTACCTGCTCAAGTGATGGTAATCCAAAAAGTTCATCTCCTTACTAGCTAAAGGTGAGCTAGTTTGACTTGAATGCATCCACCAATTCACAACTCCACGCACAAAATGAATAGGGTTCACACTCAATCACATGCAAAGCTACATATTACCATACGCTTGAAAAGTTTCTAAACGTCAATTAAAGTCAATATCAATACACACTTTGAGGTCTTTAAGGGTTATAACGGGGCTTAGGTGAAGGTGGGATGATATTTGGATAAGTAGGCTACACAAAATGTGAGTTAGGAACTCCTACGTCAGTTAGAACATAATTCAATCATCTTTCACCTATGTAACACAATTCTTAGTCAGAAAATGGGGCTAGAGAACATTATTCAACATAGGGACACTCGAGTTTGAAGTTACTCGGATTTTAAATGTCTTTGTCCCTTTTTCATTCTCTTTTTTTTTTTATACACCATTTTTAGAGTGTATGTAGATTATTTTTTCCTTCTTTTTTTTTTTTTTTTGTATTGTTCTCTAGTTCCCCCACCCCAAACTTAATTGGTTGCAAATTCCAAAAGCAACCCCAAACTTAATCCTTAGCAACATTCTATCATGCCTAACTCAGAAAAACATTATGGGATAAATCCTACAAGTCTCTAAATTTGTAATGTAGTTTGTCACCGAACAAAAAGTTCTATCCTACCGGCTCAACTTGTTTAAGAAAAGGATGAATGCAATATAATCAGGGTAGGCTTCAAAAGGCTCACAGGACCAAGCACTTTTGCCTCAGTGTGTATTTGACATAAACCAATCAACAGAAAAGAAACAATGCAAGTTCTAGAAATGTAGATGCATGGAACACTCTATATAAGTAAATTGAAAAATAAAATTTGGCCATGAACCTTACAGTTATGATATCTGGGAGTTGTGACTACCTAGCACTGCCGTACACTTCGCCTTTTACTCAAGTCACTCCTCCTTATGAACTTTTGAAAAAATCACTTGAGCACACATTTGTTACTAAACTGTAAAAGGTCAATAAAACACATAAATTCATCAGTAATAAACAAGTTTAGATTCAATCACATAATCGGGGATACAACTGAGTTAAACCGAAATGAAAATTAAAGACAAATTGTTTGACTCAACAATAGAAATAAAATACTGAAAAATAAAGACATAATAAAAAGGATGGGTTGCCTCCCACCAAGCGCTTTCTTTTACGTCATTGAGCTTGACGCTTCAACCACTGTTAGGGTGGCAAATATGATAGAACGAATATATCATCCTTCTTCTTCCTCTTGTTTGGTAGGAATTCCATGAATTTGGCACAAAGAATCAGATCCTCCCATGCACCCATAGTTAAACATTTGGAATTTAAGCTCTCCCACCTCAGAGAAGGACATGCATCCATCTGCACACAAGTGATTTCCTCAACCTCCGTTGGTTCAGACTTCGGGAAAATATCAACACTCCTCACCTTGGGTTTTTCTTCAATCACAACCTTGTGACACTCAATCTCCATCTGAACCAATTTCCTCTGAGACTCATGTGCTTTCTCAACAAGATCACCACACTGAAGATCAAACTTCTCAAATGAAACTTGATTTGACACCAAGAAGTCATCTAAAATATTTTGAAGTTGAGTATTGTAATCTATGTTGATCACCTCTTTCTTCCCTTCACAATTACTACCTGGTTGATTCGCCTCATCACGACCACATCTTTCATCTAATATCGAGATTTTTCTGCCCACACATTTTATCTTCAAAGATAGCATATATTTTTCATATTGCAGCGAACAAATCTCTTTTGTGTCATGGAGGTACAACCTGTCTATCATAGCTGCAAAACTTGGATAAACTTTTTAGTAGCACCGTACAATGAGAAGAAAATGAAGAGCATCACTAATTTTTTAATTTTTTAGTTTATAAATATATGTACGAAAATATAAATGACAGAAATCCTAAATTATAACGAAATTACCTTATTGAAATAAATCAACAATCCCCGGCAACGGCGCCAAAAACGTGATAGACGTTTGGCAAGTGCACCAAATACTATCGAAGTAGTAAAATATCGATCCCACGAGGATTGTTTTTAATCGCAATAAGTTAATTTCGTTATGCAATAGGATGTTTAAAGGTTATTATAGTTTTGCCACTAGGCGGTAGATTTGTTTGTTTTAAAAACAAAAATAACAAAATGATAAAGTTTGTTTAGAAAATATGGAGAGAGATGAGATCGGATCGTCGAATCCTCTATGTTTCCCCTAATTGGTTACTGTACTCTATTCCTATTAATGGTTCTTTAAGTCCCACGATAGTTAACAAAATAGCCCTAATCAATCCCTTGAGTTAGGACCCTCTTCTTAAACGACGGCCCCTAATTCCTTAGGTGGTCTAATAATTCTTGAAGGTTTAAACACGTTAACCTAATATCACTAATAAACGATTATCCATTCCTAGACTAACCATGTTTATTAGAACAATTCAATTAAGTCTAAGTTGAAAGCTAGGATCAGTAGTCATTCATTCTCACGAAAACATATTTATATTTGATCAGGATATAAAAAGCATTAAGAACAATTGAATTGAATAAAGACTTAAATAATCATTAATAAGGAATAGAGTTTCATCACAGCAACATAAGATCAACTAGGGTTTACACAGAATCATCTCGGATCCAATCTCTAAGAGATTTAGCTACTCATAACAATGTTTACAAATAGCATAATCAATTGAATCATTAAAACATACATGTAACTGGTAAAAGGATGAAGAAATCGTCCTCCTTGCAGTCGCCTCGATGTCAAAATCGCACTTTGCTCTCCAAGATTCGTAACCCTTGTTTTCGGAAAAGACTTCAGCTTAAATAGACCCAGAAATTCGCCCAAAACGTGTCACGTTTTAAGTAAAACGTGTCACGTTTTTTCCTTCAGTAGCAAGTAACCAAATTAGGGTTTCACAAAACGTGTCACGTTTTTGCCAACGTGACACGTTCTTCTTTCTTCTCTAAACATGCTCTCTGACTTGTGAAAACGTGTCACGTTTTTTAGCAAGCGTGACACGTTTTTGTGACTTGCACCATTCTTCAGTTTTCTTGCTTTTTCTTGCTTTTCATGCGTTTCTTGCTGCTTAAGTTGCTTTGTGACTCCATAAAATGATAAAATATACATAGAAATTACGTAATGACAGCATGTCATCAGAGGTGATGTTCAGATTCTAAATGCAGCGGATAAAACAGAGAGAGAGAGAAAGAGAGAGAGAGAAGAAAGACACAAAGCAATTATACAGGTTCCTTCACAAACCGGAAGTAGTCCTATCCCCCTTGCACTTCCAAGGAGAGTTCACTAAAATGTAATATCTGATTACAAATGCTCACTGCTAAAACTAGCAAGAGACTTCAAATTACTCAAGCACAACTGCAAGAGATTTCCTATGCTCTTGAACACAATCAAGAGACTTCCTTGCTCAAGCACAACTACAAGAGACTTCTATTGAAACAGAATTACAAAGAATAATGTTTGAGGTTGAACACTTGATATACAACCAGTGGTGTTCAGAATACAAATCAGATACAGACTCTTAAGACTCTAGAATTTCTAAGATATGAACTTTGATAAGAAATTATAAGTGAACTTTTGATGCAGAATAGTTTCAGCAGAGGTTTGGCGCTATCAAATTGTTGTTTAGTCTCTGCCATTCTCTAAGGCTTCTCTCCTTTATATAGAGGTGTGAAAGAGACGTTGTGAATTGCTAGCACATCAAAAAAGAGTCGTTTGAAGCTTTGATCAATCATCAATGATCTTTTCCCTGATATGGTTATTGTCCTATGAAGGATCAATTTCAAATCCATTCTAAGTATGAAGGAACATTGTTGCAAGCATATCTGTTATTCTTGTCCTGTAGTAGAGACACAAACTGAGTAGTGGAGGTAGTGGTTGTACACTTCATACAATTGTACTTTGTCAACGCTATTCAAAGAACAAACATCCAATGCCTTCAAATTCATTTGTATTAACCGTTGTTTTACTCTTCTGGTCTTCTACAATGCTTGACGTGATTAAATCCTTTGAATAACCTTTAAAGCTTTGATTCTTTCATGTTCTGATGATATTCAGCTTCTGGTGATCTTGCTTTTGATGAGGTGCTTCTGATGAACTTGCTTCTGATGACGTCATCACTTCAGGAGCACTAGACTTTAGGAGCACTTTCTTCAGATGCTTCAAGCTTCCTTTACTTTGTTGATTCCATTGCTCTCATTTGTTCTTCCAGAACCTATACTCTAAATAGACACTAAATTTTTGTCTATGGTTTTGGTCTATGGTCCTGCACACTTTAACAAATATTAGCATATCCAATTGACAATTTTTAATACCTTGTTATCATCAAAACTCTCAAGAGGTAATGTTAAACACATTTTGTTCCAACAGAATTATCCAGCCTATCAACACATTCTTGCCATTAAACCCACTGCCAATACTGTTCAAACACAATATCCTCAGCCACAATATCCTCAAGCACAATATCCTTAGCCACAATATCCTCGGCAACAATATCCTCAGCAACAATATCCCCAACAATATCCTCAGCAATACCCTCAGCAACAATATCCTCAACAATATCCTCAACAATACCCACAACAATATCCCAAGTAACCATATCAATAACATTAGCAACAACAGCAGCCTCGACAACAAGCTTCATAGGTGCATTTTGATCTGATCCCCATTACATATGCGGAGTTACTCCCAGCTTTGCTCAGAAAGAATCTAGTCCAGGCGAGGCCGCCTCCTGCGGTGCCACATAAGTTGCCACCATGGTATAGGCATGAACGGTTTTGTGCTTTCCATCAGGGTTCCCAGGTCATAGCATTGAAGACTGTTATAACTTAAAGAATGCAGTCCAGAGTCTAGTCCGAAATAAGAAAATAAACTTCACAGACCTGTCAACATGGTCGAAGACTGCCAAAAGACTCACCTCATTCTTGACGTTCAGCATATCCGAACACCATTGGTCCCATTACATACCAAGTTATACGAAGTGGCTCTCTTTAAACATGATCATGGCGCCTAGAAGGTGTGCCTTCTAAGTCCGTGGGGTTGTCAGAAAGTGAAAGATGATATTCAAGGACTTTTGAACCAAGGAGAACTTGTTGTTGAAAGAAGATGTAGTGATGTTTGTGTTTTAACTCCTGAATTTGATATCTCAGAGCCTTTGCAGATAATGTTTGACAGTCGGAAGACGGGGGCTTCGTTAGTGATCTACTTGCCAGGCCCAATGCCTTATGTTTTCGAAAAAGCTATACCTTACAAGCACAATGCCACTATGATGGAAGATGGACGTGAAGTTCCTATACCACCTTTGCCTTCTGTGGGTAATATTGTTGAAGACAGTAGAGTGCTGAGAAATGGGCGTGTTATCCCTGCAGTGTTTCCAAACAAAGTTAGTGCTCCGGTAGCGGAGGAGACTCTAGCCAAAGATTTCGATCAGTCTAGTGGGGCCAATACAAGTTTCGACTTTGATGAAGTGTTCAAGCTAATTAAGAAAAGTGAGTACAAGGTGGTTGATCAACTGATGCAGACACCATCAAAGATATCCATACTATCTTTATTGTTGAATTCTGATGCTCATAAAGAAGCTTTGATGAAAGTTTTAGAAAAAGCTTTCGTAGATCATGATGTAACTGTTGGTCAATTCGGTGGAATAGTGGGAAATATCACTGCATGCAACAGTCTGAGTTTCAGTGATGAAGAGCTCCCGGAAGAGGGGAGGAACCATAACTTGGCATTACATATATCTGTGAATTGCAAGACCGACGCCTTGTCAAATGTGCTGGTAGATACTGGGTCGTCCTTAAATGTAATGGCTAAAACAACATACCATCAACTTTCCTACCAGGATACACCCTTAAGACGAAGTGGAGTGATGGTGAAGGCTTTCGATGGTTCAAGGAAGAATGTCCTTGGAGAGGTGGATCTTCTTATAACAACTGGGCCGAATGTTTTCCAGATTACCTTTCAAGTGATGGATATACAAGCATCATACAGTTGTAATAGGCAGATCCCCTAGCTTGCAGACCCTTTCAACTAGGCCGACCTTGGATTCATGAAGCTGGGGCAGTGACATCTACTTTGCATTAGAAGTTAAAGTTTGTGAAGAATGGGAAGCTGGTGACCGTGAATGGTGAAGAGGCTTTGTTAGTGAGCCATTTGTCGGCTTTCTCTTTCATCGGGGCTGACAGTGCTGAAAGGACATTATTTCAAGGACTTGCCTTGGAAGAAGAAAGTACCAAGAAGAGTGGGGCATCTATTTCTTCTCTAAAAGATGCTCAGAAAGTGATACAAGCCGGAGGGCCTGCAAGCTGGGGGAAATTTATAGAGCTGCCAGAGAACAAGCGTCGAGAAGGGCTAGGTTTCTTCTCATCAGCTGATTTGTCCAAGACAAAAGTCGTCATTGTGCCGATAAGAGGTAGTTTCCACAGTTCGGGGTTCATTTATACCCCATCTGAAGCCAATGCAATCACTGAAGACAATTCTGAAGGAGTGCCACGAAGCTTTGTGACACAAGGAGGTATTAACCACAATTGGGTTGTTGTAGACGTTCCTTTTATTGCTCACTTGTCCAAATAATGCATTATGTTTGTCTTTATGCTTTTTCACAAATCATTTCGCCCCGCCCCAAGCGAAAGTTAATTTATCTAAGGCTTTTTGCTTCAAGAAATTATCATCAATCAAATAAAAATGTTGTTTTGTTCCTGAATTTTGGTATTAGCTTTTTCTGAAAAAAATGGTAATACAAAAAACCAAAGAAATATAATCACCTTCGAAATATCTAAATCTACTTATTTTCTAAAATAATTAACAGATTAAACATCAATGAACTCATTGAACAATTTAACCCTATGATTTCTCCCAACTTTGAATTCCCTATATATGAGGCGGAAGAAGAAGAGAATGAATAGATTCGCGACGAAATCTCTCGACTGCTTGAACAAGAAAGAAAGAACATTCAGCCTTATGGGGAAGTATTAGAGGTGATCAACTTGGATACCGAAGAAGACAAGAAAGAGATCAAGATTGGGGCATCACTTGAGGCAAGTGTCAAGAAGCGAGTGATAGAACTTGTCAAAGAATATGTTGATGTGTTTGTTTGGTCGTACCGAGATATGTCGGGTCTGGATACTGCTATTGTGGTACACCGTTTGCCTTTGAAGCCTGAATGGCAGGTTTCCTTGTTACATCAGAATACCCTAAATGGCTCGCCAACATAGTACCGGTTCCAAAGAAGGATGGTCAAGTCAGAATGTGTGTTGATTACCGTGACTTGAACAAAGCTAGTCCTAAAGATGATTTTCCATTGCCTCACATTTACGTATTGGTCGACAGTACCAAAAATCCAAAATTTTCTCCTTCATGGATGGTTTCTCCGGTTACAACCAGATCAAGCTGGCATCTGAAGATAGAGAAAAGACATATTTCATTACACCTTGGGGCACTTTCTGTTACAGAGTAATGTCGTTTAGGTTGATCAATGCAGGAGCTACTTACCAGAGGGGTATGACTACGATCTTTCACGACATGATACACAAAGAGATTGAGGTTTATGTGGATGACATGATCGTCAAGACGATTACTGAAGAAGAACATGTCGAGTATGTGCTGAAGATTTTCCAATGGTTAAGAAAGTATAAGCTCCGTGTGAATCCCAACAAATGCACTTTTGGTGTTAGATCCAGGAAACTCTTGGGCTTCATTGTTAGCTAGAAAGGTATTGAAGTAGATTCAGACAAGGTCAAAGCCATCAAAGAAATGTCTGCTGCAAAAATAGAAAAACAAGTAAGAGGGTTTCTTCGGCGGCTGAATTACATCTCCCGTTTCATTTCTCATATGACTACAACATGTGGACCAATATTCAAACTTCTCCGCAAAGATCAAGGGATTAAGTGGACAGAAGATTGCCAGAAAGCCTTCGACAATATCAAAGAGTACTTTTTAGAACCTCTGATTCTTATCCCTCTAATCGAAGGAAGACCACTGATCATGTATCTGATTGTGCTAGAAAATTACATGGGTTGTGTGCTCGAACAACAAGATGAAACTGGAAGAAAAGGGCATGCTTTTTATTACTTGAGCATGAAGTTTACTGGTTGTGAGTCTCGCTATTCCATGCTTGAGAAGACTTGTTGTGCACTAGCTTGGGCTGCCAAACGCCTCCGTCATTACATGGTCAATCATACTACTTGGTTGATATCTGAAATGGATCCAATCAAATATATCTTCGAGAAGCCCACTTTGACAAGAAGAATCGCCCGATGGCAGATGTTGTTATCCAAATATGATATTGAATATCGTTCCCAGAAAGCTATCAAAGGCAGTATCCTTGCTGATCACTTGGCTCATCAACAGATTGAAGACTATCAGCCTATCAAGGTCAACTTTCTCGATGAAGAAATTATGTATTTGAAGATGAAAGACTGTGACGAACCACTGTTCGGAAAGGTCCAGATCCTGAATCAAGATGGGGTCTGATATTCGATGGAGCTGTTAATGTTTTTGGTATCGGAATTGGGGCGATCATTATTACTCCTATGGGTGCTCACATCCCCTACTCCGCTAGGCTAACTTTCAACTGCACAAACAACATGGTGGAGTACGAAGCATGTATCATGGGTATCGAAGAAGCCATCGATCTAAGAATCAAGAACCTCGACATTTATGGTGACTCAGCTATTGTAATCAATCAAATCAAAGGGAAATAGGAAACTCACCACGCCAGTTTGATTCCCTATAAAGACTATGCGAGGCGATTACTGACCTTCTTCAACAAAGTCGAGCTGCACCACATCCCTCGTGATGAGAACCAGATGGCGGACGCTCTAGCTACCTTATCTTCAATGTACCAAGTAAATCGTCGGAATAAAGTTCTGTTGATCCGTATCAGGTGTCATGAGAGACCTGCTTATGTATTCGTTGCCGAAGAAGTTGTTGACGACAAGCCATAGTTCCATGATATCAAGTGTTTCCTCCAAAGTCAAGAGTACCCACTCGGAGCATCCAATAAAGACAAGAAGACTTTGGGAAGACTGTCTGGTAATTTCTTCCTGAACGGGGACATTTTGTATAAAAGAAACTTTGACATGGTGTTGCTCAGATGTGTGGAAAAACGCGAGGCAGATTTGTTGATGCATGAAATACACGAATGATCCTTTGGAACTTATTCTAGTGGGCATACAATGGCTAAGAAGATATTGAGAGCAGACTACTACTAGATGACGATGGAAGATGATGGTTACAAACATGGCAGAAAATGTCATAAATGTCAAATTTATGCCGATAAGATTCACGTGCCACCAACTGCACTCAATGTTCTTTCCTCTCCGTGGCCGTTTTCTATGTGGGGAATTGACATGATTGGTAGGATTGAACCCAAAGATTCAAACGGGCACCGCTTCATTCTAGTGGCTATTGACTATTTCACCAAGTGGGTTGAAGCCACATCTTAAGCTAATGTGACCTAGCAAGTAGTGGTCAAGTTTATCAAGAATCAAATCATTTGCCGCTACGGTGTCCCTAACCGAATCATTACAGACAACTGGACAAATCTAAACAACAAGATGATGAAAGAGTTATGTAATGATTTCAAAATCGAGCATCATAATTCTTCGCCTTACAGGCCTCATATGAATGGTGTTGTAGAAGCTGGAAACAAGAACATAAAGAAGATTGTCCAAAAGATGGTGGTGACTTATAAGGATTGGCATGAGATGCTTCCCTTTGTATTACATGGATATCGTACCTCCGTACGCATATCAACAGGGGCAACCCCTTTCTCTTTGGTATATGGCATGGAGGCAGTGCTCCACATAGAAGTTGAAATTCCTTCAATGAGAGTTTTAATGGAAGCTGAGTTATCGGAGGCTCAATGGGTTCAGAGTAGGTATGACCAATTGAATCTAATTGAGGAGAAACGCATGACTGCCCTATGTCATGGACAACTGTATCAGAAGAGGATGAAGCAGGCTTTTGAAAAGAAAGTTCGTCCCCGTGAATTCAAAGAAGGTGATCTTGTGCTCGAAAAGATTTTGATTTTCCAACCTGACTCCAGGGGCAAGTAGGCGCCTAACCATGAAGGCGCATATGTTGTCAAAAGAGCCTTCTCCGGTGGTGCCATGACTCTTCAAACCATGGATGGTGAAGAACTTCCACGTACTGTGAACACGGATGCAGTCAAGAAATATTTTGTCTAAAAATTATAAGAACAGCTCGGTAAGCCGAAAACCCGAAAAGGGCGGCTTAGGCAAAAATGAGCGTCTCGGTGGACTGTAAACCCGAAAGGGCGGTCCAGACAAAACTTAGAGACATTAAATAGAAAATCATTATCGTGATAGGCTGAAAACCTGAAAGGGCGGTCTACGCAAAAGTTAAGGATTAAAAAAGAAGACAAAATAACTGCATCCGGTCAGGCACAATCCACTTGGGGCATACTTGCTATCAAAGAATCTCTAAATCTGAAGCAGCAAAGCAGCGAAGTTTGAAGTTGTTAAGGGGAATAGGGTTATGAAGTTCAATGTACCTCTCCATTTTAAATTACCATTTTTCAAATCTTGTAAAGATCCGTGGAGTCATGCCATTGACAGGCCACCATTCAAATAAATGAAATTTGAGCCTTTGCCCCTTTACTAGAAATTCTCATTTATTCTATTTTCCAAAACTCTTCTATTTTTTATGATAATATTTTGAAGCAAAATTCTTAAAACTTTTTTCATGTCTCTTAAAAGCATAAACAAATAAATACATCTGAGGACTCGAGAGTAAAGGAAGCATGCGTCAACATTCTCCTCAAGAATGGTTAAACCCTGCTGAACAAGCATGGCTAAATGTACCACCCCGTTTCCCAAAATGACGTAATAATAATATTAACAATAATCTTATCAGAGTTAACCAATAACAACGGAGCATTACACTACTTTTTCAAATTTATTTAAATAGAATATAAAACTATTCAAATATCAACAAATCATCTTAATAAAATTCTGCAGCGGAAAATCTTTAATTTGAAATCATATTCAACAACTACATCATATTCTTGGCACAAAGGCCATCAACATAGTAAAATTATTCAACGAATAAATCTTCAACAACATCTTCTTCAAAGAAATGATACATAAAGGAATGCAAGAAAGACAACGATTCCCCATCCCTGTTACGTATCAGAGCCCTAGACACAAGAGCCAACATAACACTAGTCTTCATTACCTGCACTTGCCCACAAGGCGGCAATTCCAACAGAAGGGGTGAGTTCACAAATCAAAAGTAATATATAGATATATGAATCATCAAAGTAAATTGAAAACAACAACAAATAATAACAACCAGCAGCAACATTATCAACCATATCATCTCAGCATTATAATTTTGATTCATCTTTGATTAACATCAACAACAACAACCCTTGTGGCGACATCTCACCAACAACAACTCCAACAGGACAACTCACACCTACAACAACTATGCAAGACTTCAACTACTAATGTAATGTGCATGTGGTACCATACTACGCGCGTTGAATGCTAAGCATTCCAGGGCAATAAGCCCCCAACAGTTGGATGGTTAAAGCATCCCAGGGCAATAAGCCCCCAACAGGTGAACGATAAAGCGTTCCAGGGCAATAAGCCCCCAACAGGTGAATGATAAACATTCCAGGGCAATAAGCCCCCAACAAATGCATATGAGTATGAATGACTCTATGGCGTATATCTGCATACAACCCAACATCTAATGGAGCATATCAGCATGCAACCAACAACAACAACAACTACTTAGGACATCAACGACTGTGTCTAACAACTAAGACACCCTCCCCAACTGGATAACACCACTCAACATCATCAAAGCAACTCAAGTTTAGCAAAATATAATTATTTTCATGTAAACATACATTAATCCATTTTAACCATCTTCATATACAAGTTTTACCATCTAAACAATTCTAAATAAATCCAATGAACAAGTTAGGAAGCTTAGGTTTGGGTTTGGGACACTTTGAAAAATTGCACAAAATGGTCGCACAGGACCCAGCTCGCTTAAGCGAGCATCTGCTCGCTTGAGCGAACAAAAAGACGTAAGTTAGAGTTTGGTTCGCTTGAAGCTCGCTTACGGTTCGCTTAAGCGAACGGCCAATTTTCTAAAATCTGGGCAAAGTTGGCGTCTCTCGCTTAAGCGACGGGAATTTCGCTTAAGCGACGCAAATGACGAAAGTTTGGTTCTAGCTCGCTTGGGGTTCGCTCGTGGTTCGCTTGAGCGAGCGGGCAAAATTCTGAACTGGGCACAAAAAGGTGTCGCTCGCTTGGGCGACGGCTGTCTCGCTTAAGCGAGCGTCCATCTGGGCAGAATTTCAACTACGATTTCCTAAGCCCTAAATCATCCAAAAACCCAATTTTGATCCCCTAGACACCCAAAATGAATTAGAACAATGTTTATGGGTTCACTACACAACAAAACAACATAAACATCTCATAAAAACATCATCAATCCATATACAATTCATCAACAATGGCATTTTTCATATTTCTTAAACCTAATACAACAATCACCATTTTCAATCCATTTCCATGAAATCATACATATATACATTAGCAATTGAAAAGTAAACCCACCCTTACCTTAATTCAGCAAATTCCTACAGCAATTGGACAGGTTCTCTCCTCCTAGTTCTTCCCTTGGCTTCCCTCAAAAACTCTTGTTTTCTCTGATACGTGCAAATGTTTTTCTTTCCTTACTGACTTTCTATTTCCTATTTCCCCACAAAGTGTAACCTCTCCCTTTACTCTTAACTCCTCACTAAATTTCTTTTAATTCTCATTACCCCCCCTTAATTCTAATAATTATTATAATTCTCCTAATTCACTTAAATAATAAAAAAATCATTACTAATTTTTATATAACAAAATATAATAGAATAGCAAACACCAATAATTCACATAAATAATTTTAAAGCACATAAAATACACAAAAATCAACTAAAATAAATAAATAGCAACTGGGGCGTTACAACTCTCCCCAACTTAGAGAATTTCGTCCTCGAAATATTACCTCAAGCAACAAACAACTCGGGATAGGATTCTTGCATCTTGCTCTCCAATTCCCAAGTCAAACTTTCACCAGTCACACCACCCCAAACAACCCTCACCAAAGGTATTTCCTTGCCTCTTAGCTGCTTCACCTTACGATCATCAATCCTTAACGGTAAAGTCTCAACGGTAAGGTTATCCCTAACTTGCACATCATCTCTAGGAATAACATGCGAAGGATCTGCTACATACTTCCTCAGCTGCGACACATGAAACACGTCATGCAAGTTCGATAGATGTGGTGGCAATCCAATCCGATATGCCACGGTTCCAACCTTCTCTGAAATCTGATAAGGACCAATGAACTTTGGAGTCAACTTCTTAGACTTCAATGCACGTCCTACACCCGTCATAGGAGTAACCCTCAAAAACACATGATCACCCTCCTGGAACTCAAGGGCCTTTCTTCGTTTGTCATGGTAACTCTTCTGACGATCTTGCGATGCTTTCATCTTTTCTCTTATCAACTTGACCTTCTCTGTAGTCTGTTGAACCAACTCTGGTCCTAACACAACACTTTCACCCGACTCAAACCAGCACAAAGGAGTTCTGCACCTCCGACCATACAAAGCTTCGAACGGTGCCATACCAATACTCGAATGGTAACTATTGTTATAGGTGAACTCTATCGACGGTAAGTGGCTGTCCCAAGCTCCACCTTGCTCGAGTACACACACTCTCAACAAATCCTCCAAGGATTGGATAGTCCTCTCCGACTGACCATCTGTCTGCGGATGATAAGCCGAACTCAATCTTAACTTCGAACCCAAAGCATCTTGCAAACTCTTCCAAAACCTCGAAGTGAACCTCGGATCTCTATCCGACACAATACTAGATGGAACACCATGCAATTTCACGATATCACGGATATAGATCTCCGCCAACTGAGCTACCGGATAACTAATATTGATGGGAATAAAGTGCGCCGACTTAGTCAACCTGTCGACCACGACCCAAATGGCATCATGCCCTCTTGGAGTATTCGGTAAACTCGTTACAAAGTCCATCGAAATGTTGTCCCACTTCCATTCAGGCACATCTAACGGAGTCAACAACCCTGCAGGCTTCTGATGCTCAACCTTGGACTTCTGACAAGTCAAACATGAATACACAAACTGAGCAACATCTCTTTTCAATCCGGACCACCAAAACAATTTCTTCAAATCATGGTACATCTTTGTAGCTCCCGGATGAATACTCAAGCTACTCTTATGACTTTCTTCTAAAATTAGCTTCTTCAAACCCTCATCATCAGGAATACAAATCCTTCCTCTAAACCTCAATACACCTTGGTTATCAACCTTGAAATCACTATCCGCAGCCATCAAATCCACAAACTTAACATCAATCTTTTGAGCCTCCTTGATACTATTCAAGAAATCACTATTAATTCTCAACATGCCCAACTTCACACTCTGAGGCGATCTTTCACAAACAAGACTCAAGTCTCTAAACTGTTCAAGTAGCTCGAACTCTTTCACCATCATAGCAGACATATGCAACGTCTTTCTGCTCAAAGCATCTGCAACTACATTGGCTTTACCAGGATGGTAATTCAAGCCAAAATCATAATCTTTCAACAGTTCTAACCACCTCCTCTGCCTCATGTTCAACTCCTTCTGATCAAACAGATACTTTAAACTTTTGTGATCACTAAACACCTCAAATCTTGAACCGTACAAATAATGCCTCCAAATTTTTAACACGAACACCACAGCTGCCAACTCTAGATCATGTGTAGGATAATTCTTCTCATGGATCCTCAACTGCCTAGAAGCATACGCTACTACCTTGCCATCTTGCATCAAAACACCACCTAAGCCCAGCTTAGAGGCATCACAATAAACAACAAAAGGTTCTTCTGGCTTCGGCAAAATCAAAATAGGAGCAGTCGTCAATCTTTGCTTTAACTCATTGAAACTACTCTCACATTGAGTATCCCACACAAATGCTTTCCCTTTACAAGTCAACTGCGTCAAAGGAAGTGCTAACTTCGAGAATCCTTCAATGAACCTACGATAGTAACCAGCCAAACCAAGAAAACTTCTAACCTCGGTCACTGACTTCGGCGTCTCCCACTGCGATACAGCATCAACCTTCGAAGGATCTACAGCAATACCATTACCAGAAATAATATGGCCAAGAAAACTTACTTCATTCAACCAGAACTCGCATTTGGACAGCTTGGCATACAACTTCTTTTCCTTCAGCACTTGCAATACAATCTTCAAATGCTCTGCATGCTCTGCTTCAGTCTTAGAATAAATCAAGATATCATCAATAAATACAACAACAAACTGATCCAGATACTCACGAAAAATTCTGTTCATGTATTCCATAAACACACCAGGCGCATTAGTAACACCGAAAGGCATCACCTTATATTCATAATGACCATATCGTGTCCTAAAGGCCGTCTTCTGCATATCCTCATCTTTCACCTTAATCTGATGGTAACCCGACCTCAAGTCAATCTTGCTAAATACTTTTGCACCCACTAATTGATCCATCAAGTCGTCAATCCTCGGAAGTGGATACCTGTTCTTTATCGTCACTTTGTTCAGCTGACGGTAATCAATACACAACCGCATGCTACCATCCTTCTTCTTGACTAACAACACCGGCGCTCCCCAAGGTGAAACACTCGGTCTTACAAACTTCTTGTCAAGTAAGTCTTCCAACTGCTTCTTTAACCCAGCTAACTCCGAAGCTGACATACGGTAAGGAGCCATCGACACAGGCTTCGTACCCGGGACAAGATCAATTGCAAACTCGACCTCCCTCTCTGGTGGCACATCCGGAATCTCATCAGGGAAAACTTCAGGAAACTCTTTCACGACAGGCAAACCATCAATCACAGCTTGATTCTCTATTGACAAGAATGCCAACAAGGAAAACATCACGACTCCATCTTGTTCTAACCGCTTCATCTCTTTAGTGGATAAGAATTCTGCTCCACTCTCTTCTTCAGCAGAAGAAAATCGCACCGTCTTGCTAAAACAGTTAATCAGGACATGATTGTATTTTAACCAATTCATTCCCAATATTACATCCATTCCCACCAATGGCAAACAAACAAGATCGACCCCAAAATCTCTACCAAAAACAGACAACGGACAACTTAAACAGACAAGAGAAGTAGTTACTGAACCCTTAGCTGGAGTTTCAACAACCATCTCCCCATTCATATCAGACATAATCAGACCCAATCTTTTTGCACAGTCAATAGCAATGAAACAATGCGTAGCACCAGTATCTATAATAGCAATTAAAGGAGTACCATTAAAGAAACAAGTACCTCTGATAAGTCGATCTTCGTTATCGGTCTGAGTACCGGTCAAAGCAAAAACTCTTCCATTGGTCTGCGCCTTCTTAGGCTTAGTACACTGAGAGTCGATGTGACCCTCCTCATTACAGTTGAAGCAAACAACATCCTCACGCTTGCATTCAGTGACAGTATGGCCCTTCTTTCCGCATCGGAAACACTTCTTCTCATCTCGGTTGCAGACATTACTCTTGTGGCCTTTCACCCCACACTTATAACACACTATCTCAGCAGGAGCATCTCTACGTGCAGGTCTCCTCTCATCATGCATTCTCTGTTTGCCCTTATCAGCTGAGGCACTATATGGCTTCGGACGACTCTGCTGCCCCTTACCTCTACAGTCATTCATCACCTTGTAATGAGCTTTAGTGTCCTCTTCATATATTCTACAACTGCTTACCAGCTCAGAGAAGTCCCTTATTTTCTGGTAGCCAATAGCCCGCTTAATATCAGCTCGCAGGCCATTCTCGAACTTAATACATTTGGAGAACTCAGCAGTCTCCGCAGCATAGTGTGGATAGAACTTGGCAAGCTCCACAAACTTGGCAGCATATTCCGTGATAGACATGTCTCCTTGCTTCAGCTCAAGGAATTCTATCTCCTTCTTACCTCGGACATCCTCCGGAAAATACCTTCTCAAGAATTCTCTTCTGAACACAGCCCATGTGATCTCAGCTCCTTCATTCTGGAGAATGGGTTGAGTGCTTACCCACCAGTCGTCAGCCTCCTCAGCCAACATATGCATGCCAAACCGCACCATCTGAACATCATTGCACTGCATTACCCAGAAGATCCTCTCGACCTCCTTCAGCCAAGTCTGCGCTCCATCGGGGTCGTACCTTCCCTTGAAGGTTGGTGGATGATTCCTCAAGAATGTTTCCAGCATCCGCACACCTTCACCACCACCAGCACCTTGTTGTTGTTGTCCCACAACCTGAGCCATTGCTTGCAAAGCAGCAGCAAGAGCAGCATCATTCCTTCCAGCCATCTAGATAATTCTACATAACAACAACAAATCAGGACAACAAAGACAGTTAAAACTGTCACACAACACTACTAGGCTCGACACGACTCTACTAATTGGCCGGACGGACCAACCTGCTCTGATACCAATTGTAACACCCCGTTTCCCAAAATGACGTAATAATAATATTAACAATAATCTTATCAGAGTTAACCAACAACAACGGAGCATTACACTACTTTTTCAAATTTATTTAAATAGAATATAAAACTATTCAAATATCAACAAATCATCTTAATAAAATTCTGCAGCGGAAAATCTTTAATTTGAAATCATATTCAACAACTACATCATATTCTTGGCACAAAGGCCATCAACATAGTAAACTTATTCAACGAATAAATCTTCAACAACATCTTCTTCAAAGAAATGATACATAAAGGAATGCAAGAAAGACAACGATTCCCCATCCCTGTTACGTATCAGAGCCCTAGACACAAGAGCCAACATAACACTAGTCTTCATTACCTGCACTTGCCCACAAGGCGGCAATTCCAACAGAAGGGGTGAGTTCACAAATCAAAAGTAATATATAGATATATGAATCATCAAAGTAAATTGAAAACAACAACAAATAATAACAACCAGCAGCAACATTATCAACCATATCATCTCAGCATTATAATTTTGATTCATCTTTGATTAACATCAACAACAACAACCCTTGTGGCGACATCTCACCAACAACAACTCCAACAGGACAACTCACACCTACAACAACTATGCAAGACTTCAACTACTAATGTAATGTGCATGTGGTACCATACTACGCGCGTTGAATGCTAAGCATTCCAGGGCAATAAGCCCCCAACAGTTGGATGGTTAAAGCATCCCAGGGCAATAAGCCCCCAACAGGTGAACGATAAAGCGTTCCAGGGCAATAAGCCCCCAACAGGTGAATGATAAACATTTCAGGGCAATAAACCCCCAACAAATGCATATGAGTATGAATGACTCTATGGCGTATATCTGCATACAACCCAACATCTAATGGAGCATATCAGCATGCAACCAACAACAACAACTACTTAGGACATCAACGACTGTGTCTAACAACTAAGACACCCTCCCCAACTGGATAACACCACTCAACATCATCAAAGCAACTCAAGTTTAGCAAAATATAATTATTTTCATGTAAACATACATTAATCCATTTTAACCATCTTCATATACAAGTTTTACCATCTAAACAATTCTAAATAAATCCAATGAATAAGTTAGGAAGCTTAGGTTTGGGTTTGGGACACTTTGAAAAATTGCACAAAATGGTCGCACAGGACCCAGCTCGCTTAAGCGAGCATCTGCTCGCTTAAGCGAACAAAAAGACGTAAGTTGGAGTTTGGTTCGCTTGAAGCTCGCTTACGGTTCGCTTAAGCGAACGGCCAATTTTCTAAAATCTGGGCAAAGTTGGCGTCGCTCGCTTAAGCGACGGGAATTTCGCTTAAGCGACGCAAATGACGAAAGTTTGGTTCTAGCTCGCTTGGGGTTCGCTCGTGGTTCGCTTGAGCGAGCGGGCAAAATTCTGAACTGGGCACAAAAAGGTGTCGCTCGCTTGAGCGAGCGTCCATCTGGGCAGAATTTCAACTACGATTTCCTAAGCCCTAAATCATCCAAAAACCCAATTTTGATCCCCCAGACACCCAAAATGAATTAGAACAATGTTTATGGGTTCACTACACAACAAAACAACAGAAACAACTCATAAAAACATCATCAATCCATATACAATTCATCAACAATGGCATTTTTCATATTTCTTAAACCTAATACAACAATCACCATTTTCAATCCATTTCCATGAAATCATACATATATACATTAGCAATTGAAAAGTAAACCCACCCTTACCTTAATTCAGCAAATTCCTACAGCAATTGGACAGGTTCTCTCCTCCTAGTTCTTCCCTTGGCTTCCCTCAAAAACTCTTGTTTTCTCTGATACATGCAAATGTTTTTCTTTCCTTACTGACTTTCTATTTCCTATTTCCCCACAAAGTGTAACCTCTCCCTTTACTCTTAACTCCTCACTAAATTTCTTTTAATTCTCATTACCCCCCCTTAATTCTAATAATTATTATAATTCTCCTAATTCACTTAAATAATAAAAAAATCATTACTAATTTTTATATAACAAAATATAATAGAATAGCAAACACCAATAATTCACATAAATCAACTAAAATAAATAAATAGCAACTAGGGCGTTACACTGAACACTATGGAAGACCTAAAAAAAAGAATAAAAAAAAAGCTCGCTAAGTCGAAAACCTGAAAAGGCGGCTTAGGCAATAGAGAGCGTCCCGGTGGATTGAAAACCCGTAAGGTGATCCAAGAAAATTTAGGGATTCAAAAGAAAAAAAAAACAAAGAAAAAAGGCATGACGGCTAAAGTGTGTGAACAGAAGGACATTCTATACCGGCTTACAAATGGCGACTTTCTTCCAGAGTTTTACCAGTGGGTTTTCCCCCAGGAGGCATCAATTGCTACTTCGTACTGGATTTTACCCATAAACAGCTCGATTGCATCCCTAATGATGTCATCTTCAAGGAAGCTTGACGAGTGTTGGTATTTCGATGTCGGACCACTTCCCATCTTACCAGTCTTGTCTCACCTCATCGAGTCCATCTATCACACACAATATATATAGTCGTTTAGTTATACAGTCGTACAAGTTGTACAACCATACATTCATACATTAATAGTTTCACATATTTCTACACATCAAATACACAACATCATTCATACATGATTGCATTAGTCCCCCAAAGTCTTGTTTGGCTGCATTCTTCCGTTTCAGTCCTTACTCATCATGTTTCAAGTGGTCAGTCCTAAATAATGGACAACTTGAGTTTACTTTTCGTCATGTTTCAAGTGGTCAGTCCTAAATAACAGACAGCTTGAATTTACCTTCTATCATCTTTCAAGTGGCTAGTCCTAAATAACGGACAGCTTGAGTATACTTTTCGTCATTTTTCAAGTGGTCAGTCCTAAATAACAAACAACTTGAGTTTAATTTTATCATTGTTTCAAGTGGTCAGTCCTAAATAACAAACAACTTGAGTTTACTTTTATCATGTTTCAAGTGGTCAGTCCTAAATAACGAACATCTCAAATCTACTTTTCATCATTTTTCAAGTGGTCATTCCTAAATAGCGGACAACTTGAGTTTACATTTATCATTGTTTCAAGTGGTCAGTCCTAAATAACGAACAGCTTGAATTTACTTTTATCATGTTTCAAGTGGTCAGTCCTAAATAACGGACAACTTGAGTCTACTTTTTGTCATTTTTAAAGTGGTCAGTCCTAAATAACGGACAACTTCAGTTTACTTTTATCATTGTTTCAAGTGGTCAGTCCTAAATAACGGACAACTTGAGTTTACTTTTGTCATGTTTCAAGTGGTCAGTCCTAAATAACGGACAACTTGAGTTTACCTTTTGTCATGTTTCAAGTGGTCAGTCCTAAATAACGGACAACTTGAGTTTACTTTTATCATGTTTCAAGTGGTCAGTCCTATATAACGGATAGCTTGAGTTTGCTTTTCATCCTTTTTCAATTGGTCAGTCCTAAATAACGAACAACTTGAATTTACCTTCCATCATTTTTCAAGTGGTCAGTCTTAAATAACGGACAACTTGAGTTTACTTTTATCATGTTTCAAGTGGTCAGTCCTATATAACGAACAGCTTGAGTTTACCTTTCATCATTTTTAAGTGGTCAGTCCTAAATAATGGACAACTTGAATTTACCTTTTGTCATTTTTCAAGCGGTCAGTCCTAAATAACGGACAGCTTGAGTTTACTTTTTTATCACTTTTCAAGTGGTCAGTCCTAAATAACGGACAGCTTGAGTTTACTTTTGTCACGTTTCAAGTGGTCAATCCTAAATAACAGACAACTTGTGTTTATCTGGCACTCTTTCAAGTGTCATCCCCAGTGTGTCTGGTCAAGAGGTGTCACTAAAAAGTCTTGTCTCCATTAAACTATCGTTCCAAACCAATACATGGTACACAATCATTTACCCCAGTGAAAGTACATTAATCCCCTAGCAGAGTCGGATCCCTTTCTCAGCGAATTTAGGTATCCCATTGTGGTTTCTCGTCCCAGTCAAAATGTCTTTGCCATCTTGCATTCATAATTACATCACAAGCATTCATATCATCTTGGGTCAAAATGGTGTACTTTGTATTTAAGTCTCTTCGACCCATCAAATCAAAGATTTTTATCTTCAAGTCTCCGGACGAAGAAACTTAAATAGGGGCATCTGTCATACCCCATTTTTCGACCTAAGATAACACTGACGCGTGTTCGTTAGTCCTGAATAATCTCTAACTTTTCAAACGAAATTTCGGTAGAGAGGTATTTTAAAATACCTCATTTTGGTTCCGAATCGAGCCCTCTTCTCTCTTTATTTTTTTAGTTTTATTTCCATCTTTTTTTTTAAGGCTTAAATATGTAAATCATCCCTGTAAGTTCGCGTGTTTTTGCTTTTCGTCCCTGTATCTTTTTTTGTTCTAAAACTAACCCTGTAAGTTACAAACATTTTGATTCTCGTCCCTCCCGTCAGCATCTGTTACAAAAACGCTGATGTGTCTAACGGTGGCTGACGTGGCGTTGTTTGACGTGGCAAAACAAGCTTATGTGTCCTTCCATGCAAGATTACAGGGACCAAAATCAAAAACCAAAAATTACATAGGGACGAAATTAAAAATAACTAAGTTACAAATTTGAAATTAAAAATCCTTGATGTTTCCATCTTCTTCCTCTATCATCCGTATTATTATTATTCTTCTGCTCAGACTCTCTTCACTCTGAAATTATAAAGAAACCATTTGTAACTTCTCCTGACTTTGTATCGTGATTTCTCCATTCACCAAATATATACTTTATCATTTTGAGGCCAAAACTTGTCCCATTTTTTGTCCTACGTCACATGAATGAGTACATGTTTATGGGAGAAAATTTAGAAAAAGGTGATAAGTTGGCTTTGAAAACCTAACTAGTTTTCAATGTACAAATTTTGGTTTTGTTATTCAAGTTATTTTTTTGTGAAAGTATCACTGCTGGAAGTGTCACTTTAGTTCCAATGTTGTCTTGTTGTTGTCCGCAGATGAAATAGAATGGGTTACCACAATGGAATGCAAGGAAATAATGTTACAAGTTCATGTAAGAAGAATATGAAAGAGAGAGGAAGAAGACACACAGAGAGATGAAGAAGATGGAAAGGTTTTTAATTTCAAATTTTGTAACTTAGTGATTTTTAATTTCGTCCTTTTGTAATTTTTCGTTTTTGATTTTGGTCCCTGTAATCTTGCATGGAAGGACACATAAGCTTGTTTTGCCACGTCAAACAACGCCACGTCAGCCACCGTTAGGCACATCAGCGTTTTTGTAACAGATGCTGACGGGAGGGACGAAAATCAAAACGTTTGTAACTTACAGGGTTTGTTTTAGAACAAAAAAAGATACAGGGACGAAAAGCAAAAACACGCGAACTTATAGGGACGATTTACATATTTAAACCTTTTTTTAATTTTAATTTTAGTCTTATTTTGTTATTTCTTTATTTTTAATTATTTTCATTTATTTACTTTTTCTTTTAAGATAAGTCTGAAAGGTCCAAGAATTGGTCCCAATGCAAACAACACAGCCTGTCATGTTCATTCATTCCAATCTGCCTCATATGCAGTATTTCTAGGAACCATCAAACGTGTTTCCTTTCATTCCTCTCCAAGCCACAAGATTTTTGCTCATTCTCAACAAACCCTAAAGTCCAGAATCCTTCACTATAAAAATCGACCTACAGACACAGTCATGGACACGCACAAACGACCCAAAATTCACAATTAACCTGCAACAAAAAACCAGCACAAGCACGCACAAGAAAACCCAGCAACAAACATGGCAAGCACACAAACAAATCAAAACCGACACCCAACATCAAACAACGCAGCAACCATCACAAGTTCATCAGGACCGAACCAAATTAACAACACGAACCAGATACATCACAAGTTCATCACAAGTGTAACGCCCTATTTCTAATTAATCGATAAATCACGCAATTATAATAAATAATTAAGAAATAGACGCCACGTCTTCAAATAATTCACCACTAATAGACATGCATAAAATATCTCAAACATAAAACATCAATGCAGAATATCACATACACTCCAATAATATAGCCATGTCATCAAACTCAGAGAATACATCCAGATAATAAATAAATCCCAACATAAGGTATATCTCAACAACAAATAAAATCCAAAACATAAAAAAAAAAAAAATGTCGTCCTAGATCAGAGCCCTTCTAAGACACGGAAAGCGAAATAAACGGAGGATGCTCCTGCAAACCTCCCAGCAACTCACCAAGCAAATCGAATCAACTAATCCTGCACGCCGTCTACCCATTCATACATATAGGTAGGTGCTCCACCACAGACCACTGGGGGTTAGCTTCACCTCAATCACAATCAGAAATTATAAACAGGATTAAACATGCATTATAGAATTACATAGTTCATAATGTACATTATTATACGGATATGCTCATGGATATGCTCAAAAGTCATTTACACTCTAAATTATCTAAAACTATCTAAAACTCTCATGTTGAATTATAAAATTATCTAAAACTGTAATTGATGAATTATATGCTTAATATTATTATTTTGTGAAATCTCACCCCTTCTGCTTGGAAATGTTACCTCTTTACGTGGGTAACTTGCAGGTAACCAAGAATAGTCGCGGTCGTGAGTGGACTCTCTCACATGTGTCTTAAGTGCTCTGATACGTAACGGGATGAGAATTTTGTTGTTGTTTTCTATTCCGTACGTATTACTTCATGAAGTTCATGAATTGTTGTTGAATTGGATTTTATGAAATTTTTATGATGAGGCCTCGTGCCAAAGCCTGTTTTAGATGTTGAATAATTTCGTTGCGAAGTACTAAATAATATGTTGTTGAATTTTGAAGGATAAATAGTTATTTTATTTCGTTTATGATTTTATGATAAGAAGTGTGACAGTCCGTTTATGTTGAATACTCTGATTTATATGTGAAATTTTTATGTTGGGAAAACGGGGTGTTACATTTTGGGTACCATATCTTTTTGGGTCCTTGATGGTTAGTGTTATTTTTAGGAAAACCTTCTTTATGAAACTTGATGAAATTTGTTGTAAGCGTGTGTTTCCTTTTTTGAAAAGCTAGTTCGTTTTCTTTTCTATAATAAAATTTCTCTAAATGTCCATATTTTTTGCAATATGTACATTTATATCTTTCCATTCTTTTTTCAGGAATAAAAAGATTTTCATACATCTTTTGCTTATGATTTGTTTTAAAACCTATGCAGGTTTTATCAAAAGCATTTTTTTGTGTTCCTATGTATTTTAAAAAGTTTTAGTAGATTTTACAAACTTGGTAATATCATTTTCTAATTTATGAACATTTTTCTTTAAGACTTTGTTTTCTTCTTTAGATTCATCCTTTTGACAAGGTTTTTGAATTTGAGATTTTTTAAAAGTTTCAAGCATTTTTTCCAAGTCTTCTTTTTCCTTTTTAAGTTTATTATTTTCATTTCTTACTTTTTCACAAGTTTGTTCAAGAATCTATGAGTTATGAAAAAGATTGTCAAAGAGATATTCAGTTTTTTCTCAAGATGAGCAAGATTCAAGATTTACCTCTTCTGTATTTTCCATTAGGCATAGGTTTGCTTGTTCATCTTCGTTTGTTGATTCTTCTGGTTCATCCCATGTAGTTTAAGAAGGATTTTTGACTTGATTCGTAGTTACTTGGTTTTCTTTTGAATTGTGGAAATTAATTTTTGTAATGTCCTGTTTTGTAACAACCATAACAAGTAACTTGACTTTTGTCAATTTCTGTTTTTGTATTTTCTCTTCTTGCTGAGAAGTTTCTTTTGTTTTGATCTCTTCTTTGAATCATTCTTTAAAGTTTTCTAGTAAGAAGAACAATTTGTGCTTGTTCTTCCTCTTCATTTGGTTCTTGCTGTTGATTTCCATGATTCATTTCTTCTTCTTAATTTTGCGTTTCTTGAGTTGTTTTGAATGCAATCATTTTATTTTTTCTTGATTTGTCTTCTTGTAGAAACACTTCATGAGCTTTTAAAGATCCAATGAGATCTTCTAATATGAGTTTAGTCAGATCTTTTGATTCTGTTATAGCAGTTACAATATGTCTCCAAGATTTTGGAAGACATCTTAGAATTTTTCTTACTCTTTCATGAACAGAAAGATTCGTTTCAAGAGAACGTAACTCATTCATAATGATGGTAAACCTTCCATACATTTCATCTAGGGTTTCGGTTTCCTTCCTTTCGAATAGTTCATATCTTCGTACCCCTATGTGAATTCTTGTTTCTTTCGCATGGTTAGTTCCTTCATGATGTGTTTTTAAAGTATCTCAAATTTCTTTGGCATTTTTTCATTTTTGTACTCTAGAAAATTCTTCCCTGCTCAAAGCAATGGTTAGAAATAATTTTGCTTTAAAGTTTAATAAGACACGTTTACCTTCCTCTTCTGACGAATCTTCTTGTTTTTTTATGTTTAGATCTTCATCATATGGAATGTAGTTTCAATTTTCTACTATAGACCACATATGGTTGTCTTGTGATTGTAAAAATAGTTCCATTTTATCTTTCCAGTAGTAGTAATCAACTCCTTCAAAAAGAGGTGGTCTAGATGAAGATCCTCCTTCAGACATGAACTTTACTTTAGACATTTTGTATTCTTTCCTAGATTTTTTCTCCATACACTGTTAAGTGCTTAAGATCTTAGAGCCGGGCTCCGATTCCAATTGAAGATAAATAATATCAGAAGAAAGAGGGGTTTCAATTGTGATGTAATAAAAATTACCTATTAAAATTTTATCGGGTTAATATATTTTTACCCCCCTGTAATTTGGGCGAGTTCCGGTTTTCCCCCCTGTAAAAAAAAAGTTAAGATTCCAACCCTATAATTTAAAGATTCTTTCGAAATAGACCTTGTAATTTGAAGATTCTTTCGTTTTAGACCCTGAGGCAATCTGACTGTACAAACCTGATGACGTGGCACGCTGAGTCAGCGTTTTTGGATGATGTGGCGCGCTGACTGTATAATTAATGTTGTTTTTAATTTTTTATTTTCATTTATATTAATTTAAAAATAAAAAAAATAAAAATAGAAAAAAATTAAGATTATTTTTTTCAAAATTGAAAAAATCAGAAGAAAAAAAAATCAGATTTTTTTTTTGAAATTTACAAAATTCAAAAAATCGTAAACAAATTCAAATTTATTTTCAAAAAATAAAACAAATCTGAAATTAAGATTTTGAAAATTAAAATAAAATAAATTTTTCGAATTTCTTATCTCGATCTGCAAAAAAGTATACTTTATAATTTTTTCAATCTGAAAGAAAGAAAAATACAACGAAAGAGGACAATAAAAGAAATTAAAGTAAAATAAAAAATGAAAAAATTTATTTCTGGAATAGTTTTTTAAAAAACCTATTTGTTTCAGGAATAGTTCTTTAAAATTTCAATTTTTTTTTTTCAGATTATATAATTTTCAAAATTTTAACCTGAATTATAAAAAAATTATATTTAGATTTAAAAAAAAATCCAGATTTTTTTTTTATAGAAAAAATTTTAAAAAACTTTTTTTTTGAAAAAAATATGTACTTTTTTTTAATTTCAAATTTGTTTTTTTTTTATTTTAAAAATTAAATTCCAGAATTTTAAGTTTTGGTAGAAAAAAATACTAACTTTTTCTTATTTTAAAAATTAAATTCTAGAATTTTTATTTTTGGTAGAAAAAATTTTAAAAACTTTTCTTTTCGAAAAAATCTGAACTATTTTTTTAATTTCAGATTATTTTTCCCTAAATTTTATTTTATTTTATTTTAAAAATTAAATTCAAGAATTTTTATTTTTTTTTTAGAAAATTCAGTTTTTTTTTTCAAAAAATATTGTTTTTTACGATTTTTTTATTATCAAAAATAAATTTTCAGATTTTTTAAATTAATATAATTTCATTTATTTTATTTTTTATTTTAAAAAAATAGGCAAAATGCCACATGTGCCCTTAAAAAAATAAAAAACAAAATTAATTATACAGTCAGCGTGCCACATAATCAAATATGCACAGTCAGCGCGTCACATCAGCATTTTGTCCAGTCAGATGGGCTCAGGGTCTAAAACGAAATAATCTTAAATTACAGGGTTTGAATCTAAACTTTGTTTTTTTACAGGGGGGAAAACCGGAACTCGCCCAAATTAAAGGGGGTAAAAACATATTAATCCAATTTTATCAAATAAACACGTTAGTAAATTGATAGAAAATTAAAATAGTGATTGTGTGTGTGTGTACAATATAAATATAAAAGAGATAAGGAAGAAATATCACACAAAAGAGTTATCCCAGTTCCCCCAACGTGGGTTAGTCCAGTCCCCACAATACTTATGAGATTTTCCACTATGTAGTTGAGTTATGACTTAATCTCAACTCTTTCTTTCTTTTAGATCTTTCTGATCTTTACAACAACTTTTTTCATCCTTCACTTGGTCAAGTCACTTGCCGTTACAAGCAAGAATTTTTACAGCCTTTGTACTTTTTGCACAACTTCAATTTCGGTTACAAGAGTAAGTGATTTAAAAAAGTATTAATCTTCTTGAAAGATTTAATACATAAAAAGAGCAGCTTGCTCAAAACAAAGATATAGTTGCTTGATTGATTTGCAAATAAAGAGGTTCTTGATTAATGTATTCTTTTGTCCTTTTGCTCAAAGGTTATCTTTTCCTCTTGTTGTAGTCTTCTATTTATAGGAGAGGAACTCTTGATAACTTCTTTCTTACTTGCAGCGCAAGACTCAAGTGAGTCCATAAGATGAAACTGATTTCTGAAAGTTGAGATTGATCTCTAAAATTGTTGAAGCTTTCATTTGTACTTTGTTGCTTGCTACGTGAGACATGAGCTTTGTACAACTCATTTCTTTTTCACTCTTGCTGTAGCTTTCACTCTTGAGTCCAAAGAAAAGGCTTTTGTTGTACTAGGTGGTTTTCCTTGTCATGTTGTGAGGTGACCATAAAGAGAATTATCCAAAGGTTCATAGTTTTGTATGTGTCTTACACTCTTGAGTGTTGTCAAATTTATAGTCGTCCTTCTCATGCCAACCTTTTTGCACATGATATTAAATATATTCTTTTTGTTCATATGCTTAATTGTAGTAAACTCTTATGATAGAATATCCTTTGCCAAGACATATCTTATGCTTCACATAATTATTGCTTCCTTAAATGTGACATTCTCAATACTTCTCTGTTTGGCTTGTTTTGATCTTAAGTCCACATTTGAGACCAATGCTTGAGATCAATCTCTTTATCATAACTTGGTGCTTTCCTTGAATTCATATAATGCTTTCATACCTTTAGCTTAAAAAGAAACACTCAAGAGCACAAGTTATATCACAATTAAAATCAGAATTAATAAAGTTTAATTTAATTAGTTTGTTATCTTTAAAACAAAAAATAGAGATTTAGATTTTATATCAACACATACTACCTGGCATAGAGTTTGGATAGGTGTGACTCCATAGGGTATGTATTGTTGTAATGATTGAACTGGGTTGTTGCAAAATTATCCATGAATCATTTCTTGAAACAATCATAAACAAAAATGCCCAAGTAGCACTGTTTTCGGCGTGACTATAAATAATAATAATTATTGTTATAATTATTATGATTACACTACCCCTTTTTATAAATAAATAACTAATAAAATAAACAGAACTAAAAACAATTATGAATAAGTAATTTAAATTGCTTAGTCGAAAATATCAATAATTTCCGGCAACGGCGCCAAAAACTTGATGGTCGGATTAGAAAACTGTACCAAATCGTTTACCAAGTAATAAAATATAACTAAAGTATCTTATCCACAAGGATTGTCCTTTCGTCCAAACAATTTGCGTTACTTATTTTTAAACAATAAAATAAAACAAAAGTGTTGAAGGATAATGATTGTAATTTTTATCTGTTTGCAACATAGTAAGTTACCTGTTTTGGTTGCATAAAAGTAAACATCGATTAGGATTCTTCGAATTCCCCTATTTATTTGTTGGAAGTAAATAGCATTCATGTCATGTTCATTTATCTTAAGTAGACTATCTAAGTGATTGGACGTCAAGTTGCATTTGCTGATCGCACATTGATCTTTATCTATAACGACTTTAGAATGAGTTTCTTTGAAGGTGTGTGTGTCTGGCGGGGGGATACATCTTTGGTTATATTTACAAGTTTTGGACAAACCTAAAGTTTCTGTTTTTTTCATGGAGTATTGATATTTGAACAACCATTTTAGACAACTTTGGTGACAACTTTCATTTTCTCTAATTTTATTGGTCAAAAATAATGGAGAGAAAAAAAAAAGAATAAAAACATAATAAAAGTATAAGAGAGAAGGTTATCAAAAAGTTGTCACAAATTAGTTGTACGAATATCATTTCTTTTTTTCATGATTATTTAGGGATTTTGAACTCCGAAAAGGCATTGGAATTCTATAATTCAAACAATGTATTTTCAAAATTCAGTAACGCGTGTGAGATGAAATTAGTGTAGAAAAAAATAGACATATATGAGGTCCTATAAAAAGCCACTGACGGACCAAAAAAAAGCCACTAAATTAATAAACATTTTAGGCACAATCGCCTATAATAGTAGGAACAGTACTCAGTTTGATAGAAATTGTTTTGATTGGTCAAAGTTTCCATACTTTGTTACATTGGGCATGATTGTACACATTTGACTGTCTCAATCAATCGATTCAAAACTAGTCAAACTACCTAAAAAAAGGATTCGATACTTGTTTTATTCTTTTTAAATCACTAAATGTTAATATTATTGTTATTGTTTTTATGCTTTATGTTGATCGAAACATTCACCTATCTATTAGCCAAATATTTTAACTCTCATGATCTATAATCCACCAAACAATTATCGTACTCTAAAAAATAACAAAAAACAGGCACGTGGTTGCTTCAAAAATGAAAAAAATTTAGTCGCCTTTTTAGTTTTTTTTTACAAGATTGATTTTTTTTTGTTGATATAGACATAGTCACGGTTGATTTTAATTGCTAACATAGTTTCAAATAATAATAAAAGTTTCTTTAAAAAAAATAATAATAAAAGTTAACGTATAAAAAATAATAATAGTAAAAATTAGCAGATTTATTAAGTTAGCTTGTTTTTATATTCATCTTCCTAATTTTACAGCTAAATAATGATTAAATATGAAAACAAAAATAAAAATGCCATGCTCACCTCTTAAGTCGTTTAAATGCTAGTTATTGTTTAAAATGATTATTATCTATCTAATCAAGCTCACCAAGAGTTATTTCTACATTGTCTCTTCTCGTTGAGCAGGAATTGCAGCTTTAATTGGATCACTACCTCCATTGGTAAGTAATTAATCTCTGTTGCACACACCTTGCTTAGATTTCAATTTTCTAAATTTATTTTGCCTATTAAAAAAAGCTATGGAATCTATCACATAATATAGGGAGACAAAAGTTGTCTTATCAAAAACTTAATTGAGAGAGTATGGTGACTGAAAATCAACTCCAAGTTTCAAATACAGGACAACAAAATGAAGGAACCAATTTTTTCAAAACTTGTTTCAATGGACTCAATGCCTTGACAGGTCTCACATTTTTTCTCAAACTCATAAACATGATTATTTTTCAATTATTATATTTTTCACCCACTTTTGCACACTGAAATGAGAATTCTTTAGCTTTGAATGCTTGGGTAGATATGTTTATACTATAGAGTATTTATTTTATTTTTTTATGAAGAAACTTATACTATAGTGTTAAAGAGTCTTATATTGACAATGGATAATATATGTAAGGTTTGAGTTTCAAACTCTGCCCATCATAAAAGGAAAAAAAAAAAGTCTTATATTGAGTGAGATATAAACTCAATGTGTGTTTGTAAGTGGTGCATAATTTTGAATTTACAAGCAGATCTTGTAAGGTTTAGTTAGTTCTAATTCAATTTTCTATGTCTTAATTTTTCATTGGTGCTTTAGTTCTTTATGTGGATCGAGTACTATACGCTTGAATTTTGTTTCGAAATGTTGGTAAAATACTCTTTGTGCTGTTCTCATTCAAAGAAAATCTTGTTGTTATAAAAAAAATTCAAGATCCATTAGATCATCTACTATCGAACTATCAAGTAACGTTCTAGATGTATAACCCTTACTTTATAAGGTTGTTTTGTAAGGATTGATTTAAGCCCAATTTCTTATATATATATATATATATATATATATATATATATATATATATATATATATATATGAAAATTATTATTAATAGCGTGTGTGCTTAGATGCTTTGTGCTTAACTAGGAAAATATGTTTTTTCAGGTATTGGAATACTATCAATGCCATATGCAGTTTCTCAAGGAGGGTGGTTGAGTTTTATGCTACTAATTATTTTTGGGATGATATGTTGTTACACAGCTTTACTTTTAGATAGGTGTATGAATGCACATCCACGAATCAAATCTTATGGTGATATAGGTGAGGTTGCTTTTGGGTACAAAGGAAGAGTTGTGATGGCTAGTTTTATTTACGTAGAGTTATTTCTAGTTGCTGTGGAGCTTCTTATATTAGAAGGAGACAATTTGGAGAAGCTTTTCCCAAATATGAGATTCACAATCTTTGGCCTAAGAATTGGTGGCAGAAGTGGTTTTGTTATTCTCACTGCTTTGGCAATATTACCAACAACATGGTTGAGAAACTATGGAGCTCTAGCATATATTTCTATTGGTGGAGTATTTACTTCTATTGTTTTGATTGGTTGTGTTGTGTGGGTGGGTGAAGTTGATGGTGTTGGATTTAATGAAAGAGGAAAATTTGTGAATTTGAGAGGATCGTCTACTTCTATGAGCCTTTTTGCTTTCTGTTACAATGTTCATGCATTACTTCCCACAATACGCAATTCCATGAGTGAAAGAAAACAATTTTCCAAGGTATTTTTTCTTTCATTTAAAGAATTTATGTACTCTCCTTCAAAAAAATAAATTTTCCCCTTTTTTTTAGGTAATAAATATTTTCCTTTTATTTATACAATTTCTTAATATATATGAATTGATCAACTAGATTAGTTATTTTAGGACGGAGAGAATATAATATAATGAAATGTGTCGCTCATTTTTAAAATGAGCGAATAATATTTATGATAATTTTCAGTCTTGGTTTTCGAATTCGTCTCTAGCATTTTCGTATCTTTCTTATCAATGGATATTTCACTAATTGCAGGTTCTGCATGTATGCTTTGTGGTAAGCGCTACTATCTATGGAACTATTGCCGTTTTAGGCTACATGATGTATGGAGAAAATTTGAAGTCACAAATCACATTAAATTTACCCATAAGCACTATAAGTACTAAAATAGCAATCTATTCCACAGTAATTAATCCTTTCACAAAGTATGCTATTCTTATCAGCCCAATAACAATTGCTATCGAGGACAAATGGCATCTATGCATGAGCAAACCTATTAGCATTATTGTTAGAACAACAATTGTGGTTAGTAGTGTACTTGTGGCACTATACCTTCCCTTTTTTGCGTACGTTATGGCCTTCATTGGTGCATTCTTGAGTGTTGCAATCTCATTGTTGTTCCCTTGCCTTTGCTACCTAAAGATAAACAAAGCTGCTAAGAGACTTGGGTTTGAGCTAATAATCATTATTGGAATTCTAGTCATTGGTACGTTTATTGGAATACATGGTACCTACATATCAGTGGGGCAAATAGTAAATCAAATGAAGCATTGAAGGTGTATGCTTAATGCTAACTAATATTAATTTCAACCATCATCAATTATAATATTTACATAGTCAAAAGAATACTAGAAGACACCCATTGTGAAACATGTGACTATGGTAAAAGTACATTATTACTTTTTTTTTTAATTATGATTTTTGTAACTTAATGTAATATTGATCTTATAAATAGAGGGTACACATGAGTTTAACACGGTAGAATAGAATGAATATTTATTTTTCTCTAGTTACTTAATCTTTGGAGTTATTTATAGAGAGAATTCGTATATGTTGTTGATCAAAATGTTGTTACAAGTATTTTGTCGACGTCGTTCTTTTGTTTGCTATTCATTTTATATAATTGAGTTCGTTTGTGGTAGCAGTTACAATATGACCAAAAAATATAAAGACAATGTTTTTACGTAGCATGACCAGCAAAAGCGTATAAAGTGAACGTGTTATCAATTTTGATATTGCTTATTCTGTTGCTATTCGGTTGTTAAATAGTCTTTGCCATTTTTATTTCTTTTTATATTCTATTGCTTTTCTCTCCTCATAAATGTGCCCATCCAATCAAACAATTAATTTGTTCCCATTAAACTAACTTAACCACACTAAATACACACACAGACCCGCTACTTAGCCATGCGTGTAGACGGTGAGATTGGACTATTTGAATTTATTTATTTTTTTAGTTAGATATCAAGTTTTTTTTTAGGTTAATTAAGTTTTTAGTCCCTATAAATATTTATAGTTTTGTTTTTAGTCCATATAAAATAAAATCACATTTTTTAGTCCATGTGACATTTTTCTTAAGCATTTTAGGGACCAAAAATGTTGATGGAAATTTTTGACAGGGACTAACAATGCTGATGGAAAAATTTTATAGGGACTAAAAATGCTGATGGAAAATTTTATAGGAACCAAAAGTGTGATTCTATTTTATAGAGACTAAAAATAAAATTCTGAATAATTACAGGGACCATTTACTTAATTAACCCTTTTTTTTTTAAAAAAAAAAAAAAGGCCACTTATTGAATAATGTTATAAAATAAACTAAATGACAAGATCAAAGAAGAAGAAGAAGAAGATGATGATGAAAGCCTTTGTATTATTCTCTTTCACTTGTGTGTTCTTTACATTGAAATATAAGTCTTATTTATAAGACACAAATGTGGTAAGTTACAAGTACATGAAGAGCCATAAAACTAAGTGCCACTAATAATGAATATAGGCATTCATTCATAGGAGTTAAGGAACATAGAGTCTTAGGGAATATGGACATCCACATCATAATAATATTATTCATAATACTCCCCCTTGGATGTCCATGAAGGTGATGAGTCAATAATTAGTTGTTTTTAATATAATATTTAGTTTCGTTTTATTTAGATTTAAGTTTATTTTATTTAAATATTATTTCCTTTTAGATATATTTTACTTCAATTGCATATTTATATTTCAGAAACGAATATTTGATAGATTCAGTCTTGGAGCAAAATAAAGAGGATTATGAGCTGATTCGGGCTGAAAAAATATAAGATTCAACGCAAAAATATATTTCCCGAAATCAGAAGCTTGGCACGACCCGTGCCAAATCTCACACGGCCGTGCCACATCTCAGGATTGCTCTTTTGCTGCTTTTGCTTCTTGTACAAGCTACCTATTAGTTTATTTCTGACCTAAAAGCTCATGGTTTCTTGTGGAACATTCTAGTGATGTATTTCTTAGGGCCTAAGGCATTGTAAACTATAAATAGAGTAGCTAGCTATCATAACTATTCATATTTTGTTCTCTGAAATAATAAGTGACCATTGTTTCTTTGAATAAAAGTTCACCTTTATTTTATGTTGTTATTCTTCTTCTTCTTCTCCATGTCTACAATGGACGTTAGTGAGTAGACTCTTCTTGTCTTGGGATTGTTGGATAAGTCTTAATGACATAATCCTAATCAAACCAAGCTTTATCCCTAAATCTTATGTAACCCTAGTTTCTAATCTAAATTCACCGTTTTAACATGAATTAACTATTATCAAACTGTAGAAGCGAGAGCGGAGGGTTTGATAATGGTTAATCCATTATCTCAAATATCAATTCATAAAACGAGAGTTGAGTCTTGATATTGGAACAAGTGAATTTAGACAAGGGTTGTAAAGGCAGTGAAATAGTCTTTGCAATCTTTGGACATTAGTAGTTTCAATCCTTAAAAGCTTCTTCTAGTAATCAAATCAGTGAAATAGGTTTGATTGCTAGAAGAAAACTCTCACTGGACTGAAAGGAAAAGTGAGGGGCTAAAGGAAAACCGGTCATTAGAAATTAAGTCTAACATAAGGTTCTAAAAGTTTTGGTTTGTGAAGGACTTGTTATTAAGATGGACCAATAAACCCCAATGCTCTTTTATTATTATTATTATTATTATTATTATTATTATTTTATTTTAATTAAAAATCCAAACTTTATACCTTTGAAACTTTCTTCTAATCATGATTAAAAAGTGAATCAAATTCATAACTCCCTGTCGAAATGATATCTTTTTATTACTACATCGGTAGAACCGTGCACTTGCGGGTTTATCACATCAAGTTTTTGGCGCCATTGTCGGGTAGTTATTACAATTTGATTAACTTTTTTTATTAGTGGTTAGAAAAAAAATTAATAAAAAAAATAAAATAAAAAATGTATATATATATATATATATATATATATATAGTTATTTCTTTTCCTTTTTCTTTTTTATTTTCTACCTTTAACCGTCTTTTTTACAGGCATGGCTCAAAACCACCATCAATTGACTTCTTCCTCTGTTTTACCACCTTTTAATGTTTATGGAATATTTGGTTATATTGATATTGAATGTCAACTAGGTAGTATTGTTAGAAGTGTAACGCCCGCTTTGAACTATTTTATTTATTTAATTATTTGATTGAGTTTAGAGTCTTTTTAAATAATTTATTTGATTTATGGTGATGTGTGTTATTTTTGTGTTATATGTTGGTGTTTTAGTAGCATGTTATATTATAATATATATGTTATTTGGTGTAGAGATATTATGTTATTTGGTGTAAAAATATATTTGTTATGTGGTGTAGAAATACTATGTCATTTGTTATAAAAATATATGTGTTATTTGGTGTAGAAATATATATGTTATTTTGTGTAAAAATATATTGTGTTATTTGTTATAGAAATATGTTTGTTATGTAGAGATATATTTGTTATAGAAATATGTTTGTTATGTAAAGATATATTTGTTATAGAAATATATTCGTTATTTGGTTTGAAAATATATTTGTTATTTGTGTAGAAATATATATATATTATCTAGTGTAGAAATATATTTGTTTTAGAAATAATAAGATATGATGATATAATATAATATATATTTTGATGATGTGTGCTTTTATGTATTTTTAGTATTATCTTATTTGATTTATAATATAATATATTTAATTAAATATGGGTTGTTACATAATTTTAGAGAATTTGAGGGGAAGGAGTAGAAATAAGATAAGATGAGTAAGAGAATATAAATAAGAGAATTATGGTTAGAATTATTTAGTACGTGATATAACTTTTGGAGAAACCTAGAGAAAAAGAGAGGAGGCGCGAAGGAGAGAAGAAAAACCTAAGAATACGCAGCTTGATTCAGGAGACCAAATTAAGGTAAGGGTGAGCCTAGCTTTCATTATATTAAACTGTAATTCAATTCAATTATGATTAACAAGAGAAGGATGAGTTTTTGAGAGAATTAAGAACTAGGTTAAGGTGAATGAATTAAAAGATGAAGTTGAAAGGTGAGAATTAATGAAAACCAGTTTAGGTTTCGAATTGAGTTTCTAGTCTTAAAAAGAGTGGATAATCTAGTAGGTTAATGAATAATTAATGTTCTAATAATAGGATAATCATAGGGTGATGTTTAAGGTCATGTTTTGAGGGTATTGGATCAAAAACGGAGTAGAAAAGGTTTCTCCAAGGCGAAACCGCAACTGAACTGCGATTTTGTTGTCGCTGTGCAAAACACGTTACTTGTTGTCTCAGTTTGACATGTTTAAATTCCGAACTGGGTTTAGGCGTCTTCATGAAAGTTGTAGATATAGATGCTAGCTTTCACTAGCCTTTGGAGTGACTCAATTTAAGCTTTTAGAACTCTAGATATGATTAAAATACTACAAAGGGGTCAACATACTCGTTCTCTTTTCGATTTTCTGTAACCGAAAAACTAAAATAAAAACTGGGACTTTTATGTTCATAATTAGCTTTTGATGTCTTCACGAAAGGTTTAGATAATTGAGTTAGCTTTTAAATGGCTTCAGAGTGACTCAAAAATGTTTTGTGAATCTTGAGTTATGATAAAAACACTCCAAGTAGGTCTTGGAAAAAACAGCATTCTCTGTTTCACGTTCTTGTGCCTTTTTCACATGTTTCTGTTCCGAACTGGGTCTTGGTGTAAACATGAAGGTTGTAGGTAATTGAGTTAGCTTTCTAATGGCTCTGGAGTGACTAGAAAATTATTTGTAGATTTTGAGTTATGATGAAAATAGTCCAAGTAGGTCTTGAGAAAACTTTAAGAAAACTTAGCATAACTAATCCCAAGTTAGTCCAAAGACTTAGGGTTGGTTTCCAAACTTCAAACTTAGGTATTAGGGATTTAGTTGAGGTGTTTTATGAGTATCTGGCTTATGTCTTATTTAATCATACTTGATTACTTTTGAAGAATGTTATTGCTTATGAATTATGAATGATGAGTGCATAAAGTGCTATACTTATAAAGTTAATGTGATGATTTGATGTTGTTGATAATGATTATGAATCATATGCATTATGTGAACTATATTGTAATATATGTGATGCCTAAATGATGAATTTTTGATGTTGTTATATGATTGATGATTTGCTGTCATGTTGCTGTTATTATTTAATTAAAGCTACATGAGTCGGTCTATGATGTGAGATGTTGTCCAATTTGTTGGAGTCATATGAGAAGTGTCGTGATGTCTAAGACGTAAGTGATTGAGTCTCATGCATACTCATTCAGAGATGAGGGCTTATGCCCTGGAGTTTTTACTCACCAGCGACGAGGGCTTATGCCCTGGAGCTTTTGCTCACTAGCGACGAGGGCTTATGCCCTAGGAGTATATTTATGCTCAAAGCGACGAGGGCTTATGCCCTGGATTGGTACCACATGCATATAAGATGTCTAAGATGTTTAAGATGTTAGAGTTGCATAGTCGAGTTGCATTGTCGAGTCGAGTTGTTTAAGATGTTTTGTGATGATGTTCTTTGATGATGTCTAAGATGTTTTGTGATGACGATTCTTTGATGATGTTTAAGATGTTTAGTGATGATATTCTTGATGTTGCTTAAGATGTTATGAGATAAATATTTGAGACGTGCTTATATGTTAATTGTTGTTAAACTTAATTGTTGAATTATCTGTTTATTATATTGTTTGTGAATCTCACCCCTTCTGTTGGAATTGCCGCCTTGTGGGCAAGTGCAGATTTTCAGGACTAGCTGTTGATGTGAGTGGACTCCTCACGTGTCTAGGTGCTCTGATACGTAACGGGATGGGGAACTTTGCTTATGTTTTCTATTCTTTACGTATTTAACTATGAGATTTTATGAACATGATATTAAAGAATTTGATGAGATTTTACGTAGAGGCCTTCGTGCCAAAGTTGTTTTTAAGATTTTTGAAATAGATTCCGCTGCGAAGTGATTTAAGATTTGATTGAAATATTTTGAAGGATAAATTATTATTTATTCCATTGTGATTTTTAAGAAATGTAGCATTCCGTTTAAGTTGTGAAACTCTGATTATTAATTTACGAAATTTTTATGCTGGGAAAACGGGGTGTTACAAGAAGTCTTGAGCAAGTAATTCATGCTCAATATAATCAAGGGTTTATGAACAACCAAAATTTTTATATTCAAAACCCTCAAAATCTTTTTGGACAATAAACAACATCACCCAGTTTTGCAAACAACCAAAGAGTCCCTCAAAAATCCAGCTTGGAACTTTTGTTAGCAATTTTTTTTATAAATCAATCCAAGTAGCTCCAAGAGCTTAAGAATCAAACTGGATTTTTGACTGATTCTCTTGTTAAGCTTTCATCAAAATTAGATTCTATTTTGTACTCACAACAAATGCTAGAGACTCAAATCTCCCAAGTAGCCCAACAAGTAACGTCTTCCTCACAACCCTCCGGAGTCTTTCCGAGTCAAACTGAAACCAACCCCAAAGGCCCGATAAATGCTATTACACTTAGAGATAGTAAGCAATTAGAGGACCCTGTTGTGGAAATCAAGATAATTGAGGTTGGGGTAGAGAGTGAAAAACCACAAAGTGAGAAAGTTGTAGTAGAGAATGAAAAGCTTAACACACCACGACCATATAATCCAAATATTCCTTTACCACAAGGGTTTGATGAGTCCAAGTTAGATGAGCAGTTTAGAAAACTTATTGAAATCATTCAAGACAAATTGCCATCTAAACTTAAGGATCCAGAGAATTTTTCCATACCATGTGTCATAGGATCCTAGACTATAGAAAGAGCCATGTGTGACTTGGGAGATAGTGTCATTTTGATGCCATTGGCCCTTCGTGAAAGATTGGATATAGGGTAGAGAAACCACTCAATCGTCAAGCTAATTACTCTAAACGAGCGCTTCGTGGGAGGCAACCCACGCATTTAACTGTTTTTATTTTGTTTGCTCTTTTGTTGTTTTAATTTGCTTTGTAGGTAATTGTCCAAGCATGATTCGAGAAAACAAAAAAAATTGAGCCTAGGATGACCAGAACCTTGGCACGGCCCGTGCTTGAAGTGGCACGGCCGTGCCTGACTATGCCAAGCCAAACCCTCCATTTCCAGAAGGTTGGCACGGCCCGTGCCAATATTCGCACAGCCGTGCCATGTTCTCAGGCCTTCTTTTACCAATTTTTTCTTTCTTTCTTCTTCCTCCTTCATTCTCAAACACAAACTTCCCTCATCCTTCAAGTTCTACGTCCAAACCTCCATATCTATCTCCATTCATCATTCCAAGCATAAACCACCAACCTCCCAACCTTCATAACTCCGCCAAATTCTACAATTTCCAACCAAAAATTCTTCACCAATCTCCATCATTAAAAATCATAAACCTCAATTAAAACCCAACCCCATCACTAAACCAACCTTTCCCACACAAAACATTGTCAAACCCTAACCTCTACCCAAACCCACACCAAGTCAAGTTAAGGTCAATGACATCCAAGAGGAAAAGTAAGGAGATTGTAGGCTCTGAAAGCGGTGCAAGCAGTAAACAATAAACAGTCCGAAATCATGGGGTCAAATTCAAGGATCCCAAGCAAAAGAATAGGTATAAATCTCTAATCTCTAGAACTATCTCTCCTTGCGGGTACCCTGATGTTAATGCTATGGATAGACTGGGAATAGATGAACATGTAATTTGGATGTTAAATATGGATTGCACCATCTGGGATAGGAAAGAGGTAAGAATGATGAGGACTCATGAGTTGTTCATGTTGTGGGCTATGCTTTATAACCACCCTGTTAACATTTGCTATTATTTGCTTGATTATCTTGTTTCACTTTCTAAAAAGAAACCGGATGATAAAGGTGACATAGTGGTAGGTGGAATCATCACATTCATTGCTAGGAAGTTTGGAGTGGGCGAAGAGAGTGAAGTGAATATGATTGAAGAAAATATTTATCTAAATTTAGATACCCTCACCTCTTTGTTCTTTATTAAACCTCATGGTTATACCCATAATTTCCAACTTGAGTGGAAAGTCAATAATGCTAATTTTTTTGATTATTCTACCTAATCCAAACATTACTAATCCGGAGGTAGTGGAAAACTTGTTTTATGTACACAATGATGGTGATGATGGTGGTGATGAAGAGGAGGTACTTGCACCATGAAGAAGAAGTCGGTGGAAACTATAATGATGAATGGTGGACACTGATGCAAACCGAGGTTCAAAGAATATGCACCGAGCAACAAAGACAACGTGTTGAAATATCCGGGCTAAGAAATGATGTCCTAAGGGGCAACCGCATAACCAAAGAGAATAATCAAATGCTTCGTAATATGATGCAACATCTCAACCTCCAAAGCCCTCCTTATGGAACTCAATAAAATTGTGAGCTTTCCTCTTCCTCTACCTCTTATTCTCTTTTATTTTTCTTCTTTTGAATCATTGAGGACAATGCTTCTCCTAAGTGTGTGTGTGTGTGTGTGTGGTGGGGGGGGGGGGACTAATAAAGTCTCTTGAGTTGTAGTGTTCCAAACTCCCTTGAACTTTATTCTTTTCATTTGTTTTGTTCCGCAAGGCATGATTAAACAACTTGTTTTTATTGTAAATTATGACATAAATTTTTTGTTGTCTCTTCTAAAATGGTTGTTTCTTGTACATGAAAGTAATTTATTGTGTTTTAAGTATTATTGCTATACCCACATCTTGTTTTATTGTGAAAATTCTCCAATGAGAAAAGCACATAGTTGCAGCCTTTGAGTAAGTGTATGAATAGGTATTTTAAGGAGCACGTTCTAACTTCAATGGTAGATTAGCCCTTTAAAGTTCTCAAAGTAAAAGTAGTATAAGTTTGTGTGGGAATTAATTAATTAAATTGAAGAAGGATGGAAGCAGTTATATCTCTTAAAACAGGACATCACTGACTCTGGGGGGAAATGATACCCCCTCGCTGACTTCCCACGTGAAGGTGATGTATTGAACAAATCAAAAATGGCTTCCGAAATCCTTCTAAAAATGACATCTAAAATTATTACCCAAAGTAAATAAAGCAAATAATTGCTTTCCTTAAAGCGCGGATGGCACCTTTAACAGCCAACACATTGTTCACAGATGCAATGGTGTATCGAGGGCAACCTCTTTACTAGCGTCTGCCCCCATCCCCGAATGTTACAATTAAAAATGACATAATAATAAAAGAATTCCCATCTCTCTTATATGAAATGAAGAAAGAACTTTTCTCGGTTAGTTTAGTGTTAAGGTTAGAATCTGTTTCCTCATAATATCTATCTTATACAGGAGCAAGAAAAGGGCTGGACTTCACACACACACTCACTTGAAACTTGGTTGTCGGGTTGAATAAGTTCACAAGGAATGCTTGAAGTTATGATTAGTGTAAATTTGAAATAAAACATTAGGAAGAGACATAAGTTTTTAATTGCATTGTCATATGTTAAATCTTGTTTATGTTGTTATGCTTATGCCTTTTGCTTGAGGACAAGCAAAGATTCAAGGGGGAGTTTGATGAGTCAATAATGAGTTGTTTTTAATATAATATTTAGTTTCTTTTTATTTAGATTTAAGTTTATTTTATTTAAATATTATTTCCTTTTAGAAATATTTTACTTCAATTGCATATTTATATTTCAGGAACGAATATTTGATAGATTCAGTCTTGGAGCAAAAGAAATAGGATTAGGAGCTGACTCTGTAGAAAGATATGATCTATCTCCATAATCTTCTCCAAATTAGTGGCTCATACGATATCTTCATATTGAGTTGTTTAAAGAGTCTCCTTATAAAATTAGAAAATCACAAGTTTCCTGTATGTGTGAAATCATAATCCGCATTCTCCACTTGCCAACATTTTCGAATGATCGGATAATACTGTTGTTTCTTTAAGATACAAGTTGTATGCTTGACTTTGCTGCAATCTCTGTATTTGCTAACATTGACAAAAATAAAATACCATGATATATATATATATATATATATATATATATATATATATATATATATAAAATAAGCAAAATACATTAGTGTTCTTACTTGACCAATTCAAATTGTTCATAATTTACTTGAGGACGTGATCTTTACTCACATCAAGTGACATCACAATCTTTCTATTACATAATCAACTAGATTTGTTCATATCAACCTTTATATAATAAATTTTAGAATCTCATCAGGTGTTCTAATAATATTTATATGATTATTATAAAATTGATTATAATAAATTCATTTCAATATCTTGAAAATGGACAAATGATGTCATCTTTTCAATAATTTTGATAGTGTCTATTACACAAATGAAATCCTTTAGGAAGCTTCATAAGTCACTATCAAGTGAGCCATACAAATATATTGTAGCACATCTTTCATATAATTTGAGCCTTTCATGTGCTACTCAACTTAATCAAGTATGAAAAAGTTCTTGAATTCACTTGAGGTGAATATGTGTCTAAAGAATATATGTCTCTTAAAAATAAATTGTAGACAGCTACCAATTTACTTAAGGTGAATATATCAAACTCTCTATATATGTATTTTACCATTCTAATTCTCTTTTCGCGTGAAAAATCATACATATCTAATTAACTTCACATCTTTGAGTGTGCGGACTACAGGGCCAAAAAATTCAGCTTTGCAAAACGAGTTTGATTTCACTATTGTCTCTAATTTCTATCTGCAGATATTTTCTTTTTCTATAATCTTTAATAGACTTGAATTCATGATCCTCATTATCACTTATCACATATAGCTCTATATTATATCCAAAAATACGTCGACGTTGACTTTATTTCGGTTCCATCTTATTCCATTCATGACATAATGTAACAGGATCTCTTTCTTTTTCATACATTTCAGGTACCTAATAAGTTCTTCTGGAACATAAAATAAACAATCATGTCAGAAAACTCTTCTAGAGTTTCTATATCCTCGTTTGGGTTATCTTTCCTTTAAGCTCATTTTCTTATTCGAGGCTTTTTATATTTGGAACCGATTGATCTACCATGCTTCAAGCACGATTGAGACTCATTTGCATATTAGATATCCGACAAGGAGATCTATTTCATTTGGAGAATTAGCAACTATATTTGATTTATTTAACTTTGCAAATGAGTTATATCTTGAGGATCAAGATGAGACAATAATATTTTCTTTCAAATAATTTATTTGAACTTCAGGTTCACATTTACAACTGCTTATTATCTTCCTCTAATATTGGGAAAAATAATCCATCAATTTATAATCAGCCTACTGGGCTATAAATAAGTTGGCTTAACGTAATTAATTATAGATGGATATTCATATCTAATATATTTTCCCAATATTCTTTCAAGATTTATCTTAGTGCATTATATTGGAGCAATTGTGATATTCACAACAGATCCAAAATCCACTTTGATGAGAAATATTATGTTAACCTAAAACCAATGATAGATTAAGGGGAGAACATATATATAGTAATGTGTTGGCTTGATGCAAATCAATATCTCAACATACATGATTACTGATTCCCAAAATAGAGTTTATAAGGTTTGGTCTTGTAAGCATCAATCATACAATTAACTTTAGAAGTCTAAAGAATTTATCTTCAAGTCCATTTTTATGACCATATGCTACCAGCTGTTCAATGTTAATTTCAAGTGACGAATGATACTTATCAAATGCTTTTTGAAAAGTTCAGAAAATAAACTCTTACTCAAAACTTTCTCTGGGAACTAGTAACACAATATAGTTACTAGATTGAAGAATCTTCTGACTCTTCAATATGTATCCAAATTTTTTATTTTTATTTTCAACTAGTTTTTGCATCATAATAGATTCGGGATAACCCAACCGGTCTTGCCAACGATTTGTAAATTTCTGGTTTACAATAATATATGATTCATTTGTTCTAATCCATTTGAAATTTGAAACATGATTTGTAAACTTCTGGTTTAAAATAGTATATGTTTCATTTGTTCTTATCTATTTGAAACAATAATGAAAAAAATATTATGTCAAAGTGAAGTTATATAATAAATATTAAAAAACCTTTATTTATCTTTTGCATTACCAACAAATAAGACTTTATAAATCATACACATTTCTCCTGCGAGTAGTTAGGCAACACAAACTATCAATAGAATATATTTATAAATCATACACATTTCTCCAAAGTTTATATTTTATGTAAGATCAAAATCAAATATACATATCTAACATATAATAATCTTGAAGGATTTAGAAGTAAATAAGAGAACGTAAGTCATATAAGATGTTTTCAAGAATTATGTAGAAAAGAGTTTGTGGTTACTTACCTTGTAATTCAGACCTTCTAAAAGTCTTACCCAATAAGAAAGAAGAAAATCACAACCAAACTTTGATCATAAAATAAGGAAAAAATATTGCACGTTTCAAACCATATAATAGAGACATGATCATATTAAAAAAATCTTTGATCAAACACTAATTTCCCAAACAATCTAAGTCCATACTAATGTCAATAGTAGACTTCTACTAAATCAATTACCATAACCACAACATTGGTTATATGAAACAAACAGTATGAACCATTCACTTATGGGAATGACGTTCAATGCGACTTTTCACCATATTGATCAAGAGCCACTCTTTGGTCAATTACAAGTGACTATTCTTTCAAAAATATTCTTGAAAATACTCACTTATTTTGCTACCTCAGGAGCATTTCAAATGACATAGAAATAGACATATTGTCTCACATTTTCTCTTTAAATGTGTTGTTCTTCAGGAACTATTTTTATTCAACACAATATTGATCTTAAATCTTAATCTATTAAAAAAAAATATTGGCAAATTCACAACTATAATATTTACTATTTCTTTAGAATAGAAATTATGTGGAGCACAAATTATAAGTGTTGAATGTGCAAAGAGATGACATAGATGACAATACCTCTAATTTTTGCTACTATTTCATTAGTAGCAAAAATCATAATCATCATAAGTCATAATAAACTTTTACCATCTTCGTATGATACTCGTATGTATCATATAAATGATAATCTCTACTATATCAATTCTTAATATTCTTTTCTCGATTTTGCTACTTCAGGAGAAAATTCAACTTATACTAAAATCAAATAGATCCTATATATTTAAATTATCAACAAATATGTAGTTCTTCAAGAACTCAACCACAAACCTCTATTGACAATTACAAAGGAAAATCACAATATGTTTATTTTGCAATCTTTCACAAATGCTTGATGCTAAATTATCAGTTCTTCTAGAACCATATCTCAAATTTTCATAAACAAAAAAAAAGTCAATTCTTTGAGCAATTCTTCAACGATGCTTCAATATTAAATTTTAGTTCTTCAGGAGCTATATTCCAAATCTTCATAAACATCTATCAAGAGACTTCTTTATTTGAGCGATCCTTCAGGGATCTTTAAAATAACAAATTAGTTCTTCGAGAACTACATCACATTCTTAACATGTAACTCTTCAATCCCTTTTTTTATTTTTTATTTATTTTTATGTTAGATAATACAAAGATAAAATAGATCTTATTTTTAACCATAAATCTATCAACAGCAAAGAAGATCACAATTTTTGCTATTAAATATTTAGTACTTCAAGAACTATATATATTTCAAACTTTAATCAATGATAAAAATTTGATTGTTCACAATCCTTCCGGGATGCTTTAATCTAATTTTTTTTATTGTTCAATACACTCATGATATTCATAATGATAAAGAACAATTCGTTATTGTTTGTAAAATGAACATTCTTTCAAAATTTATCAAGAATGAGAAACATATTAATGTGTTAACCAAAAATAAATAAATAAATTATAGTGCGATTTATTTTGATATAGAAAACTCTATGAATTTCATCAAACAATTAACAATAAGTATAGATTATTTTGCCTAATTTGCCACAGATAAATTTGATGGCATAAATAGTGATCTTTGATAATGTAAAATGACTAATTTAAATACTAATATGCGTGAATCCCAAATGTAAATCATATTAGTCCTTGTAAGGTCTGGTGGGACTTTTAATATTCAAGATTAGAGTGGTTGCCATCAAATTTATCAGGGTTGATTTTAGAAATTTGGTAGATAATATAAATTCTGTCAATCAAAAATATGTGACATGAAAGAAGACATCCAATACAGTGTAATTACAGGGCATTCAACATCTACTATCTACATGTGCATACATACTAATAATAATAATAATTAACCAACAAATAATAATAAGAACCGTAAGCTAGATAATAAGAATAAAACAGCAAACATCAAGATCAACAATAAACAACCGTAAGCTAGATAATAATAATAATAATAACCAACCAGAAAATAATAATAATAATAAAACACAATAGGAAGATAGAAAGAACCGTAAGAGATATGTTCATAGATTATACTCCTATAAGTTTTTCTTTTGCACAACTCTCATATTGCTAAAGCTTCGTGCTGATAACGTGTTATATAATAAACTAAATGACAAGATCGAAGAAGAAGAAGAAGAAAAAGAAGATGATGATGAAAGCCTTTGTACTATTCTCTTTCACTTGTGTGTTCTTTACATTGAAGTGTAAGTCCTATTTATAGGACAAAATTGTGATAAATTATAAGTACATGAAGAGCCATAAGACTAAGTACCACTAATAATGAACATAGGCATTCATTTATAAGAGTTAAGGAACATAGAGAGTCTTAAGGAATATGGACATCCACATCATAATAATATTATTCATAACAAATAACATGATGTGAATGAATTATTGAATAATTTAACGGAGAATTGGAATAAGGAAGTGAATAACAAATCAGTGCGGTCTCCTACTCCTGGCACTTTAGTGAAGGGCGATGTTACAAATGCTAATCCACCAACTTCGGCTTCTGATGGGATAAAATCGCAAGTGTACGGTCTTATCGTAGTAGTAATAAAAGAGTATTGTTTCGACAGGGAGTTGTTCAATTCAATTAACTTAAATATTATGATTAGAAGAGAAATAAATTGCAAAATTGGGGTTTTCAAAGGTTGAAAGGAAATAATATAATAAAAAGAGAGCCTTGGGATTATGGGTTCATCATAATGAAAAATCCTTCACAAACTGAAACTTTAAACCTAGACCCTTATCTTAGACTTAGTTTCTAATGACCGGTTTCCCTTTAGCCCCTCACTTTTCCTTTCAGTCCAGTGAGAATTTTCTTCTAGCAATCAAACCTATTTCACTAATTTGATTACTAGAAGAAGCTTTTAAGGATTGAAACTACTAATGTCCAAAGATTGCAAAGACTATTTCACTGCCTTTACAATCTTTGTCTAAATTCACTTGTTCCAATATCAAGACTCCTCTCTCGCTTTATGAATTGATATTTGAAATAATGGATTAGTAATTATCAAACCCTCCGCTCTTGCTTCTACAGTTTGATAATGATTAATTCATGTTAAAACATTGAATTTAGATTAAAAACTAGGGTTACATAAGATTTAAGAATAAAGTTTGGTTTGATTAGGATTATGTCATTAGACTTATCCAACAATCCCAAGACAAGAGGAGTCTACTCACTCATGTTCATCGTAGACATAGAGAAGAAGAAGAAAAGCATAAAGTAAATAACAAGGAAAATAAAGAAGAACTTTTATTAGAAAGACAATTGTCACTTATTGTATTTCAAGAATAAAAGATGAATATTTGTGATGGCTAGCTACTCTATTTATAGTTTACAATGCCTTAAGCCTTAAGAAATACATCACTAGAATGTTCCATAAGAAACCACGGACGTTTTGGTCAGAAATAAACTAATAGGTAGCTTGTACGAGAAGCAAAAGCAGCAAAAGGCAATCCTGGGAGGTGGCACGGCCGTGCCACATTTGGCACGGGCCGTGCCAAGCTTCTGACTTGGAGGAGATATATTTTTGTCTTCGAATCTTCGTATTTTTGCTCCGAATTAGCTCCAAATCCCTTTCTTTTGCTCCAAGACTCATTCCATCAAATATTTATTCCTGAAATATAATAATATGCAATCTAAAGTAAAATAGATCTAAAATGAAATAATATTAAAATAAAATAAACTCAAATCTAATTAAAACGAAACTAAATATTATATTAAATTAACTAATTATTGACTCATCAAACTCCCCCACACTTGAATCTTTGCTTGTCCTCAAGCAAAAGGCATAGACATAGCAGCATAAAACAAGATTATATATGACAATTCAAATAAAACTCATGTGTCCTCAAAGGCTTTTAGTACTAATCACAAACTCAGGCATTTCTTGTAATCTTTATTCAACCCAACAATCAAGTTCTAAGTGAGTGTGTGTGTGAAGTCCAGCCCTTTTCATGCTCCAGTATAAACAAATATTATGAGGAAACAGGTTCTAACCTAAAGACTAAACTCACCGAGAAAAATTCTTTCTTCATTTCATATAAGAGAGATGAGAGTATTTGTGATCATTTGATCTTTGCCATTTGCACATGTTTGAAATTTCACCAAAATTTTTATTAATTTAAGGAGACAACATCTTCACGTAGGAAGTCGGAGGGCCTACCCCCTTCCCCAATCTAGATTCAATGGTGCCCCTTAAAACATCATCTTCACGTAAGGAGTCGGAGGACCTACTGTAACGCCCTCTTTAATTATTTGATTTATTTGTTGAGTTTGGAATATAATTATATGATTTATGTGATGTGAAGAATTATGTGATGTGTTGTGGATTTTTAAGAGACTTATTTTATTATTTAATAAGAATAAGATTTGAAAATAAAATAAATATTGAGATGAGGGGCTGTTTTGAGAATTTAGAGAGTTTAGAGGAATAAGAGTAAAAAAGATAAGATGAGTGAGAAGAGATAAATAGGAAAAATTAGGTCAGAATAGCTTTTACGTGAAACAGTTTTGAAAAAAGGGAGAAAACCAGAGAAGAGGTAAAACAAGAGGAGAGCTGCGATTTCATCATTCTAAGGTAAGGGTGAGACTAACTTTCATTAATTTTAAGCCTATGATTCTAATAATTGCAATTAACATGATTAAGTTTAGTTTTTAAGGATTTCGAAAATTAGGGTTATGAGAGAAATTGTTGATCAAATGATGTAGAACCGTAGAATTGATGTAAAAACTGTGTACAGACCTTAGATAATCCATAGGATGATGATTGGAATCAGTTTTAAGGTTAGAACCATGAGATTAGGCGATATTTTGAAAAAAAACTGCATTCTGCCCGTGCTGCGATTCATCACTCGCCATCGCGAGTAATGATCCTCGCCTTGCGAGTGATGAGTTTCATCGCTCGCTTCGCGAGTAATTTCCCCGCCTCGCGAGTAGGGCTTTGTTGCTCGCAATTGTAAGCAGATCACTCACCGTAGCGAGTTGACCAATGAGAAAACATGATTTTTGTGAATTAACGTTTTAGGTTAAGTTTTAGATGGCTTTGAGTGTCTTAACACATATAAGAATTATTAGACAAGTTTTTAGATTGAAATTGGACGTAGGAAAGTTAAAAATGAGATTTTTGGTGTAAAATGGTCACAAAGCCGTAGCTACCCAGTTTTGTTCGCCTTAGGCGAGTAACCTTTCTCGCCTCGCGAGTAGTTCTTTTTGTGAGCTCGGCACCGCGAGTAGATGACCTTGCCTCGCGAGTTATGCTGTACCAGACTACCTAGGTTGGATTCTTGTGCTACTTTCAGTTGTTGTTGTTTTGAATTGAGTTTTGATATAAACATGTGAATTGCTGGTATTTGAATTATATTTCTAGTAGCTTTGAAATGATATGCAAACCTCTTTTGATTGATGTTATATGGATTATATGATGAAGTTGTTTAAGATGCCAAGTCGAGATATGTTGTCTAAGATGTTTAAGATGTAAGTTGTTGAGTCCATGCATACTCATTCCGTTGGGGGCTTATGTCTTGTGAGATTTTGCTCTTTATGATGAGGGCTTATGCCCTGTGAGCTTTTGCTCTTTATGTTGAGGGCTTATTGTAACACCCCGTTTTCCCAACATAAAAATTTCTTAAATAAACCAGAGTAATCACCTAACGGAATGTCACATTTCTCGAAAATCTCAAATATGAATAAATAACAATTTAATCCTTCATAAATTAGTCATCGTAATAATTCAAACTTTGCAGCGGAATAACATAAAAGTCTTGGCACACAGGCCTCATCATAGAAATCTCATAAATCAAAGTCAACATATTTGTCATAAAACTTCATAAGTAATACGTAAGGAATAGAAAGCAATAACAAAGATCCCCATCCCGTTACGTATCAGAGCACCTAAGACACAACCGAGGGAAGTCCTAACACGACTGCACCTATTCTTGATTACCTGCAAGTTACCCATACGAAGAGCAACATTTTCAAGCAGAAGGGGTGAGATTCACAAAACAATAATACTAAGCATATAATTCAACAATTATATTTAACAATCAAAATCATAGTCAAACATGTCATAGCAAGGATCATTTAGACATATAGCATCATAATCAACATCACAATCAACTTAACAGCATGACAATGCAACTCTAACTCGACTATGCAACTCTATCATCTTAATCATGCATGTCTACCAATCCAGGGCATAAGCCCTCGTCGCTTTGAGCATAAATATACTCCTAGGGCATAAGCCCTCGTCGCTATTGAGCAAAAGCTCCAGGGCATAAGCCCTCATCTCTGTTGAGTAAAAACTCCAGTGCATAAGCCCTCATCTTTAAATGAGTATGCATGAGACTCAATCTCTTACGTCTTAGACATCTTGAACATCTTAAGGAATCCAGTAATTTGGAACAACATCTTAGACCGACACATGCAGCTTAATTTCAATTATAACAGCAACATGGCAGCAATAAGCAGTCATAAAAACAGCACAATATCAAATGAATCATCACTCAAACATCACATAAATTTTCACATAATGTTCATTTTGCCGTTCGACGAAGAAGCTTCGACAAGCAAGCAGAACAATCGAAGAGAAGTTGGTGCCATATATACGAGCCAAAAGCAGTTATTGTTGAACAAATAATATTTGAAATTCAAATAATGTCTAGGGTAGTTTCTAGCGGTTATGCCCGAAAGTTTCTGTATAGGCAGTTACTTAGCATAAATAAGTGTTTTCCATAGGGAAAACCGGTCACAATTCGCATACACACAAGACTTACACGCTCAAACTATCCACACTATAGGAGAAACGAGTACACAAGTCGCAAATGTATGAATTTGTGTACCACCTTTAATTCATTTATGCAATTTTACCTTTTCCCTTTAAATTCCTTGCAATTTATCCCCTTTTCTTAACAATTTACTCAAGGATCCGACGCGTGTTCGATCCCGATTCTTACACTTTTTTGGTTCATTTCAAGAACGATCGCAATTCTTCTCAAACAGTAACACAATATGCCATGAGATCTTCTGGTTGATCTCTCAAGCTAACCGTTTTCGGAAACTAGCGTTTGTTTACTAAGAACCAGGGTAAACACCTGTATAATTGTTTTGTGTCTTTCTTTTCTCTCTATCTCTTTACTTTATCTGCTATATAAGAGTCTGAACTACATCAGACTCTGAACACGGGACTTAGTTTTAAAAGGAAGAAAAAGCTAACACAATTCAACCCCTTCTTCTCTAAAGGTCATATCTACATATCTATTAAAGAGTTTGCTATCTTGAAGTATTTTAGTGTAAAATAAATATACAATTAAAAATGTTAATATTTTTCTTGTAGAATAAATAAATTTTCGTACAACAAAGATTAAGGAATTATCACGAATAACAACTCAATATCATAATTTGAAATACAATATCTTGGCTTCTAAATGCTTTGATTTATCCTTATAATACAATAACATTCATAGTATTTTTGAAAGATACAAAAATATAAGTCAAGACAAGGTTATTAAAACCAGCCCTGATGTGACAATATCAGATCCTTACAGCAAAATTTAAACAAAAACAATAATTTAACAAACTTTTAGGAACACCATAGCATAGATGAGCGGATAATTTCAACTTTATTCTTGTGAATGATATTCTTGTTCAGGCATGTCCTATAAGATCCTCTGCATATAATTCATATAAGAGAAACACATTATAAATAAGGGTGGCATATGTTTAAAATAGCTTAAAATGGTGTAAAGATAGTAATGGATAAAAACAAACACATAAAGATACATTCCAAACAACATGATATCTAAGGTATACATAGAACTATACAATAGATGTATATAAAATGGAATGTTCCTACACTTTTACTACACATTCATGTTGTACCAATATCTAATGCTCAAAATAGTATACTTGGAGTTGATAATTACTCCGCCCTATATTACTCTTCTTGCAATTTAATCCTTCCTACTATCATGACAATTTAGGTGCTATTTTTTTGAAAGGAACAACCATGCTAAACAAATCGCACTAACCAGTTGCAATTATAAAGTCAAATAATAATTTACCTAATTGAAACAGTTAACTTAATTTCATCCAAATCTATAGCCTACTATTTTTCCTTTAATGATTTTTTTCATATGTTATGTGCCCCTCCCTAATTATTCTAAAATCAATATTCTAAAATCAAATCAGATTTCCCAACCATAATTTCTCATAATATAATTGCATTAAAGATGGTACATTTTCATTAACGTTGAATAATCTTTGTGTATATCACGTGTAATTTGGAGTATTTTCTGTTAATTGTTTTGACTCTGCATGCCATTGATTGATTTAAATTACAAAAAGTTTTCCTACATGATAAAGGAGTTTGATTCTCATGTGCCCCTTAAAACGATGGAAATATACACCAATTAACATAAATTGTGGAGAATGTTGGGTAATATAAATTTCAAAGATAATCGCATTTATTGTTCATTCTAATTAAAAGATCAAAATTTGTGTCCAGTTGATGTCATGTCACAACATCAAGGTCGATGTCATGGACATAATATGATATGGTACAGTACCAATGTCTATGATAATTAACATTATGAATTTAATTTGAACAATTCAACTAAACTATTTTGTTACATGTTACCGCCAAATATTATCTTCGCACGGGTTGATTGTCTAGTTATTATTAGGTGACTCTGTAGGGTTGTCCGACTTTATAATACTCCCAACATCTAGCGATTGGCAAGAGTCATATGGTTTTTTATGCTAAGTTATATAATCATTGGCATTTCACTCACACGTGAAACAATCTATTATGTTACATGTTTAAAAAAAATATATATTCAAAAAAATATCATCCTTTAATTCTCATCGAAAAAATATTAATGTCGTCCTCATCTCTCACAAGCTAGGTATGCAATAAACAAACTATCACCAGAGTATCATCATCGCCTCTCTGTAGCTAGGTGACTTGTCTCAATATTAGTAAAATTAATTGTTTACAATGAGTTATTAAAAATAACAACTAATCTTAGAGGTAATATAGGAATCAACATATTCCACTCATGTGTGTGTGATTTAACATATTTCTACGACTATCAAAGAAATTACAGAGTTAGAGAAATATATGAAATCGAGAGAAAAATTTAAGCGTAAAAGGATTATGATGAGAAAAGAAAACACTAAAACGTAGTAGATAAATATTTTTTACCTGGAAGAAAGAAAGTAAAATGACAAATTCCTTCAATGCACTCATTGGGTAGAAGACTTAAATGAGGATATATTGTATAACAATCGGCATTACAAGTACACTCTTCTATAATATAAAATAATACAAAAGAGGCATTACGAAAATTAGATGAATGATTTCCTGTAAGATAAACAAACAAACAAACAAAAAAACTGAATGAGCTTACCATTAGAAAGGGCTACAACAAGAAATAGGGAAACCAAAATGATCATAGTATAAAAAAACTTGAACATTTCAGCCATCTTTCACCTTTGTGTGCTACAAATATGAACTCTTTTATAACTTTATATAGTAAAATACCTCATGATATGTTTATGTCAATTAAATAATTATTAATAATAATGTTGTTGCAAGAATTCCTTCATTAAAATTAGAACAAATTTTAAATGTTTCGAAAGTTCATTGATATATCATGTTTGTCCCTTTAGGTCATAGAGTATAGTTAACATAAAATATTTGTTGCCTTTATAACCTTTCATTATTTTTTTATATTTCTTATCTAGCTTTTCCTAGTTTTAAGTTATTTGATTTAGTTTATTGACTACTAGTTCTTGAATTCGATAAAGTTTATGATTTCATTTCTTGATTATCCAAACATTTTTTTGTTTTTTTATTTGTTTTGTTTCATTGGTTTAGTGCTATAACAACCTAATTTTTAATAGCACGGTTGTATCATTTTTAAACAAACGTCGCAGAAGAAATAATAATTGTCACCTTTTCAAAATAAATTAGATTAGATTGTGTTATTTCAAAAGGTGAACACAATTATTTACAATTTTAAAAAATTAAACAAGGTAGAAAATATAAATTGTTTTATATATTTATCCGGTAAAAATCTCACCGTATGTTTATGTCAATTAAATAATTATTAATAACAATGTTGTTGCAAGAATTCCTTCATCAAAATTAGAAAAATTGTTAGACTTCATTATTGCTTTGATGCATCATGTTTGTCCTTTTGGCCATCTTTTTTTGCTAAATCAATAGCATAATGACATCAAAGAGGATACAAAGACATTCCAACTAGGTTGACACCCCTTATATCCTATAATCCAATGCCAAGTGCTAATATATATCATTAAAAACTAGGAAACAAATATATACAAATACATTGAGACTATACCCTTAACCAAAAATAAAAATAGCAAAATTAAAATAAAACTTAAAAAAATTAAAATTAGAGAGATTACAAAGGTCCCTAAAAATATATGTCACCCAGTAAAACACAAATAAATATGTCATAGTGCAGCCAACTTATCAACATAGGTATTACCTGCCCTGTACACATGCGAGAACAAAAGATACATATTCAAACATAAGCAATTGTTCCATTGTTTGCGATGGTAACAAGGAACATTGGCATGATACTTTGAAGCATGAACAACTAATTGAGAATCACCCTTAATTAATAGTTGGTTTAAACCTTTGCAATGATCCTGATCGACTGCAATAATATTACCTAGTTTTGGATGCAAAACAACAACAATATTCAACTTACAAGATGATATGTCCGGTGAGAACAAAAGATGTCTTTTCACGGTGTGACAGTAACGACTTCCGGGACGGAGGAGAATGAGTCTTTTCGAGGGAACAAAAGATGTCTGCAAGCATGTTAGTACTTTAACACTCAAGTCAGTAATGGAACTAAGAAAGAGTGTGTAGAAAGTGTTGTGAAAAGTGATGTGTACCTTGAGAGTGAAGCAAGTTCACCCTTAAATAGACGCATGTCTATCATTACCATATTCGGGTTATGCGACTTGTGATTAGGGATGGAAGAGGACACATGTAGGGTGATCCTCGCGCAGAGCCGTGCTTTGGTGTGGCACGGTGCATTTAAGCTAACGTGCTCCTTTAGGCACGGAGTCTTAAAGTGATGTATATTATGCCACGTGCTAATGTGTGAATGGTCTTCTGACCGGTCCGAAACAGTTGCCCCTCAAGCCGTTGCGGCTTTTAGGGCGCGATGGCTTTAGATGTGGAAGAAGCCTTTGGCGTGGCACCCGTGGTAGTTCGGCCTTCATGGCACCCGATGTGTCAATTTCGTTGAGGCTCCCTAACATTTGATCTCGTGAGACTTAGCTTGGTGACGCCCGAGATATTTTAGTGATAAGTTTTGATTTCGTCCACAAGGGGTGGCGCTCGAAGGTGAATTAGTGGGAGCAGTTGCATTTAATGCCATTAGCCGAAGCGTCTTTTCACAATGGGATAATCGTTCTTTTGACTCTCCACGTGTCATCCTTGTAAGTTCCACTCGCTCTAGGGAAAATGTTTCACGCGAGCATAGCTTTTACTTTGTTTCGTTTCCCACAGTCAATCTAAATCGTTCAGATCGCGACTCTTTGTTTTTCGTCATCAAGTCTGTTAACTGTGGCAGATTCATGGCTATATAAAGAAGAGTTTCCCTTGTTTCCTTTTACACATCACCGTTTTCCTTTTGGCATGATTGCTGGAAAATGAAACAGCCCAATTTTTTGCTAATTTTATTTAATATGTGTTTATATATGCTTGTGTGTGACTATTTATCTTTGGGTGTAATTTCTTGGGCTTTCGTGTTAGAAGAGTATTTTGGTCTTTTTGTAAGCAAGGGTAATTTAGTAATTCCATAGTGTAGATTATTTCTAGTATTTCAAGTGGGAACCATTTATTTTATTAAGTTGTTAGTGGTTTGTGGTAATTAAATTAAGAGCCGGTGTTTACTCATTATTTTACCGTAAGAGAGTAGAAACTTGTAGAATGGATTAATTAGAGCTTTGAACCCATAAAATATTTTGAGAGTTAGGCCCATTAGTGGTGTGCCTATATAACCCATTTCTTAAGAGAAAGCTAGGGTTAGAGCATTCATTTTCACAACATTAAAAAGAGGTAGAGAGAGAGAGAGAGAGAGAGAGAGAGAGAGAGAGAGAGAGAGAGAGAAGCTAGAGAAAGAGGAGAAAAGGGTTAGAGGAGAAAGAGCTTGAAGAGCAAGAAGGGATTGAGGATTCTAGGAGCTAAAGTGAGGCTAAGGCTACGAATCTTGGAGATTGAGGTAAGGGGGATAGTATTCAAGTATAATCTTTTCATTTTAATCCCTTTTCTACCCATATTCAAAAGTGCTTAATTGCATAAGTGATTATTTTGAGATTAGTTGTAGAAATTCGTGCTTAATTTTGTTGCCATGATTAAGTATGTGAATTGAATGATAATTATGTTATTGATGTTGAATTTGTATGCTTGGAATGTATATATATGAGTATGTTTGGTGTTTGTACAAAATTGATGGAGAATGATGTTGTGGTTGTTAAATTGTGGATAATTTCATGATTAAATGTTGTTGTTGTTGTTATGGAATGTGTTGTTGATGAATTGATGCATTGGGTATTCATAATTGTGGATTGGTGATGTAAATTAGGTTGTTGTTGAAAGTTTTAGTGAAACTTTGTTGGATTGTTGAATTACGTTGAAATGATGTTTTGATTTCAAGTTTTGTGTAACTTTGAGTGCCTTTTTATATTCATATACCTGTAAACAATATTTGGGTCGAGTTTGGGTATTTGGAAGATCAAAATTTGGGATTTTTGGCGAAAAAGGGTTGGAACCCGTAACATTTTTGACAGAACTGATGCTTGGTCGCTTATGCGAGCAAACACAGTAGTTTCTGATGCTTGGTCGCTTAAGCGAGCTGCGAGCGAGCAACAAGCGAGCAACAAGCGAGCAATCACAGAAGCTTCTGTGACTTGGTCGCTTAAGCGAGCAGTGCCCAGTTCAACATTTCTTTGTTTTTCCTTTCGGGCACTTGGGGACCAATCCAGGCTTTCTAAAATGTTTCTTTTGACTTGTTTAATCTCTGTTTATACACTTAAACCTACTGGAACATCTTTTGAATCGAATTGGACATGATTTTGTGAATTGAACTTAACTTTTGAAAAATGTCCAAGAACGCCGATTTTTCCGAAACTTGTTTTTCTCAAAAGAATGAAGTAGGTTAAGGATGTATACTGATTATGTGATTTCTAAAAATAGTTTTGCTTGATTTCATTGAGATTTAACTTACTTTGCTTTGAAAATGGAATTCTCTTGGAAAAGTGGTAAAGTGAGACGAACTTTGTGATTTGTAGGATTTCGTAGTAAATGGCTGGTGAAATGCACATGTATGCACAACTACACTCATGTGATTAATGTGTATACAGAGTTGAGGCAATTGAGTTGTTTTCTTAGTTTTGGTTCAATAGTCTTGGTTGTTTCAAAGTTGTGGAATATGAGACGAACTTAGTTGAATATAATCTTTGAGTGCGATTACCTTGAAAATCTTTTATGAAATGGTTTGTTATGTATAAATAAAGATGTATGAATGATTGATGAGCGTTGAATATGATGTTTATCTAATGTGGTGTATTTTCTCCTTTACTTGGACTATGAGAATTATATGAAGTTGTTGAATTACTATGGTGACGTTGTTGGTTCTTATATATGTTATGTGCATATATGTTGTTGGTGAATTTTCTTACATGCTAATGGGGTTGAATTGTTGGTGTAAGCATGCATTGAAATATGTTGGTGTGGATTGTTGAAGTTGTATGAAAATATGCAATGTTGTTGTTGAGTCATAGGTCCACACACTATTGATGTCGGATTTCATATCCATGTTGGTGACGAATACTTTGTAGTCAATTATTCGGGTTGACTATTCAGGTTGATTATGATGTTCAGTTGGCATCATGGGTGACGACCTCAGAGTTGATTTGGTACCACACGTGTCTAGAGTTGGTCTAGGCACATTACATGTTTAGGGTGAATCAAAATTGTTTATGTGCTTGGTGTGAATTACTTGTTTGGTGTTGTTGTGTGCTTGGTGATTACTTGTGATTGAATGAATCTTATACTTGTTAAAATTTGTTGGTGATAATTTGGTGAATATTTGAAAATGCACATATGTTAGTGTTTATGAACCATGAAATATCTTGATTGATTATTCATGTCTATACATTTTGATTATGATTGATGTGAAGCTAATCCCCAGTGGTATGTGGTGGACCGCCTACCTATTTGTATGAATGGGTAGACGGCATGCAGGATTAGTTGATTTGCTTGCTTGGTGAGTTGCTTGAGGATAGCGGGAGCTTCCTCCGTTTTCTTTTTGTTGATAGAGTCTTAGATAGGCTTTGATCTAGGATTTGTCTTTTACGTTGTTGAGATTTTACCCATGTGTCAAGATTTGGATATTATATTTTATGGATGTATTTATGATGTTGATGACATGGCTACTTGAGGTGTATGCTATATTTCCGCTGTGATGTTTTATTGTTGAAATTTTTATGCATGTCATTTGTGTATTATTTGAAGACGTGACGTCTATTTCTTGAATATTTATTATATTCGCGTGATTTATCGCATTAATAGAAGTATGACGTTACAACTTGGTATCAGAGCCATGTCGGTCTTGTTCGGACCAAAACCCGGTGAATTACCTGTTGTATTTGAATGGTATATTGAGTTACCTTCGATACTTGTCGTGCTGTTTTGTTGTTGTTCTTCCCTGTTGGTTGGTTTTGTTGTTCAAGTGAGATGGCTGGCGGGAGTGGTAGGAATGATGATGCGATTGCAGCGGCTTTGACTGCAGTGGCTCAAGTTTTGGCTTAGGCTCAAGGGAATGGTGGTCATGGTCAGGTAGACCAAGGAGAAGTGGAGGAGCGGAGGCTTGATCATTTCATGATAAACAAACCGCCGACGTTCAAGGGGAGGTTTGACCCAGAAGGAGCTTTGACTTGGAAGGAGTGCATGGAGAGGATCTTTCGTGCTATGGTGACTAATGATGATCAGAAGGTTAGGTTGGCTACTCATATGCTTGCTGAGGAGGCTAAGTACTGGTGGGTGTAACACCCCGTTTTCCCAACATAAAAGTTTCTTAAATAAATCAGAGTGTTCACATAACAGAATGTCACATTTCTCAAAAATCACAAATATGAATAAATAACAATTTATTCTTCAAAGAGTAGTCATCGTAGTATTTCAAAACTTTGCAGCGGAATAAATTCAATAACATAATAGTCTTGGCACGCAGGCCTCGTCATAAAAACCTCACAAATCAATTTCACCCACAATGTCATAAAACTTCACAAGTAATACGTAAAGGAATAGAAAAGCAATAACAAGTTTCCCATCCTGTTACGTATCAGAGCACCTAAGACACAACCGAGGGAAATCCTCACACGACTGCACCTATTCTTGATTACCTGCAAGTTACTCATACGAAGAGCAACATTTCCAAGCAGAAGGGGTGAGATTCACAAAACAATAATATTAAGCATATAATTCAACAATTATATTTAACAACATAAACATCCTCATCATAAATAGCAACAAACATTTAACATCATAGGCATCTTCATCATAACATAGCAGCAAACATTTAACATCATAAGCATATTCATAATCAACATTAGAAATCAACTTCATAAATAAATCAACTACATTGACTTGACAATGCAACTTCAACTCGACTATCCAACTCTATCATCTTAATCATGCATGTGGTACCAATCCAGGGCATAAGCCCTCGTCTCGTTGAGCATAAATATACTCCAGAGCATAAGCCCCCGTCGCTATTGAGCAAAAGCTCCAGGGCATGAGCCCTCATCTCTGTTGAGCAAAAGCTCTAGGGCATAAGCCCTCATCTCTATTGAGCAAAAGCTCTAGGGTATGAGCCCTCATATTTGAATGAGTATGCATGGACTCAACTTCTTACAACTTAGACATCATGACACATCTTATATGATTCCAACAATTTGGATCAACATCACACATCATAGACTGACTCATGCAGCTTTAATTAAATATAAACAGCAACATGGCAGCAATCCATAGTCACAAGATATAACAATATCAAATGTAACATACATAATCACCAACAATTCATGAAATCATATCAACTATTCATGCAAGAATTTCCAAACAAAATAATTCAATGAATATTTTCAACTAAGTTTGTCTCAAAATGTCACTTTTCCAATATAGATCATTTTCAAAGAAAAACATTCTAGTTCTCAAAGAAAAGTCAAGTGTAGCTGAACAGGGTGCTGCTCAGAAGCAACAATTCTGTTATGAAGCACCATTCAGTTCAGAAGTACAACTCAGTTCAGAAGCAAAACAGTTCAGAAGCAAAACAGTTCAGGAGCGAAACTCACTTCAGAAGTGTCATACCCTCATTTTGGACCTAAAAATACTCCTTCAGAATTCTTTTCTATTTTTGGTACTTTTCAATTCACTGCGTTTTACTCTGCAATTTTCTACCGTGCTTCAATTGCGTATTTTTACTATTTCTGTCTTTAATCTTCTTGCATGTAAAACCATCCTAAGTGTTTTTCTTGCATTACAAGTCATTTGAAAATTTCTAAACCAATTGTACATTTTCTTGCATTTTATTCCAAATTTTTGCATAAAAATCATACAAAGGGTATTTTGGTCATTTCCTGCAGTGGAACCCATTTTAGTCCCTACGTTTGTCTCTGAGTCTTTTCAACTTGTCTGTATAAACCATTGATCAAACCCTACCTAAAAATCATTTCAGCATTGCATCTGAGTCAGTCTGAGTCGTTTTTGTCCTTAGGGGCATTTTGGTCTTTTCACATCAAAATTTTGACAGAGAGGTATTTTAAAATACCTCATTTTGGTAGTTTGTTCGTTTTAGTCCATTTTGTCATTTTCAATTGTTTCACTTTACGTTTTTTCCAAGTTACACTTTTATGCCAATTTTATTTTTATTTTTATTTGCAAATCAGTCCAAATTTTACTTTTAAATTGCAGATTAGTCCAATTTTACTTTTTGCAGATTAGTCCTTTAGTTTTTTTTTTGCAGAATGGTCCTTAAAGTCAAATTCGGTCCAGAAAGCCACGCAAGCAAGTCCAAGTCCAGGTGTCACATTACAATTGGTTCAGGGTACACATGGCAGCCTATAAAAGGCCGGCCACTGCCAAAGTCAAAAAGAGGAGCCACATAATTCACGCCACATCACAAACACCTCAGAATTTTCTCTCTATTCAGTTAGAATCAAGATCCACAAAAACTCAAAAAATCTCAAGAACACGAAGAACAATTTCTCAAACCCTAATTTTCCAAAATCAAATTCGAGCATAATGTAGTGAAATTCACCATGGTTCTTAGAGATTCATCAATGAATCATCATCACCGAACCATTTCCTCTGCAATTCAAGCGTGAATTCACCACTGAAAGCGGCGAATTCAACACGATCACAGAGGGAGAAGAGTGAGAAGAAGAAGGAAAAATTTCAAAGGATTTGAACCGGTGAAGAAGAAGAAGAGAAATCACCGATTTATAATTCGAGCCAAAAATCAACAAAACAGAATCAGATTCGAGAGTTCTTGAAGATTCCAGTTCGAACCTCCGAATAAAACACAGGTGAATACGTAAACCTACCTCTTTCTTGCTCAAGAACATCAACAAATCCAAAATCAATGTAGATCCGTAGAAGTTCAAAAGAGCTTTGTTCAAAATCATGAAACCCTAAAAAATCTTTGAAAACCGTAAAGATTCCACGGTTTACAACGAGCACTAGTACAAAAAACACTTATTAAATCAAGGATTTTAAGTGGGAGGCTATCCACATGACTTAAAAAGGTGGGTGTAAGGAAAGTTTTTGGGTCCAAATGATATTAAATCGTTTGAACCCATTTAAAAAAGGTTTACTAAAAATATCCCTCACGTAAAACCCTTTTCTCTTCATTCCCTTTCTCTTCTCTTTCCCCCTCACGTAAAACCCTTATCCCTTTCTCTTCTCTCACCGTTCGCTTTTCTCACCCTTTCCGGCCAAACCCTTTTCTCAGACCATCCCTTTTCTCAATCGTTCCAATCGTTTCCAATCGTTCCAACCGTTCCAATCGTTCCCTTGTCTCACCGTTTCCAATCATTCCCTTTTCTCAATCGTTCCCTTTTCTCACCGTTCCACCAAACCCAACCTGTTCTCAATCGTTCTCAATCTTCACCGTCGCAAATCGTTTCACTGCCTCTCTTCATCGCTGTCTCTCAATCGTTTGACATCTTCATCGTCGCAAATTCCAGCGCAAACCGTTTTTTCTTCTTGCCTTCGCAGGTTTCTTAATTCAACTCCATTTATTTATTTTTATTTTTTAATTAGTACTAGTTTTAATTTACTTTCCTTGTTCTACACTTGCAATAAGTTTTAATTGAACTTCAATTCAATGAACTTGTTGTGTTGAATTCAACTATGATTACTTTCCAGGTGTTGTTTTGTTGCCGGATCCTTCTCCAAGTCGTCGCCGCCGCCGCAGTCACAACCACATAGCCCCCAGGTATTGTCATTTCTCAAACTGGCATCTGTGTTGATTTTTATGAAACCTTCACTAGAGTTAGAATGTGTGTTATGGTTGTTCAAACATTTATGACCCATTGCATTACATGCTGCTGATTGTTAATTTTATCACACGGTTTGTAATCTCTGATTGTCTGAATTGTGTCTTCTGCCTTAGTGAAAAAAAATAGGAGAGTAGCTATACATAACTAACATTGGGCACTTTTTTCTTTTCATTTTGACTTGTTGTCATTTATTTAGAAAAACTATAATGTTCAATGTAATGAGTATTTTTTTGACATCCTGAAGCTGAAACGGTGATGAATTTAAACCCCCACTCTTTTATTGTGCCTTTTTTGTGGACACAGAATTAGCATTAATGTTTTGAAGAAGTGGTGTTATAGTTTAGATTGTTGATTAGTTAGTTACTTAGTTTGTTAATGCATTGAACTCTATGCAAATAGGGTTTTTTGTGTCACATTTTACCATATTTTATTAAAATGATTTCATTTGATGAGCTCGATATAAATAGAGCTTTGTTTCTCACTTTACTATATTTTATTAAAACTAATTCATTTGAGTCTTACTCTTGCTCAAACTTTGTAAGGTCCCTTTCTCCTTTTATCTCAAATCCTCTTATCCATAGCATGATATTAGAATTCTGAGCTATACCTGAATCCTGTGTTGCTTCAATCACTTAAGTTGTTTTTCACTATAAGACAACAACCTTCCTACAAGGCAAGGTTGCAGCTTCTGATAAATGCTTCAGTGATGGCTCTATTGCACTTGCTAGTTTTTTGACTCCTATGCTGATCATGTTCCTGGTGATCCCTTTTTCTCTTTGCCACACTGGAAAGTATCTCTCTCATATAAAAAAGCACTTTGGTTGGGGCTGATGATAGTAGCAGGGATAGGTTTTATTCTGTTTGCTATGATTTTTGTTATGATCTTTAGAATGACATTGCAAAGGGATATAGGTCTGTAATAACTAAGGGTCTTGGGGTTATTGTTTTGGGGATTAGACAGATGTTGGGGCTTGGAGAGTTTCCACCATAGTGGTGGTAAGTCTGTTAGAAACAACAGCAATAGTACTATCAATATTCTGGGTACGTTGACTGGAAAAATTATCTTGAAAGTAAGTCAGAAAGCAATCCTCAATTTGATCTTATTAAGAAACCATTAGGCCAGTAGAATCACATATAGCTTCTATCCTATTTTTCCTTCTTCTTTGGTTTGCTTTTTGATGGAAAAACTTGGTTTTTTTATCCCCAGAAGTAAGCCAAAGAACTCTAAATCTCTTGTTCCACCATAATCTCTTGTATCTAAAGGAGTCAACTCATGGGTTAATTTTTTACTTTGAATTTGACTTAATTTTGAGACTCTAAGTTTGTTTTCGGTTTATGAGCAGACTTGATAATGTAAGTATCCTTCCTCAATTATATTCTTCGAACTAATATTTATAAGGTTTACTAGGTACAACTTGGGCTATCTTTGCAGAATTGCAGCTGGGGAATTTGCAGTTGTGTAAAGACAATTTCTCATTCCATTTCTGACAAGAGCTTCCTCACATAGATTGTAATTTATAGGTAAATCCTCTAATCTCATGTTCCTATTTTGCTCTTGAATATGTAATGAAGTAATTGGAATGCAAACATAGTTTATGAAGTAATAAAAATGAGGAATATAGTATATATTACTACGATGGTGACACAGCTTGAGACTAATAATTCATTTTTATTGGTACTTTTTTTTTACTGAATTTGTTTTTATTACTGGAGTGACGTTATATTCACACAATGAACCATTTTTTATTTTTTTTGGTACACTTCACAATGAACAATTTGATACAAAGTAATATAAATCTGGAATACCATCTATGATGTGTTTTGACATTAGTAGTAAAAACTGAAAGTGTGAGTCACACTACACTGCACATGTGTTTGTGACTGAATTTGAGTCACACACTCACAGTACTACTACCCATGTGTTTTGATATCAAATGTGAGACACACTACCGACTGTTTTGATAGCAAACGTTTCCATAAAAAAAACGTGTAATGCTCTAGAAGTGATTGAAAATGGGAATTAAACTCCATTGAGCTTTGCATGCTCTATTTTATTGATTACTCTTAAATCATAGTCCAATTACACTAGATCACTAGCTTATATAGGACCACCTCAGTTATAGTGTTTGATGTGAGTTGCTGCACCACTGACTTATCTGAGTCACTTTCACATAAAACTGCTCTTTACTATCTGATCTTAACTTTCTGTCTCCTCTCCTTTCCTAGAAAATTATATTCATGCAATATTATAAGTTTTTTATATATGATATTTACTCAATATAATTTCATATTTATGACAATTGTAGTGCCAAAGACAACCTTCCAATTATGAGTGTGGCTACTTTATAATGATACATATGTTGAACATTGTATCAGCAGGCATTACCGGCCCATGGGATATGGTGTGTAACTAAATAATACACTGTGTTTCTTATTATTTTTTTAAAGTTAATTTCATATTCTAATATGTTATCTTTATTTTTTTTTTCCAGATTTTTGGAGACAAAACTCCGTTTACTGATGATGAAATGACAAATGTTCAAGAACGTTGTGGAACTTTGATTTTGGAAAGACTTGATGTAATTTAATTATGTCAATAACAATGTTTAGCTTTTGTATAGTTTTATGACATTGTAACTTTGGATTTGTTTGATATTGTAACAATGACAGGTTTGATATGAATTTTGATCATATGATAATTCATATTAGTGGTTGAGATTATGAATTTTTTGGTTATTATATCATATGAATTTTGATCATATGATAATTCATCGTAATTTTGTTACTAAAAAAAAGAAATAGACAGGGATTTTAAATGGGTTGAACAGATCTAAATAGTATTTTTAATACCTTTGTTCAGATTTTTTTAAGTCGGGTTAACCGATTTAAATTACAAGATTTTAGATGGGTTGAGCCGATTTAAATAAAACTTGTTCAGCTTTTTTAAGTCGGGTTAACCGATTTAAATTACAAGATTTTAGATGGGGTGAACCGATTTAAATTATACGATTTTAAATCGGGTAAAGGGGGCTGACTTAAAAACAAAGACAGTTTTTTAAATCGGCCACCTATAAGTCGGATGGTCACCCGATTTAAAAAGTCAAATTCACCTGATTTAAAAAGTGTTTTCTGCACTAGTGGAGTATCAACCATTGTAAACCTACGAATCCACAAAAGAACTCATTCATAAAAAGATTTGAACAAAAGCACAGAAAAGAATAAGTTTGAAAACCGTGAAGAAACTTCACGATCTACATCGATTTACCGGTTGCATGTGAATTTCAACGATGGATTCGTGTTTAGAATAGCAAGACGAATCAATTGAACCATATTTGAGTGAATTCTGGGTAGTTTAGGAAGAATTAGGGTTAGGGTTCGTCAGAGTGGGAAGAGAGAACGGCGAGAGAGAAAAGAGAAGAAAGAGAAATGAAAGAAGGAAATTTGAGCGAACCGGGCCAAATCCTTTTATATAGACGCTGGACCGGGTCGGTTCAGACCCGATCCAGCTTCCTGCGTCCACAACCATTAGATCTAGGTTTTAGGGTCTCCGGATCAATCCAACGCCTCTGAGGCATTTTGGAGATCTGGATCCACTAAGTTGCGTGGGTTTGGGCTGCATAACCGTGGGCTTTGGGTTTCTTTTATTTTTTCTTGAAATTTTTGCTAAGCACGCCTCTGTTCTTGCTACCTGAACCCCTGTGCGCTTTAATTTTCCTACAAAAATTCCAAAAAATTGCTATGTGTTTCTTGGTGCATTTTTGATGGTTTTTGTGATATTTTTACATGTTAAAAAATGGATTAAAAATATATGCTAATTTTTTTCTACTAATTTGTGTACTTTGTGCATTTTTTGGTGAAGTTTCTTGCATGACTTTTGATCTAAATTAGTTTCCAACTTTGCAATGTTAATGGTTAGTTTCCAAGATTGTAGTTTGATTGCCAAGTTTCCAATTTTGTGATGTTAATTGTTAGTTTCTTGTTTTGCAAGTTTAATTGTTAGTTTCCAATTTTGCCATGTTAATCGTTAGTCTCCAATTTTTGCAATGTTAATTGTTAGTTCCTTGTTTTTGCAAATTTAATTGTTAGTTTCTTGCTTTGCCAGTAATGTGGATTTTGTTCATTTGTAAACAAAGTGTGGAATATGCTTGTGGATGTGTGCTAAAATGAAGTTTGGGCATGTCTCATAATTCTCATATTGTGCTTGAAATAAACCTCTTAGAATTGCTTTGAATGAGAATTATAGGGCATGTGCTTACTTTAAACCTTGTGATTAGTTTTGTGCATTTTTTTCATTACATCTTGCTATTGCTCCTTTTTTGTCAATTAGTTTATTATTTTTACTATCATTTTATATCTTGTTTCACTAACCATTTCATTTCATGTTCCATACAAATTGAGCATTCTACCACCTCATCTCCATCCTTTAGTCTAGGTTTTATTCAATTTTCTAATCTTTAGGTGGTTATTCCTTTCTTTTGATTTTTGCAAGACCATAGAATGTAAACTAGGGCCAATGTAAAGGACAATGGACACTATAATGATGTACACCGACACAAGCACCGACACGCACACACGTTGTATGATTTACCGTTAGATGTATGTTTAGGAACGCAAAACTTAGAAAAAACCCATTTTCCAAAATGTGTTAACAATCTCATCACTTGAAAAACAATTTTTTCCAATAAACCTTGGAGTCAAAACTCCATTGTATTTTTTTCTTTCATTTTCTTAATCAAAATTTATATGCAAAATAATTCATACTTGGACTACCTTTTTCTTTAAATAATTGGACCAACCTCACCATTTGCTTTCTCAAGCCTTTACGGCCTCTTTCCTTTTCTTCAAAATCATTTTCAAAAATTAAAATCAACCTAAACTCACAAAAACATTTTTTGAGAGAGAACTACATGGAGTTTGATCCCTTAAAAGGGTAGGTAGGCGAGAGGTCAAAACCTCTCCAAGTCCAATAAAAATAAAATCCAAACACTTCTTCCCCATTTTTAAAAAACAACCATTTCTTTTAAATAGCATTAAAAGTAAAGCGTAGACGTAAAACTAGAAGAACGGTTCCTATAGAGTACTATAGTCGTTATCGGTGCCTAACACCTTCCCGTAGCGAAAATTGCCCCCGAACTTAGAATTTCTAAGGGTTTTTCTCAATTTTACCCTTCCCCAAAAAAAAAATAGAGATATTAATGATTGAAAGGTTCAAGCCTAATTAATGACTTGACACCCGAAAATCGCGATAACAAGAAGCAAACTAGTTCAAAAGCTCAAATAGTTCAGAAGCAAAACAGTTCAGGAACAAAACAGTTCAGAAGCAAAAATAGTTCACAAGGTCAACAGTTCATGAGCGAAACTCACTTCAGAAGCAAACTAGTTCAGAAGCTCAAATAGTTCAGAAGCAAAACAGTTCAGGAACAAAATAGTTCTGAAGCAAAAATAGTTTAGAAGCTCAACAGTTCAGGAGCAAAACTCACTTCAGAAGCAAACTAGTTCAGAAGCTCAAATAGTTCAGAAGCAAAACAGTTCAGGAACAAAACAGTTCAGAAGCAAAAATAGTTCAGAAGCTCAACAGTTCAGGAGCGAAACTCACTTCAGAAGAAAACTAGTTCAGAAGCTCAAATAGTTCAGAAGCAAAACAGTTTAGGAACAAAACAGTTCAGGAACAAAACAGTTCAGAAGCAAAAATAGTTCAAAAGCTCAACAGTTCAGAAGCAAAACAGTTCAGAAACAAAACAGTTCAGAAGCAAAAAAAGTTCAAAAGCTCAACAGTTCAGAAGCAAAACAGAACTGGTTCAGAAAAATAGAGACTTCGAAATATACAGCCCTTTTTTCCCAAACACACTAATTTTGATCTTTCCACCAAAAATCCCAATTTCCACCATGTTTAACCCCAAATTCGTCGGAAACGTTTGCACTAAGGTTAATGTATGATCTGTAAACAGTTTCTACATCAATTCTACGATTTCTCATCATTTAATCATCAATTCATCACTTTAAACTAGTTATCAAATCCTCAAAAACTATCCCTACACTTGTTAGATATAATCATATGAATTACAGGCTTAATAAAATTGTATGCTAGGCTCACCCTTACCTCAAGAAATCGATTAGGCAGGATTAAGAGTGAGTTCTTAAGAGTGAGTTATTGAAGAAGTACTTTTCGGAGGATTTGATAAACTAGAAGGAAGCCGAGTTCTTGAACTTGAAGCAAGGGAGCATGTCTGTTGTTGAGTATGCGGCGAAGTATGAGGAGCTTTCGAGGTTTTGTCCCTACATTAACGCAGAGGATGCTATGGTTTCTAAGTGTGTGAAGTTTGAGAATAGCTTGAAGCCGAAGATCTATCAGTACATCTGTTTCCATGAGATTAGAGACTTTGACACTTTCGTGCATAAGTGTCGCATGTTTAATGACGTCGAGAAGGCGAGGATGAATTATTACAAAGCTATGAATGACAAGAAAGGAAAAGGCCATGGATTTGGGAAGCCGTACAACAAGGATAAAGGGAAGAAGAAAGATGTTGGTGGAGGTTCTAAGCCGAATGTAGCGGAAGTCAAGTGCTTTGAGTGTAAGAAAGGAGATAGTTGCTTCAAGTTTGGTCAGAAGGGTCACAAGGCTTATGAGTGCAAAAGGGAGATTACTTGCTACAATTGTGGTGAAGCGGGTCATTTGAGTACTAAGTGTACCAAACCGAAGAAGGCAGCGAGTAAGGTGTTTGCTTTGAATGCGGAGGAAGTAGAGCAGTCGGATAATCTCATCTGAGGTATATGTTTTTATCAATAGTACTCCTTTGATTGCAATTATTGATACTGGTGCTACGCATTCTTTTATCGCGAGTAGTTGTGTTGAGCGTTTGGGCTTGGTTGTAACTCCGCTGTTGCGTGGAATGGTCATCGATACCCCGACTAATGGCTCGGTGACTACTTCCTTGATGTGTGCTAAGTATCCCGTTAGTTTTGGGTGTGTTGACTTTTAGTTGGATTTTGTTTGCTTGTCGTTGAAGCACATGGATGTTATTTTCGAAATGGATTGGATGTTGACTTTTGGTGTTAAAATCAATTATTTAACCAAGAGTGTAACATTCTCTAAACCGGTGGATGAAGTAGGTGGGAAGTTCTTGACCGTGGAGCAAGTGAAGAAGTCCTTGGGTGGTGAAGCTAGTGTGTTTATGATGATTGCTTCATTGAAGGAAAGTGGTGAGAAAGGTGTTGGCGATTTGCCGGTAGTGCAAGAGTTTCCAGAAGTGTTTCTGGACGACATTACCGACTTATCGCCGGAGAGGGAAGTTGAGTTTGCAATTGATTTCGTGCCAGGAACGAGTCATATCTCGATTGCGCCGTATGAGATGTGTGCATCAAAGTTGGGTGAATTGAAGAAGCAGTTGGAAGAGTTGCTTGAAAAGCAGTTCATTAGGCCGAGTGTTTCTCCGTGGGGTGCTCCAGTGTTGTTGGTGAAGAAGAATGATGGTAGTATGAGGTTGTGTGTGGATTATCGGCAGTTGAACAAGGTGACTATCAAGAATCGATATACGCTTCCGAGGATTGATGATTTGATTGATCAGTTGGTTGGTGCAGAGGTGTTTAGTAAGATTGACTTGAGACCAGGATATCATCTGATAAGAGTAAAGGCAGAAGATATATATAAAACTACGTTAAGGACGAGGTATGGTCGCTATAAGTATTATGTGATGCCATTTGGTGTGACTAATGCGCCAAGTGTTTTCATGGAGTATACGAATAGGATTTTCCATCCTTATTTGGATCAGTTTGTGGTGGTGTTTATACATGATATTTTAGTGTATTCAAAGTCGGATGAGGAACATGCCGAGCATTTGAGGATTGTGTTGCAAGTCTTGAAGGAGAAGCAGTTGGTTGCTAAGTTGTCGAAGTGTGAGTTTTGGTTGCGGGAAGTGAGTTTTCCTAGTCATGTAATTTCGAAAGGTGGCATTGTGGTGGATCCGTGGAAGATTGATGCAGTGGGAATCGCCGAAGTCTGTTTTTGAGGTTAGAAGTTTTCTTGGATTGGCAGGTTATTACCGGGGGTTCATTGAGGGATTCTCTAAGTTGACATTGCCATTGACGTAGTTGACTCGGAAAGGACAAGCTTGTGTTTGGGATGCTAAGTGTGAGAAGAGTTTTCTCGAGTTGAATAAGAGGTTTACTTCAGCGCCTGTGTTGATTTTGCTGAATCTAAAGGAATCGTTTGTTGTGTATTGTGATGCTTCGAAGATGGGTCTTGGTGGTGTGTTAATGCAGAATCGTCAACTTGTGGCTTATGCATCGAGGCAGTTGAAAGTGCATGAGAAGAATTATCCGACTCATGATTTGGAATTGGCGGCAGTTGTGTTTGTACTGAAGATTTGGAGGCATTATTTGTATGGTTCTAAGTATGAGGTGTTCAGTAATCACAAGAGTTTGAAGTATTTGTTTGATCAGAAAGAGTTGAATATGAGGCAGAGACGGTGGTTAAAGTTTTTTAAGGATTATGATTTCCAGTTAAGTTATCATTCAGGAAAGGCGAATGTGGTGGAAGATGCTTTGAGTAGGAAGCCTTTGCATATGTCTGCTTTGATGGTTAAAGAGTTGGAGTTCATTGAGTAGTTTTGAGATTTGAGTTTGGTTTGTGAGTTGACGCCTGAAAGTGTGAAGTTGGGAATGTTGAAGCTGAAGAGTAACATTTTGGAAGAGATTAAGAAAGGTCAGACAGAGGATTTGGAACTTGTAGATCGCGTAGTGTTGGTTAATCAAGGTAAAAGTGTGGACTTTAGATTGCATCAGAATGGTGTTTTGATGTTTCGTGATAGAGTGTGTGTGCCAGATGTGCCTGAACTTAAGAAGCGTATTTTGGACGAAGGTCATCGGAGTAGTTTGAGTATTCATCCAAGAGCGACGAAGATGTATCAGGATCTAAAGAGGTTGTTTTGGTGGCTTGTAATGAAGAAGGATATAACAGAGTTTGTGTATGCTTGTTTGGTTTGTCAGAAGTCGAAGATTGAACATCAGAAACTGTCGGGTTTGATGCAACCGTTGTTTGTGCCAGAGTGGAAGTGGGATATTATCTCTATGGACTTTGTTGGAGTTTTGCCGAAAACTGTGAAGGGTTTTGATTCAATTTGGGTGATTGTTGATTGGTTGACGAAGTCAGCGCATTTTATTCCTATCAAGACCGGTATGTCTGTAGCGAGGTTGGCTGAGATCTACATTGAGCAGGTTGTCAGGTTGCATGGTATTCCTTCTAGCATTGTGTCGGATCGGGATCCGAGGATTACTTCTAAGTTTTGGGAGAGTTTGCAAGCTGCTTTGGGAACTAAGTTGAGATTGAGTTCTTCTTATCATCCTCAGACTGATGGTCAGACGGAGAGGAGGATTCAGAGTTTGGAAGACTTGTTGAGAGCTTGTATTTTGGAACAGGGAGTCAGTTGGGTCGAATGTTTACCGTTGATTGAGTTTACTTACACCAACAATTTTCATTCTAGTATCAGAATGGCACCGTTTGAGGCTTTGTATGGACGGAGGTGTAGGACGCCGTTGTGTTGGTATGAGTCAAGTGAAGTGCTTTGTTAGCACCGAATGTTGTGCAAGAGACGACCGAGAAGGTCAAGATGATTCAAGAGAAGATGAAAGCGTCTCATAGTAGGCAGAAGAGTTATCATGATAAAAGGAGAAAGGATATTGAGTTTCAAGTTGGTGATCATGTGTTCTTGAGAGTGAACCCTGTCACCGGTGTCGGACGTGCTTTGAAGTGTCGGAAGTTGACACCGCATTTTGTTGGACCGTTTGAGATTGTTGAGAAGGTTGGGGTTGTAGCGTATCGGATTGCGTTAACGCCGTTGTTGTCGAATCTTCATGATGTGTTTCATGTGTCCCAGTTGCGGAAGTATGTGTATGACGAGTCTCATGTGATTCAAGTGGATGAGTTGGAAGTAAGAGATAATTTGACAGTTGAGACGTGGCCAGTCAGGGTTGAAGATCGTGAGGTGAAGCGTTTGAGAGGGAAGGAGATTGTTTCAGTGAAAGTGATTTGGATTGGACCAACTGGCGAGAGTGCTACTTGGGAATCGTAGAGTAGGATGAAGGATTCCTATTCGGAGTTGTTTCCTTCAGGTAATTTTCGAGGGCGAAAACTCTTTTAGGGGGGGGAGAGATGTAACAACCCGTTTTTTCGCTAATTTTATTTTTATGTGTTTAATATGTGTTTATATATGCTTATGTGTGATTATTTATCTTTGGGTGTAATTTCTTGGGTTTTCTTGTTAGAAGGGTATTTTGGTCTTTGGGTAAGCAAGGGTAATTTAGTAATTCCATAGTGCAGATTATTTCTAGTGTTTCAAGTGGGAACCATTTATTTTATTAAGTTGTTAGTGGATTGTGGTAATTAAATTAAGAGCCGGTGTTTACTCGTTATTTTACCGTAAGAGAGTAGAAACTTGTAGAATGGATTAATTAGAGCTTTGAACCCATAAATTTTTTTGAGAGTTAGGCCCATTAATGGTGTGTCTATATAACCAATGTCTTAAGAGAAAACTAGGGTTAGAGCATTCATTTTCACAACATTAAAAAGAGGTGGAGAGAGAAGCTAGAGAAAGAGGAGAAAAGGGTTAGAGGAGAAAGAGCTTGAAGAGCAAGAAGGGATTGAGGGTTCTAGGAGCTAAAGTGAGGCTAAGGCTAGGAATCTTGGGGGAATGAGGTAAGGGGGATAATATTCAAGCATAATCTTTTCATTTTAATCTCCTTTCTACCCATATCCAAAAGTGCTTAATTGCATAAGTGATTATTTTGAGATTAGTTGTAGAAATTCGTGCTTAATTTTGTTGCCATGATTAAGTATGTGAATTGAATGATAATTGTGTGGTTGATGTTGAATTTGTATGTTTGGAATGTATATATATGAGTATGTTTGGTGTTGGTACAAAATTGATGGAGAATGATGTTGTGGTTGTTAAATTGTGGACGATTTCATGATTAAATGTTGTAGTTGTTGTTATGGAATGTGTTGTTGATGAATTGATGCATTGGGTATTCATAATTGTGGATTGGTGATGTGAATTAGGTTGTTGAAAGTTTTGGAGAAACTTTGTTGGATTGTTGAATTACGTTGAAATGATGTTTTGATTTCAAGTTTTGTGTAACTTTGAGTGCCTTTTAATGTTCATATACATGTAAACAACATTTGGGTCGAGTTTGGGCATTTGGAAGATCAAAATTTGGGATTTTGGGTGAAAAAGGGTTGGAACCCGTAACATTTTTGACAAAACTGATGCTTGGTCGCTTAAGCGAGCTGTAAGCAAGCAAACATAGTAGTTTCTAATGCTTGGTCGCTTAAGCGAGCTGCAAGCGAGCGGCAAGCGAGCAATCGCAGAAGCTCTATGACTTGGTCGCTTAAGCGAGCAATCACAGAAGCTTCTGTGACTTGGTCGCTTAAGCGAGCAGACCTTCACTTAAGCGAGCAGTGCCCAGTTCAGCATTTCTTTGTTTTTCGTTTCGGGCACTTGGGGACCAATCCGGGCTTTCTAAAAATTTTATTTTGACTTGTTTAATCTCTGTTTATACACTTAAACCTACTGGAACATCTTTTGAATCGAATTGGACTTGATTTTGTGAATTGAACTTAACTTTTGAAAAATGTCTTAAACTTCTTTTTCTCAAGAGAATGAAGTAGGGTTAAGGATGTATACTGATTATGTGATTTCTAAAAATGGTTTTGCTTGATTTCATTGAGAGTTAACTTGCTTTGCTTTGAAAATGGAATTCTCATGGAAAAGCGGTAAAGTGAGACGAACTTTGTGATTTGTAGGATTTCGTAGTAATTGGCAGGTGAAACGCACATGTATGCACAACTACACTCAAATGTGATTAATGTGTATACATAGTTGAGGCAATTGAGTTGTTTTCTTAGTTTGGTTCAATAGTCTTGGTTGTTTCAAAGTTGTGGAATATGAGACGAACTTGGTTGAATATAATCTTTGAGTCTGATTACCTTGAAAATATTTTATGAAATGGTTTGTTATGAATAAATAAAGACGTGTGAATGATTAATGAGTGTTGAATATGATGTTTATCATAATGTGGTGTATTTTCTCCTTTACTTGGATTGTGAGAATTATATGAAGTTGTTGAATTAATATGGTGACGTTGTTGATGCTTATATATGTTATGTGCGTATATGTTGTTGATGAATTTTCTTACATGCAATTGGTGTTGAATATTTGGTGTAAACATGTATTGAAATATGTTGGTGTGGATTGTTGAAGTTGTATGAAAATATGCAATGTTGTTGTTGAGTCATAGGTCCACACACTGTTGATGTCAGATTTCATATCCATGTTGGTGACGAATACTTTGTATTCAATTATTCAGGTTGACTATTCAGGTTGATTATGATGTTTAGTTGGCATCAGGGGTGACAACCTCGGAGTTGATTTGGTACCACACGTGTCTAGAGTTGGTCTAGGCACATTGCATGTTTAGGATGAATCATAACTGTTTATGTGCTTAGTGTGAATTACGTGATTGGTGTTGTTGTGTGCTTGGTGATTACTTGTGATTGAATGAATCTTATACTTGTTGAAAATTGTTGGTGATAATTTGGTGAATATTTGAAGATGCACATATGTTAGTGTTTATGAACCATGAAATATCTTGATTGATTATTCCTGTCTATACATTCTGATTATCATTGATGTGAAGCTAACCCCCAGTGGTCTGTGGTGGACCGCCTACTTATTTTTATGAATGGGTAGATGACATGCAGGATTAGGTTATTTGCTTGCTTGGTGAGTTGCTTGAGGATAGCGGGAGCTTCCTCTGTTTTCTTTTTGTTGATAGAGTCTTAGATAGGCTTTGATCTAGGATTTGTTACGTTGTTGAGATTTTACCCATGTGTCAAGATTTGGATATTATATTTTATGGATGTATTTATGATGTTGATGACAAGGCTACTTGAGGTGTACGCTATATTTCCGCTGTGATGTTTTATTGTTGAAATTTTTATCCATGTCATTTGTGTATTATTCGAAGACGTGACGTCTATTTCTTGAATATTTATTATATTCGCGTGATTTATCGCTTTAATAGAAGTAGGGTGTAACAAAAAACGTTTTTTTTTCCCTTCTGAGTCTTTACGTGTTTCATCCTTCTTTTTGGTGTTCTTCCCATTCGTTGTTTTGGTTTGAGCGACAGACGTTTTCTCTAGTTGCGGATGAAAAGAGAGAAACTAGACCAGCCGAAGGATTCACCAGTTCTTTGTCGGAACATGTGATTTGTGGTAGGGCTGTTGTCTTTCTCTGAGGAGTTCCAGCTAAGAGTGTGGGTTTTGTGGCTGAGATGAAGAACTCGCCTTGTTTCATCTTGTTATCTGTGACTGTGTGTCTTGGAGGTGTCGTCCCGTGAATTCTTTCTTCCGATGAAGAACCTGAGTCCTCTATTGGGTCACCATCTAGATTTGTCTAGCTTGTGTTTAATGTTAACAATTATGGTTGTTCATGGCCAGACATAGTTCTCGCTCCGGGCGGTCAGGTATGATTAGTTAGAATAGGTGTCTTTCTGCTCACCATGAGGTTGAAAAAAAGCTTACGAGGCTTTGTGTTTCATGCTTATTATAACTCCCGCTATGGCGTGCTTGTTCTGTTGTTTTATAAATCCCGCTATGGTGGCTCCTTTGTAATTCCCCTTCTGTGTTTGCGTATTTTATTTCATGATGTGTTTCGTGTTATATGCAATTTTATTTCATGCCACGTTTCGTGTTTTTGCATTTTTATTTCATGCCACATTTCGTGTTTGTGCATTTTTTATTTCATGCCATGTTGGCTACGGTTGTTCAGCGCCTCACGTTTTTTGCATTTTTTCCGTGTTGATGCATTTTGTTTCATGTTGCGTTAGGTTGAATTATTTGGTGCCTTGACGGGTTGATGCATTTTGTTTCATGTCGCGTTAGGTTGAATTATTTGGCACCTTGTCGCGTTGATACATTTAATTTCATGTCGTGCTGTCCTTTTTGCTTTGAGCTTAGTTGGCCGCCCGAGGGAACATGTATGGCCAAGGCTTAGTTCCCCCTTTTCAGCGTCTAGGGGAAAGACACTCTACCCTGGGGTGGCTATCCCCTCACCCGGGTCCAGTGATGAATGCATGACTTTCATTCCACTTAAAAGTAGAAGCCTTGACACCCGCACTCTATTGAGGGTGATTCCCTCATTTGAAACTTCGAGTCTTGTCAATGAATGCGTTTCTTTTTAGGGAACACGCTTGTTTATTAATATTCATAAAACGAATATTCATAAAACTACTAGTACTTAGCTATAGTAGCGTTTGAGTTTCTTTGCGTTCCACATTATGGGATTGGGAGGCTATCCAACGTCTCGAGGAAGTACGTGTTGGTCCTTGTGCTAGTGTTGACTCGGTATGGTCCTTCCAAGTTTGCCACCAGCTTCCCTTCTCAGGCGTTCTTGTTGAAGTAGCAATAAATGTTGCAAGAAAGGGGGGTTTGAATTGTGACCCTTTTAAAAATTATTCCTGAAAGTGAAGTTTAGATTTATATACTCAAGAATGTTCTTGGTGTATGTTAGTTCCACAAGATTAGAGTATATAACAATTAATTGATTAGAACACAATATTTTGAAGAATGATTATAAGTAGATTGAGAAAAATGATGTTAAGTTAAAATATAATATTATTTTAACAATGACCAGAATGTTCTTAAGAATGATTTTTATAATACAGAATGATAAAACAATATTATATATTGATTTTAAACTTTAGTCAAATATTTAAGTAGTTATTTTATCTTAGACCAAAATGTTCTGGACATAGTTTAATATTGAATAAAATAAAATACCAATATTAATGATTGATTAAGGACCAAAACACTCTGGATTAATTTTATAGTGATTAATTAGGACCAGAATATTCTGGAGATTAATATAAGTATGATAACGTGTGTGTGTGTGTGTTGTGTAACTTTAAATAAAGAGAGAGAGAGAGAGAGAGAGAGAGAGAGAGAGAGAGAGAGAGAGAGAGAGAGGGAGAGAGAGATAGAAGAATAACACAGGAGAGTTATCCTGGTTCACCAAACCCGACTACTTCTAGTCCCCACACCTCGTGTGAGATTATCCACTATAGTTGTCTTGCTAACAGAAACTTCTGACTAGCACTATAAGATCTTGATCAAACCAGATCAGTCTATTACACCTGTATTATCAACCTCAGCAAACTTCTACAATTCTTTGCACACTAGCAAAAGAAAGTTTGGAATTTTCTATCTCAAACTATTAAGCCCAATATAGTTGAGAAGTACAACACACTTTGTATAAATAGATTTGTTTGGATCAAATAAATACTCAACACTTGTTTGAATATTTGTATGTAGTGATGTTTTTCAGTTGAGAGAATATTTGCTTTCAAAACTTTTGCCTTTAAACTTCAAAACCACTTGTATTTATAGGTGAGGAGTGTCTAGGTGATCAAGTAGTGAAAATAGAGTTGTTGGACACATTTTTTATAGTTGTCCAAAGTCTCAATTGATTTCACTTTTCTTCTTTAAAATATACTGAACGTTCTCAGATTGTTCTGTCTGATTTTGCCTAGCTTTTCTTACACTATAGCAATATTTATATGCAATATGAGAATATAGAAATAAACAACATAATTCATGATATATAATAATCATGAAGATCATTAAAAAGGTATCAAACCTAGTATTTCAAAACATCAAAAAACATTGTTCATATGCGCAAATACTAGCAGTAGTTTTGATCCTTAATCAAGCATGTTAGGCAAGACATAGTGTTGACTTATGCCATTTAACATTTTTGGGGTTGGCAGAAGGTTTGAAGAGACATTTGGTTTGAAAAGAAGTTTGTAAACATTGGTGGGATCGACACCAAGTTCTTCAAACCATTTGTCACCAAAGTCATTTTGACCAGAATTGGAAATACCAAAGATATCAGAAATTACCTTAGGAGTGAGACGAATCTCAATGTCCTTGATCATAGATACAATAAGGCTTTTCTCAGGGAAGACTTTTTCCATGAAGTAGAAATCTTGGATGAGCTTTGGGTAGTGTCTCTCACGTAATTACAGAAACTTGGTCCATCCTTGTTCATCAACGTACTCCTCTAGGACAATCTTGTCACTTTCCAATTTGACAAAATCGAAGTATCTACCTATTCCAATAGACCTATTTCCCCATTTTTCTTTGAATTCCTTTTTCAGCATTGGATCAAACAGAGGCATCTTCTTTCCATGAGAGATGTTGATGTTCTTTGGTTTTGAAGCCGTCTTGGCCTTTGGAGAACATTATGGAGAATAGTCTGAAAAGAGTTCATCATCCTTGCTTGGAAAACTTTCTAGAGAACGTTCTGGAGATCGTTCTGGCCTAGCGGTTTCTTTCTGTTTTCCCTTATCTTTTGAAGTTGGTTTCGCCTTTGGCCTTGGTGCAGAAGCTTTGAAAAACGGTTTTGAAACCTTTTTTGCAGCCTTTGGTTTAGGTTTCAGAGGAGAAGAGGTTTTCTCAATCACAGGTGTTGTTGGTTCAGATTCACCATCTGAATCATGGATTTCATAAACAGTTTCATCTACACTGTTTGTCTTCTTTGTGCACATAACAGAGCGAAGTCTTGTGGACTTACGAGTGCTTGGAATATGAGCAGGTTTAGCCTTCTTGGGAGGCATCTTCCATTTGACGTTCCTAAGAGGAAGAGCCATTTTGTTCAGGTTTGGAGGATTCTTCTGAGAGGGTTCATGAGAGGCAGTTTGATGATCTTCAAATACTTATGTAGGTGTGTTGAGATCACTGTTGATGGGAAAAGGTCGTGGTTTGACATATACGACCATCGCGAGAGGATGGAAGGAATCTGGGTCAGGAACGAATGAAGTTTCCTCATCATTCTTCAATGGTGTTTTCTCTGGTGAGGTTTCGGTGGTGAGACAACCATCTTGCATGGTTGGTTCATCAGCGTTTTTTAGCGTAGATTGTGGTGGAGTTTCGAATGGAGTGGGTTTTTTGGTTGGTGGTGGAGTTAAATTGAACAACAGTGATGAGGAAGGTGACTGTAGTTTCTTTACCGAAGGAGATGGTGGAGAGGAAGAACGAGTTGGGGATGTTGAGAGAGAAGGCGTGTTTTTTGGGTAGTGCTTCTAGCACCCTTAGTTCTAGTGATTTTTGGTGAAGAAGGTGGTGTACGGTGGAGTTTTTTGAGAGAAGAAGATGAGAAGAAAAGAGAGAATGGTGGTTTTTTGAGAGAGCAAGCGAAAACCGGTTTTGGGAGAGGAAAAAAGTTGAGAAGTGACTTTTAGTGGTTTAATGATGAGGGAGGGGACAAGAGCATTAATTAGCTGTAAAATATTTTCCTAGATCCTGGTAATTTTTATTTAACCTAGAGATCAGTTTTTTATAGAGAAATTTGACAGGACATGGTTGAGGCGTGGCCATCAAGTTTGTCTTTGAATAGAAATTCTTTCAAGAATGTTTTCAAAACATTTTGATGAAGAGAGACTCTTCCTATTTTAATCCTTTGCAAGGATTTTGAATAATATGCAATTTCTCTTTAATAAAATTAAAGTGATCTTCCACTAAGGGTTTAGTAAAGATATCAGCTAATTGATTTTTTGTATCAACAAAAATTAATTCAAGTTCCTTTTTATTAACATGATCTCTAATGAAATGATGTTTAATTTCAATATGCTTTGATCTTGAATGTTGAGTGGGATTCTTTGATAAATTTATTGCACTTGTATTGTCACAAAATAGTGGAATATTTGTGTACCTTATAGAGAAATCCTCAAGTTGATTTTTAATCCAGAGAACTTGAGAGCAATATTTGGCTGTTGACACATATTCTGCTTCTGTTGTTGACAGAGCAATAGTGTTTTGCTTTTTGCATGACCAACTTATAAGTGCATTCCCAAGAAACTGACATACTCCACTTGTACTTTTGCTTTCTATTTTGTCTCCAGCATAGTCAGCATCACAGTATGCTATAAGATCAAAACAAGAACCTTTTCTATACCAAAGGCCAAGATCAGTAGTACCTACTAAATATCTGAAAATCCTTTTTACAGCAGTTAAATGAGATTCTCTTGGAGAGGTTTGAAAACGTGCACATAAACCAACAACAAAAACAATATCTTGTCTACTATCAGTTAAGTACAACAGAGATCCAATCATGCCTCTGTATTCTTTTTCAGAAATAGTTTTTCCATTTTCATCCTTTTTCTAAATTAGATGTTGGATGCATAGGAGTTGCCATTATTTTGGCTTCATTTATTTTATATTTTTTGAGAATATCTTTTATATATTTTTCTTGACAGATAAAAATGCCATTTTATTCTTGCTTAATTTGTAAGCCAAGAAAAAATCTTAATTCTCCCATCATACTCGTTTCAAATTCACTTTGCATGAGACTGGAAAAATCATCACACGTTTTTTCATTTGTTGAACCAAATATAATGTCATCAACATAAATTTGAACAATTAAAATTTTTGTTTTGTCATCTTTTCTAAAATGACTTGTATCTATTCTTCCTCTAGAAAATTTATTTTTGATTAAGAATGTACTTAACCTTTCATACCAAACTCGAGGAGCTTGCTTGAGACCATATAGTTCTTTTGTTAGTTTAAACACATGATTGGGTTTGTTTGTGTTCTCAAAACTAGGAGGTTGATGAACATAAACTTCCTCATTTAAAAATCCATTAAAAAAGGCACTTTTAACTTCCATTTGAAATAATTTAATATTTTTATGAGTTGCATATGCAAGAAGAATTCGAAATGCTTCTAACCTTGCTACCGGAGCAAAAGATTCATTTTAATCAATACCTTCTTGTTGATTATATCCTTCTACCAATCTAGCTTTATTTCTAATGACTTTTCCTTCTTCATTTAGTTTATTTCTAAATACTCATCTTGTTCCAATGATGGATTGATTTTGAGGTTTAGGAACAAGATTCCATACTTCATTCTTTTCAAATTGAGAGAGTTCTTCTTTCATGGCTATCACCCAAGATTCTTCACATATTGCTTCTTGTATGTTCTTTGGTTCAATGTGAGAAATCATTTCCATGTTGCCATCATTATTTAGAAATGATCGTCTTGTTCTTATTCCATCAGATGTATCTCCAATGATTTGTTTAGGAGGGTGATCGCCAACAGATTTTCAGCTTCTTGGAAGAACATGTGGAGAATGTTCTTGAATGTTATCACCTTCTTTTCGAGAGATTTCTTCTTCATCTTCTTTGTTGATTACCAAATCATTGAACTCATCAAAGATAACATGCATGCTAATTTCCATGATTTGATTTTTCAAATTATAAATTCTATATCCTTTGGAATTTGTTGTATATCCCAAAAATATCCCTTTATCTGATTTTGAATCAAACTTTCCTAGGTTTTCTTTATCATTTAGAATATAACAATAACATCCAAAAATATGAAAATATGAGATGTTTGGTTTGATATTTTTCGAGAGTTCAGATGGGGTTTTGCTTAAAAAAATTCTAATTGAAACCCTATTTATGATATTGCAAGAAGTATTAGTGGCTTCAGCCCAAAAATATTGTTCTACATTTGATTAATTTAACATTGTTCTTGCCATTTCTTGAAGTGTTCTATTTTTTCTTTCAACAACTCAATTTTGTTGTGGAGTTCTTGCACATGAAAAATTATGAAAGATTCCTTTTTCATCAAAGAAGTCTTTAAAGAAAGCATTTTCAAATTCTCCTCCATGATCACTTCTTATTGAAATGAATTTTGATTCTTTTTCATTTTGAACTAATGTACAAAAAGTTTTGAATGCTTCAAAAGCTTCATCTTTATGTTTTAAAAATAGAACCCATGTATATCTGGAGAAATCATCAACTATAACAAAACCATATTGTTTTCCATTTCGAGAGGTCTTTTAGTTGAAACAAAGCCATTTGTTTTAAAACTACTTTTAACTTGTTTACCTCTTGTACAAGCTTCGCATATTCTATCCTTTTCAAAATCAACTTTTGGAAGTCCTCTTACAACATCCAGTTTAGAGATTTTTGAAATAGTTTTCATACTAATCTGTCCAGCTCTTTTGTGCCAAATCCATTTATCTTTTTCAAGAGTCATAAAACATGTTTCAGATGGAATATCATCTAAGTATAAAGCATATAGATTTTTCTTTCTAGAGGCAGTAAACAAAATCTTACCTGAGGATGTGTGTTTCACTATACATATGTTAGGTTTGAAAACAACTTCGAATCCACTATCACATAACTGACTTATGCTTAGTAGATTGTGTTTTAAACCTTCAACGTATTGAACATCCTCTATTTTTTCAGAGTCTTTCTTACCAATAATACCTTTACCTTTAATTTGTCCTTTGTCATTATTTCCAAAGGTTACTAGACCTCCTTCCTTTTTTATGAAAGAGATGAAGCATTGTTTATCCCCTGTCATGTGTCTAGAACAGCCACTTTCCAAGTACCATGGCTTTGTTTTTGCATCTTGTGAGGATCCCTGCATTTTGAGTTAGTGGTTCCTTAGGTACCCATGAAGATGTGGGTCCTTTGAGGTTAGTTTTCTTAATCTCAAGGTTTTTAATCTTGAGAAAACCGTTTAATTCCAGATGACCTAATCTTTTGCAATATGAGCATTCTTTTCTTTTAAATGAAGAAGAACGTTCTAGAGAATGTTCTGGGGTAGAATTTTCTAATTTTTCTTTTAGTGTTCTTCTTCCATTTTTGTGAAAATAAAATGATTCATGATGTCCATTTTTAATTACAGAATGAACATTTTAATCTTTGTGGTATAAGACAGTTTTCGTAAATTTTATTAAATCCTAAACCAGATTTGTCAAACTCTGCTATTTGTGAACCTACAATTTTTTGAAATGTTTCTGTTGATTTAATAAACTATGAAAGATCATTTCTTAGTTCTTTGACTAGTCTTTTAAGAATGGTATTTTCATTCTTAGGATTTTCAGGAAGTTTGGTTTATATCAGAAATTTCTTTTTGTAAAGAGTGACATTTGTTTGTTAAAAAGTGTGAGTCGAATAGAAGACTATCAAATTTATTTTCTAACTATTTATAAATTTTAGATTGGTCAAAAAGAATTACCTCTTCATTTTCAGAATTTGCCATTAGACACATGTTCGCTGCATCTTCTTCCTTTGGTTCTTCAGGGTCATCCCACGTAAACATGGATTTTGAGTAGGGAGATTTTTTCTGACTCTTTTTGTTTAATGGACATTCATTCTTGTAATGCCCTAGTTTGTTGCATCCGAAGCAGGTTACCTAACTTTTGTCAGCTTCTCCTTTGGTGTTATCTTTCTTGTTTGGAAAGTGTTTCTTTATCTGATCTCTTATTCTCATCCTTCTTTGAGATGAGAGCTAGTTCATCTTCTGCTTCTCCTTGGATGTTTTCTTCTTCATTGGTTTCTTTGCTTTGTGCAGAGGTGTCTTCTTGTTCATTTTGAGATGCCTTGAGAGCGACCATCCTTCCTTTCCTTATTGGTTTATCATCTTGAAGTAGTGTCTCATGGGCTTTTAATGATCCAATGAGATCTTCAAGAGCTAAAGAGTTTAAATCTTTAGCTTGAGTGCTTGTAGTGACCATGGGTCTCCATGTGTTTGGAAGACATCTTCGTATTTTTCTTATACGGTCATGAGTCGTATAAGTTTTTCCAAGTGATCTTAACTCGTTTACTATAGATGTAAATCTAAAATACATTTCATCAATATTTTCATCTTCATTCATTTCGAAGATTTCAAATTTTCTAACACCAATATCTATTCTTGTTTCTTTTAAGTGGCTTGTTCCTTCATGATGTATTGTTAAAGTATCCCAAACCTTTTTTGCGGTATCACATTCATCAACTCTTTCACTTTCTTCCATGCTTAGTGCACATGATAGAAAGAGTCGAGCTTTAGAGTTTAAAAGTACTTTTTCTTTATCTTCTTTTGACCATGATGCTTCTGGTATGATTGTTTATAATTTTGTGTTTGCATCAGTTGTCATAGGCACATGGTTTCCATCAGTGATTATTTTCCACATATCTACGTCTTGTGCTCTGAGGAATAGTTCCATCTTTCCCTTCCAGAAATAATAATTCTTTCCATTGAAAAATGGTGGTCTTGTGCATGACAAGCCTTCTGGTATGTATTTTTCTTTTGACATTGCCTTCTTCCTGAATCTTTTTCTCGAACACTTGTTAGGTGTTTAGTTTAGAGCCTGGGCTCTGATGCCAATTGAATTAGCAATAAAAGTCGCAAGAAAGGGGCGGGGGGTTTGAATTGTGACCTTTTTAAAATTTATTCCTAAAAGTTAAGTTTAGATTTATATACTCAAGAATGTTTTTGGTGTATGTTAGTTCCATAAGATTAGAGTATATAACAATTAATTGATTAGAACAGAATGTTCTGAAGAGTGATTATAAGTAGAATGAGAAAAATGGTTGTAGTACCCTAATTTTGTCCTGCAAATTTCAAAAATACCAAAAAAAAAGTGATAATTTTAGCTTTTATCATGTCTTTCCATCATTGTTAATTTTCACCCTAATATCTTAAAAAATCATAAAAATACATAAAAGATGAGAATTGCATTTATCAAGCTCATTAGTTTAGCCCAAATTTAATTGTCCATTACAAAAAGAAAACAAAAATAAACAAATTAAAAAGAAAACAAATAAACAATTAACTTAAAAAGGATTAAATTGCTTTTGCAAGACAGCTAATTGCTCTTGTCCCCTTCTTGCTGAACAACAACTGCGCTTGTCCAACAACAGCAGGCAGCAGCACCCCAAATTCTTCTTTCCAGCTTGCATGAACCTTCACCAAGTGAACCTTCACCAAGTACTACCTATTTTGGCTTCCAAGGATACCACCTTCCTCAGTACAATGCAAGTTGCTCTCTCCCTATAAATACACACACGCTGCACACCCAGAAGTGAGGGGGGTGAAAGTAGGCTTTAGATAAGGTGGAAGGAAGCTTTAGATAGAGAAGAAAATCAACACAAAGGAGGAGGCCAGAACTGAAGAACAGAGGGAGAAAAACAAAGATGCTTTGAAGAGCTTTTTTTTGAGAGAGAAAAGAAATCAATACGGAGAGGAAGATATAGAGAGGTAGAGAAGCCAAAACACATAACCACTTTCACACCTTCATCATCATCCACAAACCAAGAAACAAAATGTGTCGTCGTCGTGTTTTGTGGTATCGCTGAAACTCAGCCACCATAGCTGTTCATCCAGCCAATGTCGTACATCACACACTGCCGCAAACCACCGTAACCTCCTCTGGAACACACGCCATTAAATCCATCACCACCACCACCATTTTTCACCACCGTCATCACCAAACCACAACACCGCAATCCAACATAGGTCATCACACATTGCCGCAAGCCATCAGTGTTGTTACCGCTCTCTCGCCACCGTGAATGACGCCGTTTCCATCCATATTTTACCTTCCATCACAGTTTCGAAACACAGCACTGATGTGGAGCCGCCGTTAACCGCATCCGTCCTTTGTTATCTCTCTCACGTTTGCTCTCTTTCTCTTCAACTCCTTTTCTGCTTTCTTTACTGTACTGAGACTTTTCTTTTCCCTCATTGTCACTATATTGCTATTTTTCTTTACTTTATTTTTAAACACTAGGTCTCAATCTTTTATTTTCCTGTAGATATTTAGCAATTTCTATATGATTTTAGTCCATTGTGTTTTATTATTTGCTAATTGTTGCGCTGGAACATACCCATCTTTTGGCCATTTACATTACTATTATTTGTTACCAATAGTTGTTATGTTATGGTGATATTATTTGTTACTATTATTTCTTTGGTTTGTTTTGTCAAAAAATTCTAAATAATAATAATAAAAATATAAGTTAAATAAACCGTTCCAAGAGGGTTAATTGGATGTACATCTCTTTGATCCTCGAGCTGTCATGACACAAGTTGTACAACTTGGTCGTTCTTAAACTCATTTTTAATTTAATGGTAAAAACATATCAAACACTTAAAAATAATCATTAAGAGTCTAATCGACTGAAAAAAGGAAAACTTGGGTAGACACCCGACGCTTCCCTGAATACGGAACGCTAGATCCCCATCTCGATCAAGTTCAAAGTGTTTGTCTTTCGATTAAATTCTTAATAAAATGAAAGTAATAAAACTATTTTTTTTCGTGCGAGTGAAAAAGGAAAAATTGGGTAGACACCTGACGCTTCCCTGAATATTTGGAAACGAGGTAGACACTTCGCTTTCGGTCGAATATTCGTCCTCCGTTTAAAATCAATCTCAACTCACCAAACTTAACTATTTTCACGCCCATGAGCGTTTAACTTTTTTTTCTCAAACGGATGTCATCGCCCAAGTGCGAGTCCCTCCCCTTTTTAGTAAAATCTTTTTTTCACGCCCATGTGCGTTCAATCTTTTTTGTCAAAAGGATACCATCGCCCAAGTGCGAGTCCGCCTTTTTTAACCAAACTTTTTCGCCCAAGCACGACTAAATCATTTTCACAACAATAATAAAAAACACAAAAACATTTCTTGCCCCAGAACTACGTAGCTTTGATTTCTCCATCGCACCTGGAGATACGTAGGAGCAAGATGAAACTCTTGTCGAGCACACTAATAAAAAACTCATTTTTTGGTCTTTAAATCATTTTTTTTTCTTTTTAAACATTTTTTTTCATAATGATAAGGAAACAAACATAAAGTTAACACCTAATTAAGCGCTAAACTAATTAACGGTTCCCGTTGGTTCCCGAACCCGAATTTTGGTCGCACTGACCTTGTTCTCGTTCTCAAAGGGGTTTATCGACGTTTCCCTTTTCAAAAATAAAACTTCGGTGGCGACTTTACTATTTAGCGAGAGATTTACGCCCGCGCATTTTTCCCGCCGCCTCAATGGTGTTAAGTTAAGATATAATATTATTTTAACAATGACCAGAATGTTCTTAAGAATGGTTAATATAAGACAGAATGATAAAACAATATTATATATTGATTTTAAACTTTAGTCAAATATTTAAGCAGTTGTTTTATCTTGGACCAGAATTTTCTTGAGATAGTTTAGTATTGAATAAAATAAAATAACAATATTAATGATTGATTAAGGACCAGAGCACTCTGGATTAATTTGATAGTGATTAATTAGGACCAGAATATTCTGGAGATTAATATAAGTGTGATAACGTGTGTGTGTTGTGTAACTTTAAATAGAGAGAGAGAGAGAGAGAGAGAGAGAGAGAGAGAGAGAGAGAGAGAGAGAGAGAGAGAGAGAAGAATAATAAAGGAGAGTTATCCTGGTTCACCAAACCCGACTACTTCTAGTCCCCACACCTCGTGTGCGATTATCCACTATAGTTGTCTTGCTAACAGAAACTTCTGACTAGCACTATAAGATCTTGATCACACCAGATCAGTCCGTTACACCTATATTATCAACCTCGGCAGGCTTCTACAATTCTTTGCACACTAGCAAAAGAAAGGTTGGAATTTTCTATCTCAAACTATTAAGCCCAATAAACTTGAGAAGTATAACACACTTTGTATAATGATATTTGTTTGGATCAAATAAATACTCAACACTTGTTTGAGTTTTACAATAGAAAATTCGAAAGAGAAGATCCAAGAGATATAGTGAGAGAGGTTGGAATTTGCTTTGTTTGCAAAGAGCTTTGTATGTAGTGATGTTTTTCACTTGAGAGAATATTTTCGTTCATAACTCTTGCCTTTAAACTTCAAGACCACTTGTATAGGTCAGGAGTTTCTTGGTGATCAAGTAGTGAAAATATAGTTGTTGGACACGTGTTTGATAGTTGTCCAAAGTCTCAATTGATTTCACTTTTCTTCTTTAAAATAGACAGAACGTTCTCAAATTGTTCTGTCTGATTTTGCCTAGCTTTGCTTACACTGTAGCTTTCTTGCGAATGAGAGAACAACTGTGATGAGTTGTTTACGTTCTCAAATTGTTCTGTCCTGTCATTGTTCTTTGCTTTAGTGATGTCATGCCTTAATAAGCCATGTGCTCTTTCTCATGAGATATTATATTTCTAATGGGCTTTCTTTTCAAAATGGATTTAAATCTTTTCTTAAGACCCAAGAGACATTTTCAAAGCACAATCTGCCATGATTTCTTGTTGTGCAGACTTGTTCACTTTTGATGTACTGTTTCATTTTCCTCGTATTTGGCAGAATGTTCTCAGTACATTCTCATGAAACAAATTCTCACAAAACAAATTAGTAGATAACAAGATTAAATAAATATAATATGTTTGTAATCGTTAAAAAATCAAATAAGGATTTTGTCTCAACACTTGTTTCCTACATTCGCTCGTCATAGGAAGAGGACTCCCAGATTAAAGTTTCTTGCCTCACCTTCCTGTTCTAACGGGTGGTTGTGGCTTGCTTGATGGAAACCTCTGTTAGTGCGACAAAATTCTTTCTCTAGTCAATGAATTCCAGCTCTTATAGTGTGGCTTCTTTGTTGGCAGTCTGGTCGAGCAAGTGTGTCATCCTCCAACTCAATTCCTTCACCTCGACTGGTATCACAGCCTATGTTTAGCAAGTGAGCTGGAAAGGGGTTTCCCTGATGGTCGATTACTTCAAATTAAACACGGCTAGGAGGGCGATTACTTCAACCTTATATCGGTTCATGTATGTTTTGATTCCTATATTGATTATGCTATTTGTAAACTCAATTATGAGTAGTTAAATCTCTTAGAGATTAGGTCTGAGATGATTCTGTGTAACCCTAATTGAAACATGTTGTTGTAAAACTCTATCTATTGTGAATGCCAATCTAGTTTTTATTCAATTCAATTGTTCTTAATGCTTTTTATATCCTGAAAATATATAAACATGTTTTTGTGAGAATGAATGACTACTGACCCTAGCTTTCAACTTAGACCAAATTGAATTTTTCAAATAAAGAGGGTTAGTCTAGGAATGGATAATCGTTTATTTGCGATATTAAGTTAACGTTCTTTAAAACCATCAAAGAATATTAGACCACCTAAGGAATTAGGGGTTGTAGTCTGAGAATAGGGTCCTAAGTCAAGGGATTGATTAGGGCTATTTTGTTAACCATCGCGAAACTAGAGAATCATTCGTAAGAAATAGGTGCAGTATACCAATTAATGGAACTCAAAGGATTCGAAAGACATGATCTCATCTCTCTCCTTATCTTTTCCAAAACTATCTTTATTTTTTGTTTATTTAATTTTATGCAATCAAATTTACTACCTCGGGAACCAAAATAATTTACACATCCTGGATAGTAACCTTATTGCTAAATCGAGATTAACACAGTCCTTGTTGATACTAAATTATAAATTTTATTACTTCGATGGTTTTAGTACAGTTGCTAAAAGTCTATCACTTCCTCAATAGCAGTTACCTTAGGTATCCATTTGGCAGGTAAGCTCCTTATTATCTTCTTCACGTGATCTTTTTTCTCAGGTCTTTTTTTGTTACACTGTTAAGTGCTAAGACAAAAGAACCGGAGCTCAGGTACCAACTGAAGGTGAGAAAAACACAAGAAGTGGGGGTTAAATTGTGTTAGCTATTTCTTCTTTTTAACTAAGTTCAAAGTCCAAAGTCTAATAGAATTCAGATTCTAGAACAATTTTCAGAGTCTAATGCAGCAGATGATGTAAAGATAGAGAGAGGGAGAAGAGAAAGACACAAGCAATTATACAGGTTCCTTCCATAATTAAGAAGTAGTCATGTTCCTCTTGCATTTCCAAAGAGAGTTCACTAAAATCAATATCTGATTACAAATGCTCAAGCACACAAGCAAGAGACTTCAAATACTCAAGCACACAAGAAAGAGATTTCCCATGCTCAAGCACAAAAGCAAGACACATCTAAACAAGCACAATTAAACAGAAAAATGTTTGGGTTGAACACTTTGTTTTGGACCGGCCAAAAGGATCCTTGGCCCATTTACTTAGGCCCAACATAATCCGAAGCCCAAATACCACGTTTGGCAGCATTACTTGCGACAAACCCTTTCCCCGCGAAGGGGGTTCACGGAACAAGCAAGATTGGTTCAAAGGAGCCCCAACGTCTCTTTGCACGTTCCCGTAATAAACTCTCTCGCGGTTATACTTCCTACGATTTCATAACCGTTAGAGCCTGGTTTGCATTACAACGGCTCTGCATCCTCCACCTCTATATATAGGGGAGTCTTGGCAATCCCCAAGGTAGAACACTTCTTCCTCTCTAAACCCTCATACTTTGATCTCTACTTACTTGAGCGTCAGAGCATTTGCAGGTACACACCCCCTTTGTTCCAAGGAGCATTCTGAAGTACTTCACCACCGCTCTAACCACCGCATTTAAAGCACCGACAGTCACCTTTTGTTCAGGTACGATCAGTGGCGCCATCTGTGGGAAATTACAAGCTCTCCCGATTTTTATCCTTATAAAAACCATAGCTTACCAAAAATATTAACCATGGCTGCCAAAGGTGTCAGTCCATGACTACGAAGTGAATTTCATATGCCTCAACGTGATGGTATGACATCTTCCCTTTCGTTTGTGGGTACACCCATAGAAGAACCAGTACAAATTGCTCCTCTCCAATTAAGGCCTCTACAAGGTCCCTTACAACCTACAGAGACACCTGAAGATACCTCGCCAATTGGTGCCCTCGTCGGCAACCTGCTCTGCACGATTCAACGACAGACGTCGTTAAACGAGGAACAGAACCGACGCCTGTCGGATCTGGAGCAAGCGTGTCCCTTAGTCCGAACCAAACAGACTCCTTCCCCGGTACGTAGCAGAAGAGGAAGGAGCCCTCGCCAATCACGGTCCATATCCCCGTGGCATTCAGTAAGTATCAGATCTCCAAGTTACACCAGGAGATCCACCAGAAGGAGGTCCCCCAGGCGGTCTCCTCCCAGACGATCTCCTCCAAGGAGATCCCCGCCAAGACACAACGGACGCTCTTGGTTCTCCTCCAACTCTGAGGACACTCGTGATGCCCGGAATGACCATAACGCTTACGATTCGTACACGTGGCGCATCCAAGAAGCTCCTATTCCCCACGGGCTAGAAAAGCCTCCCTAAATGGACTCGTACGACGGGACAACTGACCCGGACGAGCAAATAGAGAACATTGAGGCGGTTCTCACGTATCGATCGGTGTAGGGCGCCGTAAAATGCAAGCTTTTCGTCAATGCATTACGACGAGGAGAGGTTACGTGGTTCAAGAACTTAAGGAGAAACTCCATCGACTCATGGAGCGACCTCTGTCAAGAGTTCACAACCCACTTCACTACGTCAAGGACGCAGCCAAAAATGGTGGCATCCCTAGAGGCCATCATTCAAGGAAAAAGTGAACCTCTTCGAGACTACATCGAAAGGTTCAACAAAGAAGTTATGCTAGTAAAGGGTGCTGAAGATACCTTGAAAGAGTACCTCATTACCAAAGGTCTGCGCGAGGTCTCAAACGTCAAAAAGGCTGTCCGGCTAGATCGCCCAAGGACTCTCAACGAGTTCCTAGCGATTGCAAAAATCTACATCAAATACGAAGAGGAGCGGTGTGCAGACAACCTTAATAAAACCAGGAAGGAGAAACCTGCTGTTGAATCCTCCAAGAAGCCCTGCCAAGGGAAAAAGAAGGAAGGCAAAGTAGTTCATGAAGGTAAATCACCGAGCAGTCGCTTCACGGAATACACACCCTTGGCCATGTCTAGGGAAAAAATCTTTGTTGAGATCGCAGTAGCTGATCTGGCGGAAGCTGGTGTCAAACCACCAAAAGCCCCGTCACAAGAAAGAAAGGGAGTCGACAAGACAAAGTACTATCGATTCCACAAGTCCCACGGGCACGTTACTAACGATTGCATCCACCTAAAGGACGCAATCGAACTCCTCATTCAGCGAGGACGGCTCAAGCAGTTCGTGAAGAACCCCGAGTCAGAAAGGAAGACCATCGAGCTCATCACCGATGGTACATCGGCGGATAAGATATTGGTGATTTCCGTCGAGAAGTTACGCGATTTCCCAAACGACATGGAAATCGTCCCTTACTTATGCACATGGGAACAGGTCCCCTCTTCCAACGTCATCACGGGAGGAACCATGAACATTTCCATGGGGAGCAAGAAAAGAAAGTTTGAGGAGCTCATGAGCGTCAACTTAGTGGTCCCCTCCAATTCTAACATTGGAGGAAGACCACCTTTGGCCTTTTACGACTCTGAACTACCTAGTGGAGCTGCAAATTCAGCCATTCCTTTGCTCGTGCGAGCATCGATGGCCAACACGGATGTCTGACAAGTTCTGATTGACACAGGGGCCTCATGCGTCATCATGTACACCAGCCTCTTCAAGACTCTCCAACTAACGGAGCAAAACCTTTCTCCATACGTTGAGAGTGAACTCTACGGCTTCAATGGTTCGTCAACACAACCTTCGGGCTACGTCCAACAATTGGTCACCTTCGGCGAAGGGGAGGCCAAGAAGACAATAACGATCCCATTCCTGGTGATCGACTGTCCTTCTCTTTATAATTGCATTATAGGGAGAACCAAACTTGCCAAGTTGGGCCCCACATGTTCAATTGATCATCTGAAGTTGAAATGCCATGCAAAGGATGACATCATCGCCTCTCTGAACGGAGATATCGAAGCTACTAAAAGTTGTTTCCTTCAGGCAAATAAAACCCAGAACTCGGTTTCCCAACCCAGCAAACCTGTTGAAGACAAAGGGAAAGCTGCTACGAGTATCCTGGATGCAAACTTGGTCGAACTGGATCTCCGGTTCACCAAAGAAGAGCTCAAGGAACAAAAGAAGGAACAGAAGGATCTGCTCAATGCGAAACTTCTCAGACCTATTCCTGATGGTGAATTCGAGTTTCTCCCATTTGGGGACGGCCCCTCAAAGAACTTCAAGATCGGCAAGGATCGTCCAGAACTTGTCAAAGCTAAGTTGATCGCCTGCTTGAAGTAAAACGCTGACCTATTCGCTTGGAGTGCAGCTGACATGCCGGGAATCGATCCAAGTGTCGCCTGTCACCAGCTGAATGACAGTCGACTCCGATGTTAGCGTTGTAGCTCAATGACGTAGAAAGTTGTCTCCTGAAAATTCAGAGGCTGTTGAAAAATATGTAAAAGACCTCCTAGAGGCAAATTTCATTTATGAGGCCAAATACACTACATGGCTCTCCAATGTTGTACTTTTCAAAAAATCTAATGGTAAATGGCGTATGTGTGTTGATTATACCGATCTCAATAGGGCTTTCCCTAAAGACGCATATCCTCTTCCTAACATAGATAAACTCGTAGATAATTCCTCCGGCAACAAACTGTTATCCTTCATGGATGCCTATTATGGCTACAACCAGATACCCATGGCAGAAGATAAACAGAAAACGGCCTTCATGCCCGAATCAGGGAACTATTACTTCAACGTAATGCCCTTCTGCCTTCGAAATGCGGGGGCAACTTATCAACGAATGATGAATAAGGTCTATGACAAGAAACTTCTAGGCGACATTCTCGAAGTCTACATGGACGACATGATTGTAAAATCCCAACAACAGGTTGATCATGCCGCCCTTCTCAAGAGAGTGTTCGAAAAAACCAGGAAAAACAACATGCGACTCAACCTATAGAAATGCACTTTCGGAGTCCAAGCAGGTAAATTTCTCGATTTCTACTTTACAAAAAGAGGAATTGAAGCAAACCCAGATAAGTGTCAAGCATGTACACAACTTCCTACGCCCCACTCTAAAAAGTGCATCCAAACGCTCAACGGCATGCTAACTACCCTCTCAAGGTTCGTAGCCAAGTCTGCTCAACACACTCTCCCTTTCTTCAAACTATTAAGAAAGGAGACAAAATTCGAGTGGACGGAAGAATGCGAGGCTACTTTAAAACATCTCAAGGAAACCTTCTCGGCACCTCCAGTTCTCTTGCGACCCGAACAAGGTGAAGTATTATATCTCTACCTTTCCGTCTCTTCAGACGCGGTCAAGGTATTGTAGTCGAAATCTCACTTGGTTTATCTTTCCCTGTAACTAACAATACTGCATAATACGAAACCTTCTTGGTCAGACTACGGATCACCAAGGATCTAGGAGCCAGAAAAATAAGAATCTTTACTGATTCTCAATTAGTTGCTTTGCAAGTGCTGGTGATTATCAAGTCCGAGAAGAGCATCTACAACAGTACGTCCAGCTAGTACTCGAGAAGCTGAAAGAGTTTGAAGTGGTAGAGGTAACATATGTTCCCTGCGAGCAGAATACCCAAGCTGACATTCTTTCGAAACTCGCTAGCACACAGACTGCAAACGGAAACAAGATAGTAATTCAGGACGTCCTTAACGAACCCAACGTTCAAAAGCAAAAATCTCAATCGTCCGACGTCAACACGATCATAAGAATAGAAGACTGGAGAGGACCCATCACTCACTACATTAATAGCAGGGAACTCCCATCCGATCCTTCTGAAAAAACGAGACTAAAACGAAGGGCTTGCTCATTCACTTTAATGGAGGGGACCTTGTACAAAAGGGGTTTCGTCACACCACTTATCAAGTGTTTGGGACCTAAAGAGGCCCAAGAAGTCCTCGCTTATGTCCATGATGGAATTTGCGGACAACATCTCGGTGCCAAGGCTCTCGCCAAAAAGGTCTTGCGAACAGGATACTATTGGCCCACCATGCTGAAGGACGCGAAAGACTACGTCAACTTGTGTGGCAAATGTCAAAGGCACGGAGACATGCACCTAGCACCTCCTGCCGAAATGACATCCTTGGTCTCTCCATGGTCGTTCGCGTGGTGAGGCATCGATCCTCTAGGGCCATTTCCTAAAGTTGTTGGTCAACTTAAGTACCTAGTTGTCACAATCGACTATTCCACCAAGTGGATCGAAGCAGAACCATTGGCAAAAATCACAGCAAAGAGCGTACTTCATTTCTTCAAGAAAAACATTCTAGCAAGGTTCAGAGTACCGGCTCTAGTGATATTCAACAATGCGACTCAATTCACTGATCAAAGATTCCAAGACTATCTGAGGAACATCGGTATCAAACAAAGTTTCATATCTGTGGAACACCCTCAAGCCAACGGCCTTGCCGAAGCAGCGAACAGGGTCATCTTGCGAGGAATAGGAAGAAGACTGGAAACGGTCAAAACCAAGTGGGCTGAAGAGTTGCATGCGGTCCTATGGGCTTATAGAACTACTACACACTCCACTACTGGCGAGTCACCTTTTCGACTCACCTATGGGACAGAAGCGGTCATTCCCATTGAGCTCACTAAACTCTCTTGGCGAACCGACACTGACACAGACTTCCCAACCAATGTGGTTAACCTACGTGAAGAACTAGAATTTGTTGACGAAGTTAGGAGTGAAGCAGCTTTACGAGAACAGCGTAAAAACAAAAAATAGTCGTTCGTCATAGCAAGAAAGTTGTAAAACGAGAATTCGAAGTCGGCGACCTCGTCCTCTGATGGAACCAGAAAGACTCTGAAGAGGGAAAACTCGCTGCCAATTGGGAGGAACCCTACAGAGTCCGGATAAAAACCAGGACGGGAGTGTACGAACTCGAGGACCTCCATAAAGGCATCATCCCAAGAACTTGGAATGCCGAAAAACTCAAAAAGAATTACACTTAGATGGAAAACCTAGTAAACAAACTCTAATGTAGATACTAAGTTCAAAACAACGAACTTCATGCTCCCCAAACGACGAGCAACCTCAACGGAGAAGGAAAGTCGTACCACTTCTGATCCAAAAATATAAAGGATGAATGAAATCTATCCCACAGATACATTTACTCCTTGGTACGCTTGCTAAGCTGCGGCGTCACCGCTTGACATGTTAGGTAGAACCCCAGCTCACGATGAGAGATTCACGCCTCAGCGCGTTGAACTTGAATTGAATTTTCGTTCATCCGCTGCTCTCTGTCCGAAAATAACTTTGGACATACATTTAGATAAACAATCTCTTGGATGTGAAAACCTTCTAACGAATATACATCGTAAAGTTAGAATTCTCATGCTTGGATTTCCCTTTGCAAACAACGCATAAAGGTATATGATCCAGACGAGCAACGATACATGGGAAAGAAAAGTTAAAACTTTCAATTCAAAACAACGAATTAAAGTCATAAGTCGCTGGCGACCATGTAAAGCTCTTCAGTCGATTCTTGATTTCATCTAAACAAACGACTGCGGGGGGTGGACCATACCATCTCAGCAAACTCATCTTTCTCTCCAAAGATGGCTTAGATTTTTCAAGACAAGCATCAGAAGAACAAAAAAAATAAAAACGTTAGAGCATACGAAGGTTAATTTGTGAGCATACAAGTTGACAATTCGCTCTCAAAACAGTATAAAAAGCCTCACGCAATGAGCACTCAATTCGCACCTTATACTTGAAAATAAAAGCAAACATTTTCCAGCAAAGTATAATGAGAATAAACAAAACAACAAATTTCATTTAAGGTGCTAAAACCACGAAGGGCGCACAATGTCATTACAAGCATGGTTGTTAAAGAGATTAATTACAAGGCCTCATCGGGCCGGGCTTCACAAACATGCCCCACATCCTCTTCAAAATCTAGGGGAGGCTTGATCACGCCATCTTCAACATCACTAAGGTGATCAATCCCCTCGACGCATAGGTCAACTTCAGGATTCACCACCTTCAAATGCGCCACTGCGCAGTCAAACCCAAGTTGAACGGCCTCCACCAAGCTTCCTTCTGGCTCACCAATCTTGTCCACAAGGTCAGCGCACCATAGGACAGCCGTATCTTCCGCCTCGTCCTTTCCACGCAGGTCCACTTTCTTCAAAGCTTCGTCCAAGGACGCCTTCTCCTCAGCCAACTTTCGGGAAGAATCGGTCGCTTGCCCAATAGCATTCCGAGCTTCTGCCAATTGCTCCTCCATAACAGTAAACTGGCGGCCACGCTCCTCGGTAACTGACCTCTTGCTCCTTGGAAACCCTGCCAGTCAGAGCGTCCCTCTCCTACGCCAATGTATTGACTCGGATTTCACTCTTCAGCGAAGCATTATTCAAGGCCGTCGCGACCTCCAGAGCTGTCATAGTAGCAATAACTCCTTCAGTTATTGCCTTACTTCGGCCGACAGGACCAAGGTCATGAATAACCTGCAACTCAGGGTCATCCAGGAATAGGGTGACATTAGGGCCACAGCAATCATCCAAGAATGTTTGTTACATGGTATATCTATTAACAAACATTCTTCCTATTAGATCATAGTAGTTCTCACTTTATAAATCCAAGCAACATGTTGGTGTTTTAAATTTTAATTTATTCAAACCAAAACTCAAATCAGTTGCAATTAACTGAATGAGAATGTGAAGTATCAAAAAAATAAAAAGACCCAGAGAAACTGAAGCTACAAAGGCTACTAACTGAGGAAGGAAACAAATTGTGGTGGTGAAAACTTATGGGATTGGGGGAATAGGTTAAGTAATAAATTTAATTGAGTTAAATTAATATCAAAGCTATTATATTCCTACTAAACTAGTAATTAATTAATTTAATTAAGTTAATCGAGGTTAGTTGTGTTAATTTAATTGAATTATATCTTAACTGAAGTTAATTGAATTCAGTTTTTAGAGGGGAGAAGTTAATTGAATTTTTTTTCGTTACATTAGATTGGTTCTTTAACATATCTTTTCATTCAAGGGTATTTTTGACCATCAAAAAATAATAACACTTCTCTCTTTCCTATTCTTCTCTTCTTTTCTTATACCAAACAACACATCAAATCTACTCTATTTCTCACCTATTTCTCTCTTCTTATATTCTCTCTCACCTATTTCTCTCTTCTTATTTTCTTCTCGGAACCAAACACATCCTAAAAGAAATCATTTGAGAGGCAGGTGGCATAGAATCCTACCAAGTGAAACACGAAGAAATATGGCATAGGGAAGCCAACTTATCAACACATATATTACCTTCTTTGTTAACGTGGGATAGTTAAAGAAATATATTCATGGGCTTTGCCCTATTTTGTAGCCAAAAAAAAATGTTACATATTCAAACATAAGCAATTGGTCAAACGATTAAGGTTGCAAGGAACAATGACATGATAATTTGAAGCCTAAATAATTTTAGAGTCACTCTCAATTAAACATTGGTTCAGACCTTTGCAATGAGCTTGTTCGACTGCAATATTAGTACATAAAAGCTTCGTATGCAAAACAACATCAACATCAACATTCAACTTACTAGAGAAGCCATCCATGAACATGGTAAAATAATTACATAAGATATCCCCACAATAGGCAAACAATCCAAGGAGTGAACCATTCGTGTTAGCCTTACCCTACACTACTAGAAACTCTCGATTTTTCTACGGAATTACCTAGGGAATCTGGTGAAAAATCCGCATAAATGGATTTTGCCAAGTAATTGAACTCTTAGGTAATACCTTTGTAGGTAATTGTTTCATGTGGATTTTAGGAAACAGGAAAAGTGAGCAATATCCACAGGAAACCTTTTATTCATAATGGGAGAAGTTCCCTTGCCGATGAATATTTCATGTGAACATACTGCAGGTAATTCAACCGCAAATTCCACATATAATTCCGCAGCAAAGTTGTTTCTGCAGGTAAATCCTCAGGAAACTGAACCAATCCGTAGAAAAATCCATAGGAAAGTTACTAGTTGGTTAGTACAAATTTCGTTTATTTTCTATTAATGAATGCCAAAAGTCATTTTTAATTATTTGTTTGATAAAGAAGTTTATTAGGAACTATATTGGGTCAAATATGGGACATATAATTTATTTATTTATTTTAAACAGATAAGAGGTAAAAGATCGAAAAATAACATACACTAAAAAAACAATGGCAATAAAAACTTGTCTTTTGTATCAAAAACATTAGTCATAAAATACATCAAGTCTCCATCAATATAAAGGTGCAAAATATGCATAACAAACATTTCAACAAACACTAAAATATGAGAAAACACTCCAGTTATATGATTCATATTATGGAAGAAACTACAATATAATTTTGCCATGTCTTCTACTCTTAGTCTTGCAGCCTTATAGTTGCCTTGTCTTATGCTCTTTTGCCAATTGTTTCTCAGGGCTTGTAGTTGCTTCCTTCAACTTTGATTCAATCTACAAAACCATATGATTGATCAAACACAAGAGAATTTTTCATTTTTTATAATAGGGGGTCGAAATCACAACATTTTAAAACTTAGGGGGTAAAATGTACACTTTAGCCTAAAAATTAACAAGGTCTAAACATATATAAGAGCATCATAAGCACAAGAGAAGATGAAAGAATGGTCAGTTGTAAGTCAACACCTTAGATAAGAAGAAAGGAACTTAGAAGCTATAGATCTACATCAGACTCTAGAATAGAAGACCCAGAGGAACCCAAAATCCATGCTAGATTTGTCCTCTTTTGTAGTTGTCTCTATTAAGACTCTGAGAGTATAGTTTGTCTTCTTTTAAGCATGTGTAGAAACAAACAAAGAACTTCAAGGACAAAGATAATGAACGAATAATTTTAGTTTCAGCAAAGGAATTTCGAATGTCTAACCAACGACATTATCCATATTAGGAAATGGCCCAACATCCTTGATTTCAAGCTTCTCAACAACTCTTAATGTATTAGCACTCTTAATGTCTCTCAAATCCTTGCCTATATAAAAAGACTTAAAGAACAATAACAAGACTCTACTATTTTAACTGTGCCATTACTCTATCAACTCAAAAAAGAAACAGAACACTTAAGAATTTCTTATCAAAGTTTGTATCTTAGAAATTCTAAGTATTAGAGTCTGTTGTGTTTTGTATTGTTTACACCTCTGATTGTATATCAAGTATAAAAGTAAAAAAATTATTTGTAATATTTTAGAAGACTATTTATGTTGTAATTGAGCGTTTGAAAGTATCTTGTTTGTGTGATTGAAAGTCTCTTGGTTGTGTCCTTGAGCAATTTGTAATCAGTTGTGATATAGTGGAAATCCCTTGAAAGTGAAAGGGGACTACACTACTCCTGAATTGTAGGAGGAACCCGTATAATTGCGTGTGTATTACCTCTTATCTGTGCAAGGGGACTAGACTACTTCTGTATTGTAGGAGGAACCCGTATAATTGTTTTTTTAGTGTATGTTATTTTTTGATCTTTTACCTCTTATCTGTTTAAAATAAATAAATAAATTATATGTCCCAAATTTAACCCAATATAGTTCCTAATAAAATCCTGAATACACAAGAAATTATATGGGTTCCTCCTCTATCTCTCTTCATCTCTCTCTTTCCCATTTGTGTTTACCATACTTTACTGCAAACAGTTTCTGAGTACTCCTCAGATTTTGATACTAACTCAGACTATGACCGGTTGTGTTTTCCTCACCATCATAATATTCTACATGTTTATCTTAATTGTTGGAACAAAATGTGTTTAACAATAAACCTTAAAGAGTTTTAATGATAACAAGGTATTAAAAAATTGACAATTGGTATTGCTAACATTTGTTCAAGTGTACACGACCATAGGCAAAGTTTTTATATCTTACAAAGGTTCTGAATGAACAAAAAGAGAGCAAAGAAACCAAAATATATGAAGCTTAAAGCGTCTGAAGTAAAGTGCTCCTGAAGACTTGCGCTCCTGAAGTATATGACGTCATCAGAAGCTGGCTCCTCAGAAGCTGCAGTACATCACCAGAAGGAAAATGATTCAAGATTTAATGTGTCAAGTGTTGTATTATGGAACGTAATTCATATAAGAGTGGCAGAAGATCACATGGAAGTCACATTATCTCATTTGAAGGCATCTGGTTGCTAAAATACAAAGAGTGTTGACATTGTACTCTGTACGAACTGTACAACCACCTTCTCCACTACTCTGTTTCTTTGTCCCTGCTACAAGACAAGAATAACAGCTCTCATATACAACCACGCCTGCATATTGTTCCATCTCAACTGGAATGGATTTGAAATTGATCCTTCATAGGACAATAACTGAATCTGACAAAGAATCATCGGTATAAGATCAAGCTTCAACAACGACTCTTTTTGGATGTGTTGGCACTCACAACGTCAATTTCACACGTCTATATAAAGGAGTGAATACTTGAAGAACAATAAGACTCTACAACATTTTTGAAAGCGCCAAAACTTTGTCAAATTGTTTAGCATCCAAAAGTTCACTTAGAATTTCAGTTTTCAAGTTCATATCTTTGAAATTCTAAAGTCTCAAGAGTCTGTATCTGATTTGTATTGTGAACACCACTGATTGTATATCAAGTGTTCAACCTCAAACATTTTCTTTGTAATTTTGTTTGATAGAAGTCTCTTGCTTGTGTGCTTGAGCATTAGAAGTCTCTTGATTGTGTTCTTGAGCATTTGAAGTCTCTTGCTTGTGTGCTTGAGCATTTGTAATCAGATATTACTTATAGTGAACTCTCCTTGGAAGTGCAAGGGGGACAGGACTACTTCCGGTTTGTGGAAGGAACCTGTATAAATTGCTTGTGTCTTTTTTCTTCTCTTTTCTCTTTGTTTTCATTCCGCTGCACACGCTCCTGATCACCCTCTTCAGAAGCTATTCACATTGCTTCTGATCACAGTGTTCTAGAGTTTTTAAGAAAACTTGAAAAAGACTAACACAATTCAACCCCCCCCCCCCCCCCCCTCTTGTGTTTTTCTCCCCTTCAATTGGTATCTAGAGCCTTGGTTCTGTTGACAACACCTAACAATGTAACAGTCCAAGATCTGAGAAAAACATGTCTATTGAATCATCTGTTTCTGGTTCTGGTGGTAATCATAGTATTGTACCCTATGATTACAGTGAAAATAAAACTGACTCAGTGAAGGTTCCAAAGTTTAATGGAGATCCTGAAGAGTTTTCTTGGTGGAAAACCAACTTCTAAAGTTTCATGGTGACTTATTCCTTGATGAAGAAGGAGCTGCTGTTGATAGAAAGATTCATACTCCGGCTCAGAAGAAGATGTACAAGAAACATCATAAGATCAGAGGCTCTCTGGTTTTTGCTATACCACGAGCAGAGTACATGACGATGAGTGATAAATCAACTGCAAAAGCTATGTTTGCATCTTTATGTGCTAACTATGAAGGAAGCAAGAAAGTCAGAGAAGCCAAAGCACTGATGCTTGTTCATCAATATGAGTTGTTCAAGATGAAGGATGATGAAAGTATTGAGGAGATGTACTCAAGATTTCAAACCTTAGTCTCTAGACTTCAAATACTGAAGAAAAGCTATGTTGCTTCTGATCACGTGAGCAAGATACTCAGAAGCCTGCCTGCCAGATGGAGACCAAAGGTGACTGCCATTGAGGAAGCTAAAGATTTAAACACTTTAAGTGTTGAAGATCTTGTTAGTTCTCTCAAAGTTCATGAGTTAAGTCTTAATGAACATGATTCTACTAAGAAGAGTAAATCTATAGCTCTTCCATCCAAAGGCAAGTCATCTAAAGCTCTTAAAGTGGTGGAATCTGAAGAAGAAGATTCACCAAATGGAGATTCTGATGAAGAGGTTATTGAGATGATGGCTATGCTCTCAAACAGACTTCAGTATCTAGCTAAGAAGAACAAGAAGTTTCTGTCCAGAAGAGGTAGCTTCAGAAGCTCAAAGAAGGAAGATCAGAAGGGATGCTTCAACTGCAAGAAGCCCGGTCATTTCATTGCTGATTGCCCTGATCTTCAGAAGGAAAACTCAAAGGATAAGTCAAAGAAGCCAACATTCAAGTCAAGCAAGTTTAAGAAACAGATCAAGCAGAGTTTGATGGCCACATGGGATGATTTGGATACTGAATCTGAGTCTGACAAAGATGATTCTGATGAAGGTGCTAGGTTAGTTGTTGGGTTAGTAGCTACAGCAACTTCAGAAGCTGAAACTGAATCAGATTCAGAAGATGAAAATGAGGTATATTCCAAAATCCCTAGAGAAGAATTGATAGAGTCACTTAAAGAACTCCTCACTCATTTTGAACTGAGAACCAATGAGTTGAAAGTTTTGAAAGAAAAATATGTTGTTTTGATGAAGCAACAAGAATCAACTTTATTGGATCTGAAAGCTTCTGAAGAAGGACTTAAAGGCTTTGACTTCATATGTAAAACTTATGAAGACAAGCTCAAGTTCTTGTGCCAGAAGCTACAAGAAAAATGTGATGGAAAGTCTTTAAGTAACCATGATATTGCTCTTGAAGATTTCATTATTTCTGGTATTGACAGAAGCAGAATTGCTTCTATGATTTATAGTATTTACAAGAACAATGGCAAAGGGATTGGGTTTTCAGAAGCTAAGTCTAATGAAACCAATCTTAAAGCATATTTTGAATGCATTAAGGAAAGATTGAAAACCTTCTTTGTTCCTGAAGGTGCCAAAACGGAAACTGTTGCTCAATCAGAACCTGAAGCTTCCAGTTCTAAGGCTAAGATTACTTCAAAGCCAAAGAACTTCAAGCCTAACGTTGTGGTAAATTCTGAATCTAAGACCTCAAAGATTAAGATTCTGAAAAAGATAAGAACCTGTTCCTTAGAGTCTGATGAAGTCAGAATCTGATGTTCTAAAGTCTAAGGTTCAGAAGAGCAAAACAGTTGCTGCTTCTGAAGTATCAAAACCAAAAGTTGAAAAACCTAAGGTAATGATTAATCAGAAGCTACCCAAAGCGCACCTCAAGGAACATGGAATGGCGAGTAAAACTTCCACCACTAACCCCAAAGGACCCATAAAACAATGGATACCTAAATCTGAAACTGTCAATGCTGCAGATATGCCTAAAAGCAAAGCCAAGGCAAAAATCACGGTACCTGGACAACGGTTTCTCAAGGCACATGACTGGAGAGAAGTCAATGTTCCTCTCCCTCACAATGAAAGAAGGAGGAAATGTAAAGTTTAGAGGCAACCAGTCTAGGAAGATTATTGGTACGGGGACTATTGGTAATTCTTCTATCTCTATCAATAATGTGTGGTTGGTAGATGGACTTGAACATAACCTATTGAGTATCAGTCAATTTTGTGACAATGGTTATGACATGATGTTTGAAAAGACCAACTGCACTGTAATCAACAAAAATGACAAGTCCATAGTATTCAAAGGGAAGAGAACAGAAAATGTCTACAAAATCAATTTCTCTGAACTGGTTGATCAGAAGGTAATTTTCCTTCTGTCAATGAATGATAAGAAATGGATATGGCACAGAAGGTTGGGACATGTTAACTGGAGGTTAATCTCTAAGCTTAGTAAGTTACAACTTGTCAAAGGCCTTCTTGACATTGATTATCATTCAGATGCACTTTGTGGTGCATGCTAGAAAGGAAAAATTGTGAAATCCTCTTTTAAAGCTAAAGACATTGTTTCTACCTCCAGACCTTTAGAATTACTCCATATTGATTTATTTGGACCAGTAAGCACTGCATCTTTATATGGAAGTAAATATGGATTAGTTATTGTTGATGATTACAGTAGATGGACTTGGGTGAAATTCCTGAGAAGTAAAGATCATGCATATGATGTATTCAACAACTTTTTCACACAAATTCAATCTGAAAAAGAAACAAAGATTTTGAAAATCAGAAGTGATCATGGTGGTGAGTTTGAAAATGAGCCATTTGAAACTTTTTACGAAAAACATGGAATTTTCCATGAATTCTCTTCTCCTAGAACTCCACAACAAAATGGGGTTGTAGAGACAAAGAATAGAACTTTACAAGAAATGGCCAGAACCATGATTCATGAAAAAAATTAGCAAAACATTTTTGGGCAGAAGCAGTGAATACAGCGTGTTATGTCTAGAATAGGATCTATATCAGACCTATCTTGGAGAAAACAACATATGAACTCTTTAAAGGAAGAAAACCCAATATCTCTTACTTTCATCAATTTGGATGTACATTTTACATTCTGAACAACAAGCTCTACCTAAAGAAATTCGATGCCAAGGCCCAAAGAGGAATCTTTTTAGGTTACTATAAAAGGTCAAAGACATACAGAGTGTATAATTCAGAGACACTCTGTGTTGAAGAATCTATGCACGTTAAATTTGATGACAAAGAGCTTGTAGATAAAACTTCAAAGCAAGATGAAGGTTTTGCAAAGATACAGGTTTCTGAAGATACTCTAGAACCTGATTAGATAGTTGAATCTGAAGACAGTCCAGAAGCTGAACCCACCTCAGAAGCACAAGATGAAGTTGCTTCTGATGAAGCTCAAGATGGTTCTAAGCAAGCAGATCCCTCCAGAAACATTTTCAAATACAAGTCTTCACATCCTGAGGATCAAATCATTGAAAACAAAGAAAGTCCCAGAAGAACAAGATCATACTTCAGACAAGAAGATTCAATGATAGGACTGATATCAATGATTGAACCTACAACAGTTGATGAAACACTTTCAGATGATGGATGGATCTTAGCTATGAAAGAAGAGCTGAATCAATTTCAACGAAATGATGTGTGGGATCTGGTACCCAAACCTTCTCAGAAGAACATTATTGGAACAAAATGGGTATTCAGAAACAAACTGAATGAACAAGGTGAAGTAACCAGAAAAAAAGCCAAACTTGTTGCGCAAGGATACAATCAACAAGAAGGAATTGATTACACTGAAACATTTGCTCCAGTTGCGAGATTGGAAGCAATCAGGTTACTTTTATCTTATGCGATTAATCATGGAATAATATTATATCAAATGGATGTCAAGAGTGCATTTCTCAATAGTGTCATTGAAGAATAAGTGTATGTCAAACAACCTCCTGGTTTTGAGGATCTGAAGCATCCTGACCATGTTTACAAACTAAAGAAATCACTATATGGCTTGAAACAATCTCCCAGAGCTTGGTATGATAGACTAAGTAATTTCTTGATTAAAAATGATTTTAAACGAGGTAAAGTTGATACAACACTCTTCAGAAGGACCCTTGAGAAAGGAATTCTTGTTGTGCAAATCTACGTTGATGATATAATATTTGGTTCTACTAATGCATCTCTTTGCAAAGAGTTTTCTAAGTTAATGTAGGATGAATTTGAAATGAGCATGATGGGAGAGCTGAAGTTCTTCCTGGGCATTCAAATCTATCAATGCAAAGATGGAGTATATGTTCATCAAACTAAGTATACAAAGGAGCTTCTGAAGAAGTTCAAGCTTGAAGATTGTAAAGTAATGAACACTCCAATGCATCCTACATGCACCTTAAGCAAAGAAGATGAAGGATCAAAGGTAGACCAGAAGCTATACAGAGGTATGATTGGTTCTCTGTTATACCTAACTGCATCTAGGCCAGATATTTTGTTCAGTGTATGCTTGTGTGCAAGGTTTCAGTCAGATCCTAGAGAATCTCATTTAACTGCAGTTAAAAGAATCTTCAGGTATTTGAAAGGAACAACTAATCTTGGACTCCTCTATAGGAAATCCTTAGATTACAAGTTGATTGGATTTTGTGATGGTGACTACGCTGGTGATAGGATTGAAAGAAAGTCAACCAGTGGCTGTAACGCCCTAGTTTTTATTTGATTATTTTGGTTGATTTTTTTAGTATGTTTTATATATTTTATATAATTATTTTTATTATTTAATAGAAATAAGTAAGAAATTAGAATTTATGGAGTTTTGGGGGTTACATATTAATTATGAGATTAAAGGGGAGTTAAGGGAAATGAAATAAGTTAAGGAGTTGGTAAGAATAGGAAAGAAAGAGTCAGACAAAAATATTGCACGTACAGTAGAAAGAAAACTTGAGTTTTTGGGAGAAAAAGGGAGAGAGACCAAGAACAAGAGGGAATTGCTAGAGGACAGCTTGAATTGTTGAAAATTGTTCATCTGAATTGTCAGACAATAATATATATGCATGATTCCTGAATTTGGATTGAAATGGTTGTTTTTGGTTTAGGTTTTGAAAGTTGTAAGAATTGTCTAATGTTGTTGATTTGAGTTGTTGATTGTGCTTTTCTGAGTTGTTTATGATGATATGTTGTATACAAGACCTGTAAACGTTTCTGTAAATCAATTTGGGTGATTGGGGGATCAAAATTGGGTTTTTGGATCAAAATGGGGTTTGAAAATCGTAGTTTTGAAAACTGCCCAGATGAGCGCTCGCTCAAGCGAGAAAACAGTCGCTCAATTGAGCGACACAGTCTCCTGCCCATAATTGAAATTTACCCGTTCGCTCAAGCGTGCCGCAAGCGAACTCCAAGCGTGCAAAACCTGATGTTACGACATTTTGGTCGCTTAAGCGAGCAACGCGAATTTTTGCCCAGAATTTTAAAAATAGCCGTTCGCTCAAGCGAACCATAAGCGAGCTGCAAGCGAGCAAAACCCAAACTTACGTGAATTTGTTCGCTCAAGTGAGCAGGGCTTCGCTTAAGCGAGCTGGGTCCTGTGCGACCATTTTGTGAATTTTGCTAAGTGTTTTAGGGCTTTAATCTGAGCATCCTATAATGTTTGTTGGATTTATTTAACATTGTTTAAGTGGTGAAAATTATATATGAAGATGAATATGGTGAAATTATGTATGTTTATATGAAAATAAATATCCATGCTATGTTTGAGTTGTTGTTGTTTGGTTGTATGTTGATATACACCATTTAGTCGTTGGGTTGTATGCTTATATACACCATTGAGTTCATTTCATACTCATATGCATCGTTGGGGGCTCATGCCCTGGAATGTTTATCATTCAACCGTTGAGGGCTCATGCCCTGGAATGCTAGTCATTCACCTGTTGAGGGCTCATGCCCTGGGATGCTTTAACCATCCAACTGTTGAGGGCTCATGCCCTGGAATGCTTGTCATTCAACGCGCGTAAAATGGTACCACATGCATATTGCATTTGTTGTTGATGTCGTTGCATTGTTGTTGTCGGTGTGAGTTGTCGTTGTGTAGTCCTTGATGTCGAGGTTGTTGTTGGTGAGCTGTCGCCATTGGAGTTGTTGTTATAATTTGAATATAAAATGAAGTAATTATTGCTAATAAATGTTGATGTCATATATGTATGGACTTGATGATACTTGTTGTTGTGCTGTTGTTGCTTTTAATTCAAGTTGATGGATTATTTATATATATTATTTTTGATTGTGAACTCACCCCTTCTGCTTGAAAATGTTGCCCTTCGTATGGGTAACTTGCAGGTAATGAAGGCTAGTAGGATGTTGGCTCATGTGTCTTAGGGCTCTGATACGTAACGGGATGGGAATTCGTTGTTTTATTTCTTTCATTCCTTATGTATCAAATGTTGAACCAAGTTGTTGGATTTTAAATGTTGAATAATTTGTACCGTTGAGGCCTTTGTGCCAAGGATTTTGTTGAAGTAGAATGATGATGGTTTTAAAATAATATTTCTACTGCAGAATTTATAAGAATGATTTTGTTGGTATTTTAAATAGTTTTATATTCTATTTAATAATTTTGAAAAGTAGTGTGACATGCCCGTTTGTTGATTACTCTGATCAAATATATTATTATTACGACGTTTTGGGAAACGGGGTGTTACAATTGGTATCAGAGCAGGTCGGTCCGTCCGGCCAATTAGTAGAGTCGTGTCGAGCCTAGTAGTGTTGTGTGAGAGCCTTACACTCTCTTTGGTGTCCTGTTTTGTTGTTCTGATTTGTTGTTGTCGTGTAGAATTTCAAAATGGCTGGAAGGAATGATGCTGCTCTTGCTGCTGCTTTGCAAGCAATGGCCCAAGTTGTGGGACAACAACAACAAGGTGCTGGTGGTGGTGAAGGTGTGCGGATGCTAGAGACTTTTCTGAGGAACCATCCACCAACCTTTAAGGGAAGGTATGACCCTGACGGAGCTCAGACTTGGCTGAAGGAGGTCGAAAGGATCTTCCGGGTTATGCAATGCAGTGATGTCCAGATGGTGCGGTTTGGCACGCACATGTTGGCTGAAGAAGCTGACGACTGGCGGGTGAGTACTCAACCAATTCTTCAGAATGAGGGTGCTGTGATTACATGGGCTGTGTTCAGAAGGGAGTTCTTGAGAAGGTATTTTCCGGAGGATGTCCGAGGTAAGAAGGAGATTGAATTCCTTGAACTGAAGCAGGGAGATATGTCCATAACTGAGTATGCTGCCAAGTTTGTGGAGCTTGCCAAGTTCTATCCACACTATGCTGCGGAGACTGCTGAGTTCTCCAAATGTATCAAGTTTGAGAATGGTCTGCGTGCTGATATTAAGCGGGCCATTGGCTATTAGAAGGTAAGAGATTTTTCTGAGTTGGTAAGCAGTTGTAGGATCTACGAAGAGGATACGAAAGCTCATTACAAGGTGATGAGTGATCGAAGGGGTAAAGGACAGCAGAGTCATCCGAAACCATATAGTGCCCCAGCTGATAAGGGTAAGCAGAGGATGCATGATGAGAGGAGACCTGCACGTAGGGATGCTCCTGTTGAGATTGTATGTTATAAGTGTGGTGTGAAAGGCCACAAGAGTAATGCTTGCAACCGTGATGAGAAGAAGTGTTTTTGATGCGGTAAGAAGGGACATACTGTCGCTGAATGCAAGCGTGGCGACATTGTTTGCTTCAATTGTAATGAGGAAGGTCATCTTAGCTCTTAGTGTACGCAGCCTAAGAAGGCTCAGACGAGTGGTAGGGTGTTTGCCTTGACCGGTACCCAGACCGATAATGAAGATCGACTTATCAGAGGTACTTGTTTCTTTAATAGTACTCCTTTAATTCCTATTATAGATACTGGTGCTACGCATTGTTTCATTGCTATTGATTGTGCAAAAAGGTTGGGTTTGATTATGTCTGATATGAATGGGGAGATGGTTGTTGAAACTCCAGCTAAGGGTTCAGTAACTACTTCCCTTGTTTGTTTAAGTTGTCTGTTGTCTGTATTTGGTAGAGATTTCGAAGTTGATCTTGTTTGTTTGCCGTTGGTGGGAATGGATGTAATTTTGGGAATGAATTGGTTAGAATACAATCATGTCTTGATTAATTGTTTTAGCAAGACGGTACGTTTTTCTTCTGCTGAAGAAGAGAGTGGAGCAGAATTTTTATCTACTAAGGAGATGAAACAGTTAGAACGAGATGGAGTCTTGATGTTTTCCTTGTTGGCGTATTTGTCGATGGAGAATCAAGCGGTAATTGATAGATTGCCTGTTGTGAAAGAATTTCTGAAAGTTTTTCCTGATGAGATTCCAGATGTGCCACCAGAGAGGGAGGTTGAATTTGCAATTGATCTTGTTCCGGGTACGAAGCCTGTGTCGATGGCTCCTTACCGTATGTCAGCTTCTAAGTTAGCTGAGTTGAAGAAGTAGTTGGAGTACTTACTTGACAAGAAGTTGTAAGACCGAGTGTTTCACCTTGGGGAGCGCCGGTGCTGTTGGTTAAGAAGAAGGATGGTAGCATGCGGTTGTGTATTGATTACCGTCAGTTGAATAAAGTGACGATAAAGAACAGGTATCCACTTTCGAGAATTGATGATTCGATGGATCAGCTGGTGAGTGCTCGTGTGTTTAGTAAGATTGACTTGAGGTCAGGTTACCATCAGATTAAGGTAAAGGATGAGGATATGCAAAAGACGGCCTTTAAGACACGATATGGACACTATGAATATAAGGTGATGCCTTTCGGTGTTACTAATGCGCCTGGTGTGTTTATGGAGTATATGAACAGAATTTTTCATGCTTATCTGGATCAATTTGTTGTTGTATTTATTGATGATATTCTAATCTATTCTAAGACTGAAGCAGAGCATGCAGAGCATTTGAAGATTGTATTGCAAGTGCTGAAGGAAAAGAAGTTGTATGCCAAGTTATCCAAATGTGAGTTCTGGTTGAACGAAGTAAGTTTTCTTGGCAAAATTATTTCTGGTAGTGGTATTGCTGTAGATCCTTCGAAGGTTGATGATGTATCACAATGGGAGACACCGAAGTCGGTTACAGAGATTAGAAGTTTTCTTGGTTTGGCCGGTTATTACCGCAGATTCATTGAAGGATTTTCGAAGTTGCCACTTCCTTTGACGCAGTTGACCTGTAAAGGTAAAGCTTTTGTGTGGGATACTCAATGTGAGAATAGTTTCAATGAGTTGAAGCAGCGGTTGACGACTGCTCCTATTTTGATTTTACCGAAGCCAGATGAACCATTTGTTGTTTATCGTGATGCGTCCAAGTTGGGCTTAGGTGGTGTGCTTATGCAAGATGGCAAGGTAGTGGCTTATGCTTCTAGACAGTTGAGAATCCATGAGAAGAATTATCCTACACATGACTTAGAGTTGGCGGCTGTAGTGTTTGTGTTAAAAATTTGGAGGCATTATTTGTACGGTTCTAGATTTGAAGTATTTAGTAATCATAAGAGTTTAAAGTATTTATTTGATCAGAAAGAATTGAACATGAGGCAGAGAAGGTGGTTAGAGCTGTTGAAAGATTATGATTTTAGCTTGAATTACCATCCGGGTAAAGCTAATGTGGTTGCAGATGCTTTAAGCAGGAAGACATTGCATATGTCTGCTATGACGGTGAAAGAGTTCGAGTTGCTTGAACAGTTTAGAGATTTGAGTCTTGTTTGTGAAAGGTCACCTCAGAGTGTGCGGTTGGGCATGTTGAAGATTAATAGTGATTTCTTGAACAATATCAAGGAGGCACAGAAGATTGATGTTAAGTTTCTGGATTTGATGACTGCTAGTGATCAAAATGCGGATGGTGATTTTAAGGTTGATGACCAAGGTGTGTTGAGATTCAGAGGAAGAATTTGTATTCCTGATGATGAGGATTTGAAAAAGTTGATTTTAGAGGAAAGTCACAAGAGTAGCTTGAGTATTCATCCGGGAGCTACGAAGATGTACCATGATTTGAAGAAATTGTTTTGGTGGTCCGGATTGAAACGAGATGTGGCTCGGTTGGTGTATGCATGTTTGACTTGCCAGAAGTCTAAGGTTGAACATTAGAAGCCTGCAGGGTTGTTGACTCCATTAGATGTGCCTGAGTGGAAGTGGGACAACATTTCCATGGATTTTGTAACAAGTTTGCCGAATACTCCAAAAGGGCATGATGTCATTTGGGTTGTTGTTGATAGATTAACTAAGTCGACACATTTTATTCCGATCAATATTACTTTCCATGTACCTCAGTTGGCGGAGATTTATATTCGTGATATTGTGAAGCTACATGGTGTACCGTCGAGTATTGTGTCGGATAGAGATCCGAGGTTCACTTCTAGATTCTGGAAGAGTTTGCAAGATACTTTGGGTTCGAGGTTGAGACTGAGTTCGGCTTATCATCCGCAGACAGATGGTCAGTCGGAGAGAATGATTCAATCGTTAGAGGACTTGCTAAGAGTATGTGTACTTGAACAAGGTGGAGCTTGGGACAGCCACTTACCGTTGATAGAGTTCACGTACAACAATAGTTACCATTCGAGTATTGGTATGGCACCGTTCGAAGCTTTGTATGGTCGGAGGTGCAGAACTCCTTTGTGTTGGTTTGAGTCGGGTGAAAGTGTGGTGTTGGGACCAGAGTTGGTTCAGCAGACTACAGAGAAGGTCAAGTTGATAAGAGAACATATGAAAGCGTCGCAGAGTCGACAGAAGAGTTACCATGACAAACGTAGAAAGGCCCTTGAGTTTCAAGAGGGTGATCATGTGTTTTTGAGGGTTACTCCTATGACGGGTGTAGGACGTGCACTGAAGTCGAAGAAGTTGACTCCAAAGTTCATTGGTCCTTATCAGATATCTGAGAGGGTTGGAACAGTGGCGTATCGGGTTAGTTTGCCACCACATCTTTCGAATCTGCATGATGTGTTTCATGTGTCGCAGCTAAGGAAGTATGTAGTAGATCCTTCACATGTTATTCCTAGAGATGATGTACAAGTTAGGGATAACCTTACCGTTGAGACTTTACCTTTGAGGATTGAGGATCGTAAGGTGAAGCAGTTGATAGGCAAGGAAATACCTTTGGTGAAGGTTGTTTGGAGTGGAGTAACTGGTGAAAGTTTAACTTGGGAGTTGGAGAGTAAGATGCAAGAATCCTATCCTAAGTTGTTTGTTTGAGGTAATATTTCGAGGACGAAATTCTCTAAGTTGGGGGAGAGTTGTAACGCCCTAGTTTTTATTTGATTATTTTGGTTGATTTTTTTAATATGTTTTATATATTTTATATAATTATTTTTATTATTTAATAGAAATAAGTAAGAAATTAGAATTTATGGAGTTTTGGGGGTTACATATTAATTATGAGATTAAAGGGGAGTTAAGGGAAATGAAATAAGTTAAGGAGTTGGTAAGAATAGGAAAGAAAGAGTCAGACTAAAATATTGCACGTACAGTAGAAAGAAAACTTGAGTTTTTGAGAGAAAATGGGAGAGAGACCAAGAACAAGAGGGAATTGCTAGAGGAGAGCTTGAATTGCAGTAAATTGTTCATCTGAATTAAGGTAAGGGTGAGCTAGCAATTATTTAATAATATATATGCATGATTCCTGAATTTGGATTGAAATGGTTGTTTTTGGTTTAGGTTTTGAAAGTTGTAAGAATTGTCTAATGTTGTTGATTTGAGTTGTTGATTGTGCTTTTCTGAGTTGTTTATGATGATATGTTGTATATAAGACCTGTAAACGTTTCTGTAAATCAAGTTGGGTGATTGGGGGATCAAAATTGGGTTTTTGGATGAAAATGGGGTTTGAAAATCATAGTTTTGAAAACTGCCCAGATGAGCGCTCGCTCAAGCGAGAAAACCGTCGCTCAAGCGAGCGACACAGTCTCTTGCCCAGAATTGAAATTTACCCGTTCGCTCAAGCGTGCCGCAAGTGAACTCCAAGCGTGCAAAACCTGATGTTACGACATTTTGGTCACTTAAGCGAGCTGCCCGTCGCTTAAGCGAGCAACGCAAATTTTTGCCCAGAATTTTGAAAATAGTCGTTCGCTCAAGCGAACCATAAGCGAGCTGCAAGCGAGCAAAACCCAAACTTACGTGAATTTGTTCGCTCAAGCGAGCAGGGCTTCGCTTAAGCGAGCTGGGTCCTGTGCGACTATTTTGTGAATTTTGCTACGTGTTTTAGGGCTTTAATCTGAGCATCCTATAATGTTTGTTGGATTTATTTAACATTGTTTAAGTGGTGAAAATTATATATGAAGATGAATATGGTGAAATTATGAATGTTTCTATGAAAATAAATATCCATGCTATGTTTGAGTTGTCGTTGATGTTGCTGAGTTGTGTTGTCCAGTTGGGGAGTGTGTCATTAGTATTAGACGCAGTTGTTGATGTCATAAGTAGCTGTTGTTGTTGTTGTTTGGTTGTATGTTGATATACACCATTTAGTCGTTGGGTTGTATGCTAATATACACCATTGAGTTCATTTCATACTCATATGCATCGTTGGGGGCTCATGCCCTGGAATTTTTATCATTCAACCGTTGAGGGCTCATGCCCTGGAATGCTAGTCATTCACCTGTTGAGGGCTCATGCCCTGGGATGCTTTAACCATCCAACTGTTGAGGGCTCATGCCCTGGAATGCTTGTCATTCAACGCGCGTAAAATGGTACCACATGCATATTGCATTTGTTGTTGATGTCGTTGCATTGTTGTTGTCGGTGTGAGTTGTCGTTGTGTAGTCCTTGATGTCGAGGTTGTTGTTGGTGAGCTGTCGCCATTGGAGTTGTTGTTATAATTTGAATATAAAATGAAGTAATTATTGCTGATAAATGTTGATGTCATATATGTATGGACATGATGATACTTGTTGTTGTGCTGTTGTTGCTTTTAATTCAAGTTGATGGATTATTTATATATATTATTTTTGATTGTGAACTCACCCCTTCTGCTTGAAAATGTTGCCCTTCGTATGGGTAACTTGCAGGTAATGAAGGCTAGTAGGATGTTGGCTCATGTGTCTTAGGGCTCTGATACGTAACGGGATGGGAATTCGTTGTTTTATTTCTTTCATTCCTTATGTATCAAATGTTGAACCAAGTTGTTGGATTTTAAATGTTGAATAATTTGTACCGTTGAGGCCTTTGTGCCAAGGATTTTGTTGAAGTAGAATGATGATGGTTTTAAAATAATATTTCCGCTGCAGAATTTATAAGAATGATTTTGTTGGTATTTTAAATAGTTTTATATTCTATTTAATAATTTTGAAAAGTAGTGTGACATGCCCGTTTGTTGATTACTCTGATCAAATATATTATTATTACGATGTTTTGGGAAACGGGGTGTTACAGTGGCAATTGTCAATTTCTGGGTGATAATCTGATATCCTGGGCTAGCAAAAGACAAGCAACTATTGCTATGTCTACAGCAGAAGCAGAGTACATTTCAGCTGCAATTTGTTGTACACAACTACTCTAGATGAAACATCAGTTGGAAGACTTTCATATTTACGCTAACAGTATTCCCATCTTTTGTGATAATACTGCTGCTATTTGTTTGTCAAAGAATCCAATTCTACACTCAAGAGCTAAGCATATTGAAATCAAACACCATTTTATCAAAGACTATGTTCAAAAAGGAATTTTAGATATACAATTCATTGATACTGAAAATCAATGGGCTGATATATTTACTAAGCCTTTAACAATTGAAAAATTTGATTTTATAAAGAAAAATCTAAACATGCATTATGTGTCTAATTAAAATTGCTTGCTCCTGAATAAGAAGTTTAGGTTCTGAAGTCAGTTTAGAAGCCATGGTCCATCAGAAGCTCTTAGCTGAGGTTCTGAGGAAAATGTGCTTCTGATGATGTCATCAGAATTTCAAACTTCAGAAGTGGAATCTTTGTGCTTCTGAATAGCAGAAGTTAGTAAAATGACGGTTGCTGCCTCTGGTGACACCTGACCCACTAACTTAGACAGCGTATCTGAAGTTTGTCAACGTGGCTTAAGTGTATTAGAGTATAACTCAAAGGGAAATGATGATGTTTATGCTTTCAAAGTACTACCTTGCGCCCCCAATTGTCATTAATGCTATTGTTTGTTTGTCCCCTGTGTTTAACAATAAACCTTAAAGAGTTTTAATGATAACAAGGTATTAAAAAATTGACAATTGCTATTGTTAATATTTGTTCAAGTGTACAGGACCATAGGCAAAGTTTTTATATCTTACAAAGGTTCTGAATGAACAAAAAGATAGCAAAGAAACCAAAATATATGAAGCTTAAAGCGTCTGAAGTAAAGTGCTCCTGAAGACTTGCGCTCCTGAAGTATATGACGTCATCAGAAGCTGAAGGTCATCAGAAGCTGGCTCCTCAGAAGCTGTAGTACATCACCAGAAGGAAAATGATTCAAGATTTAATGTGCCAAGTGTTGTATTATGGAACGTAATTCATATAAGAGTGGCAGAAGATCACATGGAAGTCACATGATCTCATTTGAAGGCATCTGGTTGCTAAAATACAAAGAGCGTTGACATTGTACTCTGTACGAACTGTACAACCACCTTCTCCACTACTCTGTTTCTTTGTCCCTGCTACAAGACAAGAATAACAGCTCTCATATACAACCACGCCTGCATCTTGTTCCCTCTCAACTGAAATGGATTTGAAATTGATCCTTCATAGGACAATAACATAATCAGACAAAGAATCATCGGTAAAAGATCAAGCTTCAACAACGACTCTTTTTGGATGTGTTGGCACTCACAACGTTCATTTCACACCTCTATATAAAGGAGTGAATACTTGAAGAACAATAAGACTCTACAACATTTTTGAAAGCGCCAAAACTCTGTCAAATTGTTTAGCATCCAAAAGTTCACTTAGAATTTCAGTTTTCAAGTTCATATCTTTGAAATTCTAAAGTCTCAAGAGTCTGTATCTGATTTGTATAGTGAACACCACTGATTGTATATCAAGTGTTCAACCTCAAACATTTTCTTTGTAATTTTGTTTGATAGAAGTCTCTTGCTTGTGTGCTTGAGCATTAGAAGTCTCTTGATTGTGTTCTTGAGCATTTGAAGTCTCTTGCTTGTGTGCTTGAACATTTGTAATCAGATATTATTTATAGTGAACTCTCATTGGAAGTGCAAGGGGGACAGGACTACTTCCGGTTTGTGGAAGGAACCTGTATAAATTGCTTGTGTCTTTTTTCTTCTCTGTTCTCTCTGTTTTCTTTCCGCTGCACATGCTCCTGATCACCCTCTTCAGAAGCTATTCACATTGCTTCTGATCACAGTGTTCTAGAGTTTTTGAGAAAATTTGTAAAAGACTAACACAATTTAACCCCTCCCCCTTCTTGTGTTTTTCTCCCTTCATTAATAATTTTATTTAAAGTTTTAGTATTATATTTATTTATTTCCCTAAATATATAATTAAAATATATATGGGCTACAAATAGTAATATACTTTTTGTCAAAAAAAGGAGTTATATAGCTTTTTGGGTATTTAAGAAAATTATTTAGAATAAAAAAATGTTTTGGGAACACAATGTTTTTTTTTTTGAATAAAAAAAAAATCGTTAAGCAAAAAAGAGTTATAGAATCGTTAGTATTAATCCCTCAAAAAAAAAGAATCGTTACTATTAATATTATATTATTAGGTGTCGGTGGTTACAAGTTATTTAATTAGTTGTGTTCCTTTTTTATACTCCATTGATAACATGTGTCCTTAGGGCATATGTTAAACAACCTAAATATAGATATTTTTGTTTAAATTTAACGCATTCAATTATTTAAAAGTAAAAAATTTAATTCAAATGTATTAACAAAATATTTCTATTTTGACTCGTTAACGTATGTCTTAAGCACACAAGTTAACATTTCTAATTTTTTTTTTATCAACATTTGTACCAGAGAGAGACAGATTGCGTGGTTGCCCTCTAGAAGGAACTTTTTTTTTTTTGGATAAACTAAATCTCAACGCAACCCTTATGTTGTTTTTGCGGTTGTCTTTTTAAATCATGTTGTTTCTTATCACTGACTTATGATTGTCATTGTCTTTGCCTTGTGTCATTATTTTCGTTCGCATGGAATTCACACAATAATCTGCAATCTTGAGGACATCTTCACAATACCACAACAGGCTTCTCTTGTCCACCTTCTTAAAATGTACTCCTCGGGGCATTTTCTTTAATCACTTTTAATGCATGTGAACAAAGTATTTGTAATGTCTCGACCCTTCTACAACAAGGATTGGAGGGTTGAAGCAAAGTCAAATGACACTCTCCAAGATCTTTCAAGGCTCTCCATAGTAATGATATATCCACATAAAGATTGAAACTCACTTCAATGTCAAGATCATACATGCATTTCTTGAAATCTCTTAATAAATATTAGTCTACATTAATCAAGTTCCAAACATGTTTAATTTTATTTTGTAACAATTGACTGTTGTTTAAACCATGGTGAGTCTTATGCATCGCTTTAACAAGAGCCCTAACCAATGTCTGATCTTGGTTGGTGAAGTGAATCCATTTATTTTTTGTGAACTTGTAAGAATTTATCAAACATCCACTTAAATGATTCAATTATCTCAACATACAGTAGTGTTGCACAAAAAAATGATTCAATTATCCCCGTATATTTGTTGAAAACAAAACAAAGCAAGTGGTTTATTCACATGGTTCGTACAACATGTAGTGTCCAATGACACAACATCGTCAAAATAATTTAATCCAAAATCTTATTTACATCAAACCAAGTAAAATCAAATTTTATTCTCCTTATGATTATCCTTGACAGATTTTACTAAAACAACATTGTAGTAGATAAAGGAAAGAAATAATAGTAGCATTGACACAAGTTTTTTCAATGTTACCAAACAAGTAAGTATTCAATTCTTACAGCTAGCGAAGTCACTCTAAAACTCATCTTGCTTCAATCAGTGAATTTGTGATGCCATTCACAGAAAAGTTTTCTTCTATGTTTTTAGGGAGTCTTGAATATTCAATACCTCTCACGTTTTGAAATGCTGGTGGCTTTGGACTTGGAAGGGATGCAGTGTCATTACCAAACATTGATACAACATCAGACATGGTTGGCCTGTCACCTGGACTTTGTTGAACACAGAGAAGCCCTATATTCACGTATCTTGGTACTAAATGCTTGTTGGATATATCATCCAATTCTGAGTCAATTAGTTCCATTCCTGAATCGTTGGTCCAAAGATCCCAAGCCTTGAGTATTCAACAAGTAAAGAACCAAAAATTATCACATAGATAATATTCTTCTTGGGCATTATAATACTGTACATGATTAATGCATATTTAATATCTCAACTCATTATAAAAATGACTTTATCTAAATTTGCTAAAAAGACCAATTGAGTTGAATTTAGGCACTTACATATCCAAGAAGATTGAAAGCGCTTGTTTGATAAAAACCAGTATTCTTCTTGCCACTTATAATTTCTAACAAAAGGACTCCAAAGCTAAAGACGTCGGATTTAACTGAGAAAAGGCCTTCCATTGTGTCACACCCTCATTTTGGACCTAAAAATACTTACTCAAATTTCTCTGTTATTTTCTAATGCTTTCAAATTCACCGTGTTTTCTACTGTGCTTCAGTTGCATACATTACTGTTTCAGTCTTTTAAATTTTTGCATAAAATCATACAAAAGGGTATTTTGGTCATTTCCTACAAAGGAACCCATTTTCAGTCCCTACAATTTGTCCCTGAGTCCTTTCAATTTGTTTTCATGAATCATTAATCAAAATTTGCACAAAATCCATCTTAAGTCACATCTGAGTCAGTCTGAGTCGTTTTTGCCCCAGGGGCATTTTAGTCTTTTCACATTTTTCAAAATTTTGACAGAGAGGTATTTTAAAATACCTCATTCTTGGTAGTTTGTTCGTTTTAGTCCGTTTTGTCGTTTTTAAACGTTTCACTTTACGTTGTTTCTCAAATTTACATTTTTTAACCAATTTCATCATTTTGCATTTTAGTCCAAACATTTTGTTTTTTTGCAAAGTTGTCCAATTCTTTCATTTCTTTTAAAAAAAAAACAGTCCCAATTCTTAATTTTCAAATAAATCCAATTTTTGTTTAATTGCAAAGCAGTCCCACAGTTTCATAAAATTGCAAAAAGGTCCTCAAGTCAAATTCAAGTCCAAGGCCACGCAAGTGTTCAATTCCACGTGGCAGTCCCCTATTGGCTCGCAGGCACACATGGCATGCTATAAAAGGCACACAGTGTCAGAGAATCAGATTCACGCGCGCCATTTCAACAAAACAAATTTCACTTTCTCTCTCTTGGCAGTTACAGATCAAAACCACCAAATTCATGGAAAGCTCAAGAACAAATGCATGAACCCTAGGTTTCAGAATCAGAATCCAGCCCAAATTCAGTGAAGATTGTAGCGATTCTCAGAGATTCGTCACTGAATCTTCATCATCGAATCGCTTCCCCTGCAATTCAAGCGCCAAGTTCGTCACCATTGGTAACAAACTCAGCACGATCACAGAGCAAGAGGGTTGAGAAGAAGAAGGAAAGAAATCTCATAGGATCCGGATCCAGAAGAAGGAGGAAAGAAGCAAAAACCTGCTCACCAGTGGAAATACACAGCCAAGGATCAAAAGAAACGGTTCAATCTCCAAACCAAAACGCAGGTAACACTGAAACCTCATCTTACCTCTTTGAAAAAGAATCAATGTGAATCCGTAGGAATTTGAACCGTTCGCTTTCAAACCCTAACCCTAACCGAATCCTTTTTCCAAAAAATCAGAGAATCGTTGCAAGATTCACGAACAAAGATGAATCGAAGCAAGATTCTCACAGTTGCATAAAGATTATAACCAAAAAATGTGAAAATCGAACGTTTCAAAACCTACCGGATCGGATTCGCGGATTCACCATGATTCGACCGTTCAATCCTCTTCCTTGCAACGGATTCATGTTTAGATTAGGGATTAGGAATGAGTTGATGCATGTTGGGATCGATTCTGAGTGAATTTGTGAAGCTAGGGTTAGGGTTTAGAGAGAAACGGCGGAGAAGAGAAGAACAAGAGAGAGAAACGCGTGAGAAAAGTGGCAGGATCCGGACCTCCAATCTTTTATATAACCCCTAAGTCGGGTCGGTTCAAAACCGACCCATGTTACTGCACTCTTGACCTTTGGATGCGAATCCAATAGATCCGGATCAATCCAACGTCCCTGAGACATTCTGGAGACCCGGATCCATCAGCGCTGGGGCAGGATCCATAGTTTTGGGCTTTTGTTCTCCTGTGCTTCTTAGTTTGAGATTGCTTGCTACTTGCACCTATATTCTTGCTACTTGAACCCATACGCATGTTAATTTTCTTGCAAAAATTCCTAAAAAATTGCCATATGTTTCTTGATATACCCTCATTGTTTTGTGGTGTTTTTCACACTTTAAAGTGAATAAAAAGCATGCGCGCTAATTTTTATTTAATTTACATGTTTTGATGTTTTTTGCGAATTTTCTTGCACTATCTTGGATCCAACTTTTGCTCTATGGAGTTGATATTTGATACATGATTTTTGCGATGTGTTCGTCTCTGAATTCATGCTATTTCTACATTCTTGCATGCCTCATTGTTAATTCTTTGGCTTTCAAACTTAATGGACCATTTCTTGTTTTACAAAATTAACTCCTAGTCCTCTAGTTCAAGTGCTCAAAAATTTTACAAGTTGCTTGCAATCCACAATGCCACAATTTTGTTTGTTAATTTCTCTTTGCAAGATTAATTGAAAGCCTCTCTTTGGTCAAGTTTAGTCGTTAATTGTGAGATGTAATTTGTTGTTGCAATGTGTTGATTTTAGGGTTTAAGTGGGACTCATAATTTCTCTTTGATTCTTGAAATGTTTTCTTTAAAAAGGGGGTGCTGTTTCGGGTGAAGGTTATAGGTCACAGGATTTAGTTTAGATTTTAGGTCTTAGTTTAGTGTCATTTGCATTATTTTTGGTGTTGGTTCTTTTGCAATTTGCTAAATGTTTTTAGTTATGTTCACTTCATCTTTTTTTCAATTGGTTTGGTGCTTTGTTAGTAAATTTCATCTATTATGCATTACTACTCATGCCATTATCTCTCATTTCATTACTAACCATTTGGTTCTATGTCTCATGCACATTGCAAGCATTGCCTCACTCTCATTTGTTTTTCTTCCTTTAGTCACCTTTATGCAATTTCCATTGATTCATGTAATGTTTTAGGTTTAGTTTATTTTCTTTAATTTCATGCAAGACTATAGAATGTAAAATAGGACCCGATGTAAAAGACTATGGACTATGATGATGTACACCGACACATGCACCGACACACGCACACACGTTGTATGTATATCGTTAAGGTGTATGTTTAGGATACGCGGTACTTAGAGAAAATCAATCTTCTGAAAAACAAACAACTTCCATCGCTTCAAATATTTTCCAAATAAACCTTGGAGCCAAAACTCCAAAGGATTTTCCCTTTATTTTCTTAATCAAATCAAAAAGCAATTAATTTCCAACTTTAACCGTTTTTGTAAATAAATTGGACTAACCTCACTTGTTTTCAATCCTAATGCCTACACGGCCTCTTATCTCTTTCTTCAAAACCATTTTTAAAAACTAAAAAAGAACAAAACTCACAAAAACATTTTGGAAGAGAACTACATGGAATTTTGATCCCTTAAAAGGGTATGTAGGCAAGAGACTTACATCTCTCCAAGTCCAATAAAATAAAATCCAATCTTCTCCCTCTCATTCTTAAAACCAATTTCTTTTACAAGTAGCAACAAAAGCAACGCATAAACGTAAAGCGTAATAAAACGGTTCCTATAGTATACTATAGTCACCGCGGGTGCCTAATACCTTCCCGCGATGAAATCAGCCCCGAACTTAGGATTTCTAAGGTTTTCTCGATTTTACCTTCCCCAAAAAAAATAGAAACATCAATGATCGAAAGGTTCAGATCCAATCAATGATTTGACACCCGAAAATCGCGATGACAGAAATGGCGACTTCACTGGGGACTTTTAGGGCTACACCTAGTTTTTCATGCTTTATATTTATGCTTTGCTGTTACATGAAAATTTTTCTTGTGTACGTGTGGGGTGAGAACATCAAAAGCCCTATACCCGGGCTGAGTGAACTTAAGATTAGGGGAGATATAATCGACAATCCATTCCGAGGGTTGCCTCGTGCATTGGATTACGCGATCAATCTCACATAGCTGAGGCATTTTGGAGGTGATGTTGTCAGCATGTGTTGTCATGCTTAGGCACTTTACTTCCAATTGACCGATGAAGGCTATGGACCGTAGTTACCAAACCCATCCTTGGCCTCTCTTAGGACGTAGTGCGGTGGCTAAACCGAGCGTCGTCTCGAAATTTAGTCGTCACGCGATACTACACCCAAACTAAACCTTCTTACGGATAATCATGGACAAGCGTCGCTTTGTACTACCATGATATACGCAAGAGAGGTTGTGGTTTGGGAACTTTATAGAACCTTGGTTACTACTATCAAAGCCTTAGTTTCACCGGACACCGTGTCCACTTGTTACCTTAACCCACCGTGCTTTCCTTATTTAAACCATGCATACATGCATTCATGCATAAATTTTTTACATGCATTTATCAAAGGGTATAAACAAACTAAAATTCTTTGCAAATATAACCAGGCATGAAAAGGACTAAGTCTTACAAATTCAAGGAAGTCGATCCCACTTCCTTTCGCTTAGCATTTCAAAACGATTTGTCTTGACAGCTTTCTAATCTCGTCATCTTGCTAAAAATGTTTGCAAAAGTTTCTAGTTTGTCTAAAACCCTTCGATAACCAAAAGAGTCATTTTTGCATCTGCATTTGTACATATCATGCATCATATGCATCATTCAAAAAAAAAAAAACACAACAAAACTTCCAAGTGCTCATTGTCTCCTGGTTCTTCTGCCGCAGTTTGAAAAATGGCTCGTGCTCAGAGGGTTAAACCCACATTTGTGATACCAGGAGGCATTGCAAAGAACTGGAACGTTATCAATCTCCCTATGTCTGTGCATGATTCTAAGTAACATGTCTTGCTGTTTAGGCTTTGTTTTCAAAATAACAATCCTTCCGTCTTGCCCGAGGCGGAAGTGACCTTTCTGTAAAGGGCATGTTTGTTCCGACATCACCATTATCAATAAAAAACGTCGTTTCTTTCACGACTCTTTTTTCTTTCTTTAATGCTTTTCCCTTGGAAATAATGGTAATGCCAGAAAAAACCAAAACGTCTGTGTTTTCTTATTAATTTCAAAGATCTGCATGAAAACTATTTTCTAAAATCATCCAATCATGTCACGCAGATCGAACCAAAATAAACCCGTTGAACACGGTAACTCTATGCTTCTCCAAACTGTTGAATCCCCGGTATTCGAGACCGAAGATGAGGATAGTGATGATATACCAGACGAGATTGCCCGATTGCTTGAACAAGAAGAGAAGACCATTCGGCCTCATCAGGAGGAGATCGAGCTAATCAACTTGGGTACTGAGGATAACAAAAGAGAAATCAAAGTCGGTGCCGCACTGGAGGAAGGGGTCAAGAAAAAGATCTTCCAGCTCCTCCGCGAGTACTCGGACATTTTTGCATGGTCGTATGAAGACATGCCAGGATTGGATCCTCAGATTGTGGAACATCGGATACCGACAAAGCCAGACTGCCCCCCTGTCAGACAAAAGTTGAGACGGACTCAGCCGGACATGGCTCTAAAGATCAAAGCGGAAGTGCAGAAACAGATCGACGCGGGTTTTCTCATGACGGTTGAATATCCCGAGTGGGTTGCTAACATCGTGCCAGTGCCGAAGAAAGATGGTAAAGTTCGGATGTGTGTTGACTACAGAGATTTGAACAGAGCAAGCTTGAAGGACAATTTCCCACTACCTCACATCGATGTGCTCATTGACAATACTGCCCAGTGCAAGGTGTTCTCTTTCATGGACGGTTTTTCTGGCTATAACCAAATCAAAATGTCACCCAAGGACAGGGAGAAGACGTCGTTCATCACTCCATGGGGAACTTTCTGCTGCAAAGCGATGCCGTTCGGTCTAATAAATGCTGGTGCTACCTACCAAAGGGGGATGACCACTTTGTTCCATGACATGATTCACAAGGAGGTTGAGGTGTATGTAGATGATATGATTGTCAAGTCGAGCAATGAAGAACAACACGTGGAGTATTTGGCAAAGATGTTTGAAAGGTTGAGGAAGTACAAGCTTCGGCTGAACCCAAACAAATGTACATTCGGTGTTAGGTCAGGGAAATTGCTAGGCTTCATTGTCAGCCAGAAGGGCATTGAAGTAGACCCTGATAAAGTCCGCGCCATCCGCGAGATGCCGGCCCCGCAAACTGAGAAGCAGGTCAGGGGATTCCTCGGGCGCTTGAACTACATTTCCAGATTTATATCTCACATGACCGCGACCTGTGGGCCCATTTTCAAGTTACTCAGGAAGAATCAACCTGTGGTATGGAATGATGAATGCCAAGAAGCCTTCGACAACATCAAAAGTTATTTGCTAGAACCTCCTATCCTCGTTCCGCCGGTAGAGGGAAGGCCTTTGATTATGTATCTGTCAGTGTTGGATGAGTCCATGGGATGTGTGCTCGGCCAGCAAGATGAAACTGGAAGGAAAGAGCATGCAATCTACTATTTGAGCAAGAAGTTCACCGATTGTGAGACTCGGTATACCATGCTCGAGAAGACCTGTTGTGCCTTGGCTTGGGCTGCCAAACGCCTGCGTCATTACTTGATAAATCATACAACTTGGTTGATATCCCGGATGGATCCAATCAAGTACATCTTTGAGAAACCGGCTGTCACTGGAAAAATCGCACGCTGGCAAATGTTACTGTCAGAGTATGATATTGTGTTTAAAGCTCAGAAAGCCATTAGAGGGAGTATCCTGGCTGACCATCTTGCTTGCCAACCGCTTGATGATTATCAACCTTTGAAGTTCGATTTCCCAGACGAAGAGGTCATGTTTCTAAAATCGAGAGACTGTGAAGAACCGCTAATCGGTGAAGGTCCGGACCCCGATAGCAAGTGGGGATTGGTTTTTGATGGTGCTGTTAATGCCTATGGTCGAGGAATTGGCGCAGTAATTGTGGCTCCGCAGGGGCACCACATCCCTTTCACAGCCCGGATTGTGTTTGAATGCACCAACAACGTGGCCGAGTACGAGGCGTGCATCTTGGGAATTGAAGAGGCCATCGATATGAGAATCAAGCACCTCGACATCTATGGAGACTCTGCACTAGTCATCAACCAGATAAAGGGAGAATGGGAGACCCATCATGCCAATTTGATCCCTTACCGTGATTATGCAAGGCGTCTGTTGACGTATTTTACAAAGGTCGAGTTGCACCACGTCCCCCGAGAGGAGAACCAGATGGCCGATGCTCTTGCTACCTTATCTTCTATGCTTCAAGTGAACCATTGGAATCATGTGCCGATGATCAAAGTACAACGCTTAGATCGGCCCGCTCATGTGTTTACTGTCAGTGATGCAATTGTACGGACAGAATCAGGCGGAGTCGACAGTAAACCCTGGTATTGTGATATCAAACAATTTCTGCAAAGCCGTAAGTATCCGCCAGGTGCTTCCAACAAAGACAAGAAGACGCTGCGCAGGTTGGCTAGCAGGTTCCTGCTGGATGGTGATGTCCTGTACAAAAGGAATTTCGACATGGTGTTGTTAAGATGTGTTGACGAAAGTGAAGCAGAACAGCTAATGCATGATGTGCACGACGGCACCTTTGGGACCCACGCATCGGGGCATGTTATGTCTAGAAAGCTGTTGAGAGCTGGTTACTACTGGATGACCATGAGCGCGATTGCTATCAATATGCCAGGAAGTGCCACAAATGTCAAGTATATGCCGATAAGATCCACGTGCCTCCGCACGCCCTCAATATTATGTCTTCTCCATGGCCTTTCTCTATGTGGGGCATTGATATGATCGGAAGAATTGAACCGAAAGCTTCAAACGGTCATCGTTTTATCCTGGTAGCAATCGATTATTTCACCAAATGGGTCGAAGCTGCATCCTATGCCAACGTGACTAAGCAAGTGGTAGTCAAATTCATCAAGAACAATATCATCTGTCGGTATGGTGTCCCTAGCAAGATCATCACTGACAATGGTACCAACCTGAACAATGACATGGTGCAAGCCTTATGCGAGAAATTCGAGATTGAACACCACAACTCCTCTCCTTACAGACCTCAGATGAATGGTGCAGTTGAGGCTGCTAATAAGAACATCAAGAAGATTGTGCAGAAGATGGTAACAACATACAAAGACTGGCATGAGATGTTGCCCTATGCTCTACATGGCTACCGCACTACAGTCCGTAGTTCAACCGGGGCGACGCCGTTTTCTCTTGTATACGGCATGGAAGCAGTCCTCCCATTGGAAGTGGAGATTCCGTCTCTCCGTGTGATTATGGAAGCCAAGTTGTCTGAGGCTGAATGGTGCCAGAGTCGGTACGACCAGTTGAATTTGATTGAGGAAAGACGCCTAGATGCTTTAACTCATGGTCAGATGTATCAAACAAGGATGAAAAATGCTTTTGACAAGAAAGTTCGTCCTCGGGAATTCAGGGAGGGTGAACTCGTGTTGAAGAGAAGAATGGGTCAGCAACCCGATCCAAGGGGCAAGTGGATGCCTAACTATGAGGGACCTTATGTTGTCAAGAAGGCTTTCTCTGGCGGTGCTTTGATTCTCACTCACATGGATGGTGTAGAACTTCCGAATCCTGTGAATGCCGATATAGTCAAGAAATACTTTGTCTAGATATGAAAAGAACAGCGTGGTAGGTCGAAAACCCGAAAAGGGCGGCCTAGGCAAAAATGCGCTTCCCGGTGGATCGAAAACCCGAAAGGGCGGTCCAGGCAAAATAAGGGACAAGAAACAAAAATGTAAAAGCTCGCTAAGATTACATGTAACTCAGGCAAAAATGAGCGTCTCGATGAGCCGAAAACCCGAAAGGGCGGTTCATGCAAAAATGAGATTGAAATAAAAGACAATTGACTATGTCTGGCAAATTACCTTTTCCCTTGGGATCTTCGCAATTGATGTTTAGTTGTTCTCATCCGAGGTTCCGACGCCTGTAGATTCAAGAGTTTCCAGATACCATAGCAGTTACTGTGTTCAATGTACCACCAACCAATAAAATTACCATTTTCCAAGATTTGTAAATCTGTGGGGTCGCGCCTTTGGCCGACTACCACCCTTATACATCGATTTGAGCCTATGCTTTTGTTTGGCACTCATTTTCCGTTCTATTTTCAAAGCTTTATACAAAAAGATTCTTTTTCTATGTTAATAATGATGCATGTCTGGAATAAACATTCTAGAAACTGAAAACCTTTTTGAGTATTTTGAAAATAAGCTTGAACAGCTAGGTACATTCAAATGAACATGCATGAACAAATCTATATTGATATCAATTCCAATTCAAGTTGCTAGCAAGCCTTCCTCCCGGTGACAGTCTGTGGTCAATGGCAAGAATGAAAAAACAGAATGAAAGGCATGAAAAATGAATATGCTCGCTAAGTCGAAAACCCGAAAGGGCGGCTTAGGCAAGAATGAGCACCCCGATGGATTGACAACCTCCAAAGGCAATTCAGGCAAAAACAGGGGCAACAAAAAAAAACCATTCCCCGGTGGGTCGAAAACCCGAAAGGGCGATCCAGGCAAAAATGGGATAATGAAAGAGAAAAAATAAAAATGAAAAAACAAACATGCAAAAGCATTGACCACCGATGCGATGTCCGAAGCACTTTACGTGACCGTTCCAACAAGCAGCAATACCACTCAGACTATTTTTCTCTACGATGTTATAGATTCCTGCCTTCAACGATGGTCTCGACGTATCTTCAGACGTCGGCATCCCCAGAAGAGGAACTTTTGCAGTATATGTCCGAGCGCGAGCCATTACGTGCCCAATATTCCAATGTTTTGTCTGTCTCTACGAAATTGTATCTACAAATTGCCAATCATCATGCATTCCCAAGCATTCATACATGCATAATCATGCATCCTATGTGTTCATGCATTTGATAAAATTGTCATGTCATTCATACATATTCGCATTCTCAATTCCCATGTCAATTTCAATCAAAGTCAATCTTGTCGATTTCAAATTTCTTCTGCCAACAACAAATGTCTACTATCATGTCAATTTCAAAGTTCAACAGTCTTGTCAACATTCCTGTCAAATTCAAGCTCCCGCAGTTATGTCAATCAAATTCAAGTCTTTTTTCGAGTACAATTTGTTTCTGATTATCGGTCAAGCGGCCAGTTCGCATCCAAGAACAGCTTGTACCTATCCTTTTGGTATACGCCGAGCGGCAAGTTCACATCCAAGAACAGCTCGTGCTTCCTTTTTTCCTGTCAGCCAAGTAACCAGTTCAAATACAAGAACGGCTTGTGCTTTCTACCTTGTTTCTTTCAGCCAAGTAACTAGTTCGTGTCCAAGGACGGCTTGTGCTTTCTATATTTCGTGTTAGTCAAGTAACCAGCTCAAATACAAGAGCAGCTTGCGCCTTTGTTGTCAATATTCCCGGTCAAGTGGCTAGTTCGCATCCAAGAACAGCTTGTACCTGTCAAATTTGCTTTCGAGTCTCCCCAGTGAGTCTTGTTATCTGCTATTCTGTTAATGTCAATCAGTCCCGCAATGGATGCGACATATTCCTTTTGCTATTCTATTAATGTCTACCAATCCCGCAATGGATACGACATACTCTGTTGTTTGCTATTCTGTTAATGTCTACCAATCCCGCAATGGATACGACATATTTTGTTAAATTCAATTCTCAGTTTGTCTTGCATTCATAACACAAAATGTTGCATGGCATGCGAAGCATTTACAAACGTATTTTTACGCCCAAAATCAGTGCTAATGTCGATATTTAAGTATCTTCGTCATGTCAAGCCAAAGACTCTGTCTCTTGACTCTCCAGACAAAGAAACTTAAATAGGGGCAGCTGTCACACCCTCATTTTGGACCTAAAAATACTTACTCAAATTTCTCTGTTATTTTCTAATGCTTTCAAATTCACCGTGTTTTCTACTGTGCTTCAGTTGCATACATTACTGTTTCAGTCTTTTAAATTTTTGCATAAAATCATACAAAAGGGTATTTTGGTCATTTCCTACAAAGGAACCCATTTTCAGTCCCTACAATTTGTCCCTGAGTCCTTTCAATTTGTTTTCATGAATCATTAATCAAAATTTGCACAAAATCCATCTTAAGTCGCATCTGAGTCAGTCTGAGTCGTTTTTGCCCCAGGGGCATTTTAGTCTTTTCACATTTTTCAAAATTTTGACAGAGAGGTATTTTAAAATACCTCATTCTTGGTAGTTTGTTCGTTTTAGTCCGTTTTGTCGTTTTTAAACGTTTCACTTTACGTTGTTTCTCAAATTTACATTTTTTTAACCAATTTCATCATTTTGCATTTTAGTCCAAACATTTTGTTTTTTTGCAAAGTTGTCCAATTCTTTCATTTCTTTTAAAAAAAAAACAGTCCCAATTCTTAATTTTCAAATAAATCCAATTTTTGTTTAATTGCAAAGCAGTCCCACAGTTTCATAAAATTGCAAAAAGGTCCTCAAGTCAAATTCAAGTCCAAGGCCACGCAAGTGTTCAATTCCACGTGGCAGTCCCCTATTGGCTCGCAGGCACACATGGCATGCTATAAAAGGCACACAGTGTCAGAGAATCAGATTCACGCGCGCCATTTCAACAAAACAAATTTCACTTTCTCTCTCTTGGCAGTTACAAATCAAAACCACCAAATTCATGGAAAGCTCAAGAACAAATGCATGAACCCTAGGTTTCAGAATCAGAATCCAGCCCAAATTCAGTGAAGATTGTAGCGATTCTCAGAGATTCGTCACTGAATCTTCATCATCGAATCGCTTCCCCTGCAATTCAAGCGCCAAGTTCGTCACCATTGGTAACAAACTCAGCACGATCACAGAGCAAGAGGGTTGAGAAGAAGAAGGAAAGAAATCTCATAGGATCCGGATCCAGAAGAAGGAGGAAAGAAGCAAAAACCTGCTCACCAGTGGAAATACACAGCCAAGGATCAAAAGAAACGGTTCAATCTCCAAACCAAAACGCAGGTAACACTGAAACCTCATCTTACCTCTTTGAAAAAGAATCAATGTGAATCCGTAGGAATTTGAACCGTTCGCTTTCAAACCCTAACCCTAACCGAATCCTTTTTCCAAAAAATCAGAGAATCGTTGCAAGATTCACGAACAAAGATGAATCGAAGCAAGATTCTCACAGTTGCATAAAGATTATAACCAAAAAATGTGAAAATCGAACGTTTCAAAACCTACCGGATCGGATTCGCGGATTCACCATGATTCGACCGTTCAATCCTCTTCCTTGCAACAGATTCATGTTTAGATTAGGGATTAGGAACGAGTTGATGCATGTTGGGATCGATTCTGAGTGAATTTGTGAAGCTAGGGTTAGGGTTTAGAGAGAAACGGCAGAGAAGAGAAGAACAAGAGAGAGAAACGCGTGAGAAAAGTGGCAAGATCCGGACCTCCAATCTTTTATATAACCCCTAAGTCGGGTCGGTTCAAAACCGACCCATGTTACTGCACTCTTGACCTTTGGATGCGAATCCAATAGATCCGGATCAATCCAACGTCCCTGAGACGTTCTGGAGACCCGGATCCATCAGCGCTGGGGCAGGATCCATAGTTTTGGGCTTTTGTTCTCCTGTGCTTCTTAGTTTGAGATTGCTTGCTACTTGCACCTATATTCTTGCTACTTGAACCCATACGCATGTTAATTTTCTTGCAAAAATTCCTAAAAAATTGCCATATGTTTCTTGATATACCCTCATTGTTTTGTGGTGTTTTTCACACTTTAAAGTGAATAAAAAGCATGCGCGCTAATTTTTATTTAATTTACATGTTTTGATGTTTTTTGCGAATTTTCTTGCACTATCTTGGATCCAACTTTTGCTCTATGGAGTTGATATTTGATACATGATTTTTGCGATGTGTTCGTCTCTGAATTCATGCTATTTCTACATTCTTGCATGCCTCATTGTTAATTCTTTGGCTTTCAAACTTAATGGACCATTTCTTGTTTTACAAAATTAACTCCTAGTCCTCTAGTTCAAGTGCTCAAAAATTTTACAAGTTGCTTGCAATCCACAATGCCACAATTTTGTTTGTTAATTTCTCTTTGCAAGATTAATTGAAAGCCTCTCTTTGGTCAAGTTTAGTCGTTAATTGTGAGATGTAATTTGTTGTTGCAATGTGTTGATTTTAGGGTTTAAGTGGGACTCATAATTTCTCTTTGATTCTTGAAATGTTTTCTTTAAAAAGGGGGTGCTGTTTCGGGTGAAGGTTATAGGTCACAGGATTTAGTTTAGATTTTAGGTCTTAGTTTAGTGTCATTTGCATTATTTTTGGTGTTGGTTCTTTTGCAATTTGCTAAATGTTTTTAGTTATGTTCACTTCATCTTTTTTTCAATTGGTTTGGTGCTTTGTTAGTAAATTTCATCTATTATGCATTACTACTCATGCCATTATCTCTCATTTCATTACTAACCATTTGGTTCTATGTCTCATGCACATTGCAAGCATTGCCTCACTCTCATTTGTTTTTCTTCCTTTAGTCACCTTTATGCAATTTCCATTGATTCATGTAATGTTTTAGGTTTAGTTTATTTTCTTTAATTTCATGCAAGACTATAGAATGTAAAATAGGACCCGATGTAAAAGACTATGGACTATGATGATGTACACCGACACATGCACCGACACACGCACACACGTTGTATGTTTATCGTTTAGGTGTATGTTTAGGATACGCGGTACTTAGAGAAAATCAATCTTCTGAAAAACAAACAACTTCCATCGCTTCAAATATTTTCCAAATAAACCTTGTAGCCAAAACTCCAAAGGATTTTCCCTTTATTTTCTTAATCAAATCAAAAAGCAATTAATTTCCAACTTTAACCGTTTTTGTAAATAAATTGGACTAACCTCACTTGTTTTCAATCCTAATGCCTACACGGCCTCTTATCTCTTTCTTCAAAACCATTTTTAAAAACTAAAAAAGAACAAAACTCACAAAAACATTTTGGAAGAGAACTACATGGAATTTTGATCCCTTAAAAGGGTATGTAGGCAAGAGACTTACATCTCTCCAAGTCCAATAAAATAAAATCCAATCTTCTCCCTCTCATTCTTAAAACCAATTTCTTTTACAAGTAGCAACAAAAGCAACGCATAAACGTAAAGCGTAATAAAACGGTTCCTATAGTATACTATAGTCACCGCGGGTGCCTAATACCTTCCCGCGATGAAATCAGCCCCGAACTTAGGATTTCTAAGGTTTTCTCGATTTTACCTTCCCCAAAAAAAATAGAAACATCAATGATCGAAAGGTTCAGATCCAATCAATGATTTGACACCCGAAAATCGTGATGACAGAAATGGCGACTTCACTGGGGACTTTTAGGGCTACACCTAGTTTTTCATGCTTTATATTTATGCTTTGCTGTTACATGAAAATTTTTCTTGTGTACGTGTGGGGTGAGAACATCAAAAGCCCTATACCCGGGCTGAGTGAACTTAAGATTAGGGGAGATATAATCAACAATCCATTCCGAGGGTTGCCTCGTGCATTGGATTACGCGATCAATCTCACATAGCTGAGGCATTTTGGAGGTGATGTTGTCAGCATGTGTTGTCATGCTTAGGCACTTTACTTCCAATTGACCGATGAAGGCTATGGACCGTAGTTACCAAACCCATCCTTGGCCTCTCTTAGGACGTAGTGCGGTGGCTAAACCGAGCGTCGTCTCGAAATTTAGTCGTCACGCGATACTACACCCAAACTAAACCTTCTTACGGATAATCATGGACAAGCGTCGCTTTGTACTACCATGATATACGCAAGAGAGGTTGTGGTTTGGGAACTTTATAGAACCTTGGTTACTACTATCAAAGCCTTAGTTTCACCGGACACCGTGTCCACTTGTTACCTTAACCCACCGTGCTTTCCTTATTTAAACCATGCATACATGCATTCATGCATAAATTTTTTACATGCATTTATCAAAGGGTATAAACAAACTAAAATTCTTTGCAAATATAACCAGGCATGAAAAGGACTAAGTCTTACAAATTCAAGGAAGTCGATCCCACTTCCTTTCGCTTAGCATTTCAAAACGATTTGTCTTGACAGCTTTCTAATCTCGTTATCTTGCTAAAAATGTTTGCAAAAGTTTCTAGTTTGTCTAAAACCCTTCGATAACCAAAAGAGTCATTTTTGCATCTGCATTTGTACATATCATGCATCATATGCATCATTCAAAAAAAAAAAAAACACAACAAAACTTCCAAGTGCTCATTGTCTCCTGGTTCTTCTGCCGCAGTTTGAAAAATGGCTCGTGCTCAGAGGGTTAAACCCACATTTGTGATACCAGGAGGCATTGCAAAGAACTGGAACGTTATCAATCTCCCTATGTCTGTGCATGATTCTAAGTAACATGTCTTGCTGTTTAGGCTTTGTTTTCAAAATAACAATCCTTCCGTCTTGCCCGAGGCGGAAGTGACCTTTCTGTAAAGGGCATGTTTGTTCCGACATCACCATTATCAATAAAAAACGTCGTTTCTTTCACGACTCTTTTTTCTTTCTTTAATGCTTTTCCCTTGGAAATAATGGTAATGCCAGAAAAAACCAAAACGTCTGTGTTTTCTTATTAATTTCAAAGATCTGCATGAAAACTATTTTCTAAAATCATCCAATCATGTCACGCAGATCGAACAAAAATAAACCCGTTGAACACGGTAACTCTATGCTTCTCCAAACTGTTGAATCCCCGGTATTCGAGACCGAAGATGAGGATAGTGATGATATACCAGACGAGATTGCCCGATTGCTTGAACAAGAAGAGAAGACCATTCGGCCTCATCAGGAGGAGATCGAGCTAATCAACTTGGGTACTGAGGATAACAAAAGAGAAATCAAAGTCGGTGCCGCACTGGAGGAAGGGGTCAAGAAAAAGATCTTCCAGCTCCTCCGCGAGTACTCAGACATTTTTGCATGGTCGTATGAAGACATGCCAGGATTGGATCCTCAGATTGTGGAACATCGGATACCGACAAAGCCAGACTGCCCCCCTGTCAGACAAAAGTTGGGACGGACTCGGCCGGACATGGCTCTAAAGATCAAAGCGGAAGTGCAGAAACAGATCGACGCGGGTTTTCTCATGACGGTTGAATATCCCGAGTGGGTTGCTAACATCGTGCCAGTGCCGAAGAAAGATGGTAAAGTTCGGATGTGTGTTGACTACAGAGATTTGAACAGAGCAAGCTTGAAGGACAATTTCCCACTACCTCACATCGATGTGCTCATTGACAATACTGCCCAGTGCAAGGTGTTCTCTTTCATGGACGGTTTTTCTGGCTATAACCAAATCAAAATGTCACCCAAGGACAGGGAGAAGACGTCGTTCATCACTCCATGGGGAACTTTCTGCTGCAAAGCGATGCCGTTCGGTCTAATAAATGCTGGTGCTACCTACCAAAGGGGGATGACCACTTTGTTCCATGACATGATTCACAAGGAGGTTGAGGTGTATGTAGATGATATGATTGTCAAGTCGAGCAATGAAGAACAACACGTGGAGTATTTGGCAAAGATGTTTGAAAGGTTGAGGAAGTACAAGCTTCGGCTGAACCCAAACAAATGTACATTCGGTGTTAGGTCAGGGAAATTGCTAGGCTTCATTGTCAGCCAGAAGGGCATTGAAGTAGACCCTGATAAAGTCCGCGCCATCCGCGAGATGCCGGCCCCGCAAACTGAGAAGCAGGTCAGGGGATTCCTCGGGCGCTTGAACTACATTTCCAGATTTATATCTCACATGACCGCGACCTGTGGGCCCATTTTCAAGTTACTCAGGAAGAATCAACCTGTGGTATAGAATGATGAATGCCAAGAAGCCTTCGACAACATCAAAAGTTATTTGCTAGAACCTCCTATCCTCGTTCCGCCGGTAGAGGGAAGGCCTTTGATTATGTATCTGTCAGTGTTGGATGAGTCCATGGGATGTGTGCTCGGCCAGCAAGATGAAACTGGAAGGAAAGAGCATGCAATCTACTATTTGAGCAAGAAGTTCACCGATTGTGAGACTCGGTATACCATGCTCGAGAAGACCTGTTGTGCCTTGGCTTGGGCTGCCAAACGCCTGCGTCATTACTTGATAAATCATACAACTTGGTTGATATCCCGGATGGATCCAATCAAGTACATCTTTGAGAAACCGGCTGTCACTGGAAAAATCGCACGCTGGCAAATGTTACTGTCAGAGTATGATATTGTGTTTAAAGCTCAGAAAGCCATTAGAGGGAGTATCCTGGCTGACCATCTTGCTTGCCAACCGCTTGATGATTATCAACCTTTGAAGTTCGATTTCCCAGACGAAGAGGTCATGTTTCTAAAATCGAGAGACTGTGAAGAACCGCTAATCGGTGAAGGTCCGGACCCCGATAGCAAGTGGGGATTGGTTTTTGATGGTGCTGTTAATGCCTATGGTCGAGGAATTGGCGCAGTAATTGTGGCTCCGCAGGGGCACCACATCCCTTTCACAGCCCGGATTGTGTTTGAATGCACCAACAACGTGGCCGAGTACGAGGCGTGCATCTTGGGAATTGAAGAGGCCATCGATATGAGAATCAAGCACCTCGACATCTATGGAGACTCTGCACTAGTCATCAACCAGATAAAGGGAGAATGGGAGACCCATCATGCCAATTTGATCCCTTACCGTGATTATGCAAGGCGTCTGTTGACGTATTTTACAAAGGTCGAGTTGCACCACGTCCCCCGAGAGGAGAACCAGATGGCCGATGCTCTTGCTACCTTATCTTCTATGCTTCAAGTGAACCATTGGAATCATGTGCCGATGATCAAAGTACAACGCTTAGATCGGCCCGCTCATGTGTTTACTGTCAGTGATGCAATTGTACGGACAGAATCAGGCGGAGTCGACAGTAAACCCTGGTATTGTGATATCAAACAATTTCTGCAAAGCCGTAAGTATCCGCCAGGTGCTTCCAACAAAGACAAGAAGACGCTGCGCAGGTTGGCTAGCAGGTTCCTGCTGGATGGTGATGTCCTGTACAAAAGGAATTTCGACATGGTGTTGTTAAGATGTGTTGACGAAAGTGAAGCAGAACAGCTAATGCATGATGTGCACGACGGCACCTTTGGGACCCACGCATCGGGGCATGTTATGTCTAGAAAGCTGTTGAGAGCTGGTTACTACTGGATGACCATGAGCGCGATTGCTATCAATATGCCAGGAAGTGCCACAAATGTCAAGTATATGCCGATAAGATCCACGTGCCTCCGCACGCCCTCAATATTATGTCTTCTCCATGGCCTTTCTCTATGTGGGGCATTGATATGATCGGAAGAATTGAACCGAAAGCTTCAAACGGTCATCGTTTTATCCTGGTAGCAATCGATTATTTCACCAAATGGGTCGAAGCTGCATCCTATGCCAACGTGACTAAGCAAGTGGTAGTCAAATTCATCAAGAACAATATCATCTGTCGGTATGGTGTCCCTAGCAAGATCATCACTGACAATGGTACCAACCTGAACAATGACATGGTGCAAGCCTTATGCGAGAAATTCGAGATTGAACACCACAACTCCTCTCCTTACAGACCTCAGATGAATGGTGCAGTTGAGGCTGCTAATAAGAACATCAAGAAGATTGTGCAGAAGATGGTAACAACATACAAAGACTGGCATGAGATGTTGCCCTATGCTCTACATGGCTACCGCACTACAGTCCGTAGTTCAACCGGGGCGACGCCGTTTTCTCTTGTATACGGCATGGAAGCAGTCCTCCCATTGGAAGTGGAGATTCCGTCTCTCCGTGTGATTATGGAAGCCAAGTTGTCTGAGGCTGAATGGTGCCAGAGTCGGTACGACCAGTTGAATTTGATTGAGGAAAGACGCCTAGATGCTTTAACTCATGGTCAGATGTATCAAACAAGGATGAAAAATGCTTTTGACAAGAAAGTTCGTCCTCGGGAATTCAGGGAGGGTGAACTCGTGTTGAAGAGAAGAATGGGTCAGCAACCCGATCCAAGGGGCAAGTGGATGCCTAACTATGAGGGACCTTATGTTGTCAAGAAGGCTTTCTCTGGCGGTGCTTTGATTCTCACTCACATGGATGGTGTAGAACTTCCGAATCCTGTGAATGCCGATATAGTCAAGAAATACTTTGTCTAGATATGAAAAGAACAGCGTGGTAGGTCGAAAACCCGAAAAGGGCGGCCTAGGCAAAAATGCGCTTCCCGGTGGATCGAAAACCCGAAAGGGCGGTCCAGGCAAAATAAGGGACAAGAAACAAAAATGTAAAAGCTCGCTGAGATTACATGTAACTCAGGCAAAAATGAGCGTCTCGATGAGCCGAAAACCCGAAAGGGCGGTTCATGCAAAAATGAGATTGAAATAAAAGACAATTGACTATGTCTGGCAAATTACCTTTTCCCTTGGGATCTTCGCAATTGATGTTTAGTTGTTCTCATCCGAGGTTCCGACGCCTGTAGATTCAAGAGTTTCCAGATACCATAGCAGTTACTGTGTTCAATGTACCACCAACCAATAAAATTACCATTTTCCAAGATTTGTAAATCTGTGGGGTCGCGCCTTTGGCCGACTACCACCCTTATACATCGATTTGAGCCTATGCTTTTGTTTGGCACTCATTTTCCGTTCTATTTTCAAAGCTTTATACAAAAAGATTCTTTTTCTATGTTAATAATGATGCATGTCTGGAATAAACATTCTAGAAACTGAAAACCTTTTTGAGTATTTTGAAAACAAGCTTGAACAGCTAGGTACATTCAAATGAACATGCATGAACAAATCTATATTGATATCAATTCCAATTCAAGTTGCTAGCAAGCCTTCCTCCCGGTGACAGTCTGTGGTCAATGGCAAGAATGAAAAAACAGAATGAAAGGCATGAAAAATGAATATGCTCGCTAAGTCGAAAACCCGAAAGGGCGGCTTAGGCAAGAATGAGCACCCCGATGGATTGACAACCTCCAAAGGCAATTCAGGCAAAAACAGGGGCAACAAAATAAAACCATTCCCCGGTGGGTCGAAAACCCGAAAGGGCGATCCAGGCAAAAATGGGATAATGAAAGAGAAAAAATAAAAATGAAAAAACAAACATGCAAAAGCATTGACCACCGATGCGATGTCCGAAGCACTTTACGTGACCGTTCCAACAAGCAGCAATACCACTCAGACTATTTTTCTCTACGATGTTACAGATTCCTGCCTTCAACGATGGTCTCGACGTATCTTCAGACGTCGGCATCCCCAGAAGAGGAACTTTTGCAGTATATGTCCGAGCGCGAGCCATTACGTGCCCAATATTCCAATGTTTTGTCTGTCTCTACGAAATTGTATCTACAAATTGCCAATCATCATGCATTCCCAAGCATTCATACATGCATAATCATGCATCCTATGTGTTCATGCATTTGATAAAATTGTCATGTCATTCATACATATTCGCATTCTCAATTCCCATGTCAATTTCAATCAAAGTCAATCTTGTCGATTTCAAATTTCTTCTGCCAACAACAAATGTCTACTATCATGTCAATTTCAAAGTTCAACAGTCTTGTCAACATTCCTGTCAAATTCAAGCTCCCGCAGTTATGTCAATCAAATTCAAGTCTTTTTTCGAGTACAATTTGTTTCTGATTATCGGTCAAGCGGCCAGTTCGCATCCAAGAACAGCTTGTACCTATCCTTTTGGTATACGCCGAGCGGCAAGTTCACATCCAAGAACAGCTCGTGCTTCCTTTTTTCCTGTCAGCCAAGTAACCAGTTCAAATACAAGAACGGCTTGTGCTTTCTACCTTGTTTCTTTCAGCCAAGTAACTAGTTCGTGTCCAAGGACGGCTTGTGCTTTCTATATTTCGTGTTAGTCAAGTAACCAGCTCAAATACAAGAGCAGCTTGCGCCTTTGTTGTCAATATTCCCGGTCAAGTGGCTAGTTCGCATCCAAGAACAGCTTGTACCTGTCAAATTTGCTTTCGAGTCTCCCCAGTGAGTCTTGTTATCTGCTATTCTGTTAATGTCAATCAGTCCCGCAATGGATGCGACATATTCCTTTTGCTATTCTGTTAATGTCTACCAATCCCGCAATGGATACGACATACTCTGTTGTTTGCTATTCTGTTAATGTCTACCAATCCCGCAATGGATACGACATATTTTGTTAAATTCAATTCTCAGTTTGTCTTGCATTCATAACACAAAATGTTGCATGGCATGCGTAGCATTTACAAACGTATTTTTACGCCCAAAATCAGTGCTAATGTCGATATTTAAGTATCTTCGTCATGTCAAGCCAAAGACTCTGTCTCTTGACTCTCCAGACAAAGAAACTTAAATAGGGGCAGCTGTCACACCCTCATTTTGGACCTAAAAATACTTACTCAAATTTCTCTGTTATTTTCTAATGCTTTCAAATTCACCGTGTTTTCTACTGTGCTTCAGTTGCATACATTACTGTTTCAGTCTTTTAAATTTTTGCATAAAATCATACAAAAGGGTATTTTGGTCATTTCCTACAAAGGAACCCATTTTCAGTCCCTACAATTTGTCCCTGAGTCCTTTCAATTTGTTTTCATGAATCATTAATCAAAATTTGCACAAAATCCATCTTAAGTCGCATCTGAGTCAGTCTGAGTCGTTTTTGCCCCAGGGGCATTTTAGTCTTTTCACATTTTTCAAAATTTTGACAGAGAGGTATTTTAAAATACCTCATTCTTGGTAGTTTGTTCGTTTTAGTCCGTTTTGTCGTTTTTAAACGTTTCACTTTACGTTGTTTCTCAAATTTACATTTTTTAACCAATTTCATCATTTTGCATTTTAGTCCAAACATTTTGTTTTTTTGCAAAGTTGTCCAATTCTTTCATTTCTTTTAAAAAAAAAACAGTCCCAATTCTGAATTTTCAAATAAATCCAATTTTTGTTTAATTGCAAAGCAGTCCCACAGTTTCATAAAATTGCAAAAAGGTCCTCAAGTCAAATTCAAGTCCAAGGCCACGCAAGTGTTCAATTCCACGTGGCAGTCCCCTATTGGCTCGCAGGCACATATGGCATGCTATAAAAGGCACACAGTGTCAGAGAATCAGATTCACGCGCGCCATTTCAACAAAACAAATTTCACTTTCTCTCTCTTGGCAGTTACAGATCAAAACCACCAAATTCATGGAAAGCTCAAGAACAAATGCATGAACCCTAGGTTTCAGAATCAGAATCCAGCCCAAATTCAGTGAAGATTGTAGCGATTCTCAGAGATTCGTCACTGAATCTTCATCATCGAATCGCTTCCCTTGCAATTCAAGCGCCAAGTTCGTCACCATTGGTAACAAACTCAGCACGATCACAGAGCAAGAGGGTTGAGAAGAAGAAGGAAAGAAATCTCATAGGATCCGGATCCAGAAGAAGGAGGAAAGAAGCAAAAACCTGCTCACCAGTGGAAATACACAGCCAAGGATCAAAAGAAACGGTTCAATCTCCAAACCAAAACGCAGGTAACACTGAAACCTCATCTTACCTCTTTGAAAAAGAATCAATGTGAATCCGTAGGAATTTGAACCGTTCGCTTTCAAACCCTAACCCTAACCGAATCCTTTTTCCAAAAAATCAGAGAATCGTTGCAAGATTCACGAACAAAGATGAATCGAAGCAAGATTCTCACAGTTGCATAAAGATTATAACCAAAAAATGTGAAAATCGAACGTTTCAAAACCTACCGGATCGGATTCGCGGATTCACCATGGTTCGACCGTTCAATCCTCTTCCTTGCAACGGATTCATGTTTAGATTAGGGATTAGGAACGAGTTGATGCATGTTGGGATCGATTCTGAGTGAATTTGTGAAGCTAGGGTTAGGGTTTAGAGAGAAACGGCGGAGAAGAGAAGAACAAGAGAGAGAAACGCGTGAGAAAAGTGGCAGGATCCGGACCTCCAATCTTTTATATAACCCCTAAGTCGGGTCGGTTCAAAACCGACCCATGTTACTGCACTCTTGACCTTTGGATGCGAATCCAATAGATCCGGATCAATCCAACGTCCCTGAGATGTTCTGGAGACCCGGATCCATCAGCGCTGGGGCAGGATCCATAGTTTTGGGCTTTTGTTCTCATGTGCTTCTTAGTTTGAGATTGCTTGCTACTTGCACCTATATTCTTGCTACTTGAACCCATACCAATTGTAACACCCCGTTCCCGAAATAACGTAATAATAATATTACTAATAATTCATAATCAGAGTTATTCAACAAAACAACGGAGTATCACATTTCTTTTCAAAATTATTTAAATAGAATATAAAACTATTTAAAACCATCAACAATTTCATCATATAAAAATTCTGCAGCGGATAGTCTTTAATTAGAAATCATATTCAACAACTACATCATAATCTTGGCACATAGGCCATTAACATAGTACAACTGTTCGGCAATTAAATCTCAACAACATATTCTTCAAGAAATGATACATAAAGGAATTCAAGAAAGATAACGTTTCCCCATCCCTACTATGTATCAGAGCCCTAGACGCAAGAGCCAACATCACTAGTCTTCACTACCTGCACTTGCCCACAAGGCGGCAATTCCAGCAGAAGGGGTGAGTTCACAAAACAAAAGTAATATATAAATATATGAATCATCAAATTGCATTGGAAAACAACAACAATAATAACAACCATCATCAGCATGATTCAACAACTTCATCAATATTATCTCAGCAATTAGATTCATCTTCAATTAACAACAACAACAACACTTGTGGCGACACCTCACCAACAACAACTCACAACTGTCAACTCACACCTACGACAACTAATGCAAGACCTCAACAGCGAATGCATTATGCAAATGTGGTACCAACTACGCGCGTTGAATGCTAAGCATTCCAGGGCAATAAGCCCCCAACAGTTTGGATGGTTAAAGCATCCCAGGGCAATAAGCCCCCAACAGGTGAACGATAAAGCGTTCCAGGGCAATAAGCCCCCAACAGTGAATGATAAACATTCCAGGGCAATAAGCCCCCAACAATGCAAATGAGTATGAAATGACTCTATGGTGTATATCAGCATACAACCCAACATCTAAATGGAGCATATCAGCATGCAACCAACAACAACAACTTAGGATACCCTCCCCAACTGGACAAGACCACTCAACATCAACAAGGCAACTCAATTAACAAAGTATCATTATTTGCACATCAACATACATAATTTCATCTTAATCATCATCATAACATAGTTTTTATCATCTAAACAATTCTTAATAAATCCAATAAACATCCTAGAAAGCTTAGGTTTGAGTTTAGGACACTTTTGGAAAATCACATTTTGGGTCGCACAGGACCCTGCTCGCTTGAGCGAGCAGCTTCTCGCTTAAGCGAGTCAAATGACGAAGGTTGGGTTTCAGTTCGCTTCTGGCTCGCTTCTAGTTCGCTTAAGCGAACAGGTCAAATACACTATTCTGGGCGTCTCTCGCTTAAGCGACGGGAATTTCGCTTAAGCGACGCAAATGACGAAGGTTAGCATTTTGCTCGCTTGGGGTTCGCTCGTGGCTCGCTTAAGCGAGCGACTAAAAGTTCAGACTGGGCGTAGCAAAGTGTTGCTCGCTTGAGCGAAGGGCATCTCGCTTAAGCGAGTGTTCGTCTGGGCAGAATTACAACCTACGATTCTAACTCCATTTCCATCCAAAAATCCCATTTTTAATCCCCCAATCACCCAAAATGGTTTAGAAACAATGTTTATGGGTTTAAGGCATAACAAAACATCTGAACATATCAAAACAACAGCATTACAACACAATTCATCAAGAAAATGAGCAATTCAACATATTCTTAACCTAGTTTCAAAACTACCAATTTTCAATCCAAATTCATGAAATCATATACATATATATTGACAATTGAAGAGTAAACCCACCCTTACCTTAATTTAGCAAATTTCTACAGCAAATGGATGAATTTCCCTCTTCCTAGCTCTCCCTCTTGGTTCTTCTCTTTTCTCCCAAAAAGTCTGTTTTGTTCTACTGTACGTACTCTTGTTTTCTTATTTCCTTACTGGCTCTCCTATTTCCTTACAAAGTGTAACTCCTTTTCTTTCTTTATTCCCTCACTTAACTTTCTTTTAATCTTCATTAACCCCCCTTAAACTCTACTATTTCTAGGTAATTAATAATTCCTCCTAAATTACTTAAATAACAAAAATCACACAAATAATTATTTGATAAATATCAACACATCAATTGTTCACATAAATCATATAAATTATATAAAATACATAAAACATATTAAATCAACCAAAAATAGCAAAATAACAACTAGGGCGTTACAACTCTCCCCAACTTAGAGAATTTCGTCCTCGAAATAATACCTTAAGCAACAAACAACTCAGGATAGGATTCTTGCATCTTGCTCTCCAATTCCCAAGTCAAACTCTCACCGGTTACACCGCCCCAAACTACTCTAACCAGAGGTATTTCCTTGCCTCTCAACTGCTTCACCTTACGATCATCAATCCTCAACGGCAAAGTCTCAACAGTAAGATTATCTCTAACCTGCACATCATCCCTAGGAATAACATGCGAAGGATCAGCTATATACTTCCTCAACTGTGAGACATGAAACACATCATGCAAGTTCGATAGATGTGGTGGCAATCCAATCATGTATGCCACGGTTCCAACTCTCTCTGAAATCTGATAAGGACCAATGAACTTTGGAGTCAACTTCCTCGACTTCAATGCACGTCCCACACCCGTCATCGGAGTAACCCTCAAGAACACATGATCACCCTCCTGAAATTCAAGGGCTTTCCTCCTCTTGTCATGATAACTCTTCTGACGATCTTGAGATGCTTTCATCTTTTCCCTTATCATCTTGACCTTTTCCGTAGTCTACTGTACCAACTCAGGTCCTAACACAATACTTTCACCTGACTCGAACCAACATATAGGAGTTCTACACCTTCGACCATACAAAGCTTCGAACGGTGCCATACCAATACTCGAATGGTAACTATTATTATAGGTGAACTCTATCAACGGTAAGTGGCTGTCCCAAGCTCCACCTTGCTCGAGTACACACACCCTCAACAAATCCTCCAAGGATTGGATAGTCCTCTCCGACTGACCATCTGTCTGCGGATGATAAGCCGAACTCAATCTTAACCTCGAACCCAAGGCATCTTGCAAACTCTTCCAAAACCTCGAAGTAAACCTCGGATCTCTATCCGACACAATACTAGACGGAACACCATGCAACTTCACAATGTCACGAATATAAATCTCCGCCAACTGAGCTACCGGATAAGTAATATTGATGGGAATAAAATGCGCCGACTTAGTCAACCTGTCCACAACAACCCAAATGGCATCATGCCCTCTTGGAGTTTTCGGTAAACTCGTTACAAAATCCATCGAAATGCTATCCCATTTCCACTCAGGTACATCTAATGGAATCAACAACCCTGTAGGTTTCTGATGTTCAACTTTAGACTTCTGACAAGTCAAACAAGCATACACAAACTGAGCAACATCTCTTTTCAAACCGGACCACCAAAATATTTTCTTCAAGTCATGATACATCTTAGTAGCTCCAGGATGAATACTCAAACTACTCTTATGACTTTCTTCTAAGATCAACTTCTTCAAATCTTCATCTTCCGGAATACAAATCCTTCCTCTAAACCTCAACACACCTTGGTCGTCGACCTTGAAGTCGCCATCTACATTCGGATCATTAGCGGCCATCAAATCCACAAACTTAACATCAAGCTTCTGAGCCTCTTTAATATTATTCAGGAAGTCACTATTAATCTTCAACATACCCAACTTCACACTCTGAGGCGATCTTTCACAAACAAGACTCAAATCTCTAAATTGCTCAAGTAACTCGAACTCTTTCACCATCATTGCTGACATATGCAATGTCTTTCTACTCAACGCATCAGCCACAACATTAGCTTTACCAGGATGATAATTCAAACCAAAATCGTAGTCCTTAAGCAACTCAAGCCACCTTCTCTGCCTCATGTTCAACTCCTTCTGGTCAAACAGGTACTTCAAACTCTTATGATCACTAAACACCTCGAATCTGGAACCATACAAATGATGCCTCCAAATCTTCAACACAAACACCACAGCTGCTAACTCTAAATCATGCGTAGGATAATTCTTTTCATGCACTCTCAGCTGTCTAGAAGCATACGCAACCACTTTGCCATCTTGCATCAAAACACCACCTAATCCCAGCTTGGATGCATCACAGTAAACAACAAAAGGTTCTTCTGGCTTCGACAAAATCAAAATAGGAGCAGTCGTCAATCTTTGCTTCAACTCATTGAAACTACTCTCACATTGAGCATCCCACACAAATGCTTTCCCTTTACAAGTCAACTGCGTCAGAGGAAGTGCTAACTTCGAAAATCCTTCAATGAATCTGCGGTAATAACCAGCCAAACCAAGAAAACTTCTCACCTCAGTAACTGACTTTGGTGTCTCCCACTGCGACACAGCATCAACCTTCGAAGGATCTACAGCAATACCTTTACCAGAAATAATGTGGCCAAGAAAACTTACTTCATTCAGCCAGAACTCACACTTGGACAGCTTGGCATACAGCTTCTTTTCCTTCAGCACTTGCAATACAATCTTCAAATGCTCTGCATGCTCAGCTTCAGTCTTAGAATAAATCAATATATCATCAATAAAGACTACCACAAACTGATCCAGATACTCATGAAAAATTCTGTTCATGTACTCCATAAACACACCAGGCGCATTCGTCACACCGAAAGGCATCACCTTATATTCATAATGACCATAACGCGTCCTAAACGCTGTCTTTTGCATGTCCTCATCCTTCACCTTTATCTGATGGTAACCTGACCTCAAGTCAATCTTGCTAAAAACGCGGGCACCCACTAGTTGATCCATCAAATCATCTATTCTCGGAAGTGGATACCTGTTCTTGATCGTCACTTTATTCAGCTGACGGTAATCAATACACAACCGCATGCTACCATCCTTCTTCTTTACCAACAACACCGGCGCTCCCCATGGTGAAACACTCGGTCTCACAAACTTCTTGTCAAGCAAGTCTTCTAATTGCTTCTTCAACTCAGCCAACTCCGAAGCTGACATACGGTAAGGAGCCATCGACACAGGCTTCGTACCCGGCACAAGGTCTATCGAAAATTCAACCTCCCTCTCTGGTGGCACATCTGGAATCTCATCAGGGAAAACTTCCGGAAACTCTTTCACAACAGGCAATCTATCAATCACAGCTTGGTTCTCCACCGACAAGAACGCCAACAAAGAAAACATCAACACACCATCTTGCTCCAAACGCTTCATCTCTTTAGTGGATAAAAATTCTGCTCCACTCTCTTCTTCAGCAGAAGAAAACCGCACCGTCTTGGTAAAGCAATTAATCAGAACATGATTGTATTCCAACCAATTCATTCCCAAAATTACATCCATTCCCACTAACGGCAAACAGACAAGGTCCACCTCAAAATCTCTACCGAATACAGACAACGGACAACTTAAACAAACAAGGGAAGTAGTTACTGAACCCTTAGCTGGAGTTTCAACAACCATCTCCCCATTCATATCAGACATAATCAAACCCAATCTTTGTGCACAGTCAATAGCAATGAAACAGTGTGTAGCACCAGTATCTATTATAGCAATTAAAGGAGTACCACTAAAGAAACAAGTACCTCTGATAAGTCGATCCTCCTGATCAGTCTGAGTACCGGTCAAGGCAAAAACTCTACCACTGGTCTGCGCCTTCTTAGGCTGAGTGCACTGAGAACCAATGTGACCTTCTTCATTACAGTTGAAACAAACAATGTCCCCACGCTTGCATTCGGTGACTGTGTGACCCTTCTTTCCGCATCTAAAGCACTTCTTCTCATCACGGGTACAAGCATTACTCTTGTGGCCTTTCACACCACACTTATAACAAACCACTTCAGCAGGAGCATCTCTACGTGCTGGCCTCCTCTCATCATGCATCCTCTGCTTGCCCTTATCAGCTGGGGCACTATAAGGCTTTGGGCGACTCTGCTGCCCCTTTCCTCTACGGTCATTCATTATCTTATAGTGAGCTTTGGTGTCCTCTTCATAAATACGACAGCTGCTCACCAACTCAGAGAAGTCTCTGATCTTCTGGTAGCCAATGGCCCGCTTGATATCAGCTCGCAGACCATTTTCAAACTTAATACATTTGGAGAACTCAGCAGTCTCCGCAGCATAATGTGGATAGAACTTGGCAAGCTCCACGAACTTAGCAGCATACTCCGTAATGGACATGTCTCCTTGCTTCAGCTCAAGGAATTCTATCTCCTTCTTACCTCGGACATCCTCCGGAAAATACCTCCTCAAGAACTCCCGCCTAAACACGGCCCATGTAATCACAGCACCTTCATTCTCTAACACCGGCTGCACACTCACCCACCAGTCGTCCGCCTCCTCTGCTAACATGTGCGTGCCAAAACGCACCATCTGAACATCCGTACACTGCATCACCCGGAAGATCCTCTCGACCTCCTTCAGCCAAGTCTGCGCTCCATCGGGGTCGTACCTTCCCTTAAAGGTTGGTGGATGATTCCTCAAGAAAGTCTTAAGCATTCTTACACCTTCACCAGCTCCACCAGCACCTTGTTGTTGCCCAACAACCTGAGCCATTGCTTGCAAAGCAGCAGCAAGAGCAGCATCATTCCTTCCGGCCATCTCGATAATTCTACCTAACAACAAGAATTAGAACAACAAAGACAGTTTAAACCTGTCACACTACTCTACATGGCTCGACACGACTCTCCTAATGGTCTGACAGACCGACCTGCTCTGATACCAATTGTAACACCCCGTTCCCGAAATAACGTAATAATAATATTACTAATAATTCATAATCAGAGTTATTCAACAAAACAACGGAGTATCACATTTCTTTTCAAAATTATTTAAATAGAATATAAAACTATTTAAAACCATCAACAATTTCATCATATAAAAATTCTGCAGCGGATAGTCTTTAATTAGAAATCATATTCAACAACTACATCATAATCTTGGCACATAGGCCATTAACATAGTACAACTGTTCGGCAATTAAATCTCAACAACATATTCTTCAAGAAATGATACATAAAGGAATTCAAGAAAGATAACGTTTCCCCATCCCTACTATGTATCAGAGCCCTAGACGCAAGAGCCAACATCACTAGTCTTCACTACCTGCACTTGCCCACAAGGCGGCAATTCCAGCAGAAGGGGTGAGTTCACAAAACAAAAGTAATATATAAATATATGAATCATCAAATTGCATTGGAAAACAACAACAATAATAACAACCATCATCAGCATGATTCAACAACTTCATCAATATTATCTCAGCAATTAGATTCATCTTCAATTAACAACAACAACAACACTTGTGGCGACACCTCACCAACAACAACTCACAACTGTCAACTCACACCTACGACAACTAATGCAAGACCTCAACAGCGAATGCATTATGCAAATGTGGTACCAACTACGCGCGTTGAATGCTAAGCATTCCAGGGCAATAAGCCCCCAACAGTTTGGATGGTTAAAGCATCCCAGGGCAATAAGCCCCCAACAGGTGAACGATAAAGCGTTCCAGGGCAATAAGTCCCCAACAGTGAATGATAAACATTCCAGGGCAATAAGCCCCCAACAATGCAAATGAGTATGAAATGACTCTATGGTGTATATCAGCATACAACCCAACATCTAAATGGAGCATATCAGCATGCAACCAACAACAACAACTTAGGATACCCTCCCCAACTGGACAAGACCACTCAACATCAACAAGGCAACTCAATTAACAAAGTATCATTATTTGCACATCAACATACATAATTTCATCTTAATCATCATCATAACATAGTTTTTATCATCTAAACAATTCTTAATAAATCCAATAAACATCCTAGAAAGCTTAGGTTTGAGTTTAGGACACTTTTGGAAAATCACATTTTGGGTCGCACAGGACCCTGCTCGCTTGAGCGAGCAGCTTCTCGCTTAAGCGAGTCAAATGACGAAGGTTGGGTTTCAGTTCGCTTCTGGCTCGCTTCTAGTTCGCTTAAGCGAACAGGTCAAATACACTATTCTGGGCGTCTCTCGCTTAAGCGACGGGAATTTCGCTTAAGCGACGCAAATGACGAAGGTTAGCATTTTGCTCGCTTGGGGTTCGCTCGTGGCTCGCTTAAGCGAGCGACTAAAAGTTCAGACTGGGCGTAGCAAAGTGTTGCTCGCTTGAGCGAAGGGCATCTCGCTTAAGCGAGTGTTCGTTTGGGCAGAATTACAACCTACGATTCTAACTCCATTTCCATCCAAAAATCCCATTTTTAATCCCCCAATCACCCAAAATGGTTTAGAAACAATGTTTATGGGTTTAAGGCATAACAAAACATCTGAACATATCAAAACAACAGCATTACAACACAATTCATCAAGAAAATGAGCAATTCAACATATTCTTAACCTAGTTTCAAAACTACCAATTTTCAATCCAAATTCATGAAATCATATACATATATATTGACAATTGAAGAGTAAACCCACCCTTACCTTAATTTAGCAAATTTCTACAGCAAATGGATGAATTTCCCTCTTCCTAGCTCTCCCTCTTGGTTCTTCTCTTTTCTCCCAAAAAGTCTGTTTTGTTCTACTGTACGTACTCTTGTTTTCTTATTTCCTTACTGGCTCTCCTATTTCCTTACAAAGTGTAACTCCTTTTCTTTCTTTATTCCCTCACTTAACTTTCTTTTAATCTTCATTAACCCCCCTTAAACTCTACTATTTCTAGGTAATTAATAATTCCTCCTAAATTACTTAAATAACAAAAATCACACAAATAATTATTTGATAAATATCAACACATCAATTGTTCACATAAATCATATAAATTATATAAAATACATAAAACATATTAAATCAACCAAAAATAGCAAAATAACAACTAGGGCGTTACAGCATGCGCGCTAATTTTTATTTAATTTACATGTTTTGATGTTTTTTGCGAATTTTCTTGCACTATCTTGGATCCAACTTTTGCTCTATGGAGTTGATATTTGATACATGATTTTTGCGATGTGTTCGTCTCTGAATTCATGCTATTTCTACATTCTTGCATGCCTCATTGTTAATTCTTTGGCTTTCAAACTTAATGGACCATTTCTTGTTTTACAAAATTAACTCCTAGTCCTCTAGTTCAAGTGCTCAAAAATTTTACAAGTTGCTTGCAATCCACAATGCCACAATTTTGTTTGTTAATTTCTCTTTGCAAGATTAATTGAAAGCCTCTCTTTGGTCAAGTTTAGTCGTTAATTGTGAGATGTAATTTGTTGTTGCAATGTGTTGATTTTAGGGTTTAAGTGGGACTCATAATTTCTCTTTGATTCTTGAAATGTTTTCTTTAAAAAGGGGGTGCTGTTTCGGGTGAAGGTTATAGGTCACAGGATTTAGTTTAGATTTTAGGTCTTAGTTTAGTGTCATTTGCATTATTTTTGGTGTTGGTTCTTTTGCAATTTGCTAAATGTTTTTAGTTATGTTCACTTCATCTTTTTTTCAATTGGTTTGGTGCTTTGTTAGTAAATTTCATCTATTATGCATTACTACTCATGCCATTATCTCTCATTTCATTACTAACCATTTGGTTCTATGTCTCATGCACATTGCAAGCATTGCCTCACTCTCATTTGTTTTTCTTCCTTTAGTCACCTTTATGCAATTTCCATTGATTCATGTAATGTTTTAGGTTTAGTTTATTTTCTTTAATTTCATGCAAGACTATAGAATGTAAAATAGGACCCGATGTAAAAGACTATGGACTATGATGATGTACACCGACACATGCACCGACACACGCACACACGTTGTATGTTTATCGTTTAGGTGTATGTTTAGGATACGCGGTACTTAGAGAAAATCAATCTTCTGAAAAACAAACAACTTCCATCGCTTCAAATATTTTCCAAATAAACCTTGGAGCCAAAACTCCAAAGGATTTTCCCTTTATTTTCTTAATCAAATCAAAAAGCAATTAATTTCCAACTTTAACCGTTTTTGTAAATAAATTGGACTAACCTCACTTGTTTTCAATCCTAATGCCTACACGGCCTCTTATCTCTTTCTTCAAAACCATTTTTAAAAACTAAAAAAGAACAAAACTCACAAAAACATTTTGGAAGAGAACTACATGGAATTTTGATCCCTTAAAAGGGTATGTAGGCAAGAGACTTACATCTCTCCAAGTCCAATAAAATAAAATCCAATCTTCTCCCTCTCATTCTTAAAACCAATTTCTTTTACAAGTAGCAACAAAAGCAACGCATAAACGTAAAGCGTAATAAAACGGTTCCTATAGTATACTATAGTCACCGCGGGTGCCTAATACCTTCCCGCGATGAAATCAGCCCCGAACTTAGGATTTCTAAGGTTTTCTCGATTTTACCTTCCCCAAAAAAAATAGAAACATCAATGATCGAAAGGTTCAGATCCAATCAATGATTTGACACCCGAAAATCGCGATGATACATTGCATACTCAGGAGACATGTAGCCACTAAAAACCAGCAATAGTTATTATTTGTTCATCGATCACATGTCTAAAACTTTGAAGTCAATTTTCATTGCATAAGAAGACACTAATATTAATTCATTGTGCTTACTAGGTTCCAACAATCCGATTTGTATTTGCTTGAAGCTCATTCTCACCAAATATCCTAGTCATTCCAAAATCTGATATTTTAGGATTCATGTTGGTGTCTAACAATATGTTGCTAGCTTTTAAATCTCGGTGAATGATCCGGAACCTAGAATATTGATGAAGATAAAGCAGTCCTTGGGCAATTCCTTCAATTATTCGAACCCATGTTCCCCAATCTAGCATCCTTCTTTTTACAGCATCTGTTTTGCACCAAAAGATGTCACAACTAGAGTCTTGTTTATAATCAATGGACCATATTTAAGAGTATAATAATGTCTCAAAAGTACAAACCGAAGAGAAAACAATCCAAGCTTTTATTGGGCATGAATTCATAAATAAGCATTTTTTCATCTCGATCAATGCAACAGCCGAGAAGTCTAACAAGATTATTATGTTGGAGTTTTGCAATTAACAATGCTTCATTTCGTAACTCCTCCCATCCTTGACCCGATCTCCGAGATAGCCTTTTTACAGCAACCTCACCCCCATTCAATAATATACCCTGGAAAAGAAAAATTTCAGATAAGTGATAATATAATAGAGTGAATGGTTTGTTAAAAGTTTTGCTAAAAAAATTTTAGAACATGCCTTATAAACCGGTCCAAAGCCACCTTCGCCAAGTTTATTTGTATCTGAAAAATTATTTGTTGCCGCTGAAACGCTTACAAAACTGAATAATGGCAACTTGACTTCATTCTTCTTAACTTTTGTACCCTTGTCTGCTACGTCTGAGTCTTTATTAACTTTCATGCTCATGCCTACTTCAAAATTTAGCAAATCATCGCCTACAAAATTTGGAGTTTGGTTGATGTGATAAGTTAGGTAACTTTAATGCTTAACGGATCACATTAATGAGCAGTGATAGTTGCAAAGTGAACTAGTTTGTTTCATACCATTCCCCCTTCTCTTTCTAGCTCGGTAAACAAAAAGGCCAAGCAGGAAAAGAATCAGTAGAAATGAGACTAAAATAACAATTACAAGTAGATTCCTCTTTCCGTTTCCATGTCTTCCAACTACATTCGCTACATTAGAATATGCAGAGGTGAATTGTCAGTTAGCAAAATACTTCATTCATTCAGACGATCATTGCAAAGTAGCTACTAGCTAGGTTCCTTCAACTTGTGGTAAGCTTGTCTGGGGCAGCAAGTCTGAGATTAAACTTTGGCATACTATCATTAGTATTATCATCATCAGTGTTCTTCAGAGTAGGTACTTGATAATTCCACAACATGCACTTACCTTCAAATATATCATAAGCATAAGCAACACAAGAGCAATCAGTGACGCAAGTATAATTACATTGTGCCGCCGTATCCACCTTCTGGTTCACATGATGTGGAGGTGATTCCACTGACATATTCAAGAATCTATCTTTACTGTTATTGCTGCTGCAGGACAATTCATTTATCCTGACACATCCAGCTGACCTGTCCCCCTGCCTCCACGAATCAGCATCAGATGGTTTAAAACCATCAAGACATTGACAAGGGTCAAGAGTTTGCGGATTACAAATGGAAAAATTTCCACAAGAATTGTCTGTTCCACACTTGGATGACTGTAGAAAAATCCAATGCTTAGATTCCTCGGACCAGGCTTGGTATTTAAGATCCCCAGTCGCTTCCAATACCAGACGAGAATTGCTGAATTGCAAATCAACTTGGTTAACAGCATCCTGGATAGAAAAATTGGAATTACCATCAATCCACAAAACATTTGAACCCTTATTCAGTAATAGACTCATTATGTATGAATCATATTGAAGATGATATGGTCCCGGTGAAGGGTCGTCTACAGACTTCCATGATGTCAATGACCAATTGCGTCGTGTGATGTCATCGTATCCTATGTTCATTCCAGGCAAAAGGGTATCCGTGGGGTTATCAAAGCTCTGCCATAAAATTGCTTGGTTAGAATTATTCACCAGTACCAAGTTTCCTGTGTCCAAGAGGGTTGCGTAGGTGCTAATACTATTGTTGCTACTTGGAATCACATCGTACGTCACTTTTCCATCTATGATGACAATGTTACCATGATCGTGAATGGTAAGAAACGCCGAGGATGTTTGAGGTGCGTAATCTCTGTTGGCAACCCAAACAATCTTGTCATTTGCTACCTTTTTGAACCATATACCTACGTAGTAGTACTTGGTTGAGTTCTCTCTGTTTCTAGTGAAAATTCCCAGTTCGTAGTTCCCACCCTTTGAAACAAGTGTGTCTGAATTTCCAACCGATTGCCCCATTACTAGCATTTCTCTGTAGGATGTTGCATTTACGCATAACATATTGAGGCAATCAATTAATGATAATATTGGCAAGGAAACAATTTTGGAAGCCAGTGCCATGATAGATAGTTTGCAATTTGCAATGCTCAATTCAAAACTCTTGGCTTAATATGTTGATGATTAATTAATTTAGTTATTTGAGGAGACTTTGAATAGTAGTAAGTCTCCCATTTCAGCATCTTGGTGGCCCACTTAGATTAAAGTCATTAAACTAAAATACAACAGAGTTATTGATTTAATCCACACATTATGTTTAGTGTGGGCCGTTGGTGAAGCAACTTTTAAGTTAACACGTTCTAGATTTTGTGTGGAAAAATATAATCGGTAACATCCCCTGCAACTTGTCTGTACCTCATATTTCTCCTAACTTTCACAATAATTATCCGGAACAAATTATATATTCATATTGATCAATTCCTTAAAAAATCAAGTCCTCTCAACCATAGTCACATAATTCGTGGGAACCCCGAACCAGTTTGCACGAACCAGTTCACGGTTCTTTCACGAACCGGTTTGCAGAAAATTCGCAAAGAATTCGCACTGAACCGGGTACCTAACGAAGCAGCCCTTTAAGTGCCAGAATAAATGAAAAATAAATAATTAAACTAATTTCATTTTGTAATGGGAGTGAAAAGTCACTATCACCAATACTGATACACAGAAAACAAAGAATAAACAATAAATCAACTTTGAACTAACATGAGGAGTGACAAGTCACTAGCTCCCAAAACTATACAACAACTTATAGGGATGGGTATGGTTCAGTTCGGGATGAAAACTGAAATAAATTAAACTGTTTGTTAAATTTAAAATAATTGAACTAAATTGAGTTGTTTGTACTTCGAACTGAACTGTTTTAAACCGAACTAAACTGTTCCGAACTGAACTCAACTGTTATTATTGATACCTTTGAAAAAAATAAGAAAAAAAAACAAAAAAAATTGAATTTTAGTTACCAAATTGAATTGACTCTTAGTAATGGTTCAGTTTTTTTTTTTTGTTCAGTTCAGTTTAGTTTTTAGTTTTTTTCCCACCCTTCACAACTTGCGTTGCTTCGAGTAGGGGTGTTCGCGGTGCGGTTTAGTTTGATTTTGAGGCTAAAAGTCATCCAAACCGCAAAATAAAAAAGTATGCGGTTTGGTTTGGTTGTCTTTTAAAATAAAATCCGAATCAAACCAAATCAAACCAATGCGGTTTGGGTTGGATCGATTGATGCGGTTTTTTTCGATACAATTTTTTGTTTTGTTTTGTTTCCAAAAATCAAGTTAAAAAGTTAAAATACAACATATCTTCAACAATGTTTTAAATTTCATCCAACAATGTTTTCAACTACATAGATCAGATTAGAAATATGGACAAAAATGAATTCTATTTTATAAGAAATGTAAGAGACTAAGATTTTATCAATATCTAAAAGTTCAAGTAGCATATAAATACATTTTTAAATAAAAATTAAAGAAGAAACTTAACAAGTGAAAAAAATATGTCATTTTATAAAATAAAAAAAAATAAAAAATAAAAAACATTGAGTTTTTATGATTATTGATCTAGGTGACATGTTTAATTAGTGTTTTTCTTAAATTGCGGTTTGGTTTGGATTAGTTCGATTGGTAAAATAAAAACCACAAACTAAACCAAACCATGTGGTTGAGTAAAATAGTGATCTGAATACATCCGAACCAATTGTTGTTTTGGTTTGGATTGGTTCGGTTTGCGATTTTTCTATTGAATTAATCCGGTTTTGAACACCACTAGTTTCGAGTACTATGAAGTAAAAGTTGTATGCCCCCTCTATTTATAACTCCTTTTGCTATCAATGTTTTACTAAATAACCGATGTCGGACATTTTAAGCTATATTATTCTATTTCTACCTTTATCTTTGACAGATTGACAAATGACAAATACTTAACATTTTCACTAGTATCACGAAGTGACGCGTACCGAAGCTCTATATCCCTATACATATCAAATTCTTCTCGTGTCACGTACCGCGAATCCGAACCCGTACCACGTACCAACGCGAATTGCGTATTATGTGACTATGCTCTCAACTCACTATTAGCGAACCTTAAAACCTGACATATTAACGCATTATTACTTAATTGTCGGAAGGTTAGCTAGCAGGTACATCACCCTTATCCGGAGGAAGAAGTGGAGTTAATATTCAAAACCATTGTCCTCTGCTCCTCAAGCACCTTTCGAAACGTAAATACAATGTGATAAAGTACTTGCCAAAGCATATGTGATAATAAATCCCCTAGTGTAGATAAGCACATTTGCAAGGAAACACATTAATGCAATAGAGAACAAAAAGAAATCCAGCTAGCTATTTTTGTTTGTGAAATTTCGTACGCATTGTATTCCCACCATTCAACATTTCTCATTTCAAACACTATAAATATTTAGAATTTGAGATGTTTTTTATTTCTAGCTTGCCGGAGAGACTTTCTCTAACCATTTGTTTTTGGCTTAATTGCACTTTTGGACCCCTATCTTTCCAAAAGTTGCGGGTATGGACCCCTAACTAATTTAAATACAAAACAACCCCCTATGTTTTGATTCTTTGGCAGTTTTGGACCCTCAGTCCATTGTTGACTCGGTCAACGCTGACGTGGCACCCTAAGTGAGGTGCCACGTGTCAATTTTTTTATTTATTTTTTGTCTTGGGGGTCCAAAACTGCTAAAGAATCAAAACATAGGGGGCTGTTTTGTATTTAAATTAGTTAGGGGTCCATAACCGCAACTTTTGGAAAGATAGGGGTCCAAAAGTGCAATTAAGCCTTTGTTTTTTGCACGAAGTTTTCGTTACTAAAATTTGTATTGATTATTTTACGTTGAGACTTTCTTTAACCTTTTGTAATGTGTCGTTTTAACGATATTTCTGTTACTAAAATTTGTATGGATTATTTTACACTGATTTTAATACTGGGTTTTGTCGATCATATTTTGCCAACTCTGTGGAATTGTCATCGGCATTCAAACTCATTCAATCATATCAACTATGTGGAATTGTCACCGGCATTCAAACTCAAACGTTAGCATTGATGAGTTGTTGTTGCTGCAAATCTTTCTTCAAGTTTTGGATTGTACGAAGAATTTTGGAAAGTGGAATTGTGTTTGTCAAACCTTTGATTTCATGCTCAAAAACTCACTTGTTGGTAAATCGCCGGTGGTAATCATTGGTGTTGTATAAGTGGGATATGAATATTGGGAATGTCTAATTTCTCTATTTTTGTCTAGCCTGTGTTTGGTAACACAAATAATCTAGTTTTTGGGCCGTAATATGTCCAAAATAAATCAGAGCATCTAGCACCCGCAATCCCAGTTTTTGGGCTGGTCGCAGAGCTCATCAATAGTTAAAATTAACATAGTTCTCATGGAATTTACTCAGCAATAAGAAAATCCTGAATATTTTAAGAATCTTAGTTTTAAAATTCAATCCAATTTGCATTTACTTCAAAACAGAGTACAAAAACAAGCCGATCAAGCATGTGGAAATGGCTCATTGGGTTCACAATGGCTACGACCTGGAAAACCTTATGCTTGCAGTTTCCGCATAAGGTTCCTCCAAAACACCAACCAAATTTAATGATAAGGTGATATACAACTTCGAAAGTCCACAAGCTATCAAGCATGGTTTGTGAATCACAGTGGACATTGATTTGTCACCACTATTAGTAATAAGTAATATGAACTTTAAACAATCAGCCTAAAAAGACCAAAGATACAAAAAAAAAAATCAAAAAGACCATAAAATTGCTGATCACATATCTGATAGTGATAAGAAACACATATAAAAGAAGAAAATACCCTTCGGCATATATACCTTCACCCCTACAAATTATTAAAAATTCCAATATTACCCTTTTTCTCAATAACTTTCAATGAGTTTACCCCTACACTGTCTATTTCCCAGAAACTGTTTTTCAACATTTCCTCCGAAAACAATTCTGGTCATTCATGTCATTGAACCATTGTTAATTCATGCCTATTTTATGAAATTCAATCCTTCATACTGAGCCAATTGGGTTCGATGGCAATTTTTTTTCCTCTTTTGAAATTGAATTGTTGGATATAAATCCAAGGCTTCCAATTTTTTGTTAGTTGATTGTTGGAATTAAATCTAAGCCTTCACATGTTTTATCTCAAACAAAATCCATAAACAATAGGTTCGGCGACATAAATGATTTAACAATTACATGTTTCTGGTAGCTTTGATGGAGAAGAACTGAACAAGAACACTAGAGAAAATATAAACGCTTGTTTTGTGAATCATACAGTAGTGTTGTACCACAAAATTATTGACCCCGTATAGTGGTTGAAAACAAAACAAAGCAAGTGGTTTATTCACATGGTTCGGACAATATGTAGTCTCCATTGACACAACATCGTCAAAATAATTTAATCCAAATTCTTATTTGCATCAAACCAAGTAAAATCAAATTGTATTCTCCTTATGATTATCCTTGACAGATTTTACTAAAACAACATTGGAGTAGATAAAGGAAAGAAATAACAGTAGCATTGACACAAGTTTTTTCAATGTTACCCAAACAAGTAACTATTCAATTCTTACAGATAGTGACGTCACTCTAAAACTCATCTTGCTTCAATGAGTGAATCTGTGATGCCATTCACAGAAATTTCTCCTTCTATGCTTTTTGAGAGTCTTGAACTTTCAATACCTCTCACATTTTGAAATGCTGGTGGCTTTGGACTTGGAAGGGATGCAGTGTCATTACCAAACATTGATACAACATCAGACATGGTTGGTCTGTCATCTGGACTTTGTTGAACACAGAGAAGTCTTATATTCACGTATCTTGGTACCAAATCTTTGTTGGAGATATCATCTAATTCTGAGTCAATTAGCTCCATTCCAGAATCGTTGGTCCAAAGATCCCAAGCCTTGAGTAATCAACAAGTAAAGAACCCAAAGTTATCACATAGATAGATAGATAGATAATATTTTTACTGGTCATTATAATACTGTACAGTGTGTATGATTAATGCATATTTCTTATCTCAAATCAAAAACTCATTATAAATATGACAATGACTTTAACTAAATTTGCTAAAAAGACCAATTGAGTTGAATTTAGGTACTTACATATCCAAGAAGATTGAAAGAGCTTGTTTGATAAAAACCAGTATTCTTCTTGCCACTTATAATCTCTAACAAAAGAACTCCAAAGCTAAAAACGTCGGATTTAACTGAGAAAAGGCCTTCCATTGCATATTCAGGAGACATGTAGCCACTAAAACCAACAATAAAGAGTTATTAGTTGTTCATTGATCACTTGTCTAAATCTCTGAAGCCAATTTTTGTTGCATAAGAAGACAATAATATTAATTTATTGTACTTACTAAGTTCCAACAATCCGATTTGTATTTGCTTGAAGCTCATTCTCACCAAATATCCTAGCCATTCCAAAATCAGATATTTTAGGATTCATGTTGGTGTCTAACAATATGTTGCTAGCTTTTAAATCTCGATGAATGATCCGGAACCTAGAATATTGATGAAGATAAAGGAGTCCTTGAGCAATCCCATCAATTATTCGAACCCGTGTTCCCCAATCTAGCATCCTTCTTTTTATAACATCTGTTTTGCACCAAAAGATGTCACAACTAGAGTCTGGGTTATAATGAATGGAGCATATTTAAGAGTATAATTTTTTATCTAAAAAGTACAAACCGAAGAGAAAACAATCCAAGCTTTTATTGGGCAAGAATTCATAAATAAGCATTTTTTTCATCTCGATCAATGCAACAGCCGAGAAGTCTAACAAGATTATTATGTTGGAGTTTTGCAATCAACAATGCTTCATTTCTTAACTCCTCCCATCCTTGACCCGATCTTCGGGATAGCCTTTTTACAGCAACCTCATCCCCATTCAATAACATGCCCTACAAAGGAAAAATGGTTAAGAGTTGTTGTGAAATTCGGTCCAAAAACCTCACACCAATACAAACTATGATGTGTGTGGAGCAAAGGAAAGTGGTAACCAATATCAAATTAACCACAAGCAATCAACAATGATAAACAACAACACCTAGATCTAATATATATGAATCAAAGTGAGAAAGCATAAAACCACAAGCAATGAAAGAAAGGAAACAAACACACCGAAGATTGTTCACCCAGTTCGGTCCAACTTGACCTACTCTGGAAGAGAGATTGATCTCTCCAATCCACTATCAAAGAGTTCTTACAAAGAGATTACAAAATGGGTTACAAGAAATAGGTACCAAAGCTCACAATGAACAAAACCTAAATCTACCCATTTTTCCCCAATCTCACCAAATGAAAGACACTCAATGATTTTCACTATCCCAAGGTGTTTACAATGTTTCTCAACCCAAGAGAACTCTAATCAAAGACCCTCAACCCTAAAGTTACCTCCTTTGATTTCCCAAGTTTTCCTCTCTTGAAGTTCTCTCTCACTCTCCTTTTAAAAATGAGCTGAAACACTTAAATAGTACACAGACACTGTCAAAATCGTGTCACGATTTGCCAAATCGTGACACGGTTGGTGCGTACGACCCAAAGTACGACCAACCTTATCCTCAAAACGTGCCCAGCAAGTCGAAAATCGTGTCATGATTTCCCAAAATCGTGTCACAATTGGACACCCTGCAAAACATGCTCACTGCCTGCCAAAATCGTAACACGCTTATGAAATTGTGTCACGATTTCTCTGTTTCTCAAATCTCAATTTCAAGGCACTTTTCAACAAAAGTGATAATAGCATAAAGTGTAAATGGTTTGTTAAAATATTGCTTAAAATAACTTTAGAACTTGCCTTATAAACAGGTCCAAAGCCACCTTCACCAAGCTTGTTTGTATCTGAAAAGTTATTAGTTGCTACTGAAACGCTTGCAAAACTGAATAATGGCAACTTGACTTCTTTCCTCCTTACTTTTATACTCTTGTCTGCAATGTCCGAGTCTTTATTAACTTTCATGCTCATGCCTACTTGAAAATTTAGTAAATCATCGCCTATAAAATTTGAAGAGTTTGGTTGATGTGATAAGTTGGGTAATTTTTATTCGTAACAGATTGCTGAAGCAGTACAAGAAATAGTAGAAATGAGATGAAAACAAGCAAGTATAGTTGCAAAGTGAACTAGATTGTTTCATACCATTTCTCCTTTGCTTTCTAGTCCGGTAAACAAATAGGCAAAGCAGCAAAAGAAATAGTAGAAATGAGATCAAAATAACAATTACAAGTAGATTTCTCTTCCCGTTCTCATGTCTTCCAATTGCAATAGAATCTGAAGAAGAGAATTGTCAATTAGCAAAATACTTCATTGTAATTAGCATATTCCTTTAAATGATGTCATTATTAATCATATAGGAAAAAAAGAAAATAAAAAGGAAAAGTGAAGGGAATTGTTATGTTGTTAACCTTTTAATTGGTTGAATAGTTTTGTTTGTAACCTTATTAACACATGTTAGTTTGTTAGAAATATCTACGTCAAGTATGTGTTCATTTGTCGAATCTTGTTGCAGAGTGCTTTCTGCCTCTTATCAATTTTGCCTATAATGGAAGGCTTTCTAGCCGTTGGACGTCACAACATGCTCTCAATAGTCTCTGGTACTCCTCTGCTTAACCAAAGTCAAGATTAAGTTGTTGGTACCGATCACAGATGATACGTCATACATGTTAAATAGTTTTCCTTTTGGTGGTCATGTTTTCCTTTTCGGCACCAAATTTGTGGTATATAATGGTGGTGAGATGTGAACTACTACATGATTCTTTGTGAATGGAGAGTTTTCAATCGGAAAAGACTGCGTCGAAGGGAGAAAAATTCACAATGAAGGCGGAAAAAAATATCGCAACAATGGTAGTTAGGGTTTATGCAGAAAAGAAATTCCTATAGTCAAGAACTTGTGATACCATTTAAAAATTATATCCGTGTATATATATTTCAAAGTTGTAATGTGAATTCATGCACTGATTTGTTTAAATATAGACTAGTTAAAACCTAATGTGCCCGCTTCATTGTATGCTTATTTTATCATATTTTGTTATAATTTTAATAAAATATACCAGAATGAAATAAATATTATCTTATATAAATGAAAGATTTAATTGAAAGATAAAAATCCAAACTAAATAAAATCATGTATCCCTTTTATATACCTATATAAAGATATTATTGACATCAGAAAGATAAGGGAAAGTAGGTTGTAATATAGCAAATGAGTTAAACTTAAAGTTTTATGAACTTTGAAAAAAACGAGTTAATTTTGATGTATCTTATTAATAGACCTAATGATTTTAATTATTGTCAAATTTTATAAACATGGTCTAAATTGTCATATCTGTAATACGAGTTTTTTTTTTGTTTTGAAGAATTTTGTAATACTATTATGAGGTAATGAATTATGATAGGTGTCAATAACATTATTTACAACTGATAGATAACATGATAAAGGAACTTACCTGTGATAAGTCTATCTGGGCCAAAAAAAAAATATTAGGTTATTATTATTTTTAGCATAATCATCAGTCGAGGTGTTCTTGAGAGTCGGTAGTTGATCATTCCACAACATGCAGGTTCCGTTAAAATAGTAAGCATAAGCAACACAAGAACAATTAGTGAAGCAAGCATAATTGCACCGTGCTACTGCATCCACCTGAAGGTACACAGGATATGGTGGTGAATTCACTAATTTCAATTGTAAGAATCTATCTTTTTTGCTATTGTTATTGTTGTTGCAGGACAACTCCTTTTTCCTGACACATCCAGCTGACCTGTTACCTTGCTTCCAAGATTCAGCATCAACCGGTTCAAAACCATTGATACATTGACAAGGGTCAGAAACTTGCGGATTACAAATGGAAAAAATACCACAGGAATTGTCTGTCGCACACGTGGATGACTGTAGAAAAATCCATTGCTTAGATTCCTCGGACCAGGCTTGGTATTTAAGATCCCCAGACGCTTCCAATACCAAACGAGAATTGCTATCAACTGGAATAGTGGAATAGGTGTTGCTGAATTGCAAACCAACTCGGGTAACAACTTCCTTATTAGAAATATTGTAACTACCATCAATCCACAAAACATTTGAACCCTTATTCAGTAATAGACTCATTATGTATGAATCATATTGAAGAGTATATGGTCCCGGTGAAGGGTCGTCTACAGACTTCCATGATGTCAATGACCAATTGCGTCGTGTGATGTCATCGTATCCTATGTTCATTCCAGGCAAAAGGGTATCCGTGGGGTTATCAAAACTCTGCCATAAAATTGCTTGGGTAGAATTATTCACCAATACCAAGTTTCCTGTGTCCAAGAGGGTTGCATAGGTACCGATAATACTATTGTTGTTCCTTGGAGTCACGGCGTACGTTACTTTTCCATCTATGATGACAATGTTACCGTCATCATGAATGGTAAGAAACGCCGAGGATGTTTGAAATGCGTTGTCTCTGTTGGCAACCCAAACAATCGTGTCATTTGGCACCTTTGTAAACCTTATACCTACGTAGTACTTGGTTGAGTTCTCGCTGTTTTCATGGAAAAATCTCAGTTCGTAGTTCCCACCCTTTGAAACAAGTGTGTCTGAATTTCCAACCGATTGCCCCACTCCTAGCAATTCTCTATAGGATGTTGCATATACGCAAAGCAAATTGAGGCAATATATTAATGATAATATTAGCGAGAGAACTATTTTAGAATCCAGTGCCATGATAGATGGTCGAACTTTGCAATGCTCAATTCAAAACTTTTTTGCATAATATGTTGGTGATTAATTAATTAATTTATTAATTTTAGGAGACTTTGAATAGTAAGTCTCCCATTTCAGCATCATGGTAGTCCAAGCAGATTAAAAGTCATTACTAAAATACAACATAGATATTCACTTATTCCACATTATGTCTAGGGTCGGCTGTAGGTGTAACTAGTCGCATAACATGTTCTAATTTTGAGTGGAAAATATAATCAATAAGCCATCACCTAGTCCCTATACTTATATTTCTCTTAACTAGTCGCATAACATGTTCTAATTTTAAGTGGAAAAGTATAATCTTAGCGGTCCAAGCATATTAGAGTCATTCAGCTAAAATACAACATAGATATTGATTAATACACACATATGTTTAGTGTGGGCCGTAGCTAGAGTTGTCAAAACAGGCTATCCAACCTGTTTAGGATCGGCTCTAGAGTTGTCAAAAACTAGATTGAAATACGGGTTTGAAAAATAATACCCGAGTCCGGTGTTACATGGACAGCGGTCTAAATGGGCCAGTCCGTATTAATTTTTTTAAAAAAAATAAAAATTACTAAAAAACATGTAATATTTAGATATTTATTTGTTATACGGGCTACCCGCGACCCATACGGGCTAGCCCAAACGAGCACCATACTTTTTAGGGTCGGGCTAAAAAGCCTTATAAAAATTTGGGGATCAAGATTTAAGGCCAAAAACCTGTAATTAATCAGGCTTAACAGGCCGGCTCATACGGGCTAGCCCCTTTTGACAGCTCTAGCCGTGGCCGAGGCAACTTGTGGGGCATGGATCCTCTCCCACTACAAGAATTTTGCCTATTACTGGCAGAACTAAACCCTTAGTAATGCACAAAATCCATGATATTACTGAGCGACTGGTGACGAAACAAATCCCTCGCTAATAATGACGTCCGTAATATTGTTGACGGAATTTTCACTCAGTAACAGAGAGGTAGTTACGACAAATCATTAATGTGGGATTATTCCCTCAGTAATCTTCCTATCAGATTCTTCCAAGTATTACTGACGGATTTATCCTTCAATAATGTTTATGCAGATATACATTACTGACAGAAATTTCTGCCAGTAATGCACTTCAAATTTTTTTTATTTAAAAAAAAAGAAATAAAATTAATTAATCTCAAATAAATAAAAGAAATAAAATTTAAATTTAACAAGACACAAATTAATTAAAGAATATATATATATATATATATATATATATATATATATATATATATTGAACAAGCAAAAATGAAATGCATTACTCACAACGGTAATTCTTCCCGCACAAAGCGTGCTGAAAGAGAACACCGAAAACAATTACAAAGTCAACGGTGCCAAATAACGGAAGGCACCAACTGAAAAAACAGCAAAATAATTACTCATGGATACCCATACAAATGAGCGGATGTTTCCACCAATTATGATAAGAGAATGTGCTAAACGACATACGTTTATATTTCAGCCACAAGAACGAATTAAGTTTAACTTTCTCAAGGAGTAATAAAGACACGGTTGTTCATCTCCTTCCATAATACCCACACACAAACAAGCCAGACAACCTGTAAAAATGAGTGTGAAAATTGTGGCATGCCTGCCATAGTAGAAAACTGAGCATAATGATCTCTATGAACACAGGGTGCATCCGCCAATATGCCCAACCAGTTCCACACATGAGAGCAAACTGTATTGGACAAACCGCAGCCTAAGAAGAGATGGTTAGCCGTCTCTTGAACGTCGCAACCGACCACACAAGCAGTGTCGTTTGAAGGAAGAACACGCTTGTGAGCCAAGTTATCTTTGGTAGGTAATTTGGTGTGCAAGAGGCGCCAAGCAAACACGGACACCTTTGAAGGAATGTACTTATGGCAGGCATCATCAATGAGGTTCCTATCCACCAGAGCATCATAATTAGTAATAAAGCAATAAATTCCTTTGAAAGAGTAACCGTGAATAGGGTCTAGCAACCACTTCCACATCATTAACATCTTCCTGCAAAACAATGATAGATGATAAAGCAGAACACTCCCTTACACTATCCTCCTCCCATGCTAACAAACGCCGTCTCCACACCCAAGTCGATCCTTCTTCTTCCCACCCCAACCTCGCTATAACCTCCACCGAACACTCCTTATTCACAGCCAAATCAACGAGTCGGGGGAATTTAATATGTAACGGAATTCCCCCTATCCAAGAATCATGCCAGAACAATGTGTCATTGCCTTCCCCCGCAACACGACGTAAATTTTCATCAAACTAGCTCTCAACACTCTCACCTATCCCTCATAAATATTACACCTTTTGGGCCGACTTTTTCTCTTTCATAAATTACCCTCAACTTTAAATATAAAAAGAACATATAACAAATAGAAGATAGTAAATTCAAAAGTCAATCTTTATTTTCAATGATATATCAAAAAAACTTCCTTATCCATTATGCTTTTTTTTATGGGCTTATCTTTTATCCTTTAAAAAAGATAATCGATGGAAGTGAATTCAAACTATAAAAAATAAAAAAAAAAATAAAAAAAAAAAGCTACTCTGCTAATATATTATTTGGTTACTTCAAACAATTTTGTTTCTTTAAAAGGAGATTTTTTTTTTTTTTACTAAATCAAGAGTGAGTAAGAAATCAAGGAGCCGCTGGACATCCCGACTAGGTCGGCACCCCAAGGGAACTCTAATCCTATGTCGCTCACTCATACAATATAGGCTTAAATGCACTTTTGGCCCACTTTGTTTACTATCGTAGCAATTTTGGCCCCCTAACAAAAAAATGCAATCTTAACCCCCTAATTTTGCCATGTTGAGGGAAATATGCTCTTTTGACCCCTTATCTTTACAAAAAAGTTTCAATTTTGGCCCCTTTTTTGGGATGCGTGGCGGCTTCTCAGCATAGTTGCGAAAATTAGGGGGGTCAAAATTGCATTTTTTTTGTTAGGGGGCCAAAATTGCTACGACGGCAAACATAGGGGGCCAAAAGTGCATTTAAGCCTATAATATAAATAGAAAAAAGGGAAAAATATGTACAAAAAGAGGGGGGGACCAATCCAAAACCCTCAAAAGGAGCAGCAAACAAAGAAATAAAAATTACAGAAATCTAAAATTAGGTAACCCAGCACGGTCCCTAAAGAAGTCCTCCCAAACAAACTCGGGCATAACATCCCACCAAAAAAATCAGTAACAACATGTCTGTGACTAGCTATCTTGTCTGCACAACCATTTCCTTCTCGGAAAATATGAGAGGAGAGCACTTGAATACCATGAGAGAAACAATTATGCCAACGGTTTCGACAACAAATAGGAATCAAAGATGACTTGAAAAACGCTAAATAAACCTCCAGTGATACTTAGCTGCCATTTCAATTGCAAAAATGAACCCCATGATCTCAGCCTCAAACTAAAACAACACAAATATTAGCAGAGAAAGCGCCCATGTAAACCCCAGACTTATCATGAAAAATAACACCACACGCAACATTAGAAAGTCTAAGAGAACAATCCGTGTTGACCTTTATTAAGGGAGGAGATGGAGATTTCCAAACAATCATCTCAATGTCCTTAAAGCGCCGGAAGGAAGGGAGAATCTGAAACCTGTCCAATAACCTAATGTCAACAGTTGTAGGAAGACAATGACCGTTCGATGCATGCCCGGACATCGTAACCAAAGTAGAAATCTTAACCTTGGCTACCAAATGTGAAGCCTTTAACCCGTTAAAGTGCAAGAAATTTCTAACAAGCCAAATGGTGTGGAATGTGTGGATAATACCTGAAATAAACAGATCCCGGATTTGGGAGCTGCCACTAGCAGGGACACAAGAGAGGGTGGAGAGAATAGAAGTTGTGTCAATAGTACGGTTCAGCTGCTCACCTAACCAATTCCAAAAATTCAAGGCAAACAGACAATTAAGAAAAAAATGAGTTGAAATTTCAAAATTCCCCATGCAAAGAACACATATAGAAACCACCGAATAACCACGCCTTCAAAGATTCTCATTAGTAGGCATCTTATCATGCATCAACCGCCAAAAAATAAAGGAGTGCGAGGGAGGAATACTAACACGCCAAATCAAATTAGCCCAAGGGAGGACAAGTGCAAGAGGGTTAAGAAAAACATAAGCTTGTTTTGACGAGAGATCACTGGCAGAAGAGTGCAACCGAATCAGCTGATATGTCAAAGGAGTGACCGATATAATAGTGTTTCGAATACGAGCAACCACTTCCGGAAAAGAAAGCAGCACTTGTGGCAAATCCCACTGCCCTTTCATGATAAATGAAGAAACTTTCCCATAAAGGGAGGGAGCAAATGTGACAGGAATATCAAGGAGTAATAACAAGGTCTCACCTAACCAGTTGTTGGTCCAAGCATTGATACGGTCACCACTACCAACAATCCACAAAGAATTACCAATGATAGTGTCCATATGCTTTCGGATTCCCGACCAAACCGATGAATTAAAGTGACACTTAAGCGGCATACCACCCACAAAGAAACGACGTCGGGAAAGAAATGACCACTAGGAATCATGAGCATAGCATCTCCAACTCAAACGTAATAGTAAACTATCATTAATATCACGGGTACATTGAATATCAAGACCTCCCTCCTCCCAAGGCACACAAAGATGTTTCCAAGCCATCGTACATACCTTCCTCGTATTAATGTCACCGCTCCAAAAAAAAAATCTAATCTAAGTGTCAAGTTTCTTCAGCAATCTCATAGGCCATTGATAAACATGAAACGAATAAACTAACATGCCGTGAATAATGAATTTAACCAGCTGCACTCGACCCATAATAGATAACAACAAACCCTTCCAAGTAACCAATTTTACTTTAATTTTATCAACTATAGCTTGGAAGTGGACACATTTTGGTTTACCATTGGAGATAGGACAACCCAAGTAATCAAAAGGAATGACACCTTCCGTGAACTCCAACATATTAGAAATCATAGTGGTACGAAGATTAGTCATAGCACCTGTGCAAAACTTGCTCTTAAGAGGGCTAATCACCTGACCTGAAGCCTCAAAATAGTCACTAAAAATTTTAAGCAAGCAGCGGATGTTTTTCTTTGTGGCAATACAAAAAATGAGAATGTCTTTGATGGGACAAAACCGCAAGTGCACGATCTTATCGGAGCAGTAATAAAGAGAGTATCGTTCTAACAGGGAGTTGGTCAATTCAATCAACATAGAGTTATGATTAGAAGAGAAAATAGTAAATTTAGGGTTTTTAATATGTTGGAAGAGAAAATAATATAAAAAGAGAGCCTTGGATTATTGGTTCATCTTAGTAACAAACCCTCCACAAACCGAAGCTTCAACCTTAGAACTTTATGTTGGACCCAATTTCTAATGACCGGTTTCCCTTTAGCCCCTTACTTTTCCTCTCAGTCCAGTAAGAGTTTACTCCTAGCAATCAATCCTATTTCACTGAATTGATTACTGGGAGATGCATTAAGGCTGTGAAACTACTTCGTCCAAAGATTGCAAAGACTATTTTGCTGCCTTTGCAATCTCTGTCTAAATTCACTTGTTCCAATATCAAGACTCGGCTTTCGCTTTATGAATTGATATTTGGGATAATGGATTAATAATTATCAAACCCTCAGCTTTCGCGTCCACAGTTTGATAATGATTAATCCATGTTAAAGTGGTGAATTTAGATTAGAAATTTAGATTTACATAAAGTTTAGGAAGAAAGCTTGGTTTGTGTTGGATTATGTCATTAGACTATCCAACAATCCCAAGACAAGAGAAGTCTACTCACTCATGATCATAGTAGACAAGGGGAAGAAGAGAGAAGACATAAAATAAATAACAAAATAAATAAAGAAGAAATTATTATTAGAAAGACAATTGTCACTATTGTATTCCAAGAATAAGATGAATGTTTGTGGTGGAAGACTACTCTATTTATAGATTACAATTGACTTAGAGCCTAAGCAACTATAATGTCAGAGTGCTCCACAAGAAACTGTGGGTCTAAACTACAAAACAGAGTAGCTTGCAGGAGAAGAAAAAGCAGCAAAAGGGATCCTGAGAGGTGGCACGGCCGTGCCACATTTGGCACGGGCCGTGCCAAGCTTCTGACTTGGGAACGACGTATTTTTGTGCTGAATCTTGTATTTTTCCAGCCCGAATCAGCTCCTAATCCTCTTTCTTTTGCTTCAAGACTGCTCCACCCAATATTCGTTCCTAAAATATATTTTATTGAAGCTAAAAGTAAATTGCTCAAAAAGAAAATAACAATAATATAAAATAGACTCAAATCTAAATAAAACAAGATCAAATATTATTTAGAATAAACTAATTATTAATTCATTAAATAACTCAAAAGGAAATAATAATAAAATAAAATAAACTTAAATCTAAATAAAACGAGATTAAATATTATATAAAATATACTAATTATTGACTCTTCAAACTCCTCCACACTTGGATCTTTGCTTGTCCTCAAGCAAAAGGCATAGACATTGTAGCATAAAACAAGATTATGTATGACAATTCAATTAAAACTCATGTCTCCTCAAAAAGGCTTTTATTTTCAATGTACATTAATCACAAACTCAAGAAATCTTTGTATTCTCTATTCAACCCAACAATCAAGTTCTAAGTGAGTGTGTGTGTGTAGTTCATCCCTATTTTTGCTCCTGTATAAACAGATATTATGAGGAAACAAGTTCTAACATAAAGACTAAGCTAACCGAGAAAAATTCTTTCTTCATTTCGTATAAGAGAGATGGGAGTAATTGCGGTCATTTTGACCTTTTGCCTTTTGCACAAATTTGGAATTTAAGCGCATTAATTTAAGGGAACAACATCTTCACGTAGGAAGTCGGAGGGCCTACCCCCTTCCCCAATCTAGATTCAATGGTGCCCCTTAAAACATCATCTTCACGTAGGAAGTCGGAGGGCCTAGCCCCTTCCCCAATCTAGATTCAATGATGTTTTTTATTTTTCTCAAGATAATATCACCTTCACATAGGAAGTCGGAGGGCCTACCTCCTTCCCCAATCTAGATTCAGTGATGCAACCTTTAGTTTTATTTTGGCTTTTTAAACTCCCCCACACTAGCTTATACTACTTTTACTCTTAAAATTTTTGAGGGTTAACTTACCTTTAAAACTAGAACGTGTTCCTTAAAATACTTATTCATACAATTGCTCAAGGGATGTAACATGTGCATTTTCTCATTGGAGAATTATTCACAATAAAACAAGGTGTGGGTTTATTAAGAAAACTTAAAACACAAGAGTTCACTTTCATGTACAAGAAACTACCAATTTAGAGAAGACAACAAAAAAATTTATGTCATATTTTTACACTAACAACAAGCTACTTAATCATGCCTTTCGCAATTAAACAAAACAAAAGAATAAAGTTCAAGGGAGTTTGGGAACGCTACGACTCGAGACACTTTATTAGCCCCCCCCCCCCCCCCCCCCACACACACACACACTTGGGAGAAGCATTGTCCTCAATGATTCAAGAAAAACAAAAAAATTAAATGGAAAGAAAGATGAAGAAGAAGAAGAAGAAGGAGGATGATAGATAGAGAGAGAAAAGAGATAGAAGGGAAGAGAGGAAGAGGAAAGCTCACATTTTATTGAGGTCCGTAAGGAGGACCTTGGAGGTTGAAGTGTTGCATCATCATCCGGAGCATGTGATTGTTCTCATCATTAACCCGATTTCCTCTTTGGACATCGTTCCTTAATCCGGTGATTTCAACACCTTGCCTTTGTTGCTCGGTGCTTATGCGGTCAACCTCCGTTTGCATCCATGCCCACCGGTTGTTTTGATCATTATAGGTGTCATCGGCATCATAGTCATGGTGCTCCTCATGGTGGTGCAAGTGTGCACCTTCCTCTTCAAGGTTTTTCTCCTCCTCATGTTCCTGTGGGACATCACCAACATACAACAAATTTCTTCCACCTCGGTGTTAGTCCGAGATGGGTTAGGAAGTACAATCAAACACATATGCACATTGAGCTGAAGCTCAAAAGTTATACGGCCGTGTTGAGGCTTAATGAAGTTCATAGCAATGAGGGTTTCTATATTAAGCTTATTGTTCCCCTCAATTTTATTTATCCCTTTGTTCTCACCTACGCCAAACTTCCTAGCTATAAAGGTGATAATGCCCCCTACCACTATCTCACTCTTAGCATTAGATTTCACACCTAAAGAAGCAAGATAATCAAGCATATAAAAGCAAGTATTCACAGGATGGTTGTTAAGCATTGCCCAAAGCATAAATATTTCATCCGTCCTAGTGGTACCTACTTCCTTTCTACCCCAAATTGTGCAAGCCAAAGCCCTCTGGAGGTATCTAAGCACATGGTTATGGATATTACTAGCCTTATTGGATCTAGAGTTGTATTGTTCTAGGCCGGTAATACTTTTCCAAAAGGTGATGGGGTTGTATGCTTCCGGCCAAAGATCATGATTATAAGAGTCATGGATGAACCCCGTATCAGCGAAGCCCATCTCATTGCAAAAATGTTCTAAAGACATCTCATAATCGGTGTTCATAAGCCGGAAGTAGACTCTATGGTCGGGGTCATCATAATTCATCCTATCTTTAGTAAAAACGATAGTGCTCAAAAATTCATAGGTGAAATTCTCATAACCCCGCATAGGTCGTAGCATATCACCCCATCCTAGCCTATTCAGCAGCATATTCACATTATCTCTAATCCCTAATCTATTCATGTCATAATCATCAGGATACCTACAAGGGTGCAAAGGTTTAGAGAGAAGAGATTTATACCTACTCTGTTGTTCCGGAGTGCTAAATGTGATGCCGTGATTCTTTGGGGTAGCTTGCCTCTTGTTGCCTCCATCACTTGAGCTTACAACTTCCTTTCCCGGTCTCTTTGGAGCCATGTTGACTTTTTTGTGAATGTGTGGAAGGTTGGGGTTTGGGAAAATTTTTGGTGGAAAAGGTAGGTTTGGTGATGGGGTTTAGTTGGAAGTAAGATTTTTAAGTTGAAAGGTATATTTTGGTGAAGATTTGGTGGTTTTTGGGTTAGGTTTTTAGGGAATTTGAATTTGGGAATTTGTGGTTTGGGTGGATGAAAGTTGTTTTGGAGTGGTGGGTTTTGGTTGTGGTGATGTTTAGAATTGATTTGGTGAAGAAGTGTGGTGAGTTGGTTAGGTTTTGAGGGAGTTTGGAACGTTTGTAGGTGAGTAGTTATGGAGGTTTGGAGGTTGGTTAAGTGTAGAGAGAGGTTTTGTGAAGAATGGGTGAGGAAGAAGAGGGAAAAGTCTTTAAAACAAGGCCAGACATCGGGCACGGCCGTGCCAACTCCCTGAGTTGTTGCTCTTTTTGTGGATGTAATGTGGCACGGTCGTGCCACTTCTAGCACGGGCTGTGCCATCTCTCTGGACTTCATGGGCTCAAAATTTTGTGTTTTCCTCGAATTTTAAGCGGACAATGACCTACAAAACATCAAACAAAAATCAAACAAAAGCAATTAAATGCGTGGGTTGCCTCCCACGAAGCGCTCTTTTAATGTCACTAGCTTGATGGTTAGAAAGCAAATCTTAAAATGGATCGAAGAGATCATGTTGTGTAGATGACGCTAGAGAACGTTCTTGCACAACATGATCATCAAGCATGCAACAAGGAAAATAGAATGGTTCTTGGGTATCAATTTCAAAACCAAAGCCTATTGTTTCAAACACGATCTTACCTCCCTTAACATCAATACGAGCTCATGTAGTAGCGAGAAAGGGTCTTCCTAAAAGTATAGGCACTAGGTCGTCCTCACCCATATCTAAAACTATAAAATCAGTTGGGATATAAATCCCTCCTACCTCAACGGGTATGTCCTCAATGAATCCAATGGGGTGGACGTTAGTATGATCCGCTAACTTTAGTGTTATCTTGGTTGGTTTCAACTCACCTATACGAATCCTCTTAAAGAGGGACAAAGGTTACAAACTTACACTAGATCCTAAATCACACATGGCCTTATCAACGACCTCACTTCCAATTACACAAGGTATAGAGAAACTACCCGGATCCCCAAGTTTTGGAGGAAGCTCTTTGATTAATGCACTACCTTCCCTAGTCAAAGCTATTGTCTCTTTATGCTCTAAAGCCTTTTTCTTTGAAAAAATTTTCTTAATAAACTTGGCATATAGAGGCATTCGAGTCAAAGCTTCCACAAAGGGAATTTTAATGCAAATCTTCTTAAGTATATTCATGAACTTTTTAAATTTAGCCTCCAAGCAAGGCTTAGCGAGCCCTAATGGCAAGGGTGTCTTGGATTGTTTCTCACTCTCTACCATAGCTACCTCACCTTACTTTCTCCCTCAATGGTTCTAGCTTTAACAACGGTATCCTCTAACTTCCCACCATTCCCTAATGATATAGCGTTAACACGAGCTTGTGGGTTGGTTTCGATTTGTCCAAGAAAGATTCCTGGTGTTTGAGAGGATGTGGCCACTTGTTGGGCCACTTGGGAGATTTGTGTTTCAAGCATCTTATTATGGGTAGCAAAAGAGTCAACCTTGGCATTAAGTTTGGTTAGAGAATCATTTATAAATCCGGTTTGGGTTTTCAATTCTTGAATTTGTTTATTTTGATTCATGATATAGCTTTCCATTAAAATTTCCAAACCAGATTTTTGATTGGTCCTCTGTTTGTTTGTATAGCCGGGTGGTGCCATTTGTCCATAGGAATTTTGAGGGTTTTTATAAAAGTTTTGGTTTTGCCTCATTCCTTGGTTGTATTGAGCATAGTTCATTTGCTCAACACCATCAATAGCACTACCTAGCTGACAATCAACACCAATATGGCCATGAATACCACAGACTTCACAAGGAGGAGATGAAGAAGAAGGATTGATAGAACTAACATTGAGTTTTTCAATTTTTTGGGTTAGTGCATTAACTTTAGCAGCAAGATGATCATAGTTAGAGACTTCGTACATACCTGCCTCTTTCTTAGAGGGAGTAGGAGCTGTTAAGGCCCTCTCATTGGTCCATTGATAGTGATTCTGGGCCATATCCTCAATCAAGGCGTACGCTGCTGTATAGTTCTTGTTCATCAAGGCTCCACCTGCAGCTGCATCAACAGTCATTTTAGTGGTATAAGACAAGCCATTATAAAAAGTGTGGACTATGAGTCACTTTTCCAAACCATGGTGGGGGCAAATTCGGAGCATTTCTTTGAAACGCTCCCAAGCATCATAGAGGGACTCCCCATCCTTTTGGTTGAAACGTGTAATTTGGTCCCTAAGTTTGGCAGTTTTAGAAGGGGGGGAAAATCGGGCAAGGAACGCTCGCCTCATTTGATCCCATGAGGTGATGGAACCGACCTCTAGAGAATGGAACCAAGCGCTAGCTCTATCTCTTAAGGAAAAGGGAAAGAGATGAAGTCTTACGGTTTCTTGGTTCTCTTTTAGGGTGCCACTAAGTCTTAGGAAAGTAGAAATATGAAGGTTAGGGTCCTCAATAGGTGATCCAGAAAACTGATTTTGTTGCACCAAGTTAAGAAGTGCAGGTTTAATCTCAAATCTTGCATCCTCAACTGTTGGGTACACAATAATAGCTTGTGGCTCTTCCGTTGAAGGAGTAGCATACTCTTTGAGAGTACGTTCAGTCATGACAATATTATTTTGTGCTTCTCTTCTCCTTTTGCGCAAATATCTTTCAATCTCAAGTACGAATGCACCAAGACTTTTAGACCTTCGCATAAAAGGGAAAGAACCCAAGAAGTTAACGGTGACAAAAGAAGAGAAAAGAAGAAAAGAGAAAAAAAAATTAGCAAAGAAAAAGTAAAAAGACAAGAAAATAAAAAATAATGAATGAAATTCTAATCACAAGAAAAAGTTAATTAAATTAGTTAACTCCCCGACAGCGGTGCCAAAAACTTGATGGGACAAAACCGCAAGTGCACGGTCTTATCGGAGTAGTAATAAAGAGAGTATCGTTCCGACAGGGAGTTGGTCAATTCAATCAACATAGAGTTATGATTAGAAGAGAAAATAGTAAATTTAGGGTTTTTAATATGTTGGAAGAGAAAATAATATAAAAAGAGAGCCTTGGGATTATTGGTTCATCTTAGTAACAAACCCTCCACAAACCGAAGCTTCAACCTTAGAACTTTATGTTGGACCCAATTTCTAATGACCGGTTTCCCTTTAGCCCTTTACTTTTCCTCTCGGTCCAGTAAGAGTTTACTCTTAGCAATCAATCCTATTTCACTGAATTGATTACTGGGAGATGCATTAAGGCTGTGAAACTACTTCATCCAAAGATTGCAAAGACTATTTTGCTGCCTTTGCAATCTCTGTCTAAATTCACTTGTTCCAATATCAAGACTTGGCATTCGCTTTATGAATTGATATTTGGGATAATGGATTAATAATTATCAAACCCTCAGCTTTCATGTCCACAGTTTGATAATGATTAATCCATGTTAAAGTGGTGAATTTAGATTAGAAATTTAGATTTACATAAAGTTTAGGAAGAAAGCTTGGTTTGTGTTGGATTATGTCATTAGACTATCCAACAATCCCAAGACAAGAGAAGTCTAGTCACTCATGATCATAGTAGACAAGGGGAAGAAGAGAGAAGACATAAAATAAATAACAAAATAAATAAAGAATTAAATTATTATTAGAAAGACAACTGTCACTATTGTATTCCAAGAATAAGATGAATGTTTGTGGTGGAAGACTACTCTATTTATAGATTACAATTGACTTAGAGCCTAGCAAATATAATGTCAAAGTGCTCCACAAGAAACTGTAGGCCTAAACTATAAAAGAGAGTAGCTTGCAGGAGAAGAAAAAGCAGCAAAAGGGATCCTGAGAGGTGGCACGGCCGTGCCACATTTGGCACGGGCCGTGCCAAGCTTCTGACTTGGGGACGACGTATTTTTGTGTTGAATCTTGTATTTTTCTAGCCCGAATCAGCTCCTAATCCTCTTACTTTTGCTTCAAGACTGCTCCACCCAATATTCGTTCCTGAAATATATTTTATTGAAGCTAAAAGTAAATTGCTCAAAAAGGAAATAACAATAATATAAAATAGACTCAAATCTAAATAAAACAAGATCAAATATTATTTAGAATAAAATAATTATTAATTCATTAAATAACTCAAAAGTAAATAATAATAAAATAAAATAAATTTAAATCTAAATAAAACGAGATTAAATATTATATAAAATATACTAATTATTGACTCATCAGTCTTCAGCATAAAGAATATGAGTCGGAAAGGAAATTCTTCGACAATAAAATATAGGAGAGAGTCTGGCTGAATTAGCAGCAATAGAAATGGCACGGCTAAGGACCTCTTTGAAGGTGAGAAAAACACAAGGGGGAGGGGGGGGGGGGGGGGGGTTGAATTGCGTTAGCTTTTTCTTCGTTTTCTCTTAAGTTGAAACACACAAATCAGAAACAGTTAAGAACAACTTCTGAAGTGATGTTCAGAACTAAGTTGCAGCGGATAAAAACAGATAGAGAGAGAAGAGAGACACAAAGCAATTATACAGGTTCCTTCCACAAACCGGAATTAGTTCTGTCCCCCTTGCACTTCCAAAAAGAGTTCACTAAAATGTAATATCTGATTACAAATGCTCAAGCACAACTGCAAGAGACTTCCAATGCTTAAGAACACAATCAAGAGACTTCTATGCTCAAGCACACAAGCAAGAGACTTCATATCAAACAGAATTACAAAGAAAAATGTTTGACACTTGAACACTTGATATGCAATCAGAGGTGCTCACAATACAAATCAGATACAAACTCTTTGAGACTTTAGAATTTCTAAGATATGAATTGTGAAAAGAAATTCTAAGTGAACTTTTGGATGCTGAACAATTTTGATAGAGTTTTGGCACTTTTAAATTGTTGTAGAGTCTTATTGTTTTTCATGTCTTCACTCCTTTATATAGAGGTGTGAAATGAACATTGAGTTGCTAGCGCATCCAAAAAGAGTCGTTTGAAGCTTTGATCAATCACCAATGATTCATTGCCTGATATGGTTATTGTCCTATGAAGGATCAATTTCAAATGCATTCCATGTATGAAGGAACATAGTTGCAGGCAAAGCTGTTATCCTTGTATTGTAGCAGAGACAAACTCTGTGTAGTGGAGATAGTGGTTGTACACTTCGTACAGTTTATACTTTGTCAACGCTTAACAAAGAAACAAGCAACCAAAGCTTTTGAATGCCTTTGAGTTAGCCGTTGTTACTCTTTTCCACTCTTTCGCAATATTAAGACGACATTGAATCCATTGAACAACCTTTGAATCTTTAAGTTTGCATATTCTGATGAAGTTAAGCTTCTGGTGATATTCAGCTTCTGATGAACTTGCTTCTGATGACGTCATAACTTCAGGAGCGCTATGTCTTCAGGAGCACTTTTAACTTCAGGAGCAGTTCTTCTTCAGACGCTTTTAAGCTTCCTTTTTGTTCAATTCTTTGCTCGCTTTTGTTCATTCAGAACCTAAAACTGGTCTCAAAAATTTTGTCTATGGTCCTGTACACTTGAACAAATATTAGCATATCCAATTAACAATTTTTTAATGCCTTGTTATCACTCAAAACTTTTAAGGGTAATGTTAAACACATTTTGTTCCAATAATCTCCCCCTTTTTGATGATGACAAACATTAGTATTTAAAAAATGTTTAATTGTTGTTAATCTAATTAACAAGTTGACTATATAGGGTATGAGGTTTGTAAGCTCCCCTTGAGTTCTATTCTTGTTAATTAAATTCATTTAAAAACAAATTAACTCGTAAAATTAATCTCATAATAAAAAGTTATCAGAGGAAAGATGAGAAAGTGGTTCTATCAATTTAAATTCCTTGAAATTAAGTTAATGGGGCTCAGAGCCTTTAAATACTATCTACTACTTCCCTTTTTGTCATTAACAAAAAGTAAATAATTTAAACAAAAAGAAGAGTATGAGAAAAACGTAAAGATAGTTCAAAGACAAAATATACTACTCCCCTATCTTATAAGACTATAAAGGTTCAGAGCATACAATAAGTTCATAATTAATATGAGCACAATCAGTCATAATCAGAGCAATAAACTTCATAAGATAATAATCAAGAATTACAAGTTCAGAAGCATAATCAGAGTAAAATATGAGAATGAAAGAAAAGATAGAAGTTCAGAAGCATTCAAATTTAGTACAGAAGCAAAAATGAAAATGGAAATAAAACAAGAAAAAATATGTGCAATCTAGGTTTAGGCTTGTTTATGTTTCATCATTTCCATCAACTGCTCCATCATCTTCTGAGTTTTCTCAGATTGTAGCATCATCTCCTTCTTAAATTCTTCATTACTCTTCAGTAGTTTCTCTTCTCTGACTTTTGCTTCTTCCAACTGAGCATCATTCTTGGTCTTGTATTCTTGAAACATCAGCCTCTGCTCCAGAAGCTCTTTCTTCAGATGGTGAGTCTCCTTCTCCAGAAGTGTATTCCTTTGAAGTAGAGCCAGTTCATAAGAGGCTTCCTTGAAGTTCAGTTTTGTCAACCAATCCAGATTCAGCTCCTTGGGATGGATGCTTGATGGAATGAGACTTCTTTCTTCCAAGCAAAGAGGAGTCTTCACCCATGTCCTTAAAATCTTTACCTCATCCAGATTAGAGATAACACCCTTGAGCCATTCTTGAAGCTTAGCTTGTGCAACTCTTGTGCATCCAAGCATGATCTTTGAAGCTCTGACAGTATGAAGTCCACTCTATCTTTGAGTCTAATCCACAACTTCTCATAGCTGTCCTCGTGGATTAGATTATTTCTAGCTTCAATTAGACAGTTCAGCTCTTGAAAGATACTTTCACAAACATGTGACAAAATTGTTGAATTAAGAAACATTGTTGGTGGTGAGGGGACATTTGTTCTAGCTGGTTTTATGGGTTGTATGGCTAAATTGGATGTTGAAGGTTGGTCATTTGTGGGGTGCTTAGATTCATGAATATTTATGGTTGATGATTGGCTTTGTGTAGTGAGTTCAGATGCATTCTGATCAGAAGCAGTCTGTTCAGAAGCATTGTGTTCAAGGGAACTTTGTTCAGAAGTGGTTTGTTCAGGAACATTAAGTTCAGGAACAAGTATCTCAGAAGCAGGAATAAATTTGTTTATGGGTGAGTTTGGTGTTTGATGTTGGGGGCTTTCTGTCATAACTTCATCAGAAGTTATGTCAGAGGTTATGTGTTAGTTAGATACATATTCATGCAATTCACCTGAATAGTGGCTTTCAAGGTTAGAAAGAATGGATGTTTCAGAAGTGTCTATGTTTTGGTTTATTGGTGAGTTGGGTTTAGATGACACATTTGATTCAGTTACAAGATATGTCCCTACAGGATCACTTGCACCTTCTGCATCAGTAGGTATGAATTGAATTGCTTCAATCACTGGTGGTTGCAAGGGATGATCTGCAGGTAGATACTTGCATGCATCAATACGTCTATGTTGCATACCAATCATTCTCCTCTCAACAGAGGGATACATTGGTTCAAAAGTATCATCAGTCTATTGTGAAGTTTTGGTTGATGTTGATGGGGTTTTGTTTATGGAAGAATACATTTTGCTAAGGGGAACATCATCTTCATCAGATGATGAGATAGATGATGAAGAAGAAGAGGAAGGTGAGTTGGTTCTAGTGTCTTAGCTAGACCCTAATTCAACAATGTCAATGTTTGAATTTAAAGCATCAGTCTTACCTTCATGAGCTTCTAAACTCTCAGGAGCTTCTAAAGTGCCAGCATTCCCTTCCTTGGCTTCTATAGCTTCTACCATCCCCACAACCTCAGCCTCAGATGCTGCAAGCTTTTGAATCATTGCAGCAGCTTCTATCACTTGTTGAGCAGCTTCAACAGCATACTCCCTAGCCAAGCTGGAGGCTGGAACTGTAATCTGACTTGCAAGTTCCACAACCCTTTGTACAACTTCATCATTAATCTTTTTCCTTCTTACTTCCCTTGTCACAAGTTCAGTTGCTTCAGCACTGACATCTTCAGCTTCCACGTACTTGGACTCTTTTAGCTTTCTAACAACATTCTTCCTTTTCCTCTTATGAATAGCAGGTTGTTCAGGAGCTATTGATGAAGTTGTTGCAGCTTTTCCACTCCTGGTCCTCTCAGGTAGGATCTGATCAGCTTGAAGATCTTCTACCTCCTCCTGAATTGAGGCAACACCAGAACCGGTGGCTTCAGAGGCACTATCTTTTATGGCCTTCTTTGCTTTAACAGGCTGTTCAAAAGCACCTTCAAGGTACTCTGCTTCTGAAACAAGTTTCCTCTTAGTCTTCCTGCTCTTGGCCACTTTAACATTCCCTCCATACATAGTATCAAGGATGTCTTCCAATCTGATCTTTTCACCAGTGCTCTGAAGATGATCAGCAATGTACAAGAGCTGAACATCCAGAGGGTCTTGCTTGTAGATGGGTTGAAAACCTTCCATTAGGTTTGAAGAAATCCTTGACTCCTTCATGTCTGATTCGAGCTTGATGACAGCATCAGGCTTGATTAGCTTCATGTTGGCCAGAGTTGCTCCATTTATGATCTTGTCAGTCACAGTTCCAAGCATGTCATCAGTGAAACCTCTAGTTAAACTCAGACCTCTCAACATACCTCCTTGATTAAATATTTCTGAAATCAGTCTTCCATGGGGAATCCAGGTTCAGTTGTTTTTCTGGCTTTCCTTGAGTGTTTTCACCATGTGCTTGAATATGTACTTAGGCACATTGGCTTTCTCCTTCTTGAGGAAGAAGTGGAGAATTACCCTAGGTTCCAGCGAGGGTTGATCAGAACCTCCTCCTTTAGGTAGCAAGTTCTCATTATGGATCTTCAGCATCATCTTCTTCTCCATTGACAGACTGCTGTAAGATCCCTTCTTCTTGCTACTGAACATGGTCTCATTGACCACATAAGTTATTGTTTCCTGATTGATGAAGACAGAAACTCCCATGATGCTTGATCTTATCTTCATGTCCACAAACGGTTCCAAACCCATTTCTTGTCTTGATTTTCCTTCCAGTGAAGGATCAATTAGAAATTTTTGATCTTCTTCTATCTTTGCAGCTTATTTGTCGTAGACAGAAGCTCTCACCCATAAGTGTTTTACCAAGCTTTCATAAGTTGGTCTGTTGAGCATACTGAAGTAGCTACCCAAATCTTGAGCTTCATAGAACTCAACAATGTCACAACCAAGCTTAATCAGTTATGCGAAGTCTACATGCCTCTCTACCTGTACTGTTAAATCCCATTCCTCCAAAGACATTGTTCTTCCCTTTATCTTGTATCCAGGAGCTTCCTGATTTGATGAAGTTCCTTGAACTAATTCTTGTACGGCTGTGCTTGAAGTTTCCATTGATGATGATGATGAAACTTTTAGGGTTATTAAGTTTTGAGTTTTGAAAAAGAGAGAGTTTATGTTTGTAGAGAGAGTTTGAAATTAGAAAGTGTAGGAAGTGAAGTGAGAAGTGTGTGATTGATTGAGTAAAACGATTGCAATTTCAGAGGGGACAAACTAACACAACATTAATGACAGTTTGGGGGCGCGAGGATAGTACATTCAAAGCATAAACATCATCATTGCCCTTTTAGTTACACACCAATACAAACAAGCCACGTTGGCAAACTTCAGATGCGCTGTCTAGTTAAGTGGGACAGGTGTTGCTAGAAGCAACTCCAGTAATTCCACTAACCTCCACTATTCAGAAGCATAAAATCCAGCTACTGAAGTTAAAATGCTGACGTCATCTTCAGAAGCACATTTTACTCAGACTCTCAATTAAGAGCTTCTGATGGACCATAGCTTCTGAAGTTACTTCAGTACCTAACTTCTAGTTCAGGAGCAAGCAATTTCAATCAGACACAAAATGCATGTTCAAATTTTTCTTAATAAAATCAAATCTTTCAACAGTTAAAGGTTTAGTGAATATATCAACCCACTGATGTTCAGTATCAATGAATTGTATATGCAGAACCCCTTTTTCAACATAGTCTCTAATAAAATGGTGTTTGATTTCAATATGTTTGGCTCTTGAATGTAGAATTGGATTCTTTGACAAACAAATAGCAGCAGTATTATCACAAAAGATGGGATTACTATTAGCACTAATTTGATAGTCTTCCAACTGATGTTTCATCCAGAGCAGTTGTGTACAACAACTTGCAGCTGAAATGTATTCTGCTTCTGTTGTAGACATTGCAATAGTTGCTTGTCTTTTTCCAGCCCAGGATATCAGATTCTCTCTCAGGAACTGACAATTACCACTGGTTGATTTTCTTTCAATCCTATCACCAGCATAATCAGCATCACAGAATCCAATCAACTTGTAATCTAAGGATTTCCTATAAAGGAGTCCAAGATTAGTTGTTCCTTTCAGATACTTGAAGATTCTCTTAACAGTTGTAAAATGAGATTCCCTAGGATCTGACTGGAATCTTGCACACAAGCATACACTGAATAAAATATTTGGCCTAGATGCAGTGAGGTATAACAAAGAACCAATCATACCTCTATACAGCTTCTGATCTACCTTTGATCCATTATCTTCTTTGCTTAAGGTGCATGTTGGATGCATTGGAGTGTTCATCAGTTTACAATCTTCCAGCTTGAACTTCTTCAGAAGCTCCTTTGTGTATTTTGTTTGATGAACAGACACTCCATCTTTACATTGATTGATTTGAATGCCACGGAAGAACTTCAATTCTCCCATCATGCTCATTTCAAATTCATCCTGCATTAACTTAGAAAATTCCTTGCAAAGAGATGCATTAGTAGAACCAAATATTATATCACCAACATATATTTGCTCAACAAGAATGTCTTTCTCAAGGGTCATTCTGAAGAGTGTTGTGTCAACTTGACCTCTTTTTAAATCATTTTTAATCAAGAAATTACTTAGTCTATCATACCAAGCTCTGGGAGCTTGTTTCAAGCCATATAGTGATTTCTTAAGTTTGTAAACATGGTCAGGATGCTTAAGATCCTCAAAACTAGGAGGTTGTTTGACACACACTTCTTCTTTTATGACACCATTAAGAAATGCACTCTTTACATCCATGTGATATAATATTATGTCATGATTAACTGCATAGGATAGAAGTAACCTGATTGCTTCCAATCTTGCAACTGGGGCAAATGTTTTAGTGTAATCAATGCCTTCTTGTTGACTGTAACCTTATGCACCAAGTCTAGCTTTGTTTGTAGTTACTTCACCTTGTTCATTCAACTTATTTCTGAATACCCATTTTGTTCCAATAATGTTCTTCTGAGGTGGTTTGGGTACCAGATCCCACACATCATTTCTTTGAAATTGATTAAGCTCTTCTTGCATAGCCAATATTCATCCATCATTTGAAAGTGCTTCATCAACTGTAGCAGGTTCAACCACTGATAACAATCCTATCATAGACTCTTCTTGTCTGAAGTATGATCTTATTCTTCTAGGACTGTCTTTGTTTCCTATGATTTGATCCTCAGGATGTGAAGACTTGTGCTTGAACGTATTTTTGGATTGATTTGCTTGCTGAGAGCCATTTTGAGCTACATCAGAAGCTACTTCTTCTTGAGCTTCTAATGTAGGTTCAGCTTCTGAAGTTTGTTCAGCTTCTGGACTAACTTCAGAATCACTAGTCTGATCAGGTTCTGGAGTATCTTCAGTAACCTGTATATCTGCACAACTTTCATCTTGCTCTGGAGTTTCATTTCCAGGCTCTTTGTCATCAAATTTAACGTGCATAGATTCTTCAACACAGAGTGTCTCTGAATTATACATTCTATATGCCTTTGACCTTTCAGAGTAACCTAAAAAGATTCCTCTTTGGGCCTTGGCATCAAATTTCTTTAGGTAGAGCTTGTTATTTAGAATGTAGCTTGTACATCCAAATTGATGAAAGTAAGATATATTGGGTCTTCTTCCTTTAAAGAGTTCATATGTTGTTTTCTCCTATATAGGTCTGATGTAGATCCTATTTTGAACATAGCATGATGTATTCACTGCTTCTGCCTAGAAATGTTTAGCTAAATTGTTTTCATGAATCATGGTTCTAGCCATTTCTTGTAAAGTTCTATTCTTTCTCTCTACAACCCCATTTTGTTGTGGAGTTCTAGGAGAAGAGAATTCATGGACAATTCCATGTTTTTCACAAAAAGTTTCAAATGGCTCATTTTCAAATTCTCCACCATGATCACTTCTGATTTTCAAAATTTTCATTTTTTTTTTAGATTGTATTTGAGTGCAGAAGTTACTGAATACATCATATGAACAATCTTTATTTTTCAAGAACTTTACCCAAGTCCATCTACTGTAATCATCAACAATAACTAGTCCATACTTGCTTCCATATAAAGATGCAGTGTTAACTGGTCCAAATAAATCAATATGAAGTAGTTCTAAAGGTCTGGAGGTTGAGACAATGTCTTTAGCTTTAAAAGATGATTTCACAATTTTTCCTTTCTGGCATGCACCACAGAGTGCATCTGAATGATATTCAATGTTAGGTAGGCCTTTGACAAGTTTTAACTTACTAAGCTTAGAGATTAATCTCCAGTTAGCATGTCCCAATCTTTTGTGTCATTCCCACTTCTTATCATTCATTGACAGAAGACAAATTACCTTCTGATCAATTAGTTCAGAAAAATTGATTTTGTAGACATTTTCTACTCTCTTTCCTTTGAACACTATGGACTTGTTATCTTTGTTGATTACTGTGCAGTTGGTCTTTTCAAACATCACATCATAACCATTGTCATAAAACTGACTGATACTCAATAGGTTATGTTCAAGTCCATCTACCAACCACACATTATTGACTGAGATAGAGGAATTACCAATAGTTCATGTACCAATGATCTTCCCAGACTGGTTGCCATCAAACTTCACATTTCCTCCTTCTTTCATTGTGAGGGTGAGGAACATTGACTTCTCTCCAGTCATGTGCCTTATGCAACCGCTGTCCAGATACCATGATTTTTGCTCTTAGGCATATCTGCAGCATTGACAATTTCAGATTTAGGTACCCATTGTTTTATGGGTCCTTTGGGGTTAGTGCTGAAATTTTTACTCAACACTTCATGTACCTTGAGATGTGATTTAGGTAGCTTCTGATTAATCATTACCTTAGGTTTATCACCTTTTGGTTTTGATGCCTCAGAAGCTGCAACTATTTCGTTCTTCTGAACCTTAGACTTCAAGACGTCAGATTCTGACTTCAACAGACTCTGAGGAACAGGTTCTGATCTCTTCAGAATCTTAATCTTTGAGGTCTTAGACTCAGAATTTATCATAACCTTAGGCTTGGAGTTCTTTGGCTTTGAAGTAATCTCAGCCTTAGAGTTGGAAGCTTCAGATTCTGATTGAACAACAGTTTCCATTTTAACACCTTCAGGTACAAAGAAGGTTTTTAATCCTTCCTTAATACATTCACAATATGCTTTGAGATTGGTTTCATTAGATTTTACTTCTGAGAATCCAATCCATTTGCCATTGTTCTTGTAAATGTTATAAATCATAGAAGCAACTCTGCTTCTGTCAATACCAGACATAATGAAATCTTCAAGAGCAATTTCATGGTTGCTTAAAGATTTTCCATTACACTTTTCTTGTAGCTTCTGACATAAGAACTTAAGCTTGTCTTCATAGGTTTTACAAATGAAGTCAAAGCCTCTAAGTCCTTCTTCAGAAGCTTTCAGATCCAATAGAGTTGATTCTTGTTGCTTCATCAAAACAACATATTTTTCTTTTAAATCTTTCAACTCATTGGTTCTCAGTTCAAAATGTGTAAGGAGCTCTTTAAGTGACTCTATAAGTTCTTCTCTAGGAATTTTGGAATATACCTCATTTTCTTCTTCTGAGTCTGATTCTGTTTCAACTTCTGAAGTTGTTGTAGCTACTAACCTAACATCTATCTTTGCAGCTTCATCAGCATCATCTTTATCAGATTCAGATTCACTATCCAAATCTTCCCAGGTAGCCATCAAACTCTGCTTGATCTGCTTCTTGATCTTGTTTGATTTGAAAGTTGACTTCTTTGACTTGTCCTTTGATTTTCCTTCTGAAGATCAGGGCAATCAACAATGAAATGTTCAGGCTTCTTGCAGTTGAAGCAACCCTTTTGATCTTCTTTCTTGAAGCTTTTGTAACCACTCCTTCTGCTCAAGAACTTCTTGTTCTTCTTGGCCAGATACTGAAGTCTGTTGGAGAGCATGGCCATCATTTCAGTAGGATTTTCATCAGAATCTCGACCAGGTGATTCATCTTCAGATTCTATGACTTTAAGTGCTTTTGATGACCTCCCTTTAGATGGTAAAGCTATAGATTTACTCTTTTTAGCAGACTCATGTTCATTATGACTTAACTCATGAACTTTGAGAGAGCTAACAAGATCTTCAACACTTAAAGTGTTTAAATCTTTAGCTTCTTCAATAGCAGTAACTTTAGGTCTCCATCTTGCAGGCAAACTTCTGAGTATCTTGCTCACATGATCAGAAGCAACATAGCTTTTCTTCAATATTTTCCGTCCAGAGACTAGGGTATGAAATCTTGAGTACATCTCCTCAATACTTTCATCATCCTTCATCTTGAACAACTCATACTGATGAACAAGCATAAGTGCTTTGGCTTCTCTCACTTTCTTGCTACCTTCATAGTTTGCACAAAGTGAAGCAAACATAGCCTTTGCAGTAGATTTGTCACTCATCTTTATATATTCTGTGCGAGGTATAGCAGTGACAAGTGAGTCTCTGATCTTGTGATCCTTCTTCATCAAGATCCAAGTCACCAACTCCATCTTCCAGAATATCCCATAACTCTTCATCTAAACTCATGATATAACTGTAGAAGTTGGTTTTCCATCATGAGAACTCTTCAGGATCTCCATTGAACTTAGGAACCTTTCCTGATTCAGCTTTCTTGTCATTGTAATCATAAGATACAGCATTATGATTACCACCAGAACCAGAACCAGAAACAGATGATTCAGCAGACATGTTTTTCTCAGATCTTGGATTGTTACACTGTTAAGTGTTATCAACAGAACCAAGGCTGTAGATACCAATTGAAGGTGAGAAAAACACAAGAAGGGGGGTTGAATTGTGTTAGCTTTTTCTTCGTTTTCTCTTAAGTTGAAACACACAGATCAGAAACAGTTAAGAACGGCTTCTGAAGTGATGTTCAGAACTAAGTTGCAACGGATAAAAACAGATAGAGAGAGAGAAGAGAGACACAAAGCAATTATACATGTTCCTTCCATTAACGGGAAGTAGTCCTGTCCCCCTTGCACTTCCAAGGAGAGTTCACTAAAATGTACTACTGATTACTAATGCTCAAGCACAACTGCAAGAGACTTCCAATGCTCAAGAGCACAATCAAGAGACTTATATGCTCAAGCACACAAGCAAGAGACTTCCTATCAAACAGAATTACAAAGAAAAATGTTTGACACTTGAACACTTGATATACAATAAGGGGTGCTCACAATACAAATCAGATACAGACTCTTTGAGACTTTAGAATTTCTAAGATATGAACTTTGAAAAGAAATTCTAAGTGAAATTTCTAAGATACACAGTTTTGGCGCTTTTAAATTGTTGTAGAGTCTTATTGTTCTTCAAGTCTTCACTCCTTTATATAGAGGTGCGAAATGAACGTTGAGTTGACAACGCATCCAAAAAGAGTCGTTTGAAGCTTTGATCAATCACCAATGATTCATTGCCTGATATGGTTATTGTCCTATGAAGGATCAATTTCAAATGCATTCCATGTATGAAGGAACATAATTGCAGGCAGAGCTGTTATCCTTGTCTTGTAGCAGAGACAAACTCTGTGTAGTGGAGATAGTGGTTGTACACTTCGTACAGTTTGTACTTTGTCAACGCTTAACAAAGAAACAAGCAACCAAAGCTTTTGAATCCCTTTGAGTTAGCCGTTGTTACTCTTTTCCACTATTTCGCAATATTAAAACGACATTGAATCCATTGAACAACCTTTGAATCTTTAAGTTTGCATATCCTGATGAACTTAAGCTTCTGGTGATATTCAGCTTCTGATGAACTTGCCTCCGATGAACTTGCTTCAGATGACGTCATTACTTCAGGAGCGCTATGTCTTCCGGAGCACTTTTAACTTCAGGAGCAGTTCTTCTTCAGACGCTTTTAAGCTTCCTTTTTGTCCAATCCTTTACTCTCTTTTGTTCATCCAGAACCTAAAAATGGTCTCAAAATTTTTGTCTATGGTCTTGTACAATTGAACAAATATTAGCACATCCAATTAACAATTTTTTAATACCTTGTTATCACTCAAAACTTTTAAGGGTAATGTTAAACACATTTTGTTCCAACACTCTTTAACAATACAAAAAAGCAACGGAGACAACGGATTGCCTTGACGCACACCACGGGCACAAGCAAAAAATCCCACCGCCTTACCATTAACCAAAACAGATAAGCAAGCTGAATGGAGAATCACAGAAATCCAATCACAAAAAATAGTCGAAAAACCAAACTGATGGAGGACAATCAATAAGAAGTTCCAATCTAAAGTGTCAAAAGCTTTACGGATTTCAATCTTAGAGCAATATTACCCCCCGAATTGTTTCCTATCAAGAACGTTAATAGCTTCTGAGGCAAGAATAACACAATCAGAAATATGTTTGTCACGAATAAATCCCTGCTGGTTAGGAGAAATTATTCGAGAAGTAATCGAAGCCAACCTATCCGCTAGAATTTTAGTAATAATCTTGAATTGAAAATTCGCCAAAGCAATGGGCCAGAAATCCCCCATTGAGGTCGCTCCCTTCACCTTAGGAATAAGAATAATAGTATTTGAATTCAAATTCGACAACAAAGAACATGTCTGGAAAAAGTGTTGAACTGACATCACCACATCATGCTCAATAATATCCCAAAAAAATTGATAAAAGTGACCACCATACCCATCAAGACCCGGGGGACCATCATCATTGAGATCAAACACCGCCGTTTTAATTTCCAAAGCTAACGGCAAATTAGTAAGGAAAAAATTATCATCAGTAGTAACCAAAGAAAGAATAACCTCGGAGATCAAGGAGTTGGGCATGCATGCATTATGGTTCCCAAAAATATTACTGAAGTAATCAAGAATATGATTTTCAATTGCCTCGGGGGTCACAAGAACCGTGTCACCATCTGTAATCATAGAATTTTGTTTAGAAACAGATTTGATTTGCGCTACACGATTAAGTAAGTGGTGTTTCTATCCCCATAAATAAAACTATTGCTGCGAGCTCTCTCCCTCCAAAATTGATCCTAACGGTTCAAGGCATCCGTTAGCACCATTTGTGCATGTAAATTCAGCCAAGGAATGTGTCAGAAGTCCCTTCTGTATCAATAATGTGCTGAAGGTTGTTAACTTCATCAACAACAACTTTAACTTAGAGATTGATATCCCCAAACACCGATTTTTTCCACAATATAAAAGCAGCCTTGACCCTCTTTAATTTTTGTTGCAAACATGCCATTCTCGTGCCTACCACAGGTTTAATCCAAATTTCTTTGACAAGTCTTTTACAATCATCATGAGTTGTCCAAGATTTGAAAAACTTGAAAGGAGTAGCATGAGTAACCGAGGAAAACTCTTGGAAAACAAAGAGAGGATGATGGTCCGATTGGTGTCTCACAAGCGCACAACAAGAAACATTCCTTCAAAAATCCAGCCAAAGATCATTACAAATTGATCTATCCAGACGAAGAGCCACACTCTCACCACTCAAACGACCATTGTACCAAGTATATAAAACACCTTGAGAATTGAGATGCATTAACTAATTAGTATTGGACCAGCCCAAAAAGTCACATGAGGAGGCCGTCTTCCCCGTTTTTCATGAGCTCCTAAAACAGCGTTAAAGTCGCCAAAAAATAACCAAGGACCTTGGAAGCAACCTTGCAAATTTTTCAAATCAGCCCATAACTGACGCCGCTCAATATAAAGATTATGCGCATAAATAGCAGCCACAAACACCTTTTTATCATGACAAATAATCTCTAATGCAACACATTGATCGGAAACAAAAATAACAGTCACATCTATGTCATTACCCCACAAATCCCATAGACTAGGAATTCTAGGCAAACGATCATTCAAACAACACTTGGTGACATTTATACTTCTTAAAAAAGATGAGGAACATTCTCGTAAAATATCATAGGCTGAACAATAAACATAATAGAAGGTTTATGAGTATCATAGAGATTTTTTAGAGTAATTGAGATTCATAATTACCAATACCTCTAATGTTCCAATAAAGAATTTTCATTGAGAAGGCTTTGGTAACGGACCCCGAGAGCGGGTTTGATATCCTTTCTACTGCTTCCGACTACTTTTAGAAACAACCTCGATAAAACCATCCTCATCTGCCACGTTCGAACCAAGCAGGGCTTGTTGGATTGTTTCCATATCTTTAGTAATAATAGGGCAGCGATGCGGAATAACGGTGGCAAAGGGCTGCGATTTTGACACAGGTGAGTCAACAATTATTTCCTCGGCTTCATTTTGACCATCAGTCCCCTCCTCCTCACTGAGCAGAATTGCAGCTGATGTGGAAACACTTCCATGTTGTAAACGCTGTTCCGGTGCTATCTCATTAGATGTGTCGCTGTTACTGACAACTTCATCATTGTTTTTGTCAATAAAGTAAGAATTATTACCGTCATTTCCTTCCTGCCCATTGGATTGAGTTGCTCCATTTTGATGTTAATTCATGTGACAAATTCAGCACAGGTTCAGCCACAGTGGGGATATCAGTATTACGTACAATCTCATCAGTAACATTATTAAGCTCCAAGCGATACGAGAATGGAGATTTTTCACCTATATCAGTCACACTTGCGCCAAGGGCTGCAGAAGTTTCAGGTATAACTGTCTTAGCAAAAACCAGTTCAGAAACCGTGGGAGTGTGCTGCTCAGGAGACTGCTCCGGCACCGCAATTGGCACTGTAAATTCCGTCACTTGTGCTGCAGTAGCAGGTTCCGGCTGTTCAAAAGCAAGTGAGGACCCAATGCCATGAGGATTATCACGAGGTTGTCATTTTTTAGTCTGCTGCGGTTTCTGCTGAATGGTGAGCTGTTTCCCTTTGTCCCGTACCTTGTTGGCATGATTGCTATCTTTATTCACAACTTTTTTCGGATGCAACCAACGACAGTTTGCGATTGAATGGCCCAATATTTGACAGTGCGTGCAAAAATCCGGTAGCCATTCCTACTTAACCTCAACCGGGAATGCATAACCTTCCCTCTCCACCGTGATTTCATAAAATAACCAACAAGAGAAGTCAATATCAACCAGCACTCTTGCATAATGACCGAAGGTGCGTTTCTGCGTCGCGACATCAATAATAAGAGGGGTTCCAATCGCACCGAAAATTTCCATTAAAGTTCGTTCTAGCCAGTATTCTTGTGGTAAGTTAAGTAGTCGTATCCATACCTGAGCGTGAGTGAACCGTTGAGAGTACTTGTTAAAGTCCTTGGACCAACGTGTAAGTCGCAACAGACCCGGTTTGAGATTAACAGTCCCCACTGCTAAAGAATTGTGCATATCCTCATCCAAAGTGAATGAAAATTCGTAGAATCCACGACCAAGGGAGATTAATTGCCAAGGACATTTTGTTTTCCATTGCTTAGAGAGCTTATCAGTAATTTCCTAGGCAGTATACGACTTATCGCCTTTGTTCAAGAAAATCCTCCCGTGCATATGATGTTTGCATTTTTCTAAACCTCTGACATACACGTTCTCCGTAATTCTGATGGAAAGATTATGACCATGCCATGATAATTTTAGTGTTTTTTTTGAGAATTTGTGTCCTTATCATTCATTCTTTATTAATGTTTTGTATGCATTGTTTTGTCTACACTGTTTGATTGATCATCATGCCATGCTAGACCCTTAGTTCAATTCATACTTAAAAATACCATGCCATGATAATTTTAGTGTTTTTGTTTCTTACTGTTACATAAACTCTACTTCTATTTTTAATAGATTGACTTATGTTGCTGTTCTTGTTGTTCCTTGGATAGTTTGATCAAACACAGCCATGTTAACGGTAATTTCACATCTTTTTCATTATGAACTATCCTTACATATAAAAGTATACCTTGATTTTGTATTTTGAACAAGTATTTTGTTATCTTCGAATATTATATACGGAGGAAAATTGTTATGTACTATTGGTTCGGATCTTGAATTATCTGATGTGTACTGCAGTATGTGTTTATGCATTTATAGTATTGTGTTTCGGCATTTATGCATTTCAGCTACTACTTTTTTACGATTTTAGTGTTGTGTTTCCGGTAATAATTAAAGAAACTGTGTTTATGCGTTGCAGCGTTTCTGGTTATTTTTACTTGCGTTTCTGGTAGAAATTGTGTTTCTGCGTTAATGCGAGCGTTTCTGGTTTTTTTTTTACCTGCGTTTTTTGTAGAAATTGCGTTTCTGCGTTTCTATATTAATGTGTTGCAGCGTTTCAGGTTTTTTTTACCTGCATTTATGCGTTGCGGTTTTAGCATTTTTTTTTGTTTTTGGTACTGCAACTTATAAATTGTGTCATTTTTTTCTGTTATGAGTTTATTTTTGAAAGGACAAAGAAAATTTCATTAACTATAACAGCAGTGAGATTACAACATATAATACTTGTTTATTTTTTAACAATAAAGTAGTGAGATTACAATATATCATCATCATATTTGAACACTATAACAGTAGTGTTAGCATTCTGCCTGAAACCTCACTTGAGCACACACCAAAAACCATAGCTTCACTTGAACTATAACAATAGTGCTTGTAGCAATTGCCTAAGCCTCACTTGAGCACACACCAAAAACTACAACTTCAAACCACAATCCGATACCGCAATTTGCACCACCAAACTTTCTTGAAATACTAGCAGCACACACTGCAACCATATACTCCAAGCACACACCAAAAACCACAGCTTCAAACCAATATCCGATGCCGCAATTTTAACACTTCAAACCAAAATCCAATGCCGCAATTTTAAAAGAATGCTAACACATCTCAGAAACCAATATCTCATAATGTTGTAATTACTTCACATAACAAGTAGAAACATTGTTTTTTTTTTATTGAGCAATTTCAAATCCCAAATCAATTCTCTGAGATAATAACCCTCAATCTGTAATAAATTTCAAATAAATTCAACAAATTTGAAAATAAAATACAGCTACACAATCTCTAATCTCTGAGATAATAACCCTCAATCTCTAATCAATCTCATAGATGATTTCGACGGCAGAGGAGGCAGCGACGGAGGACGAAGGCGGCGAATGGTGGAGAAGTGAAGGAGGCATGTGCACAGCTTGATTGTCGATGAGTAGCACAGGGAGAAGTGAGGGAAACGCATTTTGAAGTATGTGCGTATTTTGTTTGTGTTCCTTTTCTTTTAACTTATTTGATTTTTTGTTTAAAAAAAAAGTGACACGTGGCACAATATTACTGGCTATGTCATGTGACAATGACATAGCCCACCACTATGTTACGGAAGTGGAATCCGTCGTTTTTGAGAAAAAATTTGTCTCAAATTATATATCGCTTTACAATATCAATGCAACATTAATGTTACTTTTCCTATTATAACCTTAACTATTTATTACTATCTTCTTACAATTCTTTCATTTATCTTTCGCATATTATTCATTAAGGACAATTTTATAAAACAACTCATAATATTTTTTTTCACATAATATTAATCGCATTTCTTAATGTGTGAAATGTCCAAAACGTCATACAATTTAAGACGGAGTGGGAGTATTCAATGTGTTTATGTGACTGAAACGTGTTGAGCCCAACATAGCCTCAGTTATAACACTCGAATTGCTATATCCTATTAGAAAAATTCACAATTTAAATTAATTAAATTGACTAATACCTCAAAACTGTCCTTGAATTTTCACAAATCGGCCAATTTCGTCCCTGAATTTTTCGAAATATCAAATTAGTCCCTGAATTTTACAGACGTCCATCAAATCAGTCCCTCCGTCCAAAAGGGCCGTTAGTAGTGATGATGTGGCTTCTTGCATGCTTTGCTGTCCTGTACACGTGTCAGCAAGTCAGCCACGTGTACAAGGACTAAATTGATGGAAATTGGCAAAATTCGAGATTTAACATTTCAGTCACTTTTTTCTTGTGTTTCCAAATATACCCTTCTATTACCATTGTCTTTCATCCTCACATTTTCACTTAGAAGCATCAAACAAACAAGTCCCTAACCTTTCACCTTCCCGCCTAAACCGTCACCCTCTTCAGTTCACCAAAATCATCATCATCACCAATGATCATCCTTGAAAAAGATTCGGTTTTGAAGTCAGATTTCGTGGTTTGTCAAGGTAACGCCATTCAACTTTGTTTTCCATTCACTCTTGTTCGTTTCTCCCTGTTTTGTGTCCGTTTTTTGTGATTTTCGCTTTTAGGCTTTATTTTTTCAACTTTTAACTTCATATCATGTTTCGTTGATGTTTGTTTGTGATTGTTGTGTGTTTGATTGCGTTTTTTAGATTAGTAATTTTAGGGTTTTTTGTTAGAAACTTAATAATTTCATGTCTTTATGCTTTTGATGTCAATGTAATCACTTAAGAACATTAAATGATTTGATGACTTGATGCCTATGTAATGTTGTTTTTTGGCTATGTAATGACTTATTAACATCAAATATTGACTTATGATATAATGCAAATGTCTGTCTTTTTATAATCACAATGTCTGTTTTACTTTTTACTTTTTCCAGCAATTGTATGCATCAAGGATCAAATTGATATCTGTTATGAAAATTCAAGGACCTATTTGATGGTATTTTCACTAATTTGAGGATCGAAATGATGGATACGCATATAATTTAAGGACCAATTTGATTGAATTTTTTTGACAGAAAGGTTTGATTCATTCATTGACAACCTCTTTTCATTACAACATTACATGGACTTGGCACAATACAATAGCATTTTAAACAACTCAATCAAACAAAATACTCCTATCAATATCTTAATCAACCTAAGCTCACTTCCTACACAATCAACTTTATCCATCAATCTTGCCCTCCAAACCTCTTCTCTGCCCGTATCATTTGGCTTCTCCATCAACCTTGCATTTCTTCCATGACCAACACCATTGTTTTTAAAATAGAGGAGAACTAGGTTTAACATAAATTACGAACACCGAATCTACAAGGCAGACCACTTGATTTATGAATTTCGAATTTAATTAAAAAAATTAGGGTTCTAAGTTTTTGAATTGGGGAAGAAATTTGACATCAATTCATGGAAGAAATTTTGGGAATTTTGACCTCTATGTAAGAAATTATAACATTAGGGTTCCAAATTTATATATTTGGGGAAGAAATAGCTGTTAATGAAGAAGAGGAGAAAGAGCCGTTACTCACAAAGAAGAGAAAGAGCCGTTGCAAATTTTTCGAAAATCCATCAATTTGGTCCTTGGAAATTTTCTGAAAATCAATCAATTTAGTCCCTGCTTGCATGGCATCTGACGTGGTAAGCTTCGTCAGAGGTTAACGTTACACGTCACCTCCGTTAACAGACCAACCTAACGGAGGGACTGATTTGATTGACATTTTGTAAATTCAGGGACGAAATTGGCCGATTTGTGAAAATTCAAGGACTATTTTGAGGTATTAGTATAATTAAATTGCTTCTCAAAACCCTAATATAAGATCTACAAAATGATCCTTATTTTTTTCAAACTTTTAATTTTGATATCGTTTATCGAGCCCCACATATTAAAAAAAATGGGACTTCTTCACCCAATAGTTAAGTTGATTTAGTAGCCAACCATCAATCATTTGAAACCACGTCACTTTTAAAAAGTTTGGATTAATTTTGCCTAGAAAGCACCAGTTAGTGTAACTTTTTCTGGATTTCGTCCAAAAAACCAACTCTCATGGCTCCTTTAAAATATTATAATATTGATATAAAAAATAAAAAATCCTATCTGTTTACTATGTCAAGAATTTCCTATACCATTTCCTGGATTGTCATTGTCCTTATCAACAATTAATTTGAAACGTGCTGAGCCCAACATGTCTAGCAAATAGCTTTTCATAATTATCTTGTAGTTAAATAAAAGAGCATTAAGACAATCCGATCTCCCACATACAGAATGGGAACATAACCCCAAAAACAGTCACAAGCAAATTTGTACATCTACATGAAAAGAGTATATACCAGTTCGGAACCAAATACAATCTTACAACAGCCTAAAGGAACTAAAATCATCAAGCCATACAAAACCATCCATAATCTTTCAAGAGTTATGACATCCAGGAAACTGCTCTAAAGTGCAACCTGACAAGAAGAGAAAGAGAGCACTTAACAAATATTTCCAACAATCCATTTTGGATCAGGTATATTATGCAATGGAGTTAAAAAAAACCCAAGAAAAAAAAAAGGAAATGGATAAAATCAAGACACAGATTTCACCATTTGAAGGTATTTCATAGGAAAGCATGGAAGGGAGATGGTGGGGGGATTACTATAAGTCTTTATTGTTTGGTTCATTATTTTGTAAGCAAAACGAGAGTAGGGCAATCCGAAGCAATATCTTCCTAGCAGAAATTTTGCTCCCCTACAATAATTGGGGTGATTTGGCGTAAGAGTTGCTATAAATTTTAAATTGACTAAAATATATTCCAACATTGTCTCGGACCATATATTAAAAAGTCAAAGGTATAAAAATTTATGTAGCACTTGCTCTCCATTAAAATCTATCAAACACCAATCCTATAAATCAAACAAAATATCTCATTCAATCCCTCCCCTACCATCCCCTGGTTTGAACCAAACTACACACTTGGACAAGAAATAGTTTTCATAGCTGTTGCATCTGCAATATCTATCAGTCCGCAAGCATTATTTGCTCAAACCAAAGGATAAAGAGCAAGATCCCATCCACTGACAAACAACAAAACATGGTATTTATATGTTATAGCAGGTACAAAAAGGAAAAAGGGCACACCTGCAGTGACAGTTGAGGTGATGAATTGGGCTCCCACTAATCTTCTGCACCAAACCAACCAACAATTATGGAGTTAATTTTCAATTACACAACCAACATAAATGTATCGAAGATGTAAAATAACAAGTATCCACAGTGTCTTGAAAAGACATGTAGATACAACTCTAACTTACATTGAAAAATGATAAGTCAAGTACATGATAATATATTAGAAGAGAGCAGGAATGATGTCAAATTATATCAACATTAAATCCAAGCAATGCAGATAAAATGCATAAAAGTTAAAACAAACAAAGCATAAATACAGATAAAATGCATAAATCCAGCTTCCATATTTGACTTGCAACATATGAATAAGATAACACACAAGAAATAAAAATAAAACTACACAAGCACATTCAGCCACATGTTTAACCTATGTTGTCAATAGTGGGCTAGTGGCACATTGTAGCTGATGTAGCAACACAAAGCAGAATGAAGTTAGAGCCATGTGGGGGAGGCGCGGAGCAATGGCTAGCCACCCCCACATGTAGCAATGCAAATTAGAATGAAGTTAGAGCCATGTTGGCAACTGAGATTTGCTTTGCGTTTTACAGTGGTGACACAACAACAGGACCGTTATTGTGCTAGGGGAATTTCAAAACCCTAAAAACTGAGTCATCGCAGTGGTATTTTAAGGATTTGGCTCAAAAGGAGAATCCCAGTATACCTCTCTTCTCTTCACTGTGACCAGAAACACACGCTCCTTCTTTCCTCTTCACTTTCCCATCTACTGTGAACCAGTCGCGGATGTCCAAGCCTATTTATTCCCATTCCAAGAGCCATGACAACTCTTACTCATTCTTAACCATCAATATCATTAACAAGTGGCTCTGTGGATGCTTGTGCTCATATGTTTAGACCAAGTGGGATAACATTGACATATCATGACAGTGAAATAGTTTATAGGACAAAAAGGATGGGAAGGTTGCATGATATTTCTGTGGTAAAACAACTACTTTAGGAGGAATTACTAGTGCAAAAAATATCAGCTGGGAATAAAAAGAGCTGCAGGTCGCCACACCAAAATACCTTATGATACAAAATTGATTTTGAAGGTAGCCTGATGTTGCACCAAAATACTCCTCAAAATACATAGGTATTTACATGTATCTTTTGCTTATGACTTTTGAATCTAATTATGAATTATAAGTATTTCATTAATTGAGTAATTTGAATCAATTAGTAGCATTTATCTGTTTATAAGTATTAACTGTGTCGTAATACAAAATATATCAGAGCAGCCATCTCGCACCACAATCGCAGATATTTTTAAGAATCTTAATTTTAAAATCCAATCCAATTTGCATTTACTCCAAATCAGAGAAAATCAATATTGAAACAAGTCAACGACAGGCTGATCAAGCACGTGGAAATGGCTCACTAAACTCACAAGCATTACAGCCTGGAAAATCTCATGCTTACGGTTGTCGCACATGGTTCCTCCCCGACACCCACAAAGCTTATGGAATACCCTAGACCAGCTAAATCATAAATGAGTTATTTGGATGCATTTGCTAGGTCACGCGAATCAAATGAGAATCCATATCATAAGCTTTGTAATTAAAACCAAATATGTTCTCACATGATTAAAAAATGATACGAAGAAATCCAACTTCGAAAGTCCACGGGCTATCAAGGATGGTTCATGAATCACAGTGGACATTGATTTGTCACTACTATGAGCAAATTGTTAAAATATAAGGACCTAATTGATAGTAGGTGGCTAAATATATGGACCAACTTGACGGTTTAATCATCCATAACGTCACTGTCATGATAGATTAGAAAAACCCCTACAAAATCAAGGACTAATTTGGTGGTTTACCCCACATAAAATCCATATCCCATACCCTAACATACCACATCAAATTCAATTCAATTATTCAATCAACAAAAACAACCTTCAAAATCATCACAACCAAAAACAAATTCGTCAAAAACCCTAACCTTTCTTATGTTCATGCGCAACAGCACCAACAGGCTTAATAACAGCTTCACCCTCATCACCTTCCTTAACAGCAACAACAGCCTCAGCAGCATCTTTATCATCAGGATAACGAACAACAACAACAGGACAAACACAATGATGCACACAGTAATCACTAACACTCCCAAGCTTCCCATCACTACCTCGACGCACCGCGCCGAATCCACGGCTTCCCATAATCACAGCACTAAGACCAAGACGCTCAACTTCAAGACATAACCGCTCCTTCATATCATGATCCTTCACAATATGGATCTTATACGGAATCTGAGCTTCTTTGAGCGGTTTTGCAAGATCAGCAGACTTGGTCGCGGTGAAAGCGTCGTAGTCTTCTTCTAGCTTCCGTTTCGGCGTGGAAGAGATCTCGGTGTTATTGGTGGCGGCGATGTTTATGGCTTCTTCTTCTGAGTTTGGATCGGTGTTGATGGAGAGATCGATAGAACCCCAATCAGCGCCGAAGAGGACGTTGGTAGGGCTGACGTGGAGGAGGATGACAGCATCACCGGGTCGGATGTAGTGTTGTACGGCCCAGCGTACAGCGTACGCGCTCTCATCGGAGAGGTCAACGGCAACGCCGATTTTACGACGGGCACCGGCGGTGGGAGTTGGTGTTGCGGCGGACTGGTGGCGAGGGGAGGAAGGGTGGTGGATTCTGATTTGGGGGAGTTGTGGGTCGGATTCGTATGCGGGGTTATGGGGGTTCTGCATTTTTTTGGTTGGTTTTTTAGACAAGAGAGAAAAAAGAGGGGTTTTCTAGAGAGAGATTTGTTTCTTACTTGCTAAGAAGTAGTGAAGTGTGTTAATCAATAGATTGAGATTTTATTACATGGAAAGTTGGTGACTGGATAGGGTATAAATAGTGAGAGAGACTTTGTGTGGGAGGACAGATGCCCTACAAGTTGATGGTCCCTTGTGTATATTTGGACATAGCATCCTCAATGGTGTAAAAAATACATTCTTTATTATAAAAGTTAGACTTGTTTGGCTACCATGTTTGCCTTAATTCATCCTATTTTGCCCTAATACCTAGCATTTTTCCCTCCTAAACAAGTACTAATTGCTACTCTAATCTCACCCGTTCAGACCCTCTTTTCACACTTGATCACACCCGTTGATTCAAACTCTAAAAATGTTCCCTTATATAACTTCGTTAATGCAATTGAAGACGTATTAAATGCTAATCAATTCGTTCAACAATCCCCTACACTAATTGCTAATAAAAAAAATCATAAACATCCATTGAAAAGTGTAGGAATTGCTTTTAATCTCGCCCGTTGATTAAATCTTTGTTCTCGTCGTTTTCTATCATAGGACTTACTTAATGCTAATTAAAAACGAATAACATGTTTTTATTACGATTAAAACGAATGACACACTGTTAATGGCAATAATTGTCGTAGTTAATGGCTTGAAATCGTAGCTAATGGCAAATGAAAACTTTTAACTTGCATATTTTCGTATAAGAATTGCTTTTAATTGCTTTTCGACATTATGCACTAATTACTCTACCAATTACTACCTATTAAAATCAATTATGACGTACTTATATCAATTGGTCACGAACAAATTAATACACGGGGAAGCTTAGCAAAGTCATTGTTTTGCACATAGCCCTGAAAAGCTTTAATTGCTTTAATCGCCCTAATAATAGCTCTACGAATTACGCCCTAATAATAACTCTACCAATTACGCCCTATATGTCAATTCTCTTTGTTAGTTAAAAGCAATTATTCAATTTTATGTTAATCAATTACTATTGCTCTAATTACTTTTATGGCTGCAATGAATAGTAATTACTACCAATAGAAGACTATGATCATTCACATTTGAAACTAACAAAGAGAATTGTCAATTACCTATTTAACTACCCAGGTTTTCTCTTCAACCGTCTGATGTTAAAATTCCTTTCAAATTTCAGAGAAGACAATTTCCAATATCTGTTTCATTTGCCATGACAATCAACAAAAGTCAAGGGCAATCACTTAAAAATGTTGGAATTTATTTGTCGAGTCATGTGTTATCGCATGGTCAGTTAAACGTTGCAATTTCCATAGTCACTTCAAAACAAGGTTTGAAATTACTAATTGTTGATGGAGATGGAGAGAGCACTAATACTACCTCAAATGTTGTTTATCACGAAGTCTTTCGTAATGTATCTTGATGGTTAATGTTCAAACCTTTTTTTTATGTATGCTACAATTTGTTGCTTTTGTTGTCTTAGAAGTGAACACGTTTTCAACAATAATATAAAACTTCTACAAACTATATATGTTTATATTATTTCTATTGAATCGATTACCTTTTTCGTGGTATGACCCGTGCGTTAGCACGGGTCAATGGTCTAGTATCTTTATATCTAATCTTTGCAAACATTGCAACCCTAATTCCAAACCCTAAACCTACTTAATTTTGGCTCCAATCCATATCAACCGTTGATTACAAAGCAAATTGATCTGCACTCATTCCACCTAAATGAACAAATTACATGGCGCCAGAAATTTGAAATTTGAAGAATAATGCCTCGCGGGTTTCCAATGATGCATTCCACTGTCTTCTAACATTGGAAAAAGAAGGCATTGGTAACATACAACCACTAGCCAACAATTTAGAACATATCGTATTAACCTTCACAAAACATAGGTAAGTCACCAGAAACAAACATGCCTCCACAGTCTCGAGATCCAACATACAACCAACCAAAACCCAAAACAGATTGAATCTGAAAAGGGGTAAGGCTTTACATTCGTCACCAGAACAATCGCCCAACACGACGGAAGACGCGGCGACGTTGTAACAAGAACGAAGTGAACCACAACAGTAACAGGAACCAAAGGTTTAAGAAGAAGTAAAAAACCACTGATTTAACAGGGGGCTGATGCGATCTTCCTAACCTAACCAACCACCACCGACACGGCGTTATGGCCACCGGGAGGATTGGTTTCGATGGTGCGGAGAAAGGATCTCGTCGCACCACCAGGATGAAAGTCAACAGTGTGGAGGATTGAGGGTAAGTGGAGCGGCAGCGGAGAAGGGTTAGCGAGAGGTTAGAGAGCGATAGTGTGAAAAAATATTATTAACTCAGTCATCACCTTAAAAGTAGATAGTATCAATAATGAAGAGAATCGATGATACACATAAAATATTAAAGCACTAAAAATAAAATAAGTCAAAAACTGAACAACATCAACACTATGAATTCGTAAGAAAATAAAATTATATAAAAAAAAATTAAGTAGTGACTTATTTATAGACACATGAAAGAATGGCTCAACTCTCATGTAATGTGCAGACCATATAGAATTTATTATGATTACATTAAGCAGTGCATACATACCTAACTTAATAAATTCAAGTTGTGTGCTCTATGTTAAAATTCTGCTTATTTCCTATGCATTTACACTACTCAAGATCGGTTTAAGCATGTGCATATATCATAGCTTGCATAGTAATTATTGCTATATGCCTTGAGCCTTACAAATCATTTAATGAGCTACGACTATCTTATTCTGACTATCCCTTAAGCCTTCAATATGCACACATTCCTATTGTTTTAGGTGGGATAAGATTATGTGTAGATTAGGTTGGAAAAAAAACAGTTGAGGCAATTAAAAGCTGCATGAAGCAAGGCAAACATGGTTTAATGATGGTGGGCGCTTCAAAACTCAGCAATTAAGGGAATTAGTTGGGTGATTAAGGTTGTGTGAAGGTGCCAAAATCAGATTAAAACATGCATAAGGTGGGTTAGGGCTTCAATCAGGGTTATGGATTTTGCCAATCAGACCACCTTGGATTTATATTAAGTAAGATAAGATTATATGTAGGTTACAACCAAATATTCAAACATAAAATTAAAACATCACATTTGTTAAAAATACTACTACAAAACTATAAAACTATTAGGTTGCTTTAGGACCATTTCCACCCTACCACGCCTACAACGATAAATCGGTCCTCCATTAACCTCCTATAGAATTTCTTCCAAGCTCTCTCATTCAGCACTCCCACTCTCCACCACACCACTGCCCATGATAGATAAGACATGGTCTCTCACACAGTTGAACATTCCGGTCAGTTCTAGATACCCGTGGTCTCCCTCTTGCTCAGCGGTAATCTCACTAAGGGCCTCATGCTCAATTGGTTTCGGGATATGAACATCCTCTTCCAGAGCTATGATGTGTGGTTGTGAAATGGTATAAAACCATTTTATGTAACCATGTGTCACCTCAATACCAGTAATAGCAGGATGCCCTAAGTCTCGATCTCTTAGCGTATAATCAAGATAGTGCACAAAGAAGCGATTTATCTCCCCTAAGGTTGTCTAGGAACTTGCACTGTCATGTGGATGTCTGGGGACGATCTGGACATAACCAAACTAGCGCAACACTTGCTCTGGCAAATATCGCACACTAAGAGGTTTGTATTTGAGCCATCTAGAGTAAATATTAATCGTCTTGAACGGACATATCTAAGGGTGATCATGGTATTGGTTCATGTAAACATCCTCCAGATTCATCCCATCCATATGCGCTCTTCTTGGATCCGGTGAAGCATCACCCTTCAACGGTATATACATCATGGCACGTGGATGGTTATTGTCCATGTATCCACCCCATGCATCCCTGGAATCCTTGACAGATGTCTAGTTTTATAATGGGAGGTATTGTTAAGCTCCATGTACAAGTGTTCAAGGACAACTGCTCCCCTTGCATAATTTGATACAAGCTCCATGTCTCTCTTAGGTATGTCACCTCCACATAGTTTGTGTAACACCCTTAAACCCCGAATGCAATAAACCATGCAAATAATTCAAATATTCAACAGAGTTTAAGATATCACGTCATCATTTTCTCAAAACATGCATAAACGCGGTTTTCATAAAAATCACAACGGAAAGTAATATCATAATTATCTCAACAATATCTAATCATCCTCGAAGTTCATGAATAATAAAATCTCAACACCATGTCTTAGGTCATATATACATATCAACAGTTTCAGCAATAAATCCAATAACAGGTAAAAAAAACATAATACAAAAGTCCTGACACTCCTAATCAGAGCCTAACTAGACTCCGATCAAAAGATAAGAGGTAACTCCAATCTAATCCTCGAGCACTCACAAGCAAAAAGAACTCAATCCTGCACATTGTGTACACCATTCATACAAATAGGTAGGCGGTCAACCAAACGACCACCGAGGGTTAGATAATATTCAACATAATAAAATATAATAAAATAAATAGCATTCAAAGATTTTAATTATCACATAGATATATACATGTTCAATATCTTAGCACACTAACATCATGTGTATATTATCATACTTCAATCATAGTATATCAAGCCTTTTCATTTTCAAGGTTAAGTAAATATTCTCTTAATCAAATCATCCAACAATAATTCATCACATCAACAACATTATCTCAAGTATACCAGCATAACTAAGCAATATGTCCAAGTACACAAATTCATATAACCACAACATTCACCAATTACATAATTCACCAAGTCACATAATCAAGTATGTCACGTTTCACACAACTCATGTGCATGTAATGCTATAGAAACGACTCTACATGCATGTGGTACCAATTGGATTTTAGAGGTAATTTTACTGGTTGATCCCTTTACATATTCTCTGCATATTCTCCACATATAGCACTTATGAATGCAGGGATGTCAAGTATTGACTCGATAATGCACAACATCAATTTACTCTTCATATCATCCACATTTTCACCACATTGCATTATCAAACAATACATCCACACATCAAAAATTATCAAACAATTAATCATCTCTACATATTCATCATCAAGTATTCATCTCTACATATTCATCCTCAACATTGGTCAAACTATTATCACCACAAGGAACAACACCGTCTCACAAAGCACAATTCACAAAATAGATGAACAATCTGTTGGAGTAAGCCCTAATAGCCAATCTATATTTATTGAGTTTGACTTTGTATCATGATATTGATATAGATATATATTGTGAATATTTAATAATAAGACATTTTTTTTATTGATTTTGTTTTGTTTCAAAATAATAAAGTTCCTAGGATAATTAGTCTTTTTAATGGAGCATTAAGTGTGACTTAATTGTGAGACCCATTAAACGAAAGGACATTATTCTTAAACTATTTGTAGTCAAGCTTTATTGTGAAAATGGATAACATTAAAGCATAAAGACTATTATGTGGGTAGACCGATGATCACATCTCACGGATCATAGATAAAGAGTTATCATGTCTTCACATAGGTATAAATATTAGGTGTAATATTTATACTAGATTGACCCATCATGAGAATACTACATAGTAAAAGTTATGAAAAGTGTCATAAGATATTCTCATAGTGATAGTGGTGTATTCAACCCTTTGACCTGAAACCACTATGTATCCTAGATGTTGGAGTCGAGTGCTTTATCACCATTCAAACGTTGTCTGTAATAGGATGACTATAAATTTGGTTGATGGGTACTCCACGAATCATGATGAGGGACATGAGTGACCTAGATGGAATTTGCCCCTCCTACATAACAGGACAAATGTCTACGAGCCCAATATTAAACTGAACAAGGGAGACACGGTATATGCCTTGTGTTCAATATATACATGAGGGCAAAAGGGTAATTATACACACAATAATTATCACGGAAAAGTTTCGTCAGATCACATGACATTCTCGTCACTTGGGTAGCAGTGATGTGTTGCTAGATACCACTCACTATTTATAATATTAAATGTCATTTAATATTATTGTAAACGTTACGGGAACCTATAAGGTCACACACAAATGGCAGATAGATGAGAGAAATAAATAAGTAAGACTTATTTATAAAATAATAAGTAAGAGATATTTGTAAAATAATAAGTAAGGCTTATTAGTAATTAAATAATTAAATATGACTTATTATTTATTTTACAAAAATAGAGAAATGCGGTCCACTGTAAGGTACAGCGTGTTTAAGTGAAATATGGTGTGCCGTAGTATTATACACAACATATTATACACCCATCATGATAACCATGAAGGTGGGAAAAACACAAGAAGGGGGGGGGGGGGGGGGGGGGGGTTGAATTGTGTTTTCAAAAACGTTTCTTTCTCACAAAAAATAAACAACTGTTCTCAGGATCAGAGTCTGAAAAGATCAGAGTCTGATAGAGTTCAGAGTTTTAGTGCAGCGGATAGAGAGTAAGAATGCAAGAAACAAAAGAAGAACACAAGCAATTTATACAGGTTCCTTCCACAATCCGGAAGTAGTCCTGTCCCCCTTGCACTTCCAACAAGAGTTCCACTAAAATGTAATATCAAATTACAAGTTGTGTTTTCAAAAACGTTTCTTTCTCACAAAAAATAAACAACTGTTCTTAGGATCAGAGTCTGAAAAGATCAGAGTCTGATAGAGTTCAGAGTTTTAGTGCAGCGGATAGAGAGTAAGAATGCAAGAAACAAAAGAAGAACACAAGCAATTTATACAGGTTCCTTCCACAATCCGGAAGTAGTCCTGTCCCCCTTGCACTTCCAACAAGAGTTCCACTAAAATGTAATATCAAATTACAAGTTGCTCAAACACACAAGTAAGAGACTTCCTTTGCTCAATCACACAAGAAAGAGACTTCTATGCTCAAGGACAACTCCAAGAGACTTCTATGCTCAATCACACAAGAAAGAGACTTCTAAACAATTACAAAGAATTGAAAAGAGTTTTGAATACTTGATATACAATCAGAGGTATTCACAAAACAATACGAACATAACAGACTCTGTTTTTCTAAACACTTAGAAATTCTAAGATATGAACTTTTGTAAGAATTATCTAAGTTGTTGATGAGCAATGTTTGCGACTTTGAGAGAATATGAATTTCACAATTAAAGCTTTGTGCGTAGTAGTGATAGTTTCTTCAAGTCTTTATCCCTATTTATAAAGGATTTGAGAGACGTTGGAAACTAGCCAGCTCATCAACTTGTCTTGGCTGAAGCTTTGATTTTTCACCATTGATCTTTTGCCTGATTTGAAGATTGTCCTTTGAAAAACAATTTCAAATCCATTCCAATAACAAATGGAACAATGTCTGCGAATATTGTTGTTATTCTTGTCTTGTATAGGAGACACAATGTAGAGGTGGTGGTTGCAGAGACATGCGCAGACTTAGTGGTTGTACATTTCGTACACAGTACTTTGTCAACGCTCTTTAGCCTCTGGTGAAATGGCTTCTGATGAACTTGCTTCTGAAGAACTAGCTTTTGATGACGTCATCTTCAGGAGCGCTTTCTTCAGACGCACTATGCTTCTGATTTTTCAGGAGCACTTTCAATCAGATGCTCTTCAAGCTTCAATCTAAAATTCCTTTGCTCTTTCATTCATTCAGTCAAAACCTCTTGAAAATAAATCTTTGATAATGGTCATGCACACTTGAATAAACTTTTAGCATATCCAATTGATAGTTTAAATACTTTGTTATCATCAAAACTTTAAGTGGTATAATTTGTGAAACACCCTTTGTTCCAACAATCTCCCCCTTTTTGATGATGACAAACATAAGTATTTAAAAAGATCAATTGTTGTTAACTTAATTAACAAGCTGACTTATAGGGATTTTGAGGTTTGTAAGCTCTGACTCCCCTTGAGTCTGATATTCTTTAAGGTGAGGTTTGTAAGCTCCCCCTAAATCCTATCCTCGTTAATTAAATTCATTTTAATCAAAAATAATTTAGAAATCAATAGATGAGATAAGATAAGATTCTTAAAAATAAAAACTGATAGAATTTTTATATGGGCTCAGATTCTTTGTTAAATACTTCTATTAATCTCCCCCTTTTGTCAGCAATCAAAAAGATTAATAAATAAATAGAAGAAAAGACAAAGATGGAAAAATTGCAACTGAAAAGATGAATATATTGAAGAGACAGTCAAAAGTACAAAGATTAGTTCAGATGCAAGAATAAACAAAACATAAGACAAGAGAAATAGGGTGTGCAATCTAAGGGTTGGGTTGAGGTTGTTGCTGCTGAATTAGAGCCATTAAGCGTTGAATATCTTCAGATTGCTTCTTAACAGTTTCTTCAAGAGCCAGCTGCCTCTGAAGAAGATATTCCTCCCTAGCCTTAGATTCCTCTTGTTGCCTCAGCACCTTTTGCTTCAACATCTTGAACACCTTTGATTCCCTTGTAACATATTCTGATTCAGCATAGAAAGGTGCATTGGTTAGGTACAGAAGCTTGCTTGGAAGTTGCTGAGATGAGTGCAGATTATGCATATGACGCTTCATTGCATGAGCTTGAATGCGACAACACTTCTTAGCAACTGCATTAATTAAGTCAAAAGCTCTGTTCTTCACAGAAGACCACTTATCTTCATAGGCCACTGGCAGAGTAGGAGTTTTTATCAGGAGTACTAGAGTCTGCATTTCTTCATGAATTTCTACCAGTTGATCTTCAAGATATTCAGATTCCAGAATGTTTATAGGTGGTTGGTCAAGGATCTGAATTTGTGATGAAGATGAGGGTTGGTCAGAAGCACCAGGTTTCAGGTTTTGTGTTGGTTCAGAATTTGAAACAGACACAGAAGGTTCAAACTCTGTCACTTGGACAGACTCTTCAGCAACTGTCTCCATTACAGATTCTGGAATGGCTTTTTCTTGATTTTTGGTTGTTATTGATTGAGGGGGGTTTTCAAATGTCTTTTGTTTTTGGTATTCAGGAAGTTCTCCTGAATAGTGACTTTCTAGATTAGAAATGACATGCTGATCAAAGGTTTGGTTATGTGGTGAAGATGTTGTTTGTTGTTGTTGTTGTTGTTTGTTGGTAGGTGAGTCTGAGAGAGATAGATCAGCATTTGATGGCTCTTAAGTAACTGCATACTATTCAGCAGCAGCTGTTGAACCAAAAACTTTTGGACTATCTCTGGTTGGTGATTGATTTGAGATTGATGAAGATGGAATGGGTTGTCCTGCTGGTATCATGTGAAGAGGTTTGATAATAGGGGGTTGAAACAGATGATCAATAGGTAGTCTGTTGCAAATATCAATCCTTCTCTGAGAGAACTCCCCTATACTCTTGAGTATTTCAGGATACACAGGTTTGAATGGTTTGGATTTGGGAGAGAGTTTTGGTTTAGATGCAGTTTTGGATTTTGGGGTTCGTTTGGATTTTGGTGAGGGTTTGGTCAATTTGTATTTCTGACTTAGAGGAATGTTGTCTAAATCAGAGTCTGTTGATGATGAAGGTGAGGTAATAGTTTGGGGGTCTGGAATCTGATCTACCTTCGCATATTGAGTAGCTTCTGAGACAGCAGCCTCTGAAGCAGCAGCTTCTGAAATGACAGCTTCTGAGATAGCAGCTTCTGAAATAACGGCTTCTAAAACAGCCACCTTTGGAACAGATCCTGAAGCATCAGCTTCTAATGTTCCTAGTGTCTCTTTCAGAGCTTCCTTAGCTCCCTTCATAGCTTCTTCCTCTACCTTACTTGCAAGCACTTGAACCTTAACAATCTTTTCAACATAGAACTGATCACAGTTTTCAAGACCCATTGCTTTCAGCTTTTCATCCCTTTCCAATAGATACTGAGCTGCCAACCTTTTCTTTTCAGCCTTCAAATTTTCAGTATATTCTTGACACCTCTTTTCCATCTCTGGCGTCACAATGAACATTGGACTCACAATCTCTTCTCCAGCTTGCCTTTTGATCGGCCTTTCTACTCCAGCAGCTTCTTCAGCTTCAATTTCTTCCAGAGCTAATCTGGCTGCTTCCATGGTAATTGTAGAATAACCTTTTCCTCTTTTCCTCTTAGGAGCAGCCACTCTATCGTAGTTTGTTGCTTCAGACTTGGCAGCTTTTTGCTTTCTGGCCAAAGCAATTTCAGCTCTTTGAGAGGCATCTTCAGATTCCTTGGCAAAAGCAACTAGGTAACCAGTCAGAGCTTCAGGATTATCATCCTTCAAAATGGAGGGAAAATCTCTCAAAGCTTGTGAAGTTGCTGAAGATTCTTTCAGGTCCTTTTCATCAGTAATGACCTTCTTGATGATCTTCATGTTAAACAAGGTTTTGCCACTTATCATCCTTCCAGTAGCAATTCCCAGAACTCTGTCAGACACAAGATTGAACTTGTCCAGAGTCTTCGGCACTCCTCCTTGATAGAAGATTTCAGAAAGAAGTCTTCCACAGGGAACTTGCTTCCTTTTTCCTTTAGTTCCTTCTTTAACAGCCCAGCACAGGTGATGCATGATATATCTTGGAAGATTAATAGCTTGATAAGCAACCAAGAAGTACAACGCCAGTTTGTGGTCCAGACTGGGTTGATCAGCACCTCCTCCCTTCTGAAAGAAGCATTCATTAACCATCTTCAGAAGTATCCTATACTTGATATCCATATCCACCAACTTGGTTGCTGGATTTCCTTTCAAAAGTAGGTTGGTGTAGCTTTCCAACAAAGCATCCTTCCTACTAACATTCCATAGGAATCTTCCTTCAGGAGCCATTCTGCAGGCTTTTGCAATTACTCCTTCTATGATAGATATTGGAATACCCATCACTGCAGACTTGATCTCTAGACCTCTGAAAGGTTCAAGACCCATTTCTTCTCTTGATTTACCTTTCAGACTAGGATTTCTTGAAACGGCCTGACTTTCTTGTGACTTGGCAGATTCCACATCACATACTTTAGCCCTTATCCAGAATTCCTTTACCAGATTCACATACGTTGGTCCATTCAACATTTAAAAATAATCAAACATCTTCTGAGCAGAAATCAGTGCTTCCATATCTACCTCGTTTCTTTTTAATGATGCGAAGTCCACTGGTGATTCAATCTGAACATCCAATAAATCAATCGGAATCAACATCGTTAAAAGTTTGATGGAGTAGTTTGATTTAGTGGCGTGTTGCATGATTGAACCGCTTGTTGAAGTAGCCATCAGAAGTTGTAGAGAGTAGAGGGTTCAGGGTTTCTAGTGTGAGAGAAGAGAGAAAATATGAACTTTTAAAGTTACTGCTCAAAGATTTGAAAGTGTAGGAAAGTGAGTGAGTAGTGTGTGCTTGGTATTTATAGTGATTTCTGAAAACAACTTTTTCACATATCAGAGGAGATAACCAGACACAAACATTAATGACATACAGGGGCGCGAGAATATTTTTTAAAGAGAATAGCCATCATTGCCCTAAAAGAGTTGTTTCCTAATGCAGATAGACCATGTCAGAAGTCTACAAAAGTAACTTTAATCTTTTCCACTTTTGAGTACTATCAGAGTCAAAAAGATTCCTTCTCAGAGTCTGAAGATTTTTCAGAGGCTGAGTCTCTTCAAATTCTCCAAGGAGAGTCTGATACTCAATCAGCTTCTGATAATTTTCAGAGCCTGGTTTTCATTCAGAGACAAGAATTACTCAGAGACAAAATGCATGTTCAAATTTTTCTTTATAAGATTGAATCTTTCAACAGTTAGGGGTTTAGTAAAGATGTCAGCCCATTGATGATCAGTATCAATGAATTGAATATCTAAAACTCCCTTTTGAACATAGGCTCTAATAAAATGATGTTTAATTTCAATATGCTTGGCTCTTGAATGAAGAATAGGATTTTTAGACAAACAAATAGCGGCTGTGATATCACAGTAAATTGGAATACAGTTTTCAGTTATTTGATAGTCTTCTAACTGATGTTTCATCCAGAGCAGTTGTGTACAACAACTAGCAGCTGAGATGTATTCTGCTTCTGCTGTTGACAAAGCAATAGTTGCTTGTCTCTTACTGGTCCAGGATATTATATTCTCACTAAGAAATTGACAATTTCCACTGGTTGATTTTCTTTCAATCCTATCACCAGCATAGTCAGCATCGCAGAATCCAACTAGCTTATAATCTGAAGATTTCTTATACAGAAGTCCAAGATTAGTTGTTCCTTTCAGATATCTAAAGATTCTTTTAACAGCAGTTAAGTGAGATTCTCTAGGATCTGATTGAAACCTTGCACACAAGCATACACTGAACAAGATATCAGGTCTGGATGCAGTGAGATACAACATATAACCAATCACACCTCGATACAGCTTCTGGTCAACTTTAGATCCTTGATCTTCTTTACTCAGAGTATAGGTAGGATGCATTGGAGTGTTCATCTCTTTACAGTCTTCAAGCTTAAACTTTTTCAGAAGTTCCTTGTATATTTGGACTGATGAACATACACTCCTTCTTTGCATTGGTTGATCTGAATTCCTAGGAAGAACTTCAGTTCTCCCATCATGCTCATTTCAAATTCCTCCTGCATCATCTTAGAAAATTCCTTGCAAAGAGATCTATTAGTTGAACCAAAAATGATATCATCAACATATATTTGTACAATCCGAATGTCTTTCTCAAGAGTCTTCTTGAAGAGTGTTGTGTCAACCTGTCCTCTTTTAAAATCATTTTTAAGCAAGAAATTGCTTAGTCTGTCATACCAGGCTCTAGGAGCTTGTTTCAGACCATACAAAGATTTCTTTAGCTTATAAACGTAGTCAGGATGTTTTAAATCCTCAAAAACAGGTGGTTGTTTCACAAACACTTCTTCAGAAATGACGCCATTGAGAAATGCACTTTTAACATCCATTTGATACAAAGTTATGTTATGATTTACTGCGTAGGAAAGAAGTAACCTGATTGCTTCCAATCTTGCAACTGGAGCAAAAGTTTCAGTATAATCAATGCCTTCTTGTTGGCTGTATCCTTGAGCAACAAGTCTAGCTTTGTTTCTGATCACTTCTCCTTGTTCATCTAGCTTGTTCCTAAACACCCATTTGGTTCCAATAATGTTCTTGTGTTCAGGCTTAGGTACAAGATCCCATACATCATTTCTTTCAAATTGATTGAGTTCATCTTGCATTGCTAAGATCCATCCATCATCAGCTAGTGCTTCATCAACTGTTGTAGGTTCTATCATGGACACCAATCCTAAGGCAGACTCTTCAGGTCTGAAGTGTGATCTAGTTCTTCTGGGACTTTCCTTGTTGCCAATGATTTGATCCTCATGATGAGAAGACTTGTATTTGAATGAGTTTCTGGACTGGATAACTTGCTGTGAATCATCTTGAGCTTCTTCAGAAGCTTCCACAATTGGGACATAAGGAGCTGTCACAGCTTCTGAAGTATCATTCAACTCTGAAGTTTGATCAGGTTCTGAATAATCATCAGACTCTTCTGATCCTGCAATACTTTCACTCTGCTCTGGAATTTTACTTCCAGGCTCTTTGTCATCGAATTTGACATGCATAGACTTGATGACATGCTGTCATTACGTAATTTTCTAGACTTATTCTGACATTTTGATAGAGTTCATAAGCAATTTGAAGTGCCCAGGGGTGTTAAAAGCAAGAATTTATGAAGAACTGAAAGCAACAAATCGTGTCACGATTTTGTAAGCCGTGACGCGATTTCCGTGGCAGAATGGAATGTTGGTGAGAAGACTAAAATCGTGATACGATTTTATAAATCGTGACGCGATTTTATGAAGGATCTGGAACACGGATTAGGGTTTAAGGCAAATCGTGGCGCGATTTAAACTACCGTGACGCGATTTTAACTTGCAAAAATATTTCCTATTTAATTAGAAGTTGGTTTCAGAAGCAGGGGTTACGATTTTGGAGAGCTAAAGTGCGATTTTAACACCCAGAAGACTGCAGAGGGGCGATTTTCATCATCTCTAAGCCAGTTCATGTATGTTTTAATTCTTCCATTGATTATGCTATTTGTAAACACCATTATGAGTAGCTAAATCTCTTAGAGATTGGATTCGAGATGAATCTATGTAAACCCTATTGATTTTATGTTGCTGTGATGAAACTCTATTTTACATTAATGATATTCTAGTCTTTATTCAATTTAATTGTTCTTAATGCTTTTTATATCTTGATCACATATGAACATGATTTCGTGAGAATGAATGACTATTGACCATACCTTTCAACTTAGACCTAATTAAATTGTTCTAATAAACATGGTTAGTCTAGGAATGGATAATCGTTTATTAGTGATATTAGGTTGACGTGCTTAAAACCTTCAAGAATTATTAGACCACCTAAGGAATTAGGGGTTGTAGTTTAAGAGGAGGGATCGGAAAGCCGTCCGGTTGTCAAAGTCAGTCCCACCAATCGAAAAAGGGCGGCCACCGAGTCCGCCACCGTCCGAATCTTTGAAGTCTACTTCTCATGAACCAAGTATCATGGGAGACACTGCACCGAGACCTAAGTTGGGGGACTACGGACTAGCTACTCACCGTGGTCACCTGACACACACTTTCCGTCCTGCCAACCCTGCTGCTTTTGACATCAAGAGCACCATTCTGAATGGGTTGAGAGATAAGCAATTTGATGGCACTGAAGCCATGAGCCCACACGAGCACCTGAGTCGGTTTGCAGAGACTTGTGAATTCTGCGTACCTCCAGCTACTGTTACTGATAGCCAGAAGAAGCTGCGGTTATTTCCTTTTGCCTTGACAGGAAAAGCTAGAGATTGGTTGCTGACTTTACCTAGAGGTACCATTCAAACATGGGAGGAGCTCGAGCTGAAGTTCCTAGAGAAATACTTTCCTATGTCCAAATATTGGGATAAGAAGATGGAGATTCAAAATTTCAAGCAAGGGGAGACTGAATCTTTATATGATGCATGGGAGAGATTTACATTAATGCTGAATAGGTGCCCAAATCATGAACTTTCTGAGAAGCAATACCTCCAGATCTTCACCGAAGGCTTGACACATAATATTAGAATGTTCTTAGATGCCTTAGCTGGAGGTAGTCTTAAAAACAAGACCGATCATGAAGTCGAAGCCCTAATTGAAAGCATGGCTCAAAACGAGTACCGTGATAATGCGGAGAAGAAGAAAAGGGGAATATACGGGGTAAGTGACAACACCTCTATTCTAGCTAACCAGGCAGCCATGAACAAGCAAATTGAAGCTCTAACTAAGGAGTTTCAAGGTTTCACCATGGCCAATAAACAACAAGTAGCTGCCATCAAGTGTGATTTATGTGGAGAGGGACATGCAAATGGCGAGTGTGTACCTGAGGGATTTAGTGAGGAAGTTGTCAACTATGTGAACTTTCAAAGGCAAAACCCTTACTATAATCCAGGTTTTAACAAACATCCTAACTTGAGTTATTCTAACAACAACACTCTCAATCCTCTACTACAAAATCCCCAACAACAACAACAACCTAGAAAGCCCTCATCTCTTGAAGAAACGATGATGAATTTCATGAAAATGACCCAAAGTAATTTTGAGGAGATGAAGAAGAGCCAAGAAGCGGAGAGAAAAAACAATGAAGCTTCAAGGAAGCTGCTTGAGACTCAAATCGGGCAAATGGCTAAACAATTGGCTGAACAAAGCAAGGGAGGATTCTCAGGTAATACTAAAGATAACCCTAAAAATGAAACTTGCAACGCTATTGAGCTTAGGAGCAAAAAGGTTCTCACCCCTTTAGCCCCGAAAGCTAAGAAAATTGTTGATGAAGTTATGGAGGAGGAAGAGATTGATGATGAAGTTGAAGAAGAGAATAATGAGGGAGTAGTTGAAAAAGAAAGTGATCAAGAGGTAGTTGAAAATGAAAAGAAGAAAAAAATAGAGGGAGAAAAAAGTGAGAAGTTGATAGATGAGGACTCGATCTTGAGAAAGTCCAAGAGCCAGATACTAAAGGATGGAGATAAACCACATGTTGTTCCATCTTATGTGAAGCTTCCATACCCTCATTTAGCTAAAAAGAAGAAGAAGGAGGAAAGCCAATTCAAAAAGTTCATGGAACTGTTCTCACAACTTCAGGTGAATATTCCTTTCGACGAAGCTCTTGATCAAATGTCGGTGTATGCTAAGTTCATGAAGGAGTTATTAACTGGTAGAAGAAAACCAAAAGATAATGAAAACATTGCTCTTTCAGAGAACTGCAGCGCTATCCTACAAAATAAACTTCCACCGAAGATGAAAGATCCAGGTGCTTTTACTATTCCTGGTTCCATCGGACCAGTGAAAGTTGGTAGAGCTTTATGTGACTTAGGGGCAAGTATCAACTTGATGCCTCTATCTATGATGAAGAAGCTTGGATGTGGTCAACCAAAACCAACAAGAATGACCCTCACTCTAGCTGATCGGTCCATATCTTATCTTTTTGGTGTTCTTGAAGGTGTGCTAGTAAAGGTTAATGAGCTAGTATTTCCTGCTGATTTTGTTATCATGGATATGGCTGAAGATGACGAGACACCACTCATTCTAGGAAGACCTTTCCTTGCAACTGGTCGTGCTTTAATTGATGTTGAATTGGGGCAGCTTATGTTGAGATTCCATAATGAACAAGTTGTGTTTAATATCTTTGAAGCCATGAAACATAGAGCTGAAAATCCCAAGTGCTATCAGATTGACGTCGTTGATGAAATCGTTGAAGACAATTCTCGTGAACCTCAACCAACACAACCTATGGAGAAAGCAATTGTGAATTCTATAGAGAGTTGTGACAATGATGAAGATCTTGAGGTGAAGGAATGTGTCAAGCAATTGGAGGCAAGCAAACAAGAAGTGGAATCGGTAAAACTCAAAAAATTACTAGTTGACAACAATAAGGAGGCGCAAGCTTTGGGTGTTGAAGAAGAAAAATATCCTGAATTGAAAGAACTTCCTTCTCACTTAAAGTATGTCTTCTTAAGCAAGGATGCCTATAAACCAGCAATCATCAGCAGCACTTTGACACCGTTAGAAGAAGAAAAGCTAATGAGGGTGTTAAGAGGTAATGAAGGAGCTTTGGGGTGAAAAATTTCTGACTTGAAGGGCATTAGTCCGGCACATTGCATGCACAAGATACACATGGAGGCTGAATACAAACCAGTGGTTCAACCTCAAAGAAGACTAAACCCGACGATGAAGGAAGTGGTAAAGAAGGAAGTGCTTAAGCTACTGGATGCAGGTATGATTTACCCTATCTCTGATAGTTCTTGGGTAAGTCATGTTCATGTCGTACCAAAGAAAGGTGGAATGACGGTGGTGGCTAATGAGAAAAATGAATTGATACCCACCCGTACCGTCGCCGGTTGGAGGATGTGCATAGATTACCGGAGGTTGAACACCGCAACAAGGAAGGATCATTTTCTGTTACCATTCATGGATCAAATGATAGAGAGGTTGGCTGGCCAAGCCTTTTATTGCTTTTTGGATGGATATTCGGGGTATAATCAAATTGCGGTGGCTCCGGAAGACCAAGAGAAGACTGCCTTCACTTGTCCGTTTGGTATCTTTGCTTATAGGAGAATGCCCTTTGGGCTGTGTAATGCGCCGGCGACCTTTCAAAGGTGTATGCTCTCCATCTTCTCGGACATGATAGAGAAGAACATCGAGGTATTTATGGACGACTTTTCTGTGTTTGGTCAGTCTTTTGACCAATGCTTAATGCATCTTGATGCCGTACTTAAAAGATGCACCGAAACTAACCTCATTTTAAATTGGGAAAAATGTCATTTTATGGTAAAAGAGGGTATAGTTTTGGGGCATAAAATAAGTCCTAAAGGCATAGAGGTGGATCAAGCAAAAATAGAGGTTATAGAGAAACTTCCCCAGCCTATTAATGTGAAAGGAGTAAGGAGTTTCTTGGGGCATGCCGGTTTCTATCGGCGTTTCATAAAAGATTTCTCAAAGATTTCAAAGCCCCTATGTAACCTCTTAGTCAAAGAAAATGATTTTAATTTTGATGATGAATGCTTAAATGCTTTTTCTTTGATTAAAACAAAGTTGTGTTGGAACAAAGGGTGTTTCACAATTACGCCACTTAAGTTTTGATGATAACAAGGTATTAAAAATTATCAATTGGATATGCTAAAAGTTTATTCAAGTGTGCAGGACCATTATCAAAGAATTTATTTACAAGAGATTCTGACTGAATAAATTAAAGAGCAAAAGAATTCTAGATCAAAGCTTGAAGAGCATCTGAATGAAAGTGCGTCTGAAGAAAGCGCTCCTGAAAAATTCTGAAGCATAGTGTGTCTGAAGAAATGCGCCTCTAAAGATGACATCATCAGAAGCCAATTCTCAGAAGCTAGTTTCATCAGAAGCCAAGTTATTCAGAAGCCAAGCAGCGTTGACAAAGTACAAGTACGAACTGTACAACCACTAAGTCTCTACAACCACCTTCTCTGCATTGTGTCTCCTATACAAGACAAGGATAACAACAACAATGGCAGTCTTTATTCCATTTATTATTGGAATGGATTTGAATTTGTTTTCACAACGGTAAACATCAAATCGGGCAAAAGATCAATGGTGATTTATTCAAAGCTTTGATCAAGACAAATGATGAGCTGGCTAGTTCCCAACGTCTCTCAAACCCTCTATAAATAGAGCTGAAGACTTGAAGAACGGTGCCACAAGTATTACAACGTATACACGCGAACAAGACTATTTCTCATACTCCAAGTCGCAAACATTGCTCATCAACAACTTAGATAATTCTTACAAAAGTTATATCTTAGAATTTCTAAGTTTCTAGAGAAAAACAGAGTCTGTTCTGTTTCGTTTTGTTTTGTGAATACCTCTGATTGTATATCAAGTATTCAAAACTCTTTTCAATTCTCTGTAATTGTTTTGAAGTCTCTTGCTTGTGTGCTTGAACATTTGAAGTCTCATTCTTGTGTGATTGAGCAAAGGAAGTCTCATACTTGTGTGTTTGAGCAACTTGTAATTTGATATTACATTTTAGTGGAACTCTCCTTGGAAGTGCAAGGGGGACAGGACTACTTCCGGATTGTGGAAGGAACCTGTATAAATTGCTTGTGTCTTCTTTCTTTCTTGCATTTGTTCTATTTTCCGCTGCTAAGACTCTGAACTCTGATCAGACTCTAAACTCTATCAGGCTCTGTATCCTGAGAACATTGTTATTTTTCGTAAGAGAGAAACGTTTTTGAAAACACAATTCAAACCCCCCCTTCTTGTGTTTTTCCCACCTTCAGTTGGCATCAGAGCTCCGGTTCTGTAGTTTGCACTTAACCGTGTTACAGTAAACGATTGGTGAAAAACATGTCTGGGGATGAAGCTTCCAGTTCTGGTTCTGGAGCTGCTGTTCATTATGATTATAGCAACAACAACAGAAATGAAAGATCTGCACATCACAACAAGCCTCCTATGTTTAATGGTGACCCTGAAATGTTCTCTTGGTGGAAGACCAAGATGTATAGTCACATCATGAGAATGGATGAAGAGTTATGGGACGTTCTTGAAGATGGTGTTGGTGATCTGAAGCTAGATGAAGAAGGCGCTGCTCTTGATAGGAAAGCTCACACTGCTGAGCAGAAAAAGCTTTATAAGAAACATCATACGATCAGAGGCATTCTTGTGGCTGCCTTGCCTCATAAAGAGTACTTAAAGATGAGTGACAAATCAACAGCGAAGGCTATGTTCACCTCATTGTGCTCACTTTATGAGGGTAACAAGAAAGTCAGAGAAGCCAAGGCTACCATCCTTGTTCATCAGTATGAGTTATTCAGAATGAAGGAGGATGAAAGCATTGAGACAATGTACTCAAGGTTTCAGACTCTTGTTTCTGGACTTCAGATTCTGAAGAAAAGTTACGTAGCGTCTGATCAAGTGAACAAGATTCTTAGAAGTTTACCTGCAAAGTGGAGACCGAAAGTGACAGCCATTGAAGAAGCTAAAGATTTAAACACCTTGAGTGTTGAAGATCTTATAAGCTCTTTAAAATGTCATGAGATAGGTCTAAATGAGCATGAACCTGTCAATAAGCCTAAGTCCATTGCACTAAAATCCAGAGGCAAGTCAAGTAAGGCTCTGAAGGCATTAGAGTGTGAAGAAGAATCTACATCTGAAGATTCTGATGAAGACCCTGAGATTGTTCAAGAGATGGCTATGCTCACCAACAGACTACAATACCTCGCGAAGAAGAACAAGAAGTTTATGAACAGAGGCAGTAGTCACAAAAGCTCAAGAAAGGAAGATCAGAAAGGTTGCTTTAACTGCAAGAAGGTTGGACACTTCATTGCTGAATGTCCAGACCTGCAGAAAGAGAAGTCCAAAGAAAAATCAAAGAAAGCAATCTTCAAGTCCAACAAGTTCAAGAAACAGTTCAAGAAAAGCTTGATGGCAACATGGGAAGATCTGGACAACGAGTCTGAATCTGACAAAGATGATGCTGAAGATGAAGCAAAAATAGCTCTGGCTTTGGTAGCTACTGCTGAGAATGAAAAGGATTCATCTGATGCTGAGTCAAGTACAGATTCTGAAACTGAAACTGAGGTATATTCTAAACTTACCAGATCTGAACTAATTGATTCTCTCAAGGAACTTCTTGGTCATTACGAGAACCAATCCACTGAGTTGAGGAGAGTTAAGCAACGATACATTAAGTTGCTGAAACTCCATGAATCAACTAAGTTGGAAATGGATGTTTTGCAAAGAGAAAATAATGATTTGAAAACAATGGCCAAGAAAGGTGATAATAAATCCTTATCTGAGCAGGATGCTGCTCTCCAAGAGTTTATTAACACTGGAATTGATAGAACCAAGGTTGCATCAATGATTTATAGTATAAATCAGAACAACAAAAGAGGAATTGGTTTCACAGGAGGAAACTCTAGTGAAGTAATTCTAAAACCTTGTTCTGATAATATCAGAGAGGGTCTGAAGACTCATTTCGTGTCTGAGTCTGAAAAAGCTTCTCATTCAGGATCTAAATCTTTAAATTCAAAGGAATTGACGAAGTCAAAACCTAAGAATCAAAAGAAGAAGGTAACAAATGATTCTAAATCAAAAGCTCCAACGTTATAGATTATGAAGAGATCAGAACCGAATAAACAGGTTCTGAAGAAAACAGAGTCTGAAACTAAAAAGCATAGATTTCAGAAGAATGGAGCTGTCTTTAGTACGTCACATTCTAAGACCAAGGGTTCTGAACTCAAAGTCTGGAAAAAGACTGAACAAGATAATGTCAGACAGAAGACACAGATGAAACTCAGAACCTCTAGAACTAACCAAAGAGGACCCATTAGAATATGGGTACCTAAGTCAGAAATTGTTGATGCTGCAGATATGTCTAAAAGGAAATATAAAGCAGAAGTCCTGGTATCTGGACAGTGGCTGCTCGCGACATATGACGGGAGAAAAGTCTATGTTCCTAACCCTGACCATGAAAAAGGGAGGAACTGTGGGATTTGGAGGAAACCAAACTGGCAAGATCATTGGTACTGGAACAATAGGTAACTCCTCTGTCTCAATCAATAATGTGTGGCTTGTAGATGGACTAAGGCATAACCTACTTAGCATAAGTCAATTTTGTGATAATGGTTATGACGTTTTGTTTAATAAGAACAACTGCACAGTGGTCAACGAAGATGATCAATCCATTGTTTTTAAGGGAAAGAGAAAGAACAATGTTTACAAGATCAATTTTTCAGAACTGACTGATCAGAAGGTAGTTTGTCTTCTGTCAGTGAGTGATAAGAAATGGCTGTGGCACAGAAGGTTGGGACATGCTAACTGGAGATTAATCTCTAAGCTTAGCAAGTTACAACTTGTCAGAGGACTACCAGACATTGATTATCATTCAGATGTACTATGTGGTGCATGTCAGAAGGGAAAAATTGTTAAAACTTCTTTCAAATCTAAAGACATTGTTTCTACCTCCAGACCCTTGGAACTACTCCATATTGATTTATTTGGACCAGTGAGTACTGCATCCATATATGGAAGTAAATATGGATTGGTGATCGTTGATGATTACAGTAGATGGAGTTGGGTTAAGTTTCTCAAATCTAAAGATGATTCATATGATGTGTTTACAAAATTCTGCACTCAAGTTCAATCTGAAAAGGAACTGAAAATCTTAAAAGTCAGAAGTGATCATGGAGGAGAATTTGAAAATGAGCCATTTGAAATATTTTGTGAAAAATTTGGAATTGTCCATGAATTCTCTTCTCCTAGAACTCCACAGCAAAATGGGGTTGTAGAGAGAAAGAATAGGACTCTACAAGAAATGGCAAGAACCATGATTCACGAAAACAATCTGGCAAAACACTTTTGGGCAGAAGCAGTAAACACAGCTTGTTATGTTCAGAACAGGATCTATATCAAACCCATTCTGAATAAAACAGCATATGAGCTCTTTAAAGGCAGGAAACCTAACATTTCTTATTTTCATCAGTTTGGATGTACATGTTACATCTTAAACAATAAAGTCTATCTGAAGAAATTTGATGCAAAGGCAAAAAAGGGTATCTTTCTAGGTTACTCTGAGCGGTCTAAGGCATACAGACTGTATAACTTGGAAACACTTTGTGTTGAAGAGTCTATGCATGTCAAGTTTGATGACAAAGAGCCTGGAAGTAAAATTCCAGAGCAGGTTGAAAGTTTTGCAGGTTCAGAAGAGTCTAAAGATTATTCAGAACCTGATCAGTCATCAGAGTTGAAGAATACATCAGAAGCCGTACCAGCTCCTGATATTCCAAATGTTGAAGCTTCTGAAGAAGCTCAAGATGATACTTAGCAAGTTATCCAATCCAAGCACTCATTCAAGTACAAGGCTTCTCATCCTGAGGATCATATCATTGGCAACAAAGATAATCCCAGAAGGACTAGATCTCATTTCAGACCTGAAGAGTCTGCGCTGGGTTTGCTGTCCATGATTGAACCTACAACAGTTGATGAAACACTATCTGATGATGGATGGATCTTAGCAATTCAAGATGAACTCAATCAATTCAAAAGGAATGATGTATGAGATCTTGTACCTAAGCCTGAACACAAGAACATTATTGGAACTAAATGGGTGTTTAGGAACAAGCTGGATGAGCAGGGAGAAGTAATCAGAAACAAAGCCAGACTTGTTGCTCAAGGATACAGCCAACAAGAGAGCATTGATTACACTGAAAATTTTGCTCCAGTTGCAAGATTGGAAGCAATCAGGTTACTTCTTTCCTACGCAGTTAATCACAACATAACTATGTATCAAATGGACGTTAAAAGTGCATTTCTCAATGGAATCATTTCTGAAGAAGTGTTTGTGAAACAACCACCTGGTTTTGAGGACTTAAAATATCCTGACCACTTTTTTAAGCTGAAGAAATCCTTGTACGGTCTGAAACAAGCTCCCAGAGCTTGGTATGATAGACTAAGCAACTTCTTACTTAAAAATGATTTTAAAAGAGGACAGGTTGACACAACACTTTTCAAGAAGACACTTGAGAAAGACATTCTGATTGTTCAAATTTATGTTGATGATATTATTTTTGGTTCAACTAATAGATCTCTTTGCAGGGAATTTTCTAAGATGATGCAGGAGGAATTTGAAATGAGCATGATGGGAGAACTGAAGTTCTTTTTAGGAATTCAGATCAACCAATGCAAAGAAGGAGTGTATGTTCATCAGTCCAAATATACAAAGGAGCTTCTGAAAAAGTTTAAACTTGAAGACTGCAAGGAAATGACCACTCCAATGCATCCTACCTGCACTCTGAACAAAGAAGATCAAGGATCTAAAGTTGACCAGAAGCTTTATCGAGGTATGATTGGTTCTCTGTTGTATCTCACTGCATCTAGACCTGATATTTTATTCAGTGTATGCTTGTGTGCAAGGTTTCAATCAGATCCTAGAGAATCTCATTTAACTGCTGTTAAAAGAATCTTTAGATATCTGAAAGGAACTACTAATCTGGGGCTTCTGTATAAGAAATCTTCAGATTATAAGCTAGTTGGATTCTGTGATGCTGACTATGCTGGTGATAGGATTGAAAGAAAATCAACTAGTGGAAATTGTCAATTTCTTGGTGAGAATCTGATATCCTGGGCCAGTAAGAGACAAGCAACTATTGCTTTGTCAACAGCAGAAGCAGAATACATCTCAGCTGCTAGTTGTTGTAAACAACTGCTTTGGATGAAACATCAGTTAGAAGACTACCAAATAACTGAAAACTGTATTCCAATTTACTGTGATAACACAGCTGCTATTTGTTTGTCTAAAAATCTTATTCTTCATTCAAGAGCCAAGCACATTGAAATTAAACATCATTTTATCAGAGACTATGTTCAAAAGGGAGTGTTAGATATTCAATTCATTGATACTGAACATCAATGGGCTGATATCTTCACAAAACCCTTAACTGTTGAGAGATTTAATTTTATAAAGAAAAATTTGAACATGCATTTTGTCTCTGAATAATGCTTGACTCTGAGTAAGAAAAACTAGACTCTGAAAACTTATCAGAAGCTGATGACGTGTCAGACTCTCTCTGGAGACTCTGAAGAGACTCAGCCTCTGGAAAATTATTCAGACACTGGGAAGGAATCTTTTTGACTCTGATAGTATCAGAAGCGGAAAAGGTTAAAGTTACTTTTGTAGACTTCTGACATGGTCTATCTGCATTGGGAAACGACGCTCTAGGGCAATGATGGTTATTCTCTTAAACTAATATTCTCGCGCCCCTGCTAGTCATTAATGTTTGTGTTTGTTTGTCTCGTCTGAATTTGAAAAGTTTTTTTTCTTCAGAAATCACTATAAATACAGATGACACACTACTCACTCACTTTTCCTACACTTTCAAATCTTTGAGCAGTTACGATTTAAAAAATCAGATTTTTCTATTCTCTCACATTAGAAACCCTTCGCTCTCAAACTTCACCATGGCAACTTCAACAAGTGGTTCAAGCATGCAACAAAGCATCAGTTCAGTTTACTCTCTCAAGCCTCTTACAACAACGGTTCCAATTGATTTACTTGAAGTTCAAAGTGAATCACCGGTGGATTTCGGTTCTTTGAAGAGAAACAAAGTTGATTTGGATGCATATTTCAATGCTCAGAAGATGTTCGAGTATTTTGATATGCTGAATGGTCCAACCTATGTGAACCTGGCGAAGGAATTCTGGGTTCGTGCTGAAGTCTGTGACGTTGAATCTGCTAAGTCACAGGAAAACCAAGCTGTCTTAGATAACCCTAATCTGGAAGGGAAATCAAGATCAGAGATGGGTTTGGAACCTTTCAGAGGTATGGAAATCAAGTCTGCTGTGATGGGTATCCCAGTATCTATCACTGAAGAAGTTATTGCTAGAGCCTCCAGGATGGCTTCTGATGGTCGCTTCCAATGGAATGTCAGCAGGAAGGACATTATGTTGGAAAGCTTTACAAATTTGCTGCTGAATGGAAATCCTAAAGCAAAGTTTGTAAGCATGGACATCAAGCACAGGTTGCTTCTGAAGATCACAAATGAGTGTTTCTTTCAGAAGGGAGGAAGTGCTGATCAACCTAGTCTGGATCAGAAGTTGGCTCTTTATTTCTTGGCCTCCTACCAAGCTATCAATCTTCCAAAATATCTCATGCATCATCTGTGCTGGGCTATCAAGGAAGGAGCTAAAGGCAAGAGGAAACAAGTTCCTTGTGGAAGACTTCTATCTGAAATCTTCTATCAAGGAGGCTTACTGAAGATGCTGGACAGATTCAATATGGTATCTGACAGAATCCTGGGGATTGCTACTGGAAGGATGATAAGTGGCAAGTCCCTCCTCAACATGAAGGTGATAGAGATGATTATCACAGATGCGAAGGATCTGAAAGACTCCACTGCACCTTCTCAGACAATAGGAGATTTTCCCTCTATCCTGAAGGAAGACAACCCTGAAGCTATAGCTGGCTATCTAGCAGCTTACACAAGGGAGTCTGAGAAAGCCACCAAGACTACTGAAGTTGCTAAAGCCAGAAAGCATAAGACTGCTAAGCCTGAAGCAACAAATTACGACAGTGTGGCTGCTCCAAAGAGAAAAAGAGGAAAAGCTGACTCTCTTATCACCAAGGAATTGGCTCAAAGAGCTTGGGAAGAAATTGAAGTTGATGAAGCTTCTAGCATTGTTAGGCCACCCAAGAGGCAAGCTGGAGAGCCAATTGTGTGCCCTATGTATGAAGTAACTCCTGAAGAAGCGAAGAGGAATGCTGAATACTATCAGAATCTGAAGAATGAAAGCAAAAGGCTGAAGGCTCAGCAAAGGATTGATAGGGAGAAGAAAATAAAGGAGATGGGTCTTGAAAACTGTGATCAGTCCACTATTGAACAGATCATAGAAGTTCAGAAGATGACCAGACAGGTAGAAGAAGAGACTCTGAAGAAAGCCAAGAAGGCTCTAGAAGAGACAACTGGAACTTCAGTAGCTGATACTTCAGATGTTGTTCCTCAAGTGGCTGCATCAGAAGCTGCTGGATCTTCACCAGTAATACGGACAAGTGTTTCTCTCCCAGACAAATCAGTCACAGGGATTCCATCAGAAGCTGCTCCTTCAGAGGCTGCCAAAGTTACAACAGAGGTAGTCAAGATTCCGGTTTCCCCAACCCCTCACTCATCTTCCTCAACTAATTCTGACTCTGACATTCCTCTAAGTCAGAAATACAACCTAACCAAATCCGTTCCTAAAGCCAAACAAACCCAAAGAATCAAAACAACAACTACAAAATTCAAAACCATTACAAAAGCCAAACGCTCACATAGACCCAAACCTGTCAAACCAACACAATCACAAAAACCAAATAGTCCAATAGTTGTTGATTCAACAGCTACTGCTGAAGAGCAAGTAGTTAATAAAGAACCAACAGTTGCTGAACAACCACCAACAAACAAACAACAACAAACCACCTCTACACTACTCAAACAAACCTCTGACCAACAAGTTTTGTCAAACCTTGAAAGTCACTATTCAGGTGAACTTCCTGAATACCAACAAAATGCTACTGAAAACCCCCCAACACAGGCCCAAGAAAAGACCATTCCAGAATCTGTCATGGAGACAGTGGCTGAAGAGTCTATCCCAGTGATAGAGTCAGAACTCACTGTGTCTATTTCAAATTCTGAACCAACACATAAATCCAACCCTAGTGCTTCTGACCAACCCTCTTCATCTTCATCACCTGTACAAATCATTGATGAACCCTCCTCTGACATACTGGATCCTGACTATCTTGATAATCAACTGGCAGAAATCAATGAGGAAATGCAGACTCTGCTGAACCTCAGGAAGACTCCTTTTCTACCTCTGGCTTATCAGGACAGATGGTCTTCAGTCAAGAACAGATTACTTAGTTTGGTAAACAATGTTTCTTCTAAGTGTTGCCGTATTCAAGCCCATGCTATGAAGCGTCGCATGAGGGAACACCTGTTATCAACTAAGAATCTTCAAAGCAAGACCTTGTATCTGACCAATTCTCCATTCTATGCTGAGTCAGACTACATCACAAGGGAATCAAAGGTGTTTCAGATGCTGAAGCAGAAGGTACTCAAGCATCAAGAAGAATCCAAGGAAGCTAAGGCAAGGGAAGATCAACTTCTTTAGAGGCAGTTGACTCTGGAAGAAACTGTTAGGAAGCAGTCTGAAGACATTCAGCGTCTGATGGCTATGATTCAACAACAACAACCTCAACCCAACCCTTAGTTGCACACCTAGTTTTTCTTTGTTTTGTGTTTTGTCTTTGTGCTTTTATTTTTGCCTCTGATGTATCTGTGTTTATATTGCATTTATAAATTCTTTTTCAGTTACATCTAATATCATTTTCTTGTTTTTACTTCTTCTTTTTGTTTATACTTGATTCTTTTTGATTGTTGACAAAAGGGGAAGTAATAGAGAGTATTTAACAAGAATCTGAGCCCAAGTAAAATAAAATTCTAACAAATTTTATTTTGAGAATCTTATCTTTATCTCATCTGAGTTATTTTTTTTCGAAATTATCAGTATTGGATATAAAATGAATTTAATTAACCTGGATAGGACTTAGGGGGAGCTTACAAACCTCACCTTAAGGAATATCAGACTCAGGGGGAGTCAGAGCTTACAAACCTCAGAACCCCTCAAGTCAACTTGTTAATTAAGTTAACAACAATTGATCTTTTTAAATACTTATGTTTGTCATCATCAAAAAGGGGGAGATTGTTGGAACAAAGGGTGTTTCACAATTACGCCACTTAAGTTTCGATGATAACAAGGTATTAAAAATTATCAATTGGATATGCTAAAAGTTTATTCAAGTGTGCAGGACCATTATCAAAGAATTTATTTACAAGAGATTCTGACTGAATAAATTAAAGAGCAAAAGAATTCTAGATCAAAGCTTGAAGAGCATCTGAATGAAAGTGCGTCTGAAGAAAGCGCTCCTGAAAAAGTCAGAAGCATAGTGTGTCTGAAGAAATGCGCCTCTGAAGATGACGTCATCAGAAGCCAATTCTTAGAAGCTAGTTTCATCATAAGCCAAGTTATTCAGAAGCCAAGCAGCGTTGACAAAGTACAAGTACGAACTGTACAACCTCAAGTATTACAACGTATACACGCGAACAAGACTATTTCTCATACTCCAAGTCGCAAACATTGCTCATCAACAACTTAGATAATTCTTACAAAAGTTATATCTTAGAATTTCTAAGTTTCTAGAGAAAAACAGAGTCTGTTCTGTTTCGTTTTGTTTTGTGAATACCTCTGATTGTATATCAAGTATTCAAAACTCTTTTCAATTCTCTGCTTGAGCATTTGAAGTCTCATTCTTGTGTGATTGAGCAAAGGAAGTCTCATACTTGTGTGTTTGAGCAACTTGTAATTTGATATTACATTTTAGTGGAACTCTCCTTGGAAGTGCAAGGGGGACAAGACTACTTCCGGATTGTGGAAGGAACCTGTATAAATTGCTTGTGTCTTCTTTCTTTCTTGCATTTGTTCTATTTTCCGCTGCTAAGACTCTGAACTCTGATCAGACTTTGAACTCTATCAGACTCTGTATCTTGAGAACATTGTTATTTTTCGTAAGAGAGAAACGTTTTTGAAAACACAATTCAACCCCCCCTTCTTGTGTTTTTCCCACCTTCAAGTTTGTGACTGCACCAATAATCATTGCACCCGATTGGGATTTACCTTTTGAATTAATGCGTGATGCAAGTGATTATGTTGTTGGTGCAGTTTTAGGCCAACGGAAGAACAAATTTTTCCATGCAATTTACTACACAAGCAAAGTTTTGAATGAAAATCAAGTGAACTATTCTACCACTGAAAAAGAATTGCTTGCAATAATATTTGCTTTGGAAAAATTTCGTTCTTATCTAATCGGCTCCAAAGTCATTGTTTTTACAGATCATGCAGCTCTAAAGTACTTGTTGACAAAAGGGGATTCCAAGCCTCGGTTGTTGAGGTGGATCCTGTTGTTACAAGAATTTGATCTCGAAATTCGTGACAAAAAGGGAGTTGAGAATGTGGTGGTTGATCACCTCTGCCGGTTGGAGAACAAGGAGGTGACGAAGAAGGAAAAGGCCATCATGGCCGAGTTCCCGGATGAGCAACTGTTCGCTATTGGAGAAAAGCCTTGGTTTGCCGACATGGCGAACTACAAAGCCGGTAACATAGTTCCGGATGACTTGAACTCGGCCCAAAAGAAGAAATTCTTCAAAGATTCAAACCACTATTTGTGGGATGATCCTTATCTGTTTAAGGTAAGCACTGACGGTTTGATTAGACGTTGTGTTACAGGTGAAGAGGCAAATAGTATCATGTGGCACTGTCATAGCTCAGCTTTTGGGGGCCACCATAGTGGAGAAAGAACCGCTGCGAAAATCTTGCAAAGTGGCTTCTGGTGGCCCACCTTGTTCAAGGACTGCCAAGAATTTGTGCGGCGGTGTGACAAATGCCAAAGGACAGGTAACATTTCTAAGAGGAATGAGATGCCCTTAACATGAATACTTGAAATAGAACCATTTGATTGTTGGGGCATTGATTTTATGGGACCTTTCCCTTCCTTTTACTCTTATCTTCATATTCTAGTTTGTGTTGATTTTGTTACTAAATGGGTTGAAGCGATACCATGTGTTGCTAATGATGCCAGAACGGTTGTCAATTTTCTCCACAAAAATATTTTCACTAGGTTTGGAACCCCTAGAGTCTTGATCAGTGATGGGGGGAAGCACTTTTGCAACAATCTTCTAGAAAATGTGCTAAAAAAGTATAACATCAGGCACAAAGTTGCAACTCCCTATCATCCACAAACTAGTGGTCAAGTAGAGGTTTCAAACCGTCAGCTGAAACAAATACTAGAGAAGACAGTTGCGTCTAATAGAAAGGATTGGTCTAAGAAGTTAGACGACGCACTGTGGGCATATAGGATGGCCTTTAAGACTCATATAGGGCTCTCACCCTATCAATTAGTCTATGGCAAGGCCTGTCATCTTCCAGTCGAGCTAGAACATAAAGCATACTGGGCCATTAAGGCCCTAAATTTTGATCAAGTAGCTGCTGGTAAGAAAAGACTCTTGAAACTGAACGAACTTGAAGAGATGAGGCTTAGAGCGTATGAAAATGCGCTCATCTACAAGGCCAGGACTAAAAGGTATCATGACAAAAATTTAGTATCTAGGGATATTAACTCTAGGCAACTAGTTTTGTTATATAATTCCAGGTTGAAGCTGTTTCCTGGAAAGCTCAAGTCAAAGTGGTCGGGACCCTTTTTGGTCAAGAGTGTGTCACCTTATGGAGCTGTTGAGTTAATCACGCCGGAGGGTGACAGAAGTTTCAAGGTTAATGGGCAGAGAGTTAAGTCATATCTGGGTGGCGACCTACCAAAAGCAAGGGTAGGACTGGTACTAAAGGACCTTTAAAGGTCCGTGGTAGTCAAGCTAGTGACGGTAAAGAAGCACTGGGTGGGAGGCAACCCACCAATTTTTATCTTTCAGGTATTTTTAAATTTTTTCTTTCTTTTATTTTATTGTCATCAATATAAAAAATACAAAAAGATTTTTATTTTATGAGGCAGAAAAAAAAATATTTAAAGCCAAGTGCAAGCCCTGCCAAGATAGTTGTGACACAATACTGAGGTTGTGACACAACTATCTCCTCAAAACTTTTGTTTACAAGAAGGTAAAGTTTAGGAGTAATCTTAAAATTTTTCATTCTGCCTTCAAAATCGCGCCACGCCAGTCCAAATCGCGACACGATTTTGAAGTCAAAATCCCTAAACTTTGACCTTAAAAAATCGCGTCACGCCTCTAAAAATCGTGACACGATTTTACTCAAAATTTTCAAAATTGGTTCTGCCACCAAAATCGCGTTAAGGCACAAAAATCGTGACACGATTTTGGTTCAATTTTCAAAAAATAAAACCGTTACACAAAATCGTGTCACGGTAAAACCCAACCGTGACGCGATTTTTCCCGTGCTTATAAATACCCAGCCAGATTCAAAACCTTTCCACAACTATTCTCATACTGTTACTCTGCCGAATTTTTTCCTCAAACCCTAACCACGAAACTCAACCCCTTTCCATCCTAATTTCACCATCCTAACACTCCCAAAAACCAATTCAACACACAAACTTTCATCTCCTCACCAATTTCCAACTTTCCACACAAAATTCAACCAAAACCTTTCACTTTCACCACACCCTTTAACTTTCACAAACCATAACCATGGCACCCAAAAACCCAACTAGAGCAACCCAAGGGAAGAAAACAACCACAAACCCAACCCAACCAACCGCCCCTAACAAGAAACAAAGACCAAATCCCATACCCCCAACCAACGTGGAACAGTTTGTTTCGGAGGAGGCACGAGAAAGGTTTAAAAAAAGCAGGAGTTTTGAAGTCGTGGGAGAGAGGAGGTTTGATGTGGTCAATTTAACAAAGTATCCGGTTTTTGATACGATGATCCGAGAGAGAGGATGGGAAGAGCTGAACAACATGGTGCAAGACTCAAATAATAAGTCTGTCATCATGGAATTCTACGCAAATGCTCGGTATTCCGAGACAAAGTATCAAGCTTACATCCGGGGCAAGACAGTCGACTATAGCCCGGATGCAATCAATCATCTTTTGGGACTGACACCACCGGAAGAGTGTGAGGTGCAAAAACTGACAAGAGAGGTGAAGAATATGCTTCAGAGTGAATGGGCTGAGCTGATTGCTAAGCTATGTCGCCCGGGGACGACCTGGAAGAGCGCTAAGATGCTCACCTATGCTGATTTTTTGCCTGTCCCGAAGGCGTGGGCTTCTTTTGTTATCCAGACCCTTGAGAGCACATCTTGCACTTCTGAGATTCCTCTCAAACGAGTCTTCACTGTGTCTGCAATCTTGGACCATAAACCTGTCAATATTGGTGAACTAATAGCCAACAACATTTATATGATTGCAATTGGGAAGAAAACCGTTTTAGGGCATGGGAGCATCATCAATTGGTTGTGTGAGAAACAGATGGTGCAGCCGTTTGAGGGTGACTTGTACACTCCCACGGTCAAGCCTATTACCGACAAGATCATGGATGTTTTTGTGAAGAAGTATGAAGATTTTCTGAGAGCAAGAAGAGAAGGGGGCGCACCTGAGGCTCCACCACAACAAATACCTCCCCACATGGCACAAGGAGAGGGAAGCCAGCAGGGTCCTTACCCACCAATCCAATCCACAATGCTAGAGTACATGTTTACTTCAGCCAACTGGATGAATGAGACTTCTGATCAACTTTGGGTCAACCGTCCTAGGTTCTCACCTGAGTTTTCTGCAGAGGCACAGCTGCATAGGAGAGCTATCACCGGGTCCTATGAGAGGTTTGACAACTCCCGGGAACGCATGAATGAGTATTTTGCTCATCAGGAGCGATTTTCTGCAAACATGAAGAAAGAAATTGTTGATGATTTCGATGCGGGAGAAAGAAGAGCGGGTGATAACTTCTTTGAGGGGTTGCAAGAGGAGGAGGGCAACCCCAACACTTGGATTGATGAGGAGGATATGCGTGATGACTGAGCTACTGATGGCTTAGTTTTTCTGCTTTTGATTTTGTTTTCTTTTATTGTACTTTTCCATTTTAGTACTTTCTTTTTATTTTTAACTATGTCAGAGTCCTTGGAACATAATTTCCCCTTTGATGTAATGAAACTGCACTTGTTTATTATTAATGAATTTGTTTGTTGAATTGACTTTTTCCAGTTTAGTAACAATTTTGTGATCAAGCGGTATTCCAAAAGTTCATATGGAGGAGTGACTTGTGATTCAAGGCGAAGTGTGCGGCAGTAAAGATAGGTAGTCACAACTCCCAGAAATCTAAACTATAAGGATTCATGGCCAAATTTTATTTTTCCAATTTTACTTATATAGAGTGTTCCATGTTGCTACTTTTCTAGAACTTGCATTGTTTCTTTTCTATTGATTGATCATTGTCAAATATACACTGAGGCGAAAGTGCTTGGTCCTGTGAGCCTTTGAAGCCTACCCTGATTATTATTGGAAATTCTTATTTTCTTAGCCAATTTGAGAAGGTAGGTTTAGAACTTTTTGTTCGGTGACAAATTACATTACAAACTTAGAGACTTTTAGGATTTATCCCATATTGTTTTTCTGAGTTAGGCATGCTAGAATGTTGCCAAAAATTAAGTTTGAGGTTGCTTTTGGAATTTGCAACCAATTAAGTTTGAGGTGGGGTAACTAGAGAACAAAGAACTTAAAAAAAAAAAAAAAAGATGAAAATATATACACTAAAAATGGTGTATCAAAAAAAGATGAAAAAAATAAAATGAAAAAGGGACAAGACATTGAAAATCCGAGTAAACTAAAAAAAAAACTCGAATGTCCCAATAGTTAGAAATGTTCTCTAGCCCCGTCTTGAAAGGAATTGTGTTCATAGGTGAAAGATGATTGAATTATGTTTTAACTCGTGTAGGAGTGCCTAACTCTAATTTTGTGTAGCCTTCTTATCTAAATATCATCCCACCTGCACCTAAGCCCCATTATAACCCTAAAAGACCTCAAAGTGTATATTGACAATTGATTTTAATTGATGATTAGAAACTTTTCAAGCCTATGGTAATATGTAGATTTACATGTCGACTGTGTGTGAACCCTTTTCATATTGTTGAGTGGAGTTGTGTATGGTGGATGCGAACAAGTCAAACTAGCTCACTTTTAGTTAGTAAGGTGATGAACTTTTTGGTTACCGCTGCTTGATCAGGTAATTGTTATTTTACTGTCGATTGTCAATACTTCAAATAAATTTCTTGAGGTCAAGGAATGGTTCAAGTTTGGGGTTGTGATGACATCCTGTCATTACGTAATTTTCTAGACTTATTCTAACATTTTGATAGAGTTCATAAGCAATTTGAAGTGCCCAGGGGTGTTAAAAGCAAGAATTTATGAAGAACTGAAAGCAACAAATCGTGTCACGATTTTGTAAGCCGTGACGTGATTTCCGTGGCAGAATGGAATGTTGGTGAGAAGATTAAAATCGTGATACGATTTTATAAATCGTGACGCGATTTTATGAAGGATCTGGAACACGGATTAGGGTTTAAGGCAAATCGTGGCGCGATTTAAACTACCGTGACGCGATTTTGACTTGCAAAAATATTTCCTATTTAATCAGAAGTTGGTTTCAGAAGCAGGGGTTACGATTTTGGAGAGCTAAAGTGCGATTTTAACACCCAGAAGACTGCAGAGGGGCGATTTTCATCATCTCTAAGCCAGTTCATGTATGTTTTAATTCTTCCATTGATTATGCTATTTGTAAACACCATTATGAGTAGCTAAATCTCTTAGAGATTGGATCCGAGATGAATCTATGTAAACCCTATTGATTTTATGTTGCTGTGATGAAACTCTATTTTACATTAATGATATTCTAGTCTTTATTCAATTTAATTGTTCTTAATGCTTTTTATATCTTGATCACATATGAACATGATTTCGTGAGAATGAATGACTATTGACCATAGCTTTCAACTTAGACCTAATTAAATTGTTCTAAGAAACATGGTTAGTCTAGAAATGGATAATCGTTTATTAGTGATATTAGGTTGACGTGCTTAAAACCTTCAAGAATTATTAGACCACCTAAATAATTAGGGGTTGTAGTTTAAGAGGAGGGTCCTAACTCAAGGGATTGATTAGGACTATTTTGTTAACTATCGTAGGGCTAGCAAATCATTGATAGGAATAGAGTACAGTAACCAATTAGGGGAAGCATAGAGGATTCGACGATCTAATCTCATCTCTCTCCATATTTTCATAACAAACTTTATCTCTTTGTTATTTGTTTTGAAAACAAACCAAATCTTCTGCCTAGTGGCAAAACCATAATAACCTTTAAACATCCTTTTGAATAACAAATTAACTTATTGAGATTAAAAACAATCCTCGTGGGATCGATATTTTTACTACTTCGATAGTATTTGGTGCACTTGCCAAAATTCTATCAAGACTCTTCAACACAAAGTGTTTCTAAGTTACACAGTCTGTATGCCTTAGACCTCTCAGAGTAACCTAGAAAGATTCCCTTTTGTGCCTTTGCATCAAATTTCTTCAGATAGACTTTATTGTTTAAGATGTAACATGTACATCCAAACTGATGAAAGTAAGAAATGTTAGGTTTTCTGCCTTTAAAGAGTTCATATGCTGTTTTATTCAGTATGGGTCTGATATAGATCTTGTTCTGAACATAACATGCTGTGTTTACTGCTTCTGCCCAAAAATGTTTTGCCATATTGTTTTCATGAATCATGGTTCTTGCCATTTCTTGTAGTGACCTATTCTTTCTCTCTACAACCCCATTTTGCTGTGGAGTTCTAGGAGAAGAAAATTCATGGACAATTCCAAATTTTTCACAAAATATCTCAAATGGCTCATTTTCAAATTCTCCCCCATGATCACTTTTGACTTTTAAAATTTTCAGTTCCTTTTCAGATTGGACTTGAATGCAGAATTTGGTAAACACATCATATGAGTCATCTTTAGATTTAAGAAACTTAACCCAACTCCATCTAGTGTAATCATCAACTATAACCAATCCATATTTACTTCCATATAGGGATGCAGTACTAACTGGTCCAAATAAATCAATATGGAGTAGTTCCAAGGGTCTGGAGGTAGAAACAATGTCTTTTGAATTGAAGGAAGTTTTAACAATTTTTCCCTTCTGACATGCACCACACAGTGCATCTGAATGATAGTCAATGTCTGGTAAGCCTTTGACAAGTTGTAACTTGCTAAGTTTAGAGATTAACCTCCATTTAGCATGTCCCAACCTTCTGTGCCACAGCCATTTCTTCTAACTTATTGACAAAAGGCAAAATACCTTCTGATCAGTCAGTTCTGAAAAATTAATTTTGTATACATTGTTCTTTCTCTTTCCCTTGAAAACTACAGATTGATCATCTTTGTTGATCACTGTGCAGTTGTTCTTATTAAACAATACGTCATAATCGTTATCACAAAATTGACTTATGCTAAGTAGGTTATGCCTTAGTCCATCTACAAACCACACATTATTGATTGAGACTGAGGAGTTACCAATTGTTCCAGTACCAATGATTTTGCCAGTTTGGTTTCCTCCAAATCCCACAGTTCCTCCCTCTTTCATGGTCAGGGTTAGGAACATAGACTTTTCTCCCGTCATATGTCGCGAGCAGCCACTGTCCAGATACCAGGACTTCTGCTTTTCATTTCCTTTTAGACATACCTGCAACATCAACAATTTCTGTCTTAGGTACCCATATCTTCATGGGTCCTCTTGGGTTAGTCCTAGGAGTTCTGAGTCTCATTTGTGTTTTCTGTCTGAAATTGTCTTGTTCTTTCTTCTTCCAGACTTTAGGTTCAGAACCTTTAGTCTTAGAGTGTGACTTAACACAGACAGCTTCCTTCCTCTGAAATCTAGGCTTTTGAGTTTCAGACTCTGTTTTCTTCAGAACCTGTTTATTAGGTTCTGATCTTTTCAGAATCTGTAACGTTGGAGCTTTTGATTTAGATTCATTCATTACCTTCGTCTTTTGGTTCTCAAGTTTTGACTTAGTCATTACCTTTGAATTTAAAGAATTAGGTTCTAAATGAGAAGTTTTTCCAAACTCAGACACAAAGTGAGTTTTCAGTCCCTCCTTGATGTTATCAAAACAAGGTTTCAGAATTACTTCACTAGAGTTTCCTCTTGTAAAGCCAATTCCCTTTTTATTGTTCTGATTTATGCTATAAATCATAGATGCAACTTTGGTTCTATCAATTCCTGTGTTAATAAACTCTTGAAGAGCAGCATCCTGCTCAGATAAAGGTTTATTATCACCTTTCTTAGTCATTGTTTTTAAATCATTATTTTCTTGTTGTAAAGCATCCATTTCCATCTTAGTTGATTCATGGAGTTTTAACAGCTTAATGTATCGTTGCTTAACTCTCCTCAACTCAGTGGATTGGTTTTCATAATGACCAAGAAGTTACTTGAGAGAATCAATCAATTCAGATCTAGTGAGTTTAGAATATACCTCAGTTTCAGTTTCAGAGTTTGTACTTGACTCAGCATCAGATGAATCTCGTTCATTTTCAGCAGTAGCTACCAAAGCCAAAGCTATTTTTGCTTCATCTTCAGCATCATCTTTGTCAGACTCAGACTCATTATCCAGATCTTCCCAAGTTGCCATCAAACTCTTCTTGATTTGCTTCTTGAATTTGTTGGATTTGAAGATTGGCTTCTTTGTTTTTTCTTTGGATTTTTCTTTCTGCAAGTCTGGACATTCAGCAATGAAGTGTCCAATCTTCTTGCAGTTAAAACACCCTTTCTGTTCTTCTTTTCTAGACCTTTTGTGACTACTGCCTCTGCTCATGAACTTCTTGTTCTTCTTAGCAAGATATTGTAGTCTGTTGGTGAGCATAGCCATCTCTTGAACAATTTCAGGGTCTTCATCAGAATCTTCAGATGTAGATTCTTCTTCAGACTCTAATGCCTTCAGAGCCTTACTTGACTTGCCTCTAGATTTTAGTGCAATAGACTTAGGCTTCTTGACAGATTCATGCTCATTTAGACCTATCTCATGACACTTTAAAGAGCTTATAAGATCTTCAACACTCAAGGTGTTTAAGTCTTTAGCTTCTTCAATGGCTGTCACTTTTGGTCTCCACTTGGCAGGTAAACTTCTTAGAATCTTGTTCACATGATCAGACGCTACGTAGCTTTTCTTCAGAATCTGCAGTCCAGAAACAAGAGTCTGAAACCTTGAGTACATGGTCTCAATGTTTTCATCCTCCTTCATTCTGAACAACTCGTACTGATGAACAAGCATAGTAGCCTTAGCTTCTCTGACTTTCTTGTTACCCTCATAAAGTGAGCACAACGAGGTGAACATAGCCTTTGTTGTTCATTTGTCACTCATCTTTAAATACTATTTATGAGGCAAGTCAGCCACAAGAATGCCTCTAATCGTATGATGTTTCTTATAAAGCTTTTTCTACTCAGTAGTGTGAGCTTTCCTATCAAGAGCAGCACCTTCTTCATCCAACTTCAAATCACCAACACCATCTTCAAGAACATCCCACAACTCTTCATCCATTCCCATGATGTGACTATACATCTTGGTCTTCCACCAAGAGAACATTTCTGGATCACCATTAAACATGGGAGGTTTGTTGTGATTAGTAGATCTTTCATTTCTGTTGTTGTTGCTGTAATCATACTGAACAACAGCTCCAGAACCAGAACCAGAACCAGAACCAGAAGCTTCTTCCCCAGATGTCATCGCGATTTTCGGGTGTCAAGTCATTAATTAGGCTTGAACCTTTCAATCATTGATGTCTCTATTTTTTTTGGGGAAGGGTAAAATTGAGAAAAACCCTTAGAAATTCTAAGTTCGGGGCAATTTTCGCTACGGGAAGGTGTTAGGCACCCGCAACGACTATAGTACTCTATAGGAGCCGTTTTTCTAATTCTATGTTTTACGCTTTATTTTATGCTACTTTTTGAAAGAAAATTGTTGATTTTAAGAATGGGGGAAAGAAGATGGTTGGGATTTTATTTTATTGGACTTGGAGAGATTTTGGTCTCTTGCCTACATACCCTTTTAAGGGATCAAAATTCCATGTAGTTCTCTTCCAAAAGATTTTGTGGGTTGGTTCAATTTTAGTTTTGAAAATAGTTTTGAAGAAAGGATGAGAGGCCTTAAAGGCATGAGATTTGAAAGAAGGTGAGGTTGATCACTTATTAAACAAAAAAGTTAAAATTGGAATTTAAGTTTCATTTGTATTTTCGATTAAGAAAATAAAGGGAAAATTGTGGAGTTTTGACTCCAACATTATTGTGAAAAAATTTGAGTGAAGAGTTAGTTTGTTTTGAAAAATGCATATTTTCTAAGTGTCGCGTTTCCTCAACATACATCTAGCGGTAAACATACAACGTGTGTGCGTGTCGGTGCTTGTGTCGGTGTACATCATCATAGTGTCCATAGTCCTTTACATTGGGTCCTAATTTACATTCTATGGTCTTGCATGAAAAAATAAAGAAGCTACCTAAACATTGAAAGATTGAATGGGACCTAAACTTAATGGATGAAGATGAAGTGGAGTACTCAACGTGCATGAAACATGAAATTGTTAGTGAAGCAATATGAAATGATAATGAAAAATGGTAGGCGACGACAAATAACAAAATATGAAGAGATGTGAAAAAAATGCATGCAAACTAACATGACTTATGAAGCAAGAAACTAAAAAACTAAACTTTGTAAAATTGGAAGTTAGCACCTAAACTTGCAAGAAAAAAGCTAATCAATTATACTAATCGAGATTGCAAGTATTGTAAAATTTGTAAACAAGAATCCAATTTTAACAAGATTGAAGGAAATTGTAAAAAAAATAAAAAATAAAATGGTGAATACACATCAACCCAACAACATTTGAACATATTGTAACAAGACTTGCAAACAAAGATCAAACTTAACAAAATAGAACCTATTGTGAAAGTGGTGAGCAAGGATTGTAAGAAATGGTAGACGAATATCAAACTAACAACATTGAATATATCGTAAAAAATGCCAACAAGAATCTAACTAAAACCATTGAAACTATTGCAAAATTGTAAACAAAAATCGACTAACACAATTGAATGAACTAACACCAAATTAGAGGTAAACTCATCATAAAATTAAGCGCCAAACATCAATATCACATGACACATTTTGGATCAAAAATCATACAAGAAAATTCACACAAAGAACACAAGATATGCAAATCAAGATAGAAATTAGCACATGTTACTTCCATCAATTTTGAACGTGTAAAAATATCACAAAACAGTCAAACACATACCAAGAAACTATGGTAATTTTTTCTTGAAATTTTTACAAAAATTTAACATGCACAGGGGTCCAAATAGCGAAAACGTGGGTACAACTAGCAAGCAATTTCAAGAAACTGAAAAACACATGAAAAACCTATGCTACCCGGCCCAAACCCACGGATCTGATGGATCTGGATCCCCATAATGCTTCAGAAGCGTTGGATTGATCCAGATCCAACAGGATCTTGATCAAACGGCTACCAGTAAGAGAAAATGGACCGGGTCTGGATCAACCCGGTCCAAGGGCTTATATAAAAGGGTTAGCAACCCGGTTTGCTCATTTCTTTCATTCTTTCTCTTTCTTCTCTTCCCTCTTCTCTCTTCTCACGCCGGCGCAACTATGAAACCCTAACCCTAAATTGTCCAAACTAACCCAGAATCTTACAAAACATGGTTCAATCGCTTCCTTTCATTGTTCTAATCATGAATCTGGCATTGAAACTCATAGGCATTAACTGAATCACCGTAGATCTGGAATTTTCATTCACGGATTTCAATCGGTTCTTTGGTTCTTTCTTGGTTCAAATCTTTGTTTTGATAAAACTTCTTACGGATTCATAGGTTTACAACGGTTTATTCACGTTGTAAACCCTGAAATCCTTCACGGTTTTGAAAAAAGTTAGGGTTTCATTCTTTTTTTGAACCGGACCTTTTGAATTCGTACGGATCTATGTTGATTTAGTTTCGCTGATGTTCATGCGTACGAAAGTGGTAAGTTTTTTGATTTTTTACCTGGTTTTGGTTCGGAGATTCGATCTTGAGCCTTCGGAATCTTTCGACCTTGATTCTGTTGTTGATTTTGAGATTGAAATCCGGAAATAAACCGTGATTCTTCTTTCTTCTTCCTAACCGGTTCGGAATCCTTGAAATTCTTCCCCTCTTCTTCTCAATCTCTGTGATTCTGTGATCGTGTTGAGTTCGTTGCTTCTGGAAATGGATTCGATGCTTGAATTGCAGAAACACTGGCTCAGTGATGAAGATTCAGTTGAATCTCTGAGAGCTGCGTGAAAGTTCCATTGATTTTGGCTTAATTTGCTTCTGAAGCGGTTAGGGTTTATGAAAAAATGTTCTTCAGTTTCTTGAGTTTGTTATGATTTTGATCCAACTGAATAGAGAGAGAAATTTGTGAGTTGTTTGTGATGTGGCACTGATCTGTGGATTCTCTGACACCCACGGCCTTATATAGGCTGACATGTGGACTCTGAACCAATTGCAACGTGACACCTGTGTCATCGCGATTTTCGGGTGTCAAGTCATTAATTAGGCTTGAACCTTTCAATCATTGATGTCTCTATTTTTTTTGGGGAAGGGAAAAATTGAGAAAACCCTTAGAAATTCTAAGTTCGGGGCAATTTTTGCTACGGGAAGGTGTTAGGCACCCGCAACGACTATAGTACTCTATAGGAGCCGTTTTTCTAATTCTATGTTCTACGCTTTATTTTTATGCTATTTTTGGAAGAAAATTGTTTTTAAGAATGGGGGAAAGAAGATGGTTTGGATTTTGTTTTATTGGACTTGGAGAGATTTTGGTCTCTTGCCTACATACCCTTTTAAGGGATCAAAATTCCATGTAGTTCTCTTCCAAAAGATTTTTGTGGGTTGGTTCAATTTTAGTTTTGAAAATAGTTTTGAAGAAAGGATGAGAGGCCTTAAAGGCATGAGATTTGAAAGAAGGTGAGGTTGATCACTTATTAAACAAAAAGGTTAAAATTGGAATTTAAGTTTCATTTGTATTTTTGATTAAGAAAATAAAGAGAAAATTGTGGAGTTTTGACTCCAACATTATTGTGAAAAGATTTGAGTGAAGAGTTAGTTTGCTTTGAAAAATGAATATTTTCTAAGTGTCGCGTTTCCTAAGCATACATCTAGCGGTAAACATACAACGTGTGTGTGTGTCGGTGCTTGTGTCGGTGTACATCATCATAGTGTCTATTGTCTTTTACATCGGGTCCTAATTTACATTCTATGGTCTTGCAAGAAATTTAAAGAAAGTAAACTAACCTAAAGTGTTACATAGAAACTAATGGAAACTTGCATCAAGTGGAAAAGTGAGAACAAAACAATGTGCATGATGCAATGCTTGCAACTTGAATGAGGCATGAAACAAATGGTTAGTGATAAAATGTGCAATGAATAGTGCATAGCAAATGAAATGACCACAATGTAAAGTATCGGACAAAATAGCAACGCGAACATCAAAAGGCAAGGTGACGAAACTAACACTAAAACCTAGCCCTAAAGCTTAAGCTAAATCCATGACCTATAATTTCTACCCAAAACAACATTTTTCAAGGGATTATTTCAAGAATCAAGAGGAAATTACAAGCCATGCATTCAAGTCTTAACACATACACATTTTATGCACATTTTACAACCTAAAAGGATTCACATTACTTGCTACACAAGAAATTAAAATCGCAATTCACAAAACAGTGGTGATGACTACAAACTCACAGCAAAAGTATCACAAAATCATATTACAAGCATCAAGACCCCATGGTATTGAATTAGAACGAGAATTATGCAAGAAAACTTCACAAAAACAACAACATACACATTAAGGAAAAAGAAATAGGCACGCATATTCTTCATCAACTTTAACATGTGAAATCAACACCAAAAAGTCAAGAAAGTATCAAGAAATTCATGACAATTTTTAGGAATTTTTTTTGCAAGAAATTTAGCATGCATGGGGGGCTCAATCAGCAAAAAGGAGGTGCAATTATCAATAAAACCCGAAAAACGCAAGAAAGCTCCAGGCCCAAAGCTTCACAGCCCAAACCCACGGATCTGATGGATCCGGATCAAGCTAATTCTCTAGGAGCGTTGGATTGATCCAGATCCATCAGGATCTTGATCAAACGCTCAGGATTAAGGGAACATGGACCGGGTATGGAGCAACCCGGTCCAGGAGCTTGTATAAAAGGGTGTTTAACCCGGTTTTGCTCATTTCAGCCGTTCCACTCTCTCTCTTCCTCTCTTCTTCTCCGTTTCTCTCTTCGAAACCCTAATCCACTACCTTGTTCATACGGCCCAAAATTTGAAAGAAAATGGCTCAAACGCTCTAAATCTTGTTCCTAATCATGGTTCTAGTGTTGAAAATCGTATGAACAATGAACCTATGTGGATTTGTTGAATCTTGTACAGTTTTCAAACCGTTTCATGTTCGTTTGATTTGAAGCTCTTTCGCGTGAAATCCTTATGGATTCGTTGATTTACAACGGTTGAAAATCGTTGTAAATCTCAGAATCTCCGTTGTTTTGGAAAAAATTAGGGTTTCACCATTTTCAAATGAAAAAAGCTTCGAATTCTGTAAATCCACATCAATCTGGTGTTCATTACTGTTTGCAAATGAAAAGAGGTGAGTTTCTTTGATTGTTACCTGATTTTGTTCGGAGATTGGCTTTGAATCTCTGGAATTCTTCGATTTGATGCTGTTTTTATTGATTCTTGGCTTGAATTCTGAAATGAAAATGGTGATTTTCTTCTTCTTCTCCTTAACCGGTTCAGATTCTTCGAACCTTTCTCTTTCTTCTTCTTCTCAGCAGCTTCTGTGATCGCGTTTAGGGTTTGTGGCCTTGTGCTACGGATCTTGAATTGCTTGAATTGCAGAAGCTCACTGCTCAGTGATGAAGGTTCTGGTGAGTCTCTAAGAGCAGTTGAAAAACTCCATTGATTCACCTTGAATTGCTTCTGAGAAACGGTTAGGGTTTGTAGAAGTTCTTCACGTTCTTCTGATTTTCTGAGTTGGTTGCAATTTTGATCTAACTGACATGAGAGAGAATGTTGTATTGTGTTTGTGATGTGGCGCCTGAATCTGTGGATTCTTCTGACACCCACGGCCTTATATAGGCTGACATGTGGACTCTGAACCAATTGCAACGTGACACCTGGATTTTGATTGCTTGCATGGCCTCTGGACTAATTTTAACTCAAAGGACCCTTCTGCAAAAAATAAGACTAAGAGGACTAATCTGCAATTTTAAAATTGAAGGACTGAACTGCAATTAAAAAAGAATTTGGACTGCTTTTGAAAAATGAAAGGAATTGGACTGTTTTAGAAATTGGACATATTTGCAATTAAAGTAAAATTTGGACTTACTTGCAAAAGTAACAAATAAAATTGGTAAAAAATGTAAATTTGAAAAAACGTAAAGCGCAACAATTAAAAATGACAAAACGGACTAAAATGAACAAACTACCAAAATGAGGTATTTCAAAATACCTCTCTGCCCAAAATTTATTTGATGTGAAAAGACCAAAATGCCCCTAGGGACTAAAACGACTCAGACTGACTCAGACTGACTCAGATGCAAAACTAAGATGATTTTTGTACAAAATTTGATTAATGATCCATGCAGACAAATTGAAAAGACTCAGGGACAAATTGTAGGGACTAAAATGGGTTCCTTTGTAGGAAATGACCAAAATACCCTTTTGTATGATTTTATGCAAAAATTGGAATAAAACGCGGGAAAACATGCAATGGTCCTAGAGACCCTTTTAAATGGCTTGTAATGCAAGAAAACACTTTGAACGGCTTTGAATGAAATACACTTGGAGATAATACAGTAAAATGCGCGTTTGTGGCACGATAAAAGTTGCAAAATAAACACCGTGAATTTGAAATGATTGGAAACAAAAAGAAGTTTGAACAAGTATTTTTAGGTCCAAAATGAGGGTATAACAACCTGGATATTGATTGCTTGTGTGGCCTCTGGACTGATTTTAACTCAAAGGACCTTTCTGCAAAAAATAAAACTAAGAGGACTAATCTGCAATTTTAAAATTGAAGGACTGAACTGCAATTAAAAAAAAATTTGGACTGCTTTTGAAAAATGAAAGGAATTGGACTGTTTTAGAAATTGGACATATTTGCAATTAAAGTAAAATTTGGACTTACTTGCAAAAGTAAAAATAAAATTGGTAAAAAATGTAAATTTGAAACAACGTAAAGTGAAACAGTTAAAAATGGCAAAACGGACTAAAACGAACAAACTACCAAAATGAGGTATTTCAAAATACCTCTCTGCCCAAAATTTATTTGATGTGAAAAGACCAAAATGCCCCTGGGGACTAAAATGGCTCAGACTGACTCAGACTGACTCAGATGCAGAACTAAGACGATTTTTGAACAAAATTTGATCAATGATTCATGCAAACAAATTGAAAAGACTCAGGGACAAATTGTAGGGACTAAAGTGGGTTCCTTTGCGGGAAATGACCAAAATACCCTTTTGTATGATTTTATGCAAAAAATTGGAATAAAATGCAGGGAAACATGCAATGGTCCTAGAGACCCTTTTGAATGGCTTGTAATGCAAGAAAACACTTTGGATGGTTTTAAATGCAAGAAGATTGGTGATAATAACAGTAAAATGTGCGTTTGTGGCATAGTAAAAGTTGTAAAATAGACACAGTGCATTTGAAATGATTAGAAACAAAAAGGAGTTTGAACGAGTATTTTTAGGTCCAAAATGAGGGTATAACAGCTGCCCCTATTTAAGTTTCTTCGTTTGGAGAGTCAAGAGACGGAGTCTTCGGCTTGACGTGACGAAGACACTTAAATATCGACATTAGCACTGATTTTGGGCGTAAAAATACGTCCGTACATGAGGGTATGCCATGCAACATTTTGATTATGGATGCAAGACAGACTGAGAATTGAATTTAACAAAATATGTCGTATCCATTGCGGGACTGGTAGACATTAACAGAATAGCAAACAACAGAGTATGTCGTATCCATTGCGGGACTGGTTGACATTAACAAGATAGCAGATAACAAGACTCACTGGGGAGACTCGATAGCAAATTTGACAGGCGCAAGTTGTTCTTTTGGCTCGAACTGGGAACTTGACCGGGAATACTGACAAGTAAAAGGGCGCAAGCTGCTCTTTGCATTTGAGCTGGTCACTTGGCTGAAAGAAAAGTGGAAAGCACAAGCTGTTCTTGTATTTGAACCGGTTACTTGGCTGAAAGAAACAAAGCACAGGTACAAGCTGTTCTTGTATTTGAACTAGTCACTTGACCGATAACAGAAACAAAGGTAGGTACAAGCTGTTCCTGGATACGAACTGGCGGCTTGACCGATGACAAGGATGAAAACAAATTGACAGGTACAAGCTGTTCTTGGATACGAACTAGCCACTTGACTGATAACAAGAGAAAATTGATAAGCACAAGCTGTTCTTGGATGCGAACTAGCCACTTGGCTGATAACAAGAATGAATTGGCAGGCACAAGCTGTTCTTGGATGCGAACTAGCCACTTGGCCGTTAACAGAAACAAATTGTATTATAGAAACAAATCGAAATTGACTTGACATGACTGCAGGAGCTTGAATTTGAAAGGACTGCTAAATTTTGAATTTTGACAAGACTGCTGGATTTTGAAATTGGCATGATTGATTGAATTTGAAATTGACATGATTGATTGAATTTGAAATTGACATGATTGATTTCGACAGAGACTAATATAGGAATTGAGAATGTAAATGTGTATGAATAGCATAACAATTTTATCAAATGCATGAACATATAGGATGCATGATTATGCATGTATGAATGCTTCGAAATGCATGGTGATAGGCAATTTGCAGACATAATTTCGCAGAGACGGACAAAACATTGGAATATTGGGCACGTAATGGCTCATGTTCTGACATATACTTGTAAAAGTTCCTCTTCTGGGGATGCCGTCGTTTGAGGACACATCAAGACCATCGTTGAGGACAGGGAGTCAAATCCCGTTCATAGACTTGCAGGGAGTAATACCTTTTGATGGTACTGCTATTGCTGGACGCTCTACTGTCGAGCGCACTTTGGATATCGCATCTGTGGTCAATGCTTTTTGCATGTTCGCTTTTGTTTGTTTTTTCTCTCTTTTTTTTTTTATCATCCCATTTTTGCCTGGATCGCCCTTTCGAGTTTTCAATCCACCGGGAAATAAATTCTTTTTACATGCCCCTGTCTTGCCTGAATTGCCTTTGAAGGTTGTCAATCCATCGGGGTGCTCATTTTTGCCTAAGCCGCCCTTTCGGGTTTTCGACTTAGCGAGCATATTCACTTTTTCATGCTTTTCATTCTGTTTTTTCATTCTTGCCATTGACCACAGACCGTTACTGGGGAGAGGGCCTGCTGGTAACTTGTATTGGAGCTGATATCAATGTATATTTGTTCGTGCATGTTTCATTTGAATATACCTAGCTGCTTAGGCTTGCTTTCAAAATACACATAAAAGGTTTTCAGTTTTCAGAATGTTTATTCCAGACACACATCATTATTAACATAGAAAAAACTTTTCGTATAAAGCTTTGAAAATGGAATGGAAAAAATAGAGTGCCAAACAAAAGCATAGGTTCAAATCGATGTATAAGGGCGGTAATCAGCCAAAGGCGTGACTCCATGGATTTACAAAGCTTGGAAAATGGTAATTTTATTGGTTGGTGGTACATTGAACACAGTGACCCTCACAGTCCCTAGAACTCTTGAATCCACAGGCGTCGGAACCTCGGATGAGAACAACCAATTATCAGTTGCAGAGATCCCAAAGGGAATGGTAGTTTGCCAAATATAGTCAATTGTCTTTCATTTCAATCTCATTTTTGCATGAACCGCCCTTTCGGGTTTTCGGCTCATCGAGACGCTCCTTTCTGCCTGAGTCACATGTGATCTCAGCGAGCTTTTATATTTTCATTTTTTTTGTCCCTTATTTTGCCTGGATCGCCCTTTCGGGTTTTCGATCCACCGGGAAGCGCATTTTTGCCTAGGCCGCCCTTTCGGGTTTTCGACCTACCACGCTGTTCTTTTCATATCTAGACAAAATATTTCTTGACTATATCGGCATTCACAGGATTAGGAAGTTCCACACCATCCATGTGTGTAAGAATCAAGGCTCCGCCGGAGAAGGCCTTCTTGACAACATACGGTCCTTCGTAGTTAGGCGTCCACTTGCCCCTTGGGTCAGGTTGTTGACTTACTCTTCTTTTCAATACAATTTCACCCTCCTTGAATTCCCGAGGACGGACTTTCTTGTCAAAAGCAGTTTTCATTCTTGTTTGATACAGCCGCCCACGAGCCAAGGCATCTAGACGTCTTTCCTCAATCAAATTCAACTGATCATACCGACTCTGGCACCATTCAGCCTCAGACAATTTGGCTTCCATAATCACGCGGAGAGACGGGATTTCCACCTCCAAGGGGAGGACTGCTTCCATGCCATAAACAAGGGAGAAAGGCGTTGCCCCGGTTGAACTGCGTACCGTAGTGCGATAGCCGTGTAAAGCGTAGGGCAACATCTCATGCCAGTCTTTGTACGTAGTTACCATCTTCTGCACAATCTTTTTGATATTCTTATTGGCGGCCTCAACTGCACCATTCATCTGAGGTCTGTAAGGAGAAGAGTTGTGATGTTCAATCTTGAATTTCTCGCACAAGGCTTGCACCATGTCATTATTCAAATTGGTGCCATTGTTAGTGATAATCTTGCCGGGAACACCATATCGACAGATGATATTGTTCTTGATGAACTTAACCACCACTTGCTTGGTTACGTTGGCATAAGACGCGGCTTTGACCCACTTGGTGAAGTAATCGATTGCTACCAAAATGAAACGATGACCATTCGAAGCCTTTGGTTCAATTCTTCCAATCACGTCGATGCCCCACATGGAGAAGGGCCACGGAGAGGAAATGACATTGAGGGCATGCGGAGGCACATGAATCTTATCAGCATATATTTGACATTTATGACATTTCCTGGCATATTGGTAGCAGTCATGTTCCATGGTCATCCAATAGTAGCCTGCTCTCAACAATTTTCTAGACATGGTGTGCCCCGAAGCATGGGTCCCGAAAGTGCCATCGTGCACGTCATGCATCAGTTGCTCTGCTTCACGCTCATCAACACATCTCAACAATATCATATCGAAATTCCTCTTGTACAGAACATCCCCATCCAACACGAACTTGCTAGCCAACCTGCGCAAGGTTTTCTTGTCCTTGTTGGAAGCATTTGGCGGATATTCACGGCTTTGCAAAAACTGCTTGATATCACAATACCAGGGTTTGTTGTCAATTATATCCGCATTTGTTTGGACGGTCACATCACTGATGACGAACACATGAGAAGGCCGGTCAAGGCGCTGCACTTTGATTACTGGCACGTGGTTCCAATGGTTTACTTGAAACATGGAGGATAAAGTGGCAAGAGCATCGGCCATTTGATTTTCCTCACGGGGAATGTGGTGCAATTCGACTTTTGTAAAGTACGTCAGTAGACGCCTCGCGTAGTCACGGTAAGGGATCAGATTAGCATGATGAGTCTCCCATTCTCCCTTTATCTGGTTAATCACAAGCGCAGAATCTCCATAGATGTCGAGGTGCTTGATTCTCATGTCAATTGCTTCCTCGATCCCCAAGATACATGCTTCATACTCAGCCATGTTGTTCGTGCATTCAAATACAATCCGGGCGGTAAAGGGAATGTGATGCCCCTGCGGAGATACGATCACTGCCCCAATTCCTTTGCCATAGGCATTGACAGCGCCATCAAAGACCAATCCCCACTTGCTATCGGGGTTCGGACCCTCACCAATCAACGGTTCTTCACAGTCTCTTGACTTCAAATACATGACCTCTTCGCCGGGGAAATCGAACTTGATGGGCTGATAGTCATCCAGTGGTTGGTAAGCAAGGTGATCAGCTATAGAACTTCCTCTAATGGCTTTCTGAGCTTTGAACACAATATCATATTCAGACAGCAGCATCTGCCAACGCGCAATTTTTCCAGTGACTGCAGGCTTCTCAATGATGTATTTGATCGGATCCATCCTGGATATCAACCAAGTTGTGTGGTTCATTAAGTAGTGGCGCAGGCGTTTGGCAGCCCAGGCCAAAGCACAACAAGTCTTTTCAAGCATTGTATACCGAGTCTCGCAGTCGGTGAATTTCTTGCTCAGATAGTAGATGGCATGCTCTTTCTTTCCAGTCTCGTCCTGTTGACCGAGCACACACCCCATGGATTCGTCTAACACTGACAGATACATAATCAATGGCCTTCCTTCCACCGGCGGGACAAGGATAGGTGGCTCTAGCAAATAGTTCTTGATGTTGTCAAAAGCTTCTTGGCATTCATCATTCCACACAATGGGTTGATTCTTCCTGAGTAGCTTGAAGATCGACCCGCAGGTCGCAGTCATGTGGGATATGAATCGGGAGATATAGTTCAGACGCCCGAGGAACCCTCTAACTTACTTCTCGGTCTGCGGGGCCGGCATTTCGTGGATTGCTCGGACTTTGTCGGGATCTACTTCAATGCCTCTTTGACTGACAATGAAGCCTAGCAACTTCCCAGACCTAACACCGAACGTGCACTTGTTTGGATTCAGCCGAAGCTTGTACTTCCTCAACCTTTCGAACATCTTTGCCAAATACTCAACGTGTTGCTCTTCATCGCTTGACTTGACGATCATGTCGTCCACATACACCTCGACTTCTTTGTGGATCGTGTCATGGAACAACGTAGTCATCCCCCTTTGATAAGTGGCACCAGCATTTATCAGGCCGAACGGCATTGCTTTGCAACAAAATGTTCCCCACGGAGTGATGAACGACGTCTTCTCCCTGTCTTTGGGTGACATTTTGATTTGGTTATAGCCAGAAAAACCGTCCATGAAGGAGAACACCTTGCACTGGGCAGTATTATCAACAAGCACATCGATGTGAGGTAGTGGGAAATTGTCCTTCAAGCTTGCTCTATTCAAATCTCTGTAATCAACACACATCCGGACCTTACCATCCTTTTTCGGCACTGGCACAATGTTAGCAACCCACTCGGGATACTCAACTGTCATAAGAAAACCCGCATCAATCTGTTTCTGCACCTCACCCTTGATCTTGAGAGCCATGCCCGGCCGAGTCCGTCTCAACTTTTGTCTGACATGAGGACAGTCTGGTTTCGTCGGTATCCGGTGTTCTACGATCTGGGGATCCAAACCCGGCATATCTTCATACGACCATGCGAAAATATCTGAATATTCGCGGAGAAGTTGGAAGATCCTTTTCTTGACCCCTTCCTCCAATGAGCACCGACTTTGATCTCTCGTTTTTTATCCTCGGTACCCAAGTTGATCAACTCAATCTCTTCCTGATGAGGCCGAATGGTTTCCTCTTCTTGTTCAAGTAATCGAGCAATCTCGTCCGGTATGTCATCACTATATTCGTCTTCGGCTTCAAACACCGGGGATTCGACAGTTGGAAGAAACATAGGGTCACTGTGTTCAACGGGTTTATTTTGGTTCGATCTGCGTGACATGATTGGATGATTTTTAGAAAATAGTTTTCATGCAGACCTTTGAAATTAATAAGAAAATACAGATGTTTTGGTTTTTTCTGGCATTACCATTATTTCCAAGGGGAAAGCATTAAAGAAAGAAAAAGAGTCGTGAAAGAAACGACGTTTTTTATTGATAATGGTGATGTCGGAACAAACATGCCCTTTACAAAATTGTCACTTCCGCCTCGGGAAGGGCGGAAGGATTGTTATTTTGAAAACAAAAGCCTAGACAGCGAGACGCATTACTTAGAATTATGCACAAACACAGGGAGATTGATAACGTTCCAATTCTTTGCAATGCCTCCTGGTATCACAAATGTGGGCCTGGACCCTTCTTCAGCAGTACCTTCAAGAATTGCGTTGGTAAATCCAGCACTATGAAACGTTCCAGTTGACACGCCTGATGTCGGAGAGAAATCGAGACCCTCTTTGTGTTTGTTGTCCAGCAGCTGTATCAACTGGCCCCAACCGGCGGCCTGACCCTCCTGAACGGCCTTCTGTGCGTCCTTCAAAGAAGCCATGGCAGCACTAGCCTTCTTGGGTTCCGTACCCTCGATAGTCAAACCCTGGAATGCAGTTCCTTCGGCAGATTTAGCTTTGATGCAAGAGAATGATGACAACTGACTAACCAAATAAGCTTCTTCTCCATGCACTGTCACAAGCTTGCCATTCTTTACAAATTTCAACTTTTGATGGAGGGTAGAAGTAACTGCGCCAGCCTCATGTATCCACGGTCTTCCGAGGAGGCAACTGTAAGAGGCATCTATGTCCATAACCTGGAAAGTAATCATGAATGTTTCAGGGCCAATAGTCATGAGGAGATCTACTTCTCCAAGCACAGTTTTACGGGAACCATCGAAAGCCTTGACTAGAAAAGTACTTCTTCTCAGAGGAACTCCCTGACAACTTAACAGGTCCAAAGTCGACTTAGGCATCACATTCAGCGACGACCCAGTATCTACCAACACGTTGGACAGCATATCTGCTTTGCAGTTCATGGAGATGTGCAGGGCCAAGTTGTGGTGCCTCCCTGCTTCTGGAAGTTCATCCTCACCAAACCAGAGGTTACTGCAAGCGGTGATGTTAGCCACTATCCCACCAAATTGATCTTCTATGACTTCGTGGTCGACGTATGCTTGCTCCAACACTTTCAACAAGACGTTCCTGTGAGCCTCCGAACTAAGGAGTAGAGACAAGATAGATATCTTCGAAGGGGTCTGTAACAGCTGGTCAACGATCTTATAATCACTCCTCTTGATTATCTTCAGAATCTCGTCCAGATTAGAATCCTCAATGGACTGGCCTGGACGGCTGGTATTTTCAACAACAGGAGGGATTGGCAATGGAGTAGTCTTATCAACAGGAACCGCAACTGGCACATCATCTTTCTTTTGAAACAAGAGGGGACGGACTTTACCGCTTCTCAAAGCCGTCACTTCAGCAATACTGCCTACTGTGCTCGAGGACACCAAGGGCACTTCCTTCCCGTTCTCCACCATAGTTGCGTTGTACTCGTACGGGATGGCTTTCGCGGAAGCATATGGCACTGGACCAGGTAACCGTATAACCAACGGTTCAACATCTTCCATGGCGGGCGTGCTCCTGACGGGAGTATCGTGGAAGATCGGTACAATCATACAAACATCACTGGCAGTCAGGTAGTTGTCATTCATCAAGCTTTGGATATCAGTCTGAACTATGCTGCAACCCATAGGGTTCTGAAGACATTCACAGCAAGCAGCGTGGTCGTGGCTAAACAAGGAAGCTTGGCACAGCTTGATGTGTAGCGGTACTAGAGGGGTTGCAATATTACGGACATCGAGGCCAAAAGTCTCTTCATACACTTCAATCATATTTACAGCGGCATGGTTGGGGAGCGGATTGTCGAGCACGTGCGGGGCGTTGTTTTCGAAGGATAGCTTTCCCTGATCAATTAGTTTCTTCACGATATATTTCAGAGCGTAACAACCTTCTACATCGTGACCTAGGGCGCCTTGGTGAAAGTCGCACCTGAGATCAGAACGGAATCTAGGAGGCAATGGATTCGGCGGCGGTTTGTCGGGTCTAGTGGTGCAATATCCTTTGTGTAACAGAGTTGGGAGTAGTTCAGCGTATGCCATTGGTATCGGAGGGAAAGATGGTCTTGCCTGAGGACCTTGTTGTTGTTGCTGCGGTTGTTGCTGAGCCAGCGGTTGTTGCTGCGCTTGTTGAGCGATGGCATTAACAGGGACCTGAGGCTGGCCCGGTAGTGGAGGGTATTGATGGTAGAACGGCGGATAGAACGGGTGCTGGGCATACTGTAGGTACTGGTACGGTTGAGGCAGTTGTGTAGCATTAACGGGAGCGACAATAGTAGATTGGTTGGTCCCGGCGGACACCATTCCAACTTCTGGTTCCTTCTTCTTGTGATGGCCATTACCATACTTCTTTGGTGCATTCGAGGACTTACCTTTTTCAAACACAATGATGCCTTCTCTAACTGCTTCTTCTAGGCGGGTTCCCATGGTGACCATCTCGGAGAAGTTACTCGGAGCAGCAACGATCATCCTTTCAACATAGTCTTTTTTCAGCGTCTTCAGGAACGTCTGTGTCATCTCCTCTTCATCTAGAGCAGGGGTGATACGGGCGGCTGCGCCCCTCCACCTTTGCGCATACTCACGGAAACTTTCATCTTTCTTCTGAGAGAGGGACCTGAGAAATTCCCTGTTTGGCTTCAACCTGGTGTTAAACCCGTAATGACTCTTGAAAGCGGCAGCCAGATCATCGAAGGTATGAATGTCATCTTTACTCAGGCCAGTATACCATTCTGCGGCGTCTTCCATCAAACTGTCCTGGAAACAGTGGATCATGAGCGAATCATTGTCTGAGTAATTGACCATCTTCCGGACGTATTTGATGATATGATTCTGAGGGCAAGTCAGTCCATTGTATCGGTCGAATTCTGGGACTTTGAACTTTTTAGGGACATCTACCCTTGGTACAAGACAGAGGTCGTGAGTATTGACGAGGTCGCCACTTCCACGGTTGGCTTTGATTTCACGACGGAGTTCTCTAGCAAGCTCCTCCATTCTTTCTTCCATAGTTCCGGTCATGGGCGACTCCCCCCGGTGGGTATTGGTATCGGTGTTTTGAGGCATAGAATGTACAATTGGGTCAGTGAAGACCGTTGACTGAGGCAAAGTAGTGCGGAGAGAAGCATGCCCTGGGACGGGGATTTGGTTACTATTGGCAGCACCAGATGTGCCGGCGCCTGAAAGACCGGCTGCGGTACCGGGTGCGTAGTAGGGTGGGAGTCCATAAGGGTATCCCCTCGGCATAGCAAAGCGGTCATCGAGAGATGATGTTGGAATTGGCTTAGTGGTCTCTGGAGCAGACGAGGCTGGTTGTTCCTGGGCAGCCAACAGAGCGGTCATGACATCGTGAACTTTAGCCAACTCTTCCCTCAGGGATGCCAATTTGGTACGGAGCTGTGCGTTTTCTTCTTCCATGGCTACTTGATTCCTCCTTCTGTATTGTCTAGTTTGATGCACTCTGGTAGGTTGATCGGTCTTTCGAGCACGAGCCACTTTTCACACTGCGGCAGAAGAACCAGGAGGCAATGAGCACTTGGAAGTTTTTTGTGACTGATGAATGATGCATATGATGCATGATATGTATAAATGCAGATGCAAAAATGACTCTTTTTGGTTATCGAAAGGACCTCTTAGACAAATTAGAAATTTTGTAAACATTTTTGGGAACAAATGAAGAGACTAGCAAGCTGTAGAGATAAATCTTTTGAAATGTCGAGCCAAAGGGAGTGGGCCGTATAACATAATACAAACAACATAATCATCTAAGTCTACGGGGTGACAGGGTACTCCTCAAAATCAGACTCTGGAACCGAACTGCAGTATCTGGCGTAAAATTCCCGACGTCCTCTAGCTCTCTTGGAATCCCTCATAAGCAGCTTATCCTTTTCCTCGAGTTCTTTCCTAGCTTTGGCTAGCTCTTTTTTCAAAATTCGATTCTCATGATCCTTCTGCTCATCTCTACCATCCAAAGTCAAAATCAAGTTCTCGGCTTCATTGTATCGGGCTTTCCATGCCCGTTTCTCCTGACTCTCCATAGCTAGATGCTCCTGATACGTCTCCTGGGTTGCGGGAAGCAAAGGTAATGGCCTAGACGGAACAGACGCGGACACATGTCTCATAACAGGATAAGGCATGCCAATCTCTTCGGCTCGATCTATCACCCACTGAGTATAGGCCTCATGAGCTATACCGGATCTCACACCCAAATGCTTCACATCCTTCCTTCGAACCTTAGACCAAGCATCTGTAAAAGCTTTCCTTTGCCCGGTGGGGGCGTTGGAATAGTAAAAGAACTCCTGGGATGTAGCAAGATTGATGGGCTTTGCTCTCATAGGGAAGCCGAACTGTCTCATGGCTAATTCGGGATTGTAGTTGATTCCTCCCCGGGTACCGAGAAGAGGTACATTGAGGAAATCTCCACAACCACTAATAATCTCTTTGACTCGAGCTGCCGGAGTGATCCAAACCACCTCATCGGGAGTGAGAGCCATAATCCGCTGTGAATAAGACCAATTCTCCGAGTTGGCATGGAAAGAGCTTGGAAGGTGAGAAATAAACCACCTATATAGAAGAGGCACACAACAAAGAATATATCCGCGACCTTTGAGAGTCCGATCATGGATGGCGTGGTATGTGTCAGCTAACAAAGTAGGAACCGGGTTCTTGGAGTGGAAGATCTCAATAGCACTCATGTCCACAAAGTTGTCGAGATTCGGGAAGAGAATGAGCCCGTAGATAAGTAACGCAAGAATAGCCTCAAGAGTGTCCTGACAAGTAGATTCGAGATTAGCCCGCTCAAGTAGGTACTTCGAAGTGAAACCCTGAATGTGAGATTTAGAAATGAGATTCTTGGACACATCGGAAGTCTTGAGATAGAGATCCTTAGCAATAACCAAAGGAGTAAGAGGAGCTCCGGGACCTGTGAAAGGTGTCATCTCGGCTATAGGTAAACCCAATAAACTAGAATAAGCCTCAAGTGTAGGAACCAACTGGAAATCCGGGAAAGTGAAGCAACGGAAGACCGGATCATAGAATTGCACGAGAGTGTGCACCAACTTCTCTTCCACATTAGTTCGGAGAATAGTAAGCAAACCACCGTATCGGAGACGAAACCCAGTCGGATTCTTGACTTTGAGTGCCAACTCCCTTAAGCTAACCAAATCGACTTCCTTGAATTTGTAAGACTTAGTCTTCTTCATACCTAGAATGTTTACAAAGTTTTCAATTTGTCTAGACCTTTCGATAAATGCATGAGAAAAGATTTATGCATGAATGCATGTATGCATGATTTTGACTACAAAGAGAACACGGTGGGTTGAGGTTGCAAGTGGACACGGTGTCCGGTGAAACTAGAGTTTTGATAGTAGTAACCATGGTTCTAATAAAGTCCCCAAACTGCAACCTCTCTTACGCATATCATAGTAGTACAAGGCGACGCCTGATGACATGTTGTCATTACGTAATTTCTATGTATATTTTATCATTTTATGGAGTCACAAAGCAACTTAAGCAGCAAGAAACGCATGAAAAGCAAGAAAAAGCAAGAAAACTGAAGAATGGTGCAAGTCACAAAAACGTGTCACGCTTGCTAAAAAATGTGACACGTTTTCACAAGTCAGAGAGCATGTTTTGAGAAGAAAGAAGAACGTGTCACGTTGGCAAAAACGTGACACGTTTTGTGAAACCCTAATTTGGTTACTTGCTACTGAAGGAAAAAACGTGACACGTTTTACTTAAAACGTGACACGTTTTGGGCGAATTTCTGGGCCTATTTAAGCTGAAGTCTTTTCCGAAAACAAGGGTTACGATTCTTGGAGAGCAAAGTGCAATTTTGACATCAAGGCGACTGCAAGGAGGACGATTTCTTCATCCTTTTACCAGTTACATGTATGTTTTAATGATTCAATTGATTATGCTATTTGTAAACATTGTTATGAGTAGCTAAATCTCTTAGAGATTGGATCCGAGATGATTCTGTGTAAACCCTAGTTGATCTTATGTTGCTGTGATGAAACTCTATTCCATATTAATGATTATTTAAGTCTTTATTCAATTCAATTGTTCTTAATGCTTTTTATATCCTGATCAAATATAAATATGTTTTCGTGAGAATGGATGACTACTGACCCTAGCTTTCAACTTAGACTTAATTGAATTATTCCAATAAACATGGTTAGTCTAGGAATGGATAATCGTTTATTAGTGATATTAGGTTAACGTGTTTAATCCTTCAAGAATTATTAGACCACCTAAGGAATTAGGGGCTGTAGTTTAAGAAGAGGGTCCTAACTCAAGGGATTGATTAGGGCTATTTTGTTAACTATCGTGGGACTTAAAGAACCATTAATAGGAATAGAGTACAGTAACCAATTAGGGGAAACATAGAGGATTCGACGATCCGATCTCATCTCTCTCCATATTTTCTTAAGCAACTTCTATCCTTTTGTTATTTTTGTTATTAAAACAAACAAATCTACCGCCTAGTGGCAAAACTATAATAACCTTTAAACATCCTAGTGCATAACGAAATTATCTTATTGCGATTAAAAACAATCCTCGTGGGATCGATATTTTTACTACTTCGATAGTATTTGGTGCACTTGCCAAACCTCTATCAAGTTTTTGGCGCCGTTGCCGGGGATTGTTGATTTATCTCAATAAGGCAATTTAGTTATAATTTAGGATTTCTGCATTTTATTTTCTGTTTTTAAAATTTTTTTGTTACTTTTATTGGTGCAGTGCTACTAAGGTATTTTGCTGTTTATGCGAGGTCGACAAAGCAAGGACGATTTACAGTTCGATCCGGAGATAGAAAGGACTGAACGGGCCAATCGGAGAGCTGCCCGGTTGTCAAAGTCAGTCCCACCCATCGCTAAAGGGCGGTCACCTAGTCCGCCACCGTCTGAATCCTTGAAGTCTATCTCTCCTACACCAAGTATCATGGGAGACGCTGAACCGAGACCTAAGTTGGGAGACTACGGGCTAGCTACTCACCGTGGTCAGCTGACACACACCTTCCGTCCTGCCAACCCTGCTGCTTTTGACATTAAGAGCACCGTTCTGAATGGGTTGAGAGACAAGCAATTCGATGGCACTGAAGCCATGAGCCCACATGAGCACTTGAGTCGGTTTGCAGAGACTTGTGAATTCTACGTACCTCCAACTACGGTTACTGATAGCCAGAAGAAGCTGCGGTTATTTCCGTTTACATTGACGGGAAGAGCTAGAGATTGGTTGCTAACCATTCCGGGTGGTACCATTCAAACATGGGAGGAGCTCGAGCTGAGGTTTCTAGAGAAGTACTTTCCTATGTCCAAATATTGGGAAAAGAAGATGGAGATTCAAAATTTCAAGCAAGGGGAGACTGAATCTTTATATGATGCATGGGAGAGATTTACATTGATGCTGAAGAGGTGCCCCAACCATGAACTGTCTGAGAAACAATACCTCCAAATCTTCACCGAAGGCTTGATACATAACATTAGAATGTTTCTAGATGCCTCAGCTGGAGGCAGCCTTAAAAACAAGACCGATCATGAAGTCGAAGCCTTAATTTAAAGCATGGCTCAAAACGAGTACCGTGATAATGTGGAGAAGAAGAAAAGATGAGTATATGGGGTCAGCGACACTACATCTATTCTAGCTAACCAAGCAGCCATGAACAAGCAAATTGAAGCTCTAACTAAGGAGTTCCAAGGGTTCACTTTGGCTAACAAGCAACAAGTGGCAGCTGTTAAGTGTGATCTATGTGGAGAAGGACATGCAAATGGTGAGTGTGTACCGGAAGGATTTAGTGAGGAATTCGTGAACTATGTGAACTTTCAAAGACAAAATCCTTACTACAATCCCGGGTTTAACAAGCATCCTAACTTGAGTTATTCTAACAACAACACTCTAAACCCTCTACTTCCAAATCCTCAACAACAACAACAACAACAACCGAGGAAGCCTTCAGCTCTTGAAGAAACAATGGTGAATTTCATGAAGATGACTCAAAGTAACTTTGAAGAGATGAAGAAGAGCCAAGAAGCTGAGAGAGAAAACAATGAAGCTTTGAGGAAGTTGCTTGAGACTCAAATCGGGCAAATGGCTAAACAGTTGGCTGAACAAAGCAAGGGAGGATTCTCAGGTAATACTAAGGATAACCCGAAAAATGAAACTTGCAATGTTATTGAACTTAGGAGCAAAAAGGTGCTCACACCTTTAGTTCCAAAAGTTAAGAAAACAGTTGATGATATTGTGACGGAGGGGGTAGAAATAGATAGTGAAGTTGAAAAAGAATTAGAGGGAGTAGTTGAAAAAGAAAGTGATCAAGGAGAAGTTGAAAAAGAAAAGAAGGAAAAATCAGAGGGAGAAAAAAGTGAGAGATTAGTAGATGAAGACTCTATCTTGAGGAAGTCTAGGAGCCAAATTTTGAAAGATGGTGATAAACCACAAGTTGTACCGTCTTATGTAAAGCTTCCATACCCTTATTTAGCTAAGAAGAAAAAGAAAGAGGAAGGCCAATTTAAAAAGTTCATGGAACTTTTCTCACAACTCCAGGTGAATATTCCTTTTAGTGAAGCCCTTGATCAAATGCCCGTTTATGCAAAGTTTATGAAGGAGTTATTAACCGGAAGAAGAAAGCCAAAAGATGACGAGAATATATCTCTTTCAGAAAACTTTAGTGCTATCATCCAAAACAAACTTCCACCGAAGATGAAAGATCCAGGTGCTTTTACCATTCCTTGTTCTATTGGATCGGTGAAGGTGGGTAGAGCTTTATGTGACTTAGGGGCAAGTATCAACTTGATGCCTCTATCTATGATGAAGAAGCTTGGATGTGGTCAACCAAAACCAACAAGAATGACCCTCACTTTAGCTGATCGGTCCATCTCTTATCCTTTTGGTGTTTTGGAAGATGTGCTCGTAAAGGTAAATGAGTTAGTATTTCCTGCTGACTTTGTTATCATGGATATGGCTGAAGATGATGAGACACCGCTCATCCTAGGAAGACCTTTCCTTGCAACTGGTCGTGCTTTAATTGACGTCGAATTGGGCCAACTTATGTTAAGGTTCCATAATGAACAAGTGGTGTTTAACATTTTTGAAGCCATGAAACATAGAGCTGAAAATCCCAAGTGCTATCGGATTGACGTTGTTGATGAAATCGTTGAAGACAATTCTCGTGAACCTCAACCAACACAACCTATGGAGAAAGCAATTGTAAATTCTATAGAGAGTTATGACAATGATGAAGATCTTGAGGTGAAGGAATGTGTCAAGCAATTGGAGGCAAGCAAACAAGAGGTGGCATCGGAAAAAATAGAAAAGTTACTTCTTGACAAGAATGAGGGGGAGCTTACTTTGGGTGTGGAAGAGGAAAAAAATCCTGAATTAAAAGAACTTCCTTCTCACTTAAAGTATGTCTTCTTAAGCAAAGATGCTTCTAAACCGGCAATCATCAGCAACACCTTAACACCTTTAGAAGAAGAAAAATTGATGAGGGTGTTAAGGGAGAACGAAGGAGCGTTGGGATGGAAAATTTCTGATTTGAAGGGTATTAGTCCAGCTTATTGCATGCATAAAATTCATATGGAGGCTGAATACAAACCAGTTGTTCAACCTCAACGGAGACTGAACCCCACAATGAAGGAAGTTGTAAAGAAAGAAGTGCTGAAACTTCTGGATGCAGGTATGATTTACCCTATCTCTGATAGCTCGTGGGTAAGTCCTGTCCATGTGGTGCCTAAGAAAGGTGGAATGACGGTGGTGGCTAATGAGAAAAATGAATTGATTCCCACCCGTACCGTCACTGGTTGGAGGATGTGCATCGATTATCGGAGGTTAAATACTGCAACAAGGAAGGATCACTTCCCGTTACCATTTATGGATCAAATGATAGAGAGGTTGGCTGGCCAAGCCTTTTATTGCTTTCTGGATGGGTATTCGGGGTATAATCAAATTGCGGTGGCTCCGGAAGATCAAGAGAAGACTGCCTTCACTTGTCTGTTTGGTATCTTTGCGTATAGGAGAATGCCCTTTGGGTTGTGTAATGCGCCGGCGACCTTTCAAAGGTGTATGCTCTCCATCTTCTCTGACATGATAGAGAAGAACATCGAGGTATTTATGGACGACTTTTCTGTTTTCGGTAAGTCTTTTGATCAATGTTTAGTCCACCTGGATGCCGTCCTTAAAAGATGCACCGAAACTAACCTCATTTTAAATTGGGAAAAATGCCATTTTATGGTAAACGAGAGTATAGTTTTGGGGCATAAGATAAGTGCTAAAGGCATAGAGGTGGACCAAGCGAAAATAGAGGTTATAGAGAAACTTCCCCCTCCTATAAATGTTAAAGGAGTGAGGAGTTTCCTGGGGCATGCTGGATTTTATCGGCGTTTCATAAAAGATTTTTCAAAAATTTCAAAGCCCCTTTGTAACCTCTTAGTCAAAGAAAATGATTTCAATTTTGATGATGAATGCTTAAATGCTTTTTCTTTGATTAAAACCAAGTTGGTTACTGCACCAATAATCATTGCACCCGATTGGGATCTACCTTTTGAATTAATGTGTGATGCAAGTGATTACGCTGTTGGTGCAGTTTTAGGCCAACGCAAGAACAAATTTTTCCATGCAATTTATTACGCAAGCAAAGTTTTGAATGAAAATCAAGTAAATTATGCTACCACTGAGAAAGAATTGCTTGCGGTAATTTTTGCCTTGGAAAAATTTCGTTCTTATCTAATCGGCTCCAAAGTCATTGTGTTTACAGATCATGCAGCCCTGAAGTACCTACTGACGAAAGGAGATTCCAAGCCTCGGCTGTTGAGGTGGATCCTTTTGTTACAAGAGTTTGATCTTGAAATTCGTGATAAAAAGGGAATTGAGAATGTGGTGGCTGATCACCTCTCCCGGTTGGGAAATAAGGAGGTGACGAAGAACGAAAAGGCCATCATGGCCGAGTTCCCGGATGAGCAGCTGTTCGCTGTTGAAGGGAGGCCGTGGTTCGCCGACATGGCGAACTACAAGGCTGGTAACATAGTGCCAGATGACTTGAACTCAGCCCAAAAGAAGAAGTTCTTCAAGGATTCAAACCACTATCTGTGGGATGATCCTTATCTGTTTAAGGTAAGCACTGACGGGTTGATTAGACGTTGTGTTGCAGGTGAAGAAGCAAATAGTATCATGTGGCACTGCCATAGCTCAGCTTATGGGGGCCACCATAGTGGAGAAAGAACCGCTGCAAAAATCTTGCAAAGTGGCTTCTGGTGGCCCACCTTGTTCAAGGACTGCCAAGACTTTGTGCGGCGGTGTGACAAATGCCAAAGGACAGGTAACATTTCTAAGAGGAATGAGATGCCCCTAACAGGAATACTTGAAATAGAACCATTTGATTGTTGGGGCGTTGATTTTATGGGGCCTTTCCCTCCCTCTTACTCTTATCTTCATATTCTAGTTTGTGTCGATTATGTTACTAAGTGGGTTGAAGCAATACCATGTGTTGCTAATGATGCCAGAACTGTTGTCAATTTTCTCCAAAAGAATATTTTCACCAGGTTTGGAACACCTAAAGTCTTGATCAGTGATGGGGGGAAGCACTTTTGCAACAACCTTCTTGAAAATGTGCTAAAAAAGTATAACATCATGCACAAAGTTGCAACTCCCTATCACCCACAAACTAGTGGTCAAGTAGAGGTTTCAAACCGTCAGTTGAAACAGATTCTAGAGAAGACAGTTGCGTCTAATAGGAAGGATTGGTCCAAAAAGTTAGATGACGCACTGTGGGCATATAGGACAGCCTTTAAGACTCACATTGGGTTTTCACCCTATCAGCTAGTCTATGGTAAGGCTTGTCATCTTCCAGTCGAGTTAGAGCATAAAGCTTACTGGGCCATCAAGGCCTTAAATTTTGATCAAGTATCCGCTGATAAGAAAAGACTTTTGAAACTTAATGAACTTGAGGAGATGAGGCTTAGAGCGTATGAAAATGCGCTCATCTATAAAGCCAGGACTAAAAGGTATCATGACAAAAACTTAGTATCTAGGGAAATTAACTCTGGACAACTAGTTCTGTTATATAATTCCAGGTTGAAGCTGTTTCCTGGAAAGCTCAAGTCGAAGTGGTCTGGACCTTTCTTGGTCAAGAGCGTGTCACCATACGGAGCTGTTGAACTAATCATGCCGGAGGGTGACAGGAGTTTCAAAGTGAATGGACAAAGAGTTAAGCCATATCTGGGTGGCGACCTACCAAAAGCAAGGGTAGGGTTGATGCTGAAGGACTTGTAAAGGTCCGTGTAGTCAAGCTAGTGACGGTAAAGAAGCGCTTTGTGGGAGGCAACCCACCTTTAGTTTTTTGCAGATAATAGTTCTTTTATATTTTTTGCATTTTATTGCTTTCAAAAAAAATCAAAAATACAGAAATATTTTCGCTGAAACGATCAGAGGAAGAAAAATTTCAAGTCCAATATTGGGCAAAAACGCGACACGTTTTGGGCAAAACGTGCCACGTTTTTGCCACCTCTGAAGCATCCCAAAAAATTTTCTAAGTTACAAATGACAAGCATTCTGTTTAGCAAAAACGTGTCACGCTGGCCAAAACGTGACACGTTTTCTGGGAACCAAATTTTTTCAAAAGAGTGGAGCGTGTCACGTTTTGCCCAAACGTGACACGTTTTTGGGTGGTTTCAAAAAATTTTGACCGTTACAAAACGAACAACGTGACACGTTTTTGGCCAAACGTGACACGTTTTTCTCCCCTATATATACCCTTCACACGAAAATCATTCCATTCACTTCCATAAGTGGCCAAACTCTGCCAAAATTTCCCCAGAACCCTAACCTACGAACTTCTCAACTTTCTACACCAAAAACCTTCAACTTTCCATCTCCAAATCACCAAAACAACCACAAAAACTACCATCAACATCATCAACCTCTCAAAATTCACCATCCTCACCTAACCGCAAAACCCTAATCTCAAACTTTCACTTTTCCTTTGACCTAACCCTAAACCTTCACCATGGTTGATACTAGAAAGAAAGGAAAAGCCCCACAAGCCAAAAAACCCAAAACCACCGCCAAACGCAAACAACCGGTTAAACACACAGCCCCACCATCCGTACCACCCACTCTAGCTTACCGTTTCCATGACATCCCGGCTCGTGACCGCTTCAAAGAAATCAGAAGTTATCGGGTGATACCAGAGAGGGGGTTCCTACTCCCTAAATTGTTAGGCAACCCTGAGTTTGAACAAATTATCACGGCTCGAGAGTGGCACGGGCTGAATAATATGGTTTTCCAAGAGGCCAACAAGACCATGACGCTTGAGTTTTATGCCAATGCTCGGTTCTCCGGGCGGCGGTATGAATCTTATGTGAGGGGAAAGACCATTGATTTCTCCCTTGAGGCTATCAATACCATGCTGAAGATCGTTCCTCCGGAACAATGTGATGTCAAGAGGAGGAGGGAGACGTGTGCTAACTGGGACGAGGAAACGTGGGAAGAGGTGAAATCCTTACTGTGTGTGGAGGGCGCTCAATGGCAGAAGAGCAGGAAGATGTTGTTGAAAGCTGATTTCAAGCCGGTTGCTAAGGCTTGGGCATCATTTGTGGTGCAAACATTGGAGGGTACTTCCTGTTCGTCCGAGATTCCCTTATCTCGAGTGCATATTGTTGCTGCCATTCTGGAGGGTAGCCCTATAAATGTTGGTGAGCTGATTGCCAACAACATTGCTGAATTTGTCCAAGGGAACAAGAAGGCCATCCCTCACATGAGCCTCATCAACTGGCTTTGTGAGGAAGCTGACTGCGAGTGCTACATCAATGACCTCGAGACAAAGATGATGAAGCCAATCACTGATAACTATATGGAGGTCTTTCTGAAGGATTATCTGGAGCGCATGCAGCAGTTGGGAGCTGAGGAGGAAGCAGGCCCTCAGCTTCAGCCACAACCACAACAGCCCCCGCCTCAGCCAGCGTTGGTGTCGGGAGAAGGAAGCACCCAACAAGGTACCCATGCACCTCTTCATCCCATGATGCTGGACTACATGTTCGGCCACTGCAACTGGATGAATGAGGTGTCAGACCAAGAGTATTGGAACCGTCCTAGGTTCGGGCCAGAGCTTACTGAGGCAGTCTGCCTCAACAGGAGAGCGATTACTGGGTCTTTTGACCGTTTTGATGGGTCCGAGGAGGCGATGGACCAATACTTTGATGTCACCAGAGGTCGTGCCCAAGCAAGAGAGCAGGAGATTAGGGCAGACTTTGCTGCTGGTGGTGCGAGGTCGAGGTCGCATTTTGGCGAAGACACCTATGAGGAGCAGAACCCGAGCACATGGATTGACCCGAACTTGATGCAGGATTGATGGGCTACTGATGGCTCATCTATTATTATTATTATTATTTTACTTTTTGTTTCAGCAGTTTTCCTTTCATTTGGATGTACTTTTTAATTTTATTTTCGAACAATTTGAAGTTTAATCAGTTGTATCCCCCTGTGATGTAATTGAGCCTGAACTTGTTTATTACTGATGAATTTATGTGTTTTATTGACCTTTTACAGTTTAGTAACAAATGTGTGCTCAAGTGATTTTTCCAAAAGTTCATAAGGAGGAGTGACTTGAGTAAAAGGCGAAGTGTACGGCAGTGCTAGGTAGTCACAACTCCCAGATATCATAACTTTAAGGTTCATGGCAAAATTTTATTTTTCAATTTACTTATATAGAGTGTTCCATGCATCTACATTTCTAGAACTTGCATTGTTTCTTTTCTGTCGATTGGTTTATGTCAAATACACACTGAGGCAAAAGTGCTTGGTCCTGAGAGCCTTTTGAAGCCTACCCTGATTATATTGAATTCATCCTTTTCTTAGACAAGTTGAGCCGGTAGGATAGAACTTTTGTTCGGTGACAACCTACATTACAAACTTAGAGACTTTTAGGATTTATCCCATACTGTTTTTCTGAGTTAGGCATGTTAGAATGTTGCTAAAAATTAAGTTTGGGGTTGCTTTTGGAATTTGCAACCAATTAAGTTTGGGGTGGGGGAACTAGAGAACAATACAAAAGAAAAAAATAATGACATAAAAAAAAAAGAATATAGAATGAAAAAGGGACAAAGACATTGAAAATCTGAGTAACTCCAAACTCGAATGTCCCGATGATGAATAATGTTCTCTAGCCCCATTTTGACAAAGAATTGTGTTCCATAGGTGGAAGATGATTGAAGTATGTTTTAACTGACGTAGGAGTGCCTAACTCACATTTTGTGTAGCCTACTTATCCAAATATCATCCCACCTTCACCTAAGCCCCGTTATAAACCTTAAAGACCTCAAAGTGTGTATTGATATTGACTTTAATTGACGTTTAGAAACTTTTCAAGCGTATGGTAATATGTAGCTTTGCATGTGATTGAGTGTGAACCCTATTCATTTTGTGCGTGGAGTTGAGAATTGGTGGATGCATTCAAGTCAAACTAGCTCACCTTTAGCTAGTAAGGAGATGAACTTTTTGGATTACCATCACTTGAGCAGGTACTTGTTATTTTACTGTCAACTGTCAATTTTGCATGTAAATTCCTTGGGGACAAGGAATGGTTTAAGTTTGGGGTTGTGATGACATGTTGTCATTACGTAATTTCTATGTATATTTTATCATTTTATGGAGTCACAAAGCAACTTAAGCAGCAAGAAACGCATGAAAAGCAAGAAAAAGCAAGAAAACTGAAGAATGGTGCAAGTCACAAAAACGTGTCACGCTTGCTAAAAAACGTGACACGTTTTCACAAGTCAGAGAGCATGTTTTGAGAAGAAAGAAGAACGTGTCACGTTGGCAAAAACGTGACACGTTTTGTGAAACCCTAATTTGGTTACTTGCTACTGAAGGAAAAAATGTGACACGTTTTACTTAAAACGTGACACGTTTTGGGCAAATTTCTGGGCCTATTTAAGCTGAAGTCTTTTCCGAAAACAAGGGTTACGAATCTTGGAGAGCAAAGTGCGATTTTGACATCAAGGCGACTGCAAGGAGGACGATTTCTTCATCCTTTTACCAGTTACATGTATGTTTTAATGATTCAATTGATTATGCTATTTGTAAACATTGTTATGAGTAGCTAAATCTCTTAGAGATTGGATCCGAGATGATTCTGTGTAAACCCTAGTTGATCTTATGTTGCTGTGATGAAACTCTATTCCATATTAATGATTATTTAAGTCTTTATTCAATTCAATTGTTCTTAATGCTTTTTATATCCTGATCAAATATAAATATGTTTTCGTGAGAATGGATGACTACTGACCCTAGCTTTCAACTTAGACTTAATTGAATTATTCCAATAAACATGGTTAGTCTAGGAATGGATAATCGTTTATTAGTGATATTAGGTTAACGTGTTTAATCCTTCAAGAATTATTAGACCACCTAAGGAATTAGGGGCTGTAGTTTAAGAAGAGGGTCCTAACTCAAGGGATTGATTAGGGCTATTTTGTTAACTATCGTGGGACTTAAAGAACCATTAATAGGAATAGAGTACAGTAACCAATTAGGGGAAACATAGAGGATTCGACGATCCGATCTCATCTCTCTCCATATTTTCTTAAGCAACTTCTATCCTTTTGTTATTTTTGTTATTAAAACAAACAAATCTACCGCCTAGTGGCAAAACTATAATAACCTTTAAACATCCTAGTGCATAACGAAATTATCTTATTGCGATTAAAAACAATCCTCGTGGGATCGATATTTTTACTACTTCGATAGTATTTGGTGCACTTGCCAAACCTCTATCAACGCCCGTTCCATGATGATTCGTAAGAAGGTCTAGTTTGAGTGTAGTATCGCGTAACGACTAAATTTCGAGACAACGCTCGGTTTAGCCACCGCACTACGTCCTACAAAGGGCCAAAGATGGGTTTGGTAACTACGGTCCATATCCTTCATCGGTCAATTGGAAGTAAAGTGCCTAAGCATGACAACACACGCCGACAACATCACCCCCAAAATGCCTCAGCTATGTGAGATTGATCGCGTAACCCAATACACGAGGCAACCCCCGGATTGGATTGTCGATTATATCTCTTCCTAATCTTAGGTTCACTCAGCCCGGGTATATGACTTTTGATATTCTCACCCCACACGTTGCATGAAAATAATAACAATAAAGCAAAGCGTAAAACATAAAGCATGAAAAACTAGGCGTAGCCCTAAAGTCCCCAGTGAAGTCGCCATTTCTGTCATCGCGATTTTCGGGTGTCAAGTCATTAATTAGGCTTGAACCTTTCAATCATTGATGTCTCTATTTTTTTTGGGGAAGGGTAAAATTGAGAAAAACCCTTAGAAATTCTAAGTTCGGGGCAATTTTCGCTACGAGAAGGTGTTAGGCACCCGCAACGACTATAGTACTCTATAGGAGCCGTTTTTCTAATTCTATGTTTTACGCTTTATTTTATGCTACTTTTTGAAAGAAAATTGTTGATTTTAAGAATGGGGGAAAGAAGATGGTTGGGATTTTATTTTATTGGACTTGGAGAGATTTTGGTCTCTTGCCTACATACCCTTTTAAGGGATCAAAATTCCATGTAGTTCTCTTCCAAAAGATTTTGTGGGTTGGTTCAATTTTAGTTTTGAAAATAGTTTTGAAGAAAGGATGAGAGGCCTTAAAGGCATGAGATTTGAAAGAAGGTGAGGTTGATCACTTATTAAACAAAAAAGTTAAAATTGGAATTTAAGTTTCATTTGTATTTTCGATTAAGAAAATAAAGGGAAAATTGTGGAGTTTTGACTCCAACATTATTGTGAAAAAATTTGAGTGAAGAGTTAGTTTGTTTTGAAAAATGCATATTTTCTAAGTGTCGCGTTTCCTAAACATACATCTAGCGGTAAACATACAACGTGTGTGCGTGTCGGTGCTTGTGTCGGTGTACATCATCATAGTGTCCATAGTCCTTTACATTGGGTCCTAATTTACATTATATGGTCTTGCATGAAAAAATAAAGAAGCTACCTAAACATTGAAAGATTGAATGGGACCTAAACTTAATGGATGAAGATGAAGTGGAGTACTCAACGTGCATGAAACATGAAATTGTTAGTGAAGCAATATGAAATGATAATGAAAAATGGTAGGCGACGACAAATAACAAAATATGAAGAGATGTGAAAAAAATGCATGCAAACTAACATGACTTATGAAGCAAGAAACTAAAAAACTAAACTTTGTAAAATTGGAAGTTAGCACCTAAACTTGCAAGAAAAAAGCTAATCAATTATACTAATCGAGATTGCAAGTATTGTAAAATTTGTAAACAAGAATCCAATTTTAACAAGATTGAAGGAAATTGTAAAAAAAAAAAAAAATGGTGAATACACATCAACCCAACAACATTTGAACATATTGTAACAAGACTTGCAAACAAAGATCAAACTTAACAAAATAGAACCTATTGTGAAAGTGGTGAGCAAGGATTGTAAGAAATGGTAGACGAATATCAAACTAACAACATTGAATATATCGTAAAAAATGCCAACAAGAATCTAACTAAAACCATTGAAACTATTGCAAAATTGTAAACAAAAATCGACTAACACAATTGAATGAACTAACACCAAATTAGAGGTAAACTCATCATAAAATTAAGCGCCAAACATCAATATCACATGACACATTTTGGATCAAAAATCATACAAGAAAATTCACACAAAGAACACAAGATATGCAAATCAAGATAGAAATTAGCACATGTTACTTCCATCAATTTTGAACGTGTAAAAATATCACAAAACAGTCAAACACATACCAAAAAACTATGGTAATTTTTTCTTGAAATTTTTACAAAAATTTAACATGCACAGGGGTCCAAATAGCGAAAACGTGGGTACAACTAGCAAGCAATTTCAAGAAACTGAAAAACACATGAAAAACCTATGCTACCCGGCCCAAACCCACGGATCTGATGGATCTGGATCCCCATAATGCTTCAGAAGCGTTGGATTGATCCAGATCCAACAGGATCTTGATCAAACGGCTACCAGTAAGAGAAAATGGACCGGGTCTGGATCAACCCGGTCCAAGGGCTTATATAAAAGGGTTAGCAACCCGGTTTGCTCATTTCTTTCATTCTTTCTCTTTCTTCTCTTCCCTCTTCTCTCTTCTCACGCCGGCGCAACTATGAAACCCTAACCCTAAATTGTCCAAACTAACCCAGAATCTTACAAAACATGGTTCAATCGCTTCCTTTCATTGTTCTAATCATGAATCTGGCATTGAAACTCACAGGCATTAACTGAATCACCGTAGATCTGGAATTTTCATTCACGGATTTCAATCGGTTCTTTGGTTCTTTCTTGGTTCAAATCTTTGTTTTGATAAAACTTCTTACGGATTCATAGGTTCACAACGGTTTATTCACGTTGTAAACCCTGAAATCCTTCACGGTTTTGAAAAAAGTTAGGGTTTCATTCTTTTTTTGAACCGGACCTTTTGAATTCGTACGGATCTATGTTGATTTAGTTTCGCTGATGTTCATGCGTACGAAAGTGGTAAGTTTTTTGATTTTTTACCTGGTTTTGGTTCGGAGATTCGATCTTGAGCCTTCGGAATCTTTCGACCTTGATTCTGTTGTTGATTTTGAGATTGAAATCCGGAAATAAACCGTGATTCTTCTTTCTTCTTCCTAACCGGTTCGGAATCCTTGAAATTCTTCCCCTCTTCCTCTCAATCTCTGTGATTCTGTGATCGTGTTGAGTTGGTTGCTTCTGGCAATGGATTCGATGCTTGAATTGCAGAAACACTGGCTCAGTGATGAAGATTCAGTTGAATCTCTGAGAGCTGCGTGAAAGTTCCATTGATTTTGGCTTAATTTGCTTCTGAAGCGGTTAGGGTTTATGAAAAAATGTTCTTCAGTTTCTTGAGTTTGTTATGATTTTGATCCAACTGAATAGAGAGAGAAATTTGTGAGTTGTTTGTGATGTGGCACTGATCTGTGGATTCTCTGACACCCACGGCCTTATATAGGCTGACATGTGGACTCTGAACCAATTGCAACGTGACACCTGGATATTGATTGCTTGTGTGGCCTCTGGACTGATTTTAACTCAAAGGACCTTTCTGCAAAAAATAAAACTAAGAGGACTAATCTGCAATTTTAAAATTGAAGGACTGAACTGCAATTAAAAAAAAAAAATTTGGACTGCTTTTGAAAAATGAAAGGAATTGGACTGTTTTAGAAATTGGACATATTTGCAATTAAAGTAAAATTTGGACTTACTTGCAAAAGTAAAAATAAAATTGGTAAAAAATGTAAATTTGAAACAACGTAAAGTGAAACAGTTAAAAATGGCAAAACGGACTAAAACGAACAAACTACCAAAATGAGGTATTTCAAAATACCTCTCTGCCCAAAATTTATTTGATGTGAAAAGACCAAAATGCCCCTGGGGACTAAAATGGCTCAGACTGACTCAGACTGACTCAGATGCAGAACTAAGACGATTTTTGTACAAAATTTGATCAATGATTCATGCAAACAAATTGAAAAGACTCAGGGACAAATTGTAGGGACTAAAGTGGGTTCCTTTGCGGGAAATGACCAAAATACCCTTTTGTATGATTTTATGCAAAAAATTGGAATAAAATGCAGGGAAACATGCAATGGTCCTAGAGACCCTTTTGAATGGCTTGTAATGCAAGAAAACACTTTGGATGGTTTTAAATGCAAGAAGATTGGTGATAATAATAGTAAAATGTGCGTTTGTGGCATAGTAAAAGTTGTAAAATAGACACAGTGCATTTGAAATGATTAGAAACAAAAAGGAGTTTGAACGAGTATTTTTAGGTCCAAAATGAGGGTATAACACCAGACATGTTTTTCTCCGATCGTTTACTGTAACACGGTTAAGTGCTAGCTACAGAGCCGAAGCTCTGATACCAACTGAAGGTGGGAAAAACACAAGACGGAGGGGGGGGGGGTTGAATTGTGTTTTCAAAAACGTTTCTTTCTCACAAAAAATAAACAACTGTTCTCAGGATCAGAGTCTAATAGAGTTCAGAGTTTTAGTGCAGCGGATAGAGAGTAAGAATGCAAGAAACAAAAGAAGAACACAAGCAATTTATACAGGTTCCTTCCACAATCCAGAAGTAGTCCTGTCCCCCTTGCACTTCCAACAAGAGTTCCACTAAAATGTAATATCAAATTACAAGTTGCTCAAACACACAAGTAAGAGACTTCCTTTGCTCAATCACACAAGAAAGAGACTTCTATGCTCAAGGACAACTCCAAGAGACTTCTATGCTCAATCACACAAGAGAGAGACTTCTAAACAATTACAAAGAATTGAAAAGAGTTTTGAATACTTGATATACAATCAGAGGTATTCACAAAACAATACGAACAGAACAGACTCTGTTTTTCTAAACACTTAGAAATTCTAAGATATGAACTTTTGTAAGAATTATCTAAGTTGTTGATGAGCAATGTTTGCGACTTTGAGAGAATATGAATTTCACAATTAAAGCTTTGTGCGTAGTAGTGATAGTTTCTTCAAGTCTTTATCCCTATTTATAGAGGATTTGAGAGACGTTGGAAACTAGCCAGCTCATCAACTTGTCTTGGCTGAAGCTTTGATTTTTCACCATTGATCTTTTTCCTGATTTGAAGATTGTCCTTTTAAAAACAATTTCAAATCCATTCCAATAACAAATGGAACAATGTCTGCGAATATTGTTGTTATTCTTGTCTTGTATAGGAGACACAATGCAGAGGTGGTGGTTGCAGAGACATGCGCAGACTTAGTGGTTGTACATTTCATACACAGTACTTTGTCAACGCTCTTTAGCCTCTGGTGAAATGGCTTCTGATGAACTTGCTTCTGAAGAACTAGCTTCTGATGACGTCATCTTCAAGAGCGCTTTCTTCAGACGCACTATGCTTCTGATTTTTCAGGAGCGCTTTCAATCAGATGCTCTTCAAGCTTCAATCTAAAATTCCTTTGCTCTTTAATTCATTCAGTCAGAACCTCTTGAAAATAAATCTTTGATAATGGTCCTGCACACTTGAATAAACTTTTAGCATATCCAATTGATAGTTTAAATACCTTGTTATCATCAAAACTTTAAGTGGTATAATTTGTGAAACATCCTTTGTTCCAACAAACCACATCATGATAACCAACATATTATACACCCATCAATCATTGACTCATTCCTATTTTATAATATTATCATGAATATAAAGCCATTTGTAATTTATGAAATCATAAATCCTCATTTTGCCAAAGTTCATCTATTTTCAAATATCCCAACAAAAGTTGGATACTAAGCTCTTACATATCAACAAAACATTCCTACGTATCACCTAACACCTTAGTAATTCAATCACAACATCTTCATTTTACAAAGTCCATTTATTTCTCAAAATTCACAAAGTTCGTCTCATTTTTCTCATGTTTCAAAATCAATTCTTTTTCAAAACAAAGCCATGTTAAACCATTCATATAAGTTCAATTTCACTCTAGTTAAATAGGTTTAGGCATTTGGGATTCATAGGTATACTTAAAAACTCGTAAAAAAGATGAAAAATCAGACGTTTCCCGCATAGATGGGTTGGCACGGCCGTGTCACCTATGCGCACGGTCGTGCCACCCATTACAGAAGGTTCTGGCACGGGTGCCACCTATATACACGGTCGTGCCACCTTGATAGGTGGGAAGTATCAATTTTTCTTCTGCATTTCCGCGTGTAATATTCTATTTTTTAAACCGTTTTCGATCCTGTTCTCACTCAAAAACATAGTTTTTTTTTTAACCCTAAACAACTTTAATTCAATTCACCCAAAATGACTTATTTCTCAAAAGTGCGTAAAATGGCTTTTAGCCCAAAAATCTAATTTTCACCCGATCGATTCTTCACCCAAACATAACAATCCAAAAGAGAAATTCTAATCAATCCAACTCAACATAACAACTCCATGAATCCATTCAAAATCATCAAAATCATAGTTCTTCTCTTTTAACCCATTTTCACAAAAATCACTCAAACACAACAATTTAACGAAACATCACGTTTACGACAATTAATTTCATGGATTCTCAACTCAAACATATACCTAACAACATTTATAGCACATAGGTCATGAACTCAACATTAATCAACAACAACTTCACCATTTTCACCAATTTAAGCTAAATTCTCAAAGTTAACAACTTAACATATATCAACAATATGCATCAACAACAAGTTTTCAACAATTTTCACATACCCATAATCATCACTTAATTCGAAGCACGAAAATTACACATATAATCATCAATTTTCACAAATCAATTAAAATAAACATAACCCAAAAGCTAAAACATGATTATAGATTATTAGGTAGAACAAACCTATCGCCCTTACCTTGGTACCTCTAGCTCTAGCTAAATCTTCACCCCTCCCCCCCCCCCCCCCCCCCCTCTGAATCCTAGCTTTCCTCTTCTCTTCTCTTCACTTAGGTTCTCTTCCTTTTTCTTCTATCTTCATTTCTCTCTCAATTTTCTCTTTTTCTCTAGTAACCCTTTTTGTGTGAATGTGTGAAATGAATAGCTAAACCATAATTCTCTTCATAAGTTATCTTTATATACTCCAACCAATGGGCTAGGTTAACTCAATTCATAATGGGTCTAGTGGCTCTTACCACTTAATTAAAAAGTTACTATTCACTTAACTCATTAAAACATCTCACTAATTACTATCTCAAAATAATTATCTCAATTTACTATTAACTTAGTAAAAATAACTATTCACATTGAAACACTAAAAATATTCTTCCTTCTAAAATTACTAGTTTACCGTCGCTCCTCAAATTACCAAAATACCCTCAATCCTAAAAATGACTAAAATACCCTTCTCACCTAAAAATCCACCAATATCAAATCAAACACACAGATAAGCAATTAAACACATATAATAAATAATAAAATAATCCTAGCAAAAAACGGGTTGTTACAACTTGTTGGAACAAAATATGTTTAACATTACCTCTTGAGAGTTTTGAAAATAACAAGGTATTAAAAATTGTCAATTGGATATGCCAATATTTGTTCAAGTGTACATGACCATAGACAAAAAATTTGTAAAACTTAAAGCTTAGGTACTGGAAGAACAAATGAGAGCAATGTAATCAACAAAGTAAATGAAGCTTAATGCATCTGAAGACTAGTGCTCCTGAAGTCAAAGTGCTCCTGAAGTGATGACGTGTCATCAGAAGCAAGATCACCAAAAGCTGAAGTTCATCAGAAGATGAGAGACTTAAAGCTTCAAAGGCTGTTCAAAGGATTTAATCACGCCTAGCATGGCAGAAGACCAAAAGAGTAAAGCAACGGCTAATTCAAATGGATTTGAAGGCATTGGATGTTTGTTCATTGAAGAGTACAACCACTACCTCCACTACTCAGAGTGTGTCTCTGCTACATGACAAGAATAACAGCTACGCCTGCAACAATGTTCCTTCAGACTTGAAATGGATTTGAAATTGATCCTTCATAGGACAATAACCACATCTGGAAAAAGATCATTGGTGATTGATCAAAGCTTCAAACGACTTTTTTTGATGTGCTGGTAATTCACAACGTCTATTTCACACCTTTATATAAAGGAGTGAAGACTTAGAGAAATGTAGGAGACTCAACAACAATTTAAAAGCGTTGAACCTCTGCTGAAATTGTTTTGCATCAAAAGTTCACTTAGAATTTCTTATCGAAGTTCATATCTTAGAAATTCTAAAGTCTTAAAGAGTCTGTATCTGATTTGTATTGTGAACACCACTGATTGTATATCAAGTGTTCAACCTCAAACATTTTTCTTTGTAATTTTCTTTGATTAGAAGTCTCTTGAAGTGGTGCTTGAGCATATAACTCTCTTGATTGTGTTCAGGAGCATAGGAAATCTCTTGCAGTTGTGCTTGAGTAATTTGAAGTCTCTTGGTTGTTTTAGCAGTGAGTGTAACACCCCGTTTTCCCAACATGTAAAATACTACATAAAATTAGAGTATTCAACTTAAACAGGATGTCACACTTCTTTAAAACATAAATAGAGTAAAGTTACTATTTATTTAAAACATCATATATCAAATATTCAAATTATATCGCAGTGGAAAAACATTTTTTATTAATTCAACGGTATGGCACTACGACCTCAACGAAAACAACTTATTAAAATTCATTCCAAAGGTTCAACAACATAATTCAAAGTAATACGTAATAAATGGAAAACAATGCAAAGATCCTCATCCTGTTACGTATCAGAGTGACCCTAAGACGACGCGTGAGAGAGTCAACTCACATCAACAGCTAGTCCTGGTTATCTGCACGTTACCCACGTAGAGGCAACATTCAAACAGAAGGGGTGACATTCACGTTCAATAATAATAAGCATATAATTCATCAACAGAATTTATCAACATAAATAACAGCAATTAACAATGCTAATACTTTACATAATTCTTCAATAACCACTTATTAAATCATAGACAATTTGACCACAACGACAATACATCCACAACGACACCAATACTTGACAAATGCAACGACAACGACTTCAACTTGACAATGCAACAACACGACATCAACATGCATGTGGTACCAATCAGGGCATAAGCCCTCAACATTTAGAGTATAAACTCTCAGGGCAAAAGCCCTCAACATTAGAGTAATAACTCTCAGGGCATAAGCCCTCAACATTATAGCATAAGCTCTCAGGGCATAAGCCCTCAACATTAATGATTATGCATGGACTCAGCAACCAATGCAACTTCAACAACTTAGACAACAACTTACAACTTCAACAACTTACAACAACATAGAACCTAACGACATTGACAAGAACTTACAACTTTAACGACATTGAAGACAACAACGGGAACGGCAACGACAATGACTTCGCATCATAATATCATAATTCATCAATTATGAACAACATCATGTAACATCATATTTATCAACATATGCATTCATATAATAATTCATCAATCAAAGATATTCACGTCAAACCAAGTTAGATACATCACAACATATGTTAAATACTCTTAAACACCTTAATTGAACTCGCAGTACACAAGCTTTGAAGTTTGGAGACAATCCATAAGTTTTGGGTTGACTTAGAAATAGTTACGCGGAATTTTCATAAAATTTCACTAAGACCTCCTTGGAGTATTTTCATCATAACTCAAAAACCAAAGCCACTGGAAAGCTAACACAATTATCTAAAACTTTCATGTTTACACCGAAGACCAATTCAAAACAAAAATATGTGAAAAAGATGCAAGAACGCGAAACAGGGGATGTTGTCAGAGAGCAATTCGCCCGACGAGTAAATTCACTCGCCATGGCGAGTTATGACAGATAGCTCTCGGGGAAAACTCCATTTTTCACCCCAAAATCCCAATTTTGAATCCCCTAAGCCCAAATTTGATCCCAAAGTTTGTCTAAACATTTATACACATCAAAAGAGACTCAAAACCATATAAAATTTGACCCAAAACATTATTTTACAAAAATCACATTTTAGTTTCAAACCCTAATTCTACAACATCAAAATCAAACAACAACAACCATGTTAATCCCTATTCCAGAATTTTAAACTTAATTCCTATAACATCAAAACTAACAACAACTACAAGGTTAAACCCTTTTTCAGAATTATACAACCCATTATTAGAGAAAGCTAGTCCCACCCTTACCTTAGATTGGTTGATTGCAAGGTTCTACCGCTTTCTCTTCTCTTCTCTTGATTTCTCCCTTTTCTCCCAAAAACTTGTGTCACGTATTCTAATTTTCTAACTCTAACTCTCCCCTTTATATAAATCCTTAACCTACTTATTTTCCCTTATTTCCAATTCTGCCCCCAAAGCCTCATAATTCTATTTTAATATTAATATATATATATATATATATATATATATATATATATATATATTTCTACACCAAATAACATAATATAATATAATACAATATGCTACTAAAAACACCAACATATAACACAAAAATAACACACATCACAATAAATTAAACAAATTACTCTAAAGGACTCTAAACTCAATAAAATAAATAAATAAATAAAGACTACTTCCGGTTTGTGGAAGGAACCTGTATAATTGCTTTCTGTCTTTCTTCTCTCTCTCTCTCTCTCTCTCTCTCTCTCTCTCTCTCTCTCTGTTTTTATCCGCTGCATTTAGAATTTGAGCATCACTTCAGATGCTGTAATCTAACTGCTTCTGACTAGTGACTTCAGTGGGAGAAAAGGAAGAAAAAGTCAACACAATTAAACCCCCTTCTTGTGTTTTTCTATCCTTCAATTGGTATCTAGAGCCTTGGTTCTGTTGAGAACACTTAACAGTGTAACAGTCCAAGATCTAAGAAAAAACATGTCTAGTGAATCATTTGTTTCTGGTTCTGGTGGTAATCATAATGTTATACCTTATGATTACACTAATAAGAAAGCTGACTCAGGAAAAGTTCCAAAGTTCAATGGAGATCCTAAAGAGTTCTCCTAGTGGAAAACCAACTTCTACAATTATATCATGGACTTAGATGAAGAACTATGGGATATTCTGGAAGATGGAGTTGGTGACTTGGACCTTGATGAAGAAGGAGCTGCTGTTGACAGAAAGAAATATACTCCTGCTCAGAACAAAAATATACAAGAAACATCACAAGATCAGAGGTTCACTTGTTCTTGCTATACCTCGTGCAGAGTATATGAAGATGAGTGACAAATCTACTGCAAAGGCAATGTTTGCTTCTCTCTATGCAAACTATGAAGGTAGCAAGAAGGTTAGAGAAGCAAAAGCACTTATGTTTGTTCATCAGTATGAGTTAAGAGGAAAAGCTAATGAGGGTGTTAAGAGGTAATGAAGGAGCGTTGGGGTGGAAAATTTCTGACTTGAAGAGCATTAGTCCGACACATTGCATGCACAAGATACACATGGAGGCTGAATACAAGCCAGTGGTTCAACCTCAAAGAAGACTAAACCCGACGATGAAGGAAGTGGTGAAGAAGGAGGTGCTTAAGCTACTGGATGCAGGTATGATTTACCCTATCTCTGATAGTTCTTGGGTAAGTCCAGTTCATGTGGTACCAAAGAAGGGTGGAATGACGGTGGTGGCTAACGAGAAAAATGAATTGATACCCACCCATACCGTCACCGGTTGGAGGATGTGCATAGATTACTGGAGGTTGAATACCGCAACAAGGAAGGATCACTTCCCGTTACCATTCATGGATCAAATGATAGAGAGGTTGGCTGGCCAAGCCTTTTATTGATTTTTGGATGGATATTCGGGGTATAATCAAATTGCGGTGGCTCCTGAAGACCAAGAGAAGACTGCCTTCACTTGTCCGTTTGGTATCTTTGCTTATAGGAGGATGCCATTTGGGTTATGTAATGCGCCGGCGACCTTTCAAAGGTGTATGCTCTCCATCTTCTCTGACATGATAGAGAAGAACATCGAGGTTTTTATGGACGACTTTTCTGCGTTTGGTAAGTCTTTTGACCAATGCTTAATGCATCTTGATGCCGTACTTAAAAGATGCACCGAAACTAACCTCATTTTAAATTGGGAAAAATGTCATTTTATGGTAAAAGAGGGTCTAGTTTTGGGGCATAAAAAAAGTACTAAAGGCATCGAGGTGGATCAAGCCAAAATAGAGGTTATAGAGAAACTTCCCCCGCCGATTAATATAAAAGGAGTGAGGAGTTTCTTGGGGCATGCCGGATTCTATCGGCGTTTCATAAAAGATTTTTTGAAGATTTCAAAGCCCTTTTGTAACCTCTTAGTCAAAGAAAATGATTTCAATTTTGATGATGAATGATTAAATGCTTTTTCTTTGATTAAAACAAAGTTGGTGACTGCACCCATAATCATTGCACCCGATTGGGATTTACCTTTTGAATTAATGTGTGATGCAAGTGATTATGTTGTTGGTGCAGTCTTAGGCCAACAGAAGAACAAATTTTTCCATGCCATTTACTACGCAAGCAAGGTTTTGAATGAAAATCAAGTGAACTATTCTACCACTGAGAAAGAATTGCTTGCAGTAATATTTGCCTTGGAAAATTTTCGTTCTTATCTAATTGGCTCCAAAGTCATTGTTTTTACAGATCATGCAGCTCTAAAGTACCTGTTGACAAAAGGGGATTCCAAGCCTCGGCTGTTGAGGTGGATCCTTTTGTTACAAGAATTTGATCTTGAGATTCGTGACAAAAAGGGAGTTGAAAATGTGGTGGCTGATCACCTCTCCCGGTTGGAGAATAAGGAGGTGACGGAGAAGGAAAAGGCCATCATGGCCGAGTTCCCGGATGAGCAACTGTTCGCTATTGAAGAAAGGCCTTGGTTTGCCGACATGGCGAACTACAAGGCTGGTAACATAGTACCGGATGACTTGAATTCGGCCCAAAAAAAGAAGTTCTTCAAGGATTCAAACCACTATCTGTGGGATGATCCTTATCTGTTTAAGGTAAGCACTGACGGTTTGATTAGACGTTGTGTTGCAGGTGAAGAGGCTAAAAGTATCATGTGCCACTGCCATAGCTCAGCTTATGGGGGCCACCATAGTGGAGAAAGAACCGCTGCGAAAATTTTGCAAAGTGGCTTCTGGTGGCCCACCTTGTTCAAGGACTGCCAAGACTTTATGCGGCGGTGTGACAAATGCCAAAGGACAGGTAACATTTCTAAGAGGAATGAGATGCCCCTAACAGGAATACTTGAAATAGAACCATTTGATTGTTGGGGCAGTGATTTTATGGGACCTTTCCCTTCCTCTTACTCTTATCTTCATATTCTAGTTTGTGTTGATTATGTTACTAAATGGGTTGAAGCGATACCATGTATTGCTAATGATGCCAGAACGGTTGTCAATTTTCTCCACAAAAGTATTTTCACTAGGTTTGGAACCCCTAGAGTCTTGATCAGTGATGGGGGGAAGCACTTTTGCAACAATCTTCTTGAAAATCTGCTCAAAAAGTATGACATCAGGCACAAAGTTGCATTTCCCTATCACCCACAAACTAGTGGTCAAGTAGAGGTTTCAAATCGTCAGCTGAAACAGATATTAGAGAAGACAGTTGCGTCTAATAGGAAGGATTGGTCTAGGAAGTTAGACGACGCACTGTGGGCATATAGGACGACCTTTAAGACTCATATAGGGCTCTCACCTTATCAATTAGTTTATGGGAAGGCCTGTCATCTTCCAGTCGAGCTAGAACATAAAGCATATTGGGCCATCAAAGCCCTAAATTTTGATCAAGTAGCCGCTGGTAAGAAAAGACTCTTGAAACTGAATGAACTTGAAGAGATGAGGCTTAGAGCGTATGAAAATGCACTCATCTATAAGGCCAGGACTAAAAGGTATCATGACAAAAACTTAGTATCTAGGGATATTAACTCTGGGCAACTAGTTTTGTTATATAATTCCAGGTTGAAGCTGTTTCCTGAAAAGCTCAAGTCAAAGTGGTCGGGACCTTTTTTGGTCAAGAGTGTGTCACCTTATGGAGCTGTTGAGTTAATCACACCGGAGGGTGACAGAAGTTTCAAGGTTAATGGGCAGAGGGTTAAGCCATATTTGGGTGGCGACCTACCAAAAGCAAGAGTCGGACTGGTACTAAAGGACCTTTAAAGGTCTGTGGTAGTCAAGCTAGTGACGGTAAAGAAGCGCTTTGTGGGAGGCAACCCACCATTTTTTTTTTCGCAAGTATATTTTTAGTTTTATTGCTTTTTCTTTTATTGCTTTCAAAAAATAAAAAAATAAAAAAAATAAAAAATATTTTAGCTGAAACAATCAGAGGAAAAAAAATTTCAAGTCCAATACTGGGCAAAATCGTGACACGTTTTGCCCAAACGTGACACGATTTTGGTGGTTTCAAAAAATTTCGACCGTTACAAACTGAAAATCGTGACACGTTTTTGGCCAAACGTGACACGATTTGTACCTCTATATATAGCCTTCACACGAATTTTTCCCCATTCACTTCCAAAAGTAACGAAACTCTGCCCAAATTTCACCAGAACCCTAACCTACGTTTTTCCCAACCTTTTTCATCAAAAACCTTCACCTTTTCTTCTCCAATTCAACAAACCAATCCAATAAACCAACCTCATCACCATTAACCCTCCCAAAACCACCATCTACACCAACCATACCAAAAATTTCCCCTCAAAACCCTAACCTATCCTTTAACCCTAAACATGGTTGATACCCGTAAAAAAGGAAAAGCCCCGCAAACAAAAAAATCCAAAACCACAGCCAAACGCAAACAACCGGTCAAACCCACAGCCCCACTGGCCATACCACCTTCCATCGCCCACCGTTTCCACGACACCCCGGCCCGAGACCGGTTCAAAGAGATAAGAAGCTATCAGGTTATACTAGAGAGGGGGTTTCTACTCCCTAAACTATTAGGAAACCCGGAATTCGAACAAGTTATCATAGCTCGGGGGTGGCACGGGCTTAATGACATGGTCTTCCAAGAGGCCAACAAGACAATGGCACTTCAGTTCTATGCCAACGCTCGGTTCTCCGGGAGGCGGTATGAAGCTTATGTGCGGGGAAAGGACATCAATTTTTCCCCTGAAGCTATTAATGCCATGTTGAAGATTGTTCCTCCGGAACAATGTGATGTTAAGAGGTGAAGGGAGACTTATGCTACTTGGGATGAGGAAACATGGGAAGAGGTGAAGTCTTTGCTTTGTGTGGAGGGTGCTCAATGGCAAGGGAGCAGAAGAATGTTGTTGAAGGCGGATTTCAAGCCGGTTGCAAAGGCTTGGGCATCCTTTGTGGTGCAAACTTTGGAGGGCACTTCGTGTTCATCGGAGATTCCTTTGGTTTGAGTGCACACTATCGCTGCCATTTTGGAGGGTAGCTCTATCAATGTTAGTGAGTTGATTGCCAACAACATTGCTGACTTTGTCCAAGGTAATAAGAAGGCAATCCCTCACATGAGCCTCATCAACTGGCTTTGTGAGGAAGCTGATTGCGAGTTCTACATAAATGACCTCGAGGCAAAAATGATGAAGCCTATCACTGATAATTACATGGAGGCTTTTCTGAAGGATTATTTGGAGCGTATGCAGTAGTTGGGAGCTGAGGAGGAACCATGCCCTCAGCCTCAGCCACAGCCATAGCAGCCCCCGCCTCAGCCAGAGTTTGTGCAGGGGGAAGGAAGCAGCCAGCCGGGCGCTCATGCACCTATTCATCCCATGATGCTGGACTACATGTTCGGCCACTGCAACTGGATGAATGAGGTGTCGGATCAAGAGTATTGGAACCGTCCTAGGTTCGGACCAGAGCTTACTGAGGCGGTCTGCCTCAACAGGAGAGCTATTATGGGGTCATTTGACCGATTTGATGGGTCCGAGGAGGCTATGGACCAGTACTTCGATGTCAACAAAGGTCGTGCTCAGGCTCGAGAGCAAGAGATTAGAGCCGGCTTTGCTGGTGGTGGTGCTAGGTCGCGACACCATTTTGGTGAGGACACTTATGAGGAGTAGAACCCTAGCACCTGGATTGACCCGGACCTTATGCAGGATTAAGTGGGCTACTGATGGCTCACTCCTTTTGATATTTTTCTTTCATTTGTTTCAGCAGTTTTATGTACTTTTATTTTAGAACAATTTTCAGTTTAATCAGTTGTATTCCCTATTTTGTATTTATTCCTGAACTTGTTTATTATTGATGAATTTATTTAATTCATTGACGTTTCCAGTTTAGTAACAAATGTGTGTTCAAGTGATGTTTCCAAAAGTTCATAAGGAGGAGTGACTTGATTCAAAGGCGAAGTGTCCGGCAGTGCTAGGTAGTCACAACTCCCAAATATCATAACTGTAAGGTTCATGGCCAAAATTTTTATTTTTCAATTTACTTATATAGAGTGTTCCATGCATCTACATTTCTAGAACTTGCATTGTTTCTTTACTGTTGATTGGTTTTTATCATATACACACTGAGGCAAAAGTGCTTGGTCATGTGAGCCTTTTTCAAACCTACCTTGATTATATTGAATTATCATTTTTTTAGCCACTTTGAGCCGGTAGGATAGAACTTTTTTTTTCGGTGACAAACTACATTACAAACTTAGAGACTTTTAGGATTTATCCCATATTGTTTTTCTGAGTTAGGCATGCTAGAATGTTGCTAAAAATTAAGTTTGGGGTTGCTTTTGGAATTTGCAACCAACTAAGTTTGGGGTGGGGGAACTAGAGAACATAGAACTTTACATACACAAAAGAAAAAAAAATGGTGTATCAAAAAAAAAACACAAAAAGAAAAAGATATAGAATGAAAAAGGGGACGAAAACATTGAAAATTCGAGTCTTTCAAACTCGAAAGTCCCAATGGTTAAAAATGTTCTCTAGCCCCGTCTTGACAAAAGTTGTTTATAGGTGAAAGATGAATGAAATTGTGCTTTAAACTGAAGTAGGAGTGCCTAACTCACATTTTGTGTAGCCTACTTAACCAAATAAAATCCCACCTTCACCTAAGCCCCGTTATAACCCTGAAAGACCTCAAAGTGTGTATTGATATTGACTTTAATTGATGTTTAGAAACTCTTCAAGCGTATGGCAATATGTAGTTTTGCATGTGATTGAGTGTGAACCCTATTCATTCTGTTGCGTGGAGTTGTGTATTGGTGGATGCATTCAAGTCAAACTAGCTCACTTTTAGCTAGTAGGCAGATGAACTTTTTGGTTACCATCACTTGATCAGGTACTTGTTATTTTACTGTCAATTGTCAATGTAGCATGTAAATTCCTTGAGGACAAGGAATGGTTTAAGTTTGGGGTTGTGATGACATGCTGTCATTACGTAATTTTTATGTATATATTATCACATTATGGAGTTCACAAGGCAACTTAAGCAGCAAGAAAAGCAAGAAAACGGAAGAAAAAGGTTAAGTCACAAAAACGTGTCACGTTGGCTGAAAAACGTGACACGATTTCACTAGGCAGAACACATGTTTTTGGAATTAAGGAGAACGTGTCACGTTGGCTAAAACGTGACACGATTTGTGAAACCCTAATTTTGTTTCTTGTTATATAAGGAAAAACGTGTCATGATTTACTTAAAAACGTGACACGTTTAGGCAAAATTTTGTGCCTATTTAAGCTGAAGTCTATTCCGAAAACAAGAGGTTACGAATCTTGGAGAGCAAAGTGCGATTTTGACATCAAGGCGACTACAAGGAGGACGATTTCTTCATCCTTTTACCAGTTTCATGTATGTTTTAATGATTCAATTGATTATGTTATTTGTAAACATTGTTATGAGTAGCTAAATCTCTTAGAGATTGGATCCGAGATGATTCTGTGTAAACCCTAATTGATTTTATGTTGCTGTGATGAAACTCTATTTTATATTAATGATAATCTAGTCTTTATTCAATTCAATTGTTCTTAATGCTTTTTATATCGTGATCAAATATAAATATGTTTTCGTGAGAATGAATGACTACTGACCCTAGCTTTCAACTTAGACCTAATTGAATTGTTCTAATAAACATGGTTAGTCTAGGAATGGATAATCGTTTATTAGTGATATTAGGTTAACGTGCTTAAACCTTCAAGAATTATTAGACCACCTAAGGAGTTAGGGGTTGTAGTTTAAGAGGAGGGTCCTAATTCAAGGGATTGATTAGGTCTATTTTGTTAACTATTGTGAGACTAGAAAACCATTAATAAGAAAAGAGTATAGTAACCAATTAGGGGAAACATAGAGGATTCGACAATCCGATCTCATCTCTCTCCATATTTTCTAAACAAACTTTATCTTTTTGTTATTTATATTTAAAAACAAACTAAATCTTCCGCCTAGTGGCAAAACAAATATAACCTTTTTACATCTTATTGCATAACGAAATTAACTTATTGCAATTAAAAACAATCATCGTGGGAACGATATTTTTACTACTTCGATAGTTTTTGGTGCACTTGCCAAACATCTATCATTGCATACGTTATTAAGAGCTTGGGCAAAGGTTTTGTTCGAAATGGATTTGTTGCATGGTTGTGATTTTGGTGTGATAGTGGGTTCATCTGATCGGGAATGAATTTCCAAGGGATTTGAAATGGTTTGGATGCCATAGGTGAAGATTAGATCAAGGCGGTGAGAGGTTAGGGATGACTATCAAGGTTGATGATGAATAGTGTAAAATTCTCCAAAGCTCATTGCTTCGAATTATCCAAAGTCATTTATTTTAGAATGAGAGTTTGCAGGTTTACTTCTTAACATATTGAGCAATACAACCAGGTAAAATCTTCAAAAACGACATAGTAGTTTACTTATTTTAGTATTACTTTCTATCAAAAGAGGGATAATGCAGATTTGATTCATAAGGACTTGATTTTTTATTATTATTATCATATTTATCTGATAAATTTAGTATTGAATTAAAATTTAAGAACCCAACATAAAATGTATGCAAAGATCAAATTTTTATTTTGCAGAGACAAAAAACCCTATAAATTCAAAGAGAGGTTTTGCCCATTTCTAAATCAATAGTGGTTGTTTAACCTTTTAGTAAATATTTTTTTGTATTATTTTTTTAGATTGGATCGGTAACTAATTAGCAATTACATTGGATATCTTCCTCTAAGAAAAATAATAGCAGAATATCTTTAAATTGTTGGTAATAATTAATTTTAAATCGGTGCAATTAATTGATTGCCCTTATTTTACGGGATTATATTCCTTTTATACTGTTACAGTCTATATAAATATATTTGCTAAAAAAAAAAAGTCTATATAAATATATACCTCATGTTGCTAAACATTCACACGCGACATTCTAATGATGTTTTGTGTTTGAGGGACGCAGGGATGCCGATATTGAAATGGCCACGAAAGTTTGTCAAACGTGTTAACAAAACGTTCTATATGATGCATGTTCATAATCAGGTTACAGCACACTGTCGTATAGATCCCGTGTCAAATACGTTTGATTTTGTTAATCCTTATTTATTAATTTTGTTAAGTTTAACCCTAATTTTTTCTCTCCATAATGCTTGTTAGGTTTGTAACAAATCTATCCTAAAATTTTGCCTCTCAAAATGCATCAGATATGTTTTTATTAATAGCAAAAATAACAAAAAAACCTAAACAAATCCATTCATAAATAGCAAAATTTAAAAAAAAAAAAAAAAGGCTAACCATATCGATAGACTTCTACATATATATTTTTTTCTTTTCTTCTTATTAATTTTAGTTTTTTTTCAACTAATTTTCTTATTTTGTGTTCTACATTTTTTTTGACAAAATATTTTGTACAATTATTTAATACTAAAAAAAAATGCATTGTTCCTATCCTCTTGCCTTTTTTTTTGTACACTTCTTTGATACTAAAAAAATGCATCTTTTTTCTTTCCATGATAACTTGGCTAAATATACCAAACTCTAAACTGTTTCTCTAAAAAAAACCTTAACCCCTAATTTTTCCCCTCCATAATGCATTTTAGGTTTGCAACAAATCTATCTTAAAATTTTGCCTCTCAAAATGCATCAAATATGTTTTTATTAATAGCAAAAAAAAAAAGCCTAAACAAATCCATTCATAAATAGCAAAAATTAAAAAAAAAAAAAAAAAGCTAAACATATCGATAGACTTCTACATATATTTTTTTTTCTTTTCTTCTTATTAATCTTAGTTTTTTTAACTAATTTTCTTATTTTGTGTTGCAAACCTAAAAATGCATCGTTCCTATCCTCTTCCTTTTTTTTTTTTATACACTTCTTTGATACTAAAAAAATGCATCTTTTTTTTTGACAATATTTTGTAGACTTATATAATACCCTAATTTCCATCATAACTTGGCTATATATACTAAACCCTAAACCGTGTTTCTCTAAAAAAAACCTTAACCCCTAAGTTTTTCCCTCCATAATGCTTTTTTTGACAAAGTATTTTGTACAATTATTTAATACTAAAAATATGCATCGTTCCTATCCTCTTGCCTTTTTTTTATACACTTCTTTGATACTAAAAAAATGCATCTTTCTCTTTTTTTGACAATATTTTGTAGACTTATATGATACCCTAATTTCCATGATAACTTGGCTATATATACCAAACCCTAAATTGTGTTTCTCTAAAAAAAAACCTTAACCCGTGGTAAATTTCACACACATCACAAGAATCATATCTATTGATATTTAGAGGTTTGCAAATGGAACGACGTGACCTTACAACTTTCCTCTCATACCACTGCTTAACTGGTAACTTTTTGATCATACACCTGAATTGTCGGCAGCGATACGGTCAAGAGGGGAAATAGTTTTAACAGTTGCTTCGAGTGGTATAACTGCATTATTAATACCAGGAGGTAGAACCGCACATTCGAGATTTGGCCTTCCCTTTATTATCGATGAATGTTTCACGTGTAATGTCAAACCTAATACCCTATTGGCTCAGTTGGTAGTCCAAGCAAGATTAGTAATATGGGACAAGGCTCTGATGATGCACAAATTTTACTTTGAAGCACTTGATCGTTCTTTCAGAGACGTTATGAAGGAGGTGGACAAGAGAAACAAATACATCCCTTTGTACCTGTAATTCCTAAAAGCACAAGACCAGAAGTTCATGCTATTATCAATTCTTCAAAACTATGGAATTATTGTGAGGTTCTTACCTTGACTAAGAACATGAGGCTTTTGTCTGGTGCGTCAGTAGTAGACATGGAGGAAAAAAGACAATTTTCAGAATGGGTTTTAAGTATAGGCTATGGACGAATAGGGGAAGACAATGAAGTGGACAAGACCATTGCTATTTCGTCAGATTTTCTCATAGAAAGCGCAGGAGATCCTCTTGCTGCTATTGTTGAAAGCACGTATCCTAACATCTTGGAGAGCATGAGTGACATAGGTTACTTTCAAAATAGAGCTATATTGACAACAAAAAATTCTATAGTCGAGAAGATCAACGACTATATGTTGGATATGGTTCCAGATGAGGAGAAGGTTTATTTGAGTTATGATTCACCTATTCATCGTAACTTAAACGATGATCATATTGACAATATTCATACACCTGAATTCCTCAACACCATCACTGCTTCTGGACTTCCTAATCACAAATTAAGGTTAAAGGTTGGTGTGCCAGTTATGTTGTTGAGAAATATAGATACACGATATGGATTATGCAATGGAACCAGATTGGTTATCACTAGGATGGGAAGATACGTCATTGAGGGGAGGGTCATTTCCGGAAGTAATGTTGGTGAACAGGTTTTTGTATCCAGGTTATCTATATCGCCTTCAGATGTCAAGATTCTCTTTAAGTTTCAACGAAGACAATTCCCTTTGTCTGTATCATTTGCAATGACAATTAACAAAAGTCAAGAATAGTCGCTTAAACATGTTGGTGTATATCTACCAACACCTGTAATTTTTCACAGACAGTTGTATGTTGTTGTTTCAAGAGTTACCTCCAGAGAAGGACTAAAGATATTGATCACGGATGAAGATGGTGAAGATACCAATGTGACTTCTAACGTTGTATATGATGAAGTATTTTGCAATCTGCGATGAAACAACATGCCAATTTACTAAAAATTCCATATTCTCTTACCGAATTATTGATAGGTTTACCGAATTTTCTTTTATAATATTTTTCAGATTTTATACATTTTATGGAGCGTTTTATTTTGTCTACTCTGGATTATCATCTGTTATTTTTTCACCGTTACCAATTATATATTGCATTTTATTATCCGTATGTCATTTCTTTAGCAATAAACCCGTGCGGGCACGGGTCCAGTTTCTAGTTATTTATTATTTACATATTGCCTTTTCTGTATAGGATGTCGGCGAGTTACAGCCGTTTTTTGTTGCTGGGTTTTTTTTACCAGCATCCGGATCAATGGAGGTTGCTGGATCGGAATGGGGTTACCAACCGTGTTACTTTTGATTACTTTTGATGGGTCATTTCATAAACCTCTCTTGACTGATGGTTGGGGTAGTCTACCGGATTTTTACAAGTTTTCTGGCGACAAGATAATTATTATTTTCCGTGCTTATGTTTTAGAATTGTTGTTAGTATGGTTGGGAAAACTAAAGTTGCGTATTGTTTGAAAATCGTGTATTTTTTTTATTTCGATGTAAGACGTATTGATCGACATTCAATTTCTATATTAGCATATTCTTCTGCAATTGACTTTTAATTATACAGACCCGTAAAAAATTTAACGTTTGCATTCACAGAGTGAGTGTCTACATCTGACACTGACAATTATATAAGAAAATAATATTTTAGATTTTGAGATTAATATAATACATTATGTCAAGAAATAATAATATACAGTACGTCGGCGTATTTTTGCAAAGATATTAGATATGCTAAGTTTAACAATGAGTACATCTTATACTACAAATATATTTTATAAATATAAACTCAAATACTTTAATCGTTAAGTGCAATGTTTAGATATTTCAAAATATATACAAAATTAAGATGATATATTTTTCCATCTCAAATTTAAATTATAACCACATTTATAACTTTAAGATAACATAATATAAAATATATAGTTATGATTAAAAAAGTTATTTATTTTCCCGTGCAGTTTAGTATATTTAAGGAGCAATGATGGTGATTTAAAATAGGGCATTTTCCTAATATTTGAGCAATTTGGCATGCGAGGTTTCGTTTTTATTGTTGGACAGCTTAGACCCTTGATCACACCAAGAAAAGAAAACTTAAAAGTCTCTGAGATCCTGAATTTTGTCCACCTACATTGAGCAATGATGTTGATTTAAAATTGGGCATTACCAATAAATGTGTGATAATGAATGAAAATATTTAGTATCAAGTGGACGTGCCGGAGTGGTTATCGGGCATGACTAGAAATCATGTGGGCTTTGCCCGCGCAGGTTCGAATCCTGCCGTCCACGACTTTTATTCTTTTGTTAGGACCTTGCGCATTGATGGAAATCAAATCAAAATAAAATAAAATTAGGATATAAAGGGAAAAATTCTTAACATACTCTTTTTTTATTTTTTCCTTTTTTGAAGAAAAAACCTTCTAACATAAGTATGTCATCCATCTTGACAAGAAAAAAATATAAAAAGGGTATCCCAATTCAAAACTCTTTTTTAGACAAACCTTTCGTGATCATCTTCTTATACTGAACTGAATCAAATTCATTGCTTTCTTCACATATATACCCCTCATTGCACCATTTTCTCTGACAATAAGGCACCACAAAAAACCCAACTGACGTGAAAACTATAGCACAAAATTTACCCAACAAAACCAAACCCAAAAGACTAATCATAAAAATCAACCACGCACTCATATTTGAACCAAAATACTTTTTTCTATTCTCTCCAACTTCTTGTTTCACCCCAATTCCATTCATTGGTGGATTGGGATACAAGTCAGAGGATGAACCCCAAACATGAGTACCTTGTGAAATACTTGAACATGTACAAGATGATAATGTAGAAGGAGTGAATGCAGGTGAAAAATTAGAAGATGAATTAGTGTATGAATTGGTTCCTTGTGGTACTTCTTTATCACTTTTGTCTGAGATTTTACCACCTTCTCCTCCTAACGTGTTGACCCTTGATTTGCCCCAAGTGTTCTTGTTCTTGTTTGTTTTAGTTCTATTAATAATTCTCTTGCCCTGTAACAATTTGATAAATGTTAACAATATATGAATATGAAAGTATATATACAGAAGAAGAGAGAAGATAAAGAATAAAACGAGACTAAATTTCTAATAGAATGCAAATTGTTGGTCAACAATGACTTGATTCAATAAATATTCGGCAATCCAACTCTCCCAGTCATATTATTATTTAATTTTTTTCTCTTGTATTTTCTCAAATGTGTGAGTGTAAATACTTGTTTTTTTTGAAGAAGTCAAAATGAAATATTATACTTACGACGAGTAATTCATCTTGCACAAGCCGTGCAAAGAGAATCACTCCTCAAAAGAATACAAAGTCGAGTAAACTGTTGGTAACCAAAATACAACAAAAAGGATGAAAAGGAAAACTACTCACCAGTCATTATAACTGAAAGCTGAAGTTAGCCTATTAGTCTTTAACCAAGAAAAAGACACAAACTTTACTTTGTCTAATAATTGTACCACAAGTATCATTTCTTCTCTTGAATCTTTATTTAACATGTTAAATACTACTAAGTTGGACACAAACTACTAAGGAAATTACTAAAAGACCCCTTTTTTAAAAGAAAAATACAAAACGGCCCACCCTCTCTGCTACTCAAGCACGACTCTTCCTTCCCTCATACTCTTCTAAAACCTAGTTTCACAAAAATTCCAACTTCAACTTCCCTCTTCAGGTCTTTTAGTGTTGTTGCTTGTTGATGTATCTAAACTTTATGTTTAAACTTATTACAAAATAAATTGTGTTTATAAATTAAATTTTATACTTTGTTGTTTATTTTAGCGGTCCACCCGGAACTTTTTTTCTGGCTCCATCACTGAGTATTAACACCTTTCAAGAAACAAAAAATTGGGAGGATGGAAACGTGGAGTCCGCTTGAGATGTAGATGAATGAATGGGGTGTTCTACAAACATTAACCAAACTGAAAGTTCAGTTTCTATATACTATCTCCGTCTCTAATTATAGGACCCTTTTAGAAAAATAACGGGAACTAAGAAAATTAAAAATGATAATAAATTTGTTTGCAATTACTATTGTTTTTACAAATTTGTCCTTTAAAAAAGAGAGTTAATGTATGTTTTCAATGTAATATTTAATGTTGATTGAAGAAAAAGATATAAAATAAACAGGGGTATGTTGGTAAAGAATTGATTAATGTACTTGAAAATAGCAAAATGGTCTTATAAAAAGGGATAAATTTTTTTTTCAAAAGGGTCCTATAATTAGGGACGGAGGTAGTATCTCATTTACCTCCCTTTCATTTTATTTTTGTAATATTCTTATCTTAGTTGCACAATTTTCACTATATCGTGTCTTAAAAAACTGATTGCATTCGTGATAGTGGCCACGATGTCAAGATTTGTTTGTGTTTATGGCCTCTTTAAAAAACATGAATTCCAACCTCTTTGAATGCATGCATTATCAAGGATAACAATACGACCACAAATAATTTTGCAAATTTAATTGAAAGTAATGTAGCGAAGGAAGAATAAGAATACCAATGATGTACGACTCAAAGCCGAAATCAAAGCCTGACGAATTCGAAGAGACTTTTCTTTACCAATCTTTCTCCGACGACTTGCACTTCCATCTCCGGTGCCACCTGTTGCCGCCGTCAAAGCGGACGACAAAATGGTAGGTAACACATGGCCTTGCTTCTCCGCCAAAGCAAGGTAACTGAGAAGTGGGTCAGTTGTTTTCCCTTTCCGACGCGGTGGCGGGTCGACAACATCGTCTGTTTTAAAACAGTTGAACAAATAACGTTTGCTTTTGTTTTTATTAATTGGTCTTGTCTCTGTAGAATCCATGTGAATATTGGAATAAAATTAAGACAAGTGTTGGAAGAAGATTTTGATAAGTTGATGGGTTGTTTTTGGTGACGGTTGAAGAAGAACGAAGGGGTGCATTTTGAGAAAATGAAGGAAAAAAAGTGTTTTGTATTGCATGCGATGTGGAAGGGATTCCAATTTTCTTTGATGTGAGTGGTGTTTTAGATTTGTTTCCGTTCTTGTCGCCGTTGTTCATTTTTTAACCAGCAAGTGAAATCAAATTCTAAATATGGATAAGAAATCCCATGAAATTTGGATTTGGATTAGCCATTTTTTTGTTTTGGTAGAGGAAATCTACTCTAAAATAACACTTTTGAAAATGATTTTTATGAGAAGTTCGTAAAACTAACTTCTTATTTTAGGTATTTTTTAAAATATTATTATCTAAAAAATGTCGTAGTTATGAAACTATTAAAATAAGAACAAAAATAAAGAGAAGTGGAGAAGAATAGAGAAACAAAGATAATTATATTATTCTATTTTAGTGTACAATTATGTTACATGTGGTCTCTATTTATAGACAAGTATAATTATATGACTTAAGATCTAAGTACTTAAAGGATAAGTACAAATAAATGTGACTTAGAGATAAGTAATATGACGTCACTTAAAAGATAAGTACAAGTGTTTGTGGACATCCACTTATTATATTCATAACACTCTCGCTTAGATGTCCATTAAGGATATACCTCGTTAAAACTTACTATAGAAAACCCAATGGAAAAACAATTATAGTGAAGGAAAAAGAGTATAACATCCTTTTGTGCATTAATCTGCCTCATTAAAAACCTTACCAGGAAAACTTAGTAGGATAAAACCATGGTTAAGGAAAAAAGAGTGCGGAACACATTTTTGTCTCCCTCTCATAAAGACAATTATATATGAGAGGAAGAAGTTTAAACAATCTTTTATACTAATCACTCAAAATCTTTACTTGGCGATGACTATGTAGAAAGATATGATATAACTCCATACTCTTCTCCAAATGAGCAGCTCTTGAGATATCTTCATATTGAGTTGTTGAAAGAACCTCCTTTTAAAATTAGAAAACCACAAGTTTTTTGTGTGTGTAAAGTCATAATCCTTAAAAAAGAACATTCTCCACTTCCTTGATGTGGTGTTAGCATTTTCAAATGATCGAGTGATATTGTTATTTCTCTATAGTACAAATTGTATGCTTGACTTTGCTGCAATATCTGTATTTATTAATTTTGACAAAAATAAAATCCTACGATATATATAATAAGCAAAATACATTAGTGTCCTCACTTGACTAATTCAAGTTGTTCATAATGTTATTGAGGGCATGATCTTTACTCACATCAAGTGACATCACAATCATTCTAGTACATAATCAATTACATTTGTCCATATCAACATTTATACATATCAAATTTTAGAATCTCTTCAGGAGTTCTAACATATATATATATATATATATATATATATATATATATATATATATATATATACACGATTATCATTGAGTTGATTGTAAAAATTCATTTACATATCCTTAAAATGGACAAATGATGTTGATCGTACCTGATCAGAAGGTGACTGTCGGTGCTTTGGATGAGGTGGTAATGAGGTGGTGAAAAGCTTTAGGATGCTTGTAACACCCTGTTCCCAAAAATACGTAATTTTAAATAAAACAATCAGAGTTAAACCACAGCGGAGCATTACACTGCTTATATAAAAATTCTTTAATAGAAAATAAACTATTAAACTTCAACAACCAACTTATAAATATTGCAGCGGAATATTCATTCGATCATAATTAATCCTCAAATAAAATCTTGGCACAAAGGCCTCAATCAACAATCATTTATTCAACCATGATTAAACAATTCCGGCATAAAAGCCTTATCAAAATAATCCAACAAGGACGACATTATCACGTCTCAAAATTCGTTACATAGCAATGAAAATAATAAAACAATCCCATCCCACACGCAAAAGAGCCCTAGACATTGAGCCACCACCTACTACTCAGGATCACCTGCAAGTTACCCATACGAAGGGCAACATTTTCAAGCAGAAGGGGTGAGATTCACAATCAAAATAATATATATAAATAATTCATCAATTGAAATGAAACAACAACAATTCACCTCAACAACATTAAACAAATCATATGTATATAATTATAGCATTACCCTTGATTATCAACCATCCCCTTATTTATAATTAATTTGCATCAATTTTAGTTCATGATGACTACACACCGACACCAACTTAACATCAACGACACGTCAACAACAACGACGACTATGCAACAATGCACATGCATGTGGTACCAATATACAGGGCAGAAGCCCTCACCGAAAATTGAATGGTTAAAGCTGTAACGCCCTCTCTAATTATTTAATTATTTTATTAGAGAATATAGTATATAATTATATATTATATGATTTTGATGATTATGTGACGTATTTGTGACGTGTGACGTGTTATTATTTTATTGTTTAATAAAATAATATAAGTGATGTTTATATGAATATTTATTTGGTAAATATAGAGATTTGTTGGAAAAATAGATAATTTTAAGAGGTGGGGTTATATTTTTAAATAAGAAGAGTTGTGAGGGTTGAGATAGAATTAGAAAGATTAAGAGGAGTATATAAGAGAAGTAGGTTAAGAGAAAACATTTTAGAAAACGCGTACAGACTTTTGGTAAAGAGAAAGGGAAACGGTTCAAGAGGGGAGAAGAGGCTAGGCTACATTTCTGCAATTTTTCCAGGTAAGGGTGAGCCTAACTTCAGTAAATTAATTGTGAATCATCTGTTCTTGATTGGCATAGAGTTTGGTGAGGATTGGGATGGGTTTGAGAATTAGGGTTTATGATGAAATTGTGATGGATTGATGATGAATTGAGTTATAAGGCTGTAGAACGTGTTACAGAACCTAGATTATTCCCTAGGACAATATTGCTGATGAATTAGAGGCTTAACATGAGAGATTTGGGATGAATTGGTGAGAATTGGAGTGAACCCGTAGTGGTTCTGAGACCGCTCGCCTGTGGCGAGTGACCACTCGCCGTGGCGAGTACAACCGTATCGCTCGCGAGGCGAGCAGCATAGCTCGCCGTGGCGAGCTTGACCCTTAAACTTAGGATTTTTGCCAAACTTTAGATGGTTTTGAGTGCCTTAATATTTATAGAGATGACCTGTGAAGTTGGTTTAGCCAAATTGGATTTAGGGAACTTAAAATGAAGATTTTTGGTGAAAAATGTCAAAAAGGCCGAGAGCACCCAGGACTTCTCGCCTCCAGCTCGCCCCCAACTCGCCTTTGGCGAGTGAGCTGATGTGAGTACTCGCCTGTGGCGAGCAGATGCACTCGTCGTGGCGAGTTAGTGCCTCCCTGAACTGTTTGTTGTTTTGCGATCTGTTTCGCATGGGACTTTGAGAGGAGCCCTTTGGGTAGTGTTAGTGAGGTTTTATACCCTTTAATGTATTCTGTAAAGATGATTGCTGATGATTTACTTGAACTGTTGATAAATGATATATTGTTGAATATAAGTGATGTATGAGTATGATGATATGTGAATGATGCTAAGTGTTGCAATATGTATGAATAACAAGATGATGTTCTGCCATGTAATTATTATAACTGCATGTGTCAGTCTTGAAAATGTAATGATGTTTGAGACGGTGTATTAAGTTGTTAAACGACGAGTCCATGCATTTGCATATTTATGAGGCGGTGGAGCTTTATGCTCAAAGCGACGGTGGAGCATTTGCTCAAAGCGACGGTGAAGCATATTAATGCTATAATCATATGGTACCACATGCATGATGTTGAGACGTTAGGTGTTGCATTTAGTCGAGTCAATTGTGACATATATGAGATGATGTTTGAGACGTTGATGTTTGATGTGATGTTGTTTATGATGATGCTTATGATGATGTTATGATGTGCTATAATGTATATGTTATGAGTTGGATTTATGATTGTTAATCTTGACGTTTGATTTATATATTAATATTATTGTTGTGAATCTCACCCCTTCTGCTGGAATTGCCGCCTCGTGGGCAAGTGCAGGTACCCAGTCTTAGATGCGTTGATGCGAGGAATCTGTGTGATGTAGGGTTGCTCTGATATGTAACGGGATGGGGTCTTTTGTAGAGTCTATTCCATTATGTATCTTGTTAGGATAAGTTTGACTTTCAGTGATGTTGAACCATTAATATTTTGAGACGTTTTCGTTGGCTTTTAAGCCAAGACTATTTATGAGATGAGACTTCTAAATTCCGCTGCTTAAATGAGTATTTTTGTAAATGATAAATTATTATCAGAATTGTTTATTAGATGAAATGTGACACTCCTTTTGAGAAGTACTCTGATTTATGTGATTTATTTAATGAAATTTTTAAGACGGGAAATTGGGGTGTTACAATTGGTATCAGAGCCTGGTTGGTCCGTCCGGCCAAGTAGAGAGTCGAGTGACGTTGTCTTAGAGTTAGAATAGTATTATCGTATTATCCTGACTTATGTTGTTTTCCAGAGAACTAAGATGGCTGGTAGAAACGATGCTGCCCTTGCTGCTGCTTTGGAAGCAATGGCTAATGTTGTGGGTAATCAGAACAATGCTGGTGGAAACGACGGGACTAGGATGTTGGAGACCTTTCTGAGGAATCACCCGCCTACCTTCAAGGGGCGCTATGATCCAGATGGGGCTCAAACATGGCTCAAAGAAGTAGAGAGAATCTTGAGAGTCATGCAATGTGATGATGTGCAGAAGGTGCGTTTTGGCACGCACATGCTAGCGGAGGAGGTTGATGATTGGTGGGTTAGTCTCCTACCCATTTTGGAGCAAGACGGAGCTGTGGTGACGTGGGCTGTTTTCACGAGGGAGTTCCTTAACAGATACTTCCCAGAAGATGTTCGTGGGAAGAAAGAGATAGAGTTTCTGGAGCTTAAGCAAGGAAACATGTCGGTGACTGAGTATGCGGCAAAGTTTGTGGAGCTGGCTAAGTTTTACCCGCATTATACTCCTGAGACGGCTGAATTTTCGAAGTGCATAAAGTTCGAGAATGGCTTGCGTGCTGACATCAAGCGAGCCATTGGTTATCAGAAGATCCGCAACTTCTCTGAGTTAGTGAGTAGCTGCAGAATATATGAAGAGGATACCAAGGCTCACTACAAGGTAGTGAATGAGAGGAAAGCTAAGGGCCAGCAGAGTCGCCCTAAACCTTATGATGCCCCTAGAGATAAAGGGAAGCAGAGAGTGAATGATGAGAGAAGACCCCAGAAGAAGATTGCTCCTGCTGAGATTACCTGTTTCACTTGTGGCGAGAAAGGTCACAAGAGTAATGCGTGTACTGTTGAGGTGAATAGATGCTACCGTTGTGGTCAGAAAGGGCATATCACTAATTGTAACGCCCACGTTCGTTTTAGTATTTATTTAAATCGAGTTTAGGTGATTATATTATATTTATATAATATATAAGTGTTTTGATGTGTTTTGATGTGTTTTGATGTGTTTTAATATATTTTGGATGATTTGGTGATAAGATATAATGTTAAGGATAAGGTTAAGAGACTTATTTTATTGTTAAATAAAATAAGATTTGAAAAGAAAATAAAATATTTAGTTATGGGTTAGTTTTGGATTTTAGAGAGTTATGTGGGAGAAAGAGTAAATAAGATAAGATTTGTTGGCAGTATAAATAAGGAAAATTAGGTTAGAGTCAGTAACGCTTTCAGAACTTTTGGGAAACAGAAAGAGAGAAGCCGCACGCGTGAGAAGAGAAGAGAAGGGTGTGCTGCGATTTCTGCTTCTAACCAGGTAAGGGTGAGATTCATGATTAAGTAATATTGATTAGCATAATTCTGATAGCAATTAACAAGGATTAGGATTGGTTTAAGGGAAGGAGAAAACTATGTCAAAACCTTATAAATTGATGAATTAACGGTTGGAATAGGTTTAATTGATGTAGAAAGTGTTCCTAGACCTTAGAATATGTTTAGGATGAATTCTGGAATCAATAATAGGCTTAGAACCATGTGAATCGTAGGATTTTTGAGGAAATAGCAGTTCTGGCCGCAGCGAAATTCATCGCTCGCCACGGCGAGCAGTGATCCTCGCCTCGCGAGTTGCCTCTGGCTCCTCGCCTCGCGAGTTGCCTCTGGCAGCTCGCCATAGCGAGCACTTCCCTTCGCCTCGCGAGTTGCCTCTGGCAGCTCGCCATAGCGAGCACTTCCCTTCGCCTCGCGAGTTGCTCCTGGCAGCTCGCCACGGCGAGCTTACCCACTCGCCTCGCGAACACTACCAGCCTTTGGAAGTTGTGAGGGTTGTGTGATCTGTTCCGTGTGATTTTGATTTGGAGGTGTTCCCTGAGTGTTTTATAGACCTAGTAGTAATGTTGAGAGTCCTGTGCAGAGCTGTTTTAGGTTTGGATTGTTTAGTGAGCAAGAAATTAAATAATAAACCTTATGCTAAAATGTTAAAGTTTATATTGCCTTGAAATGTAATTGATATAATGATATCATTCTGTTCTTGTGATTTGTATTATGCTGCTGATGTTATTTAACTGAACCGTTATGATATATGTATATGTTATATATGCAATGATAAGTTGTTGTTTAGCTCCAATTTCTTGGATGCATGTTGATAAGGTGATTAAGGATAAATGTTATTTGAGTTGAGTCCATGCATAGCATACATTGAGCTTAGCCCTCACCATGATAGGAGCTTTGTCCTCCGCACGTTATTTAGGAGCTTTGTCCTCCGCACGTTTTAAAAGTATATTAATACTTATGATGAAGTTTGGTACCACATGCATATAAGGAGTCAAGAGCATTGTCGCATGGTCATATTTATGATGTCATGTTGTTGATGAAGAATGAATATATGAACAAGTGATAAGTGTTATTTATCTATGCTACTTGCTTAAAGATGATATGAAATTGATTATGTGATTACGTGCTATATGTTATTAAGTGATGCAAGAATGCTATTAATGTTTGATGTTAATTGTTATTCCGTATTATGTTGATTAGTATTATCTTGTTATGAATTCTCACCCCTTCTGCTGGAATTGCCGCCTTGTGGGCAAGTGCAGGTGATTGTGCTTAGTGTTGCAGTTGCTTCGTGAGTGGCCTTGCCTCACTGTGTCGTCTAGGTCGCTCTGATACGTAACGGGATGGGGTCATTTTATATGCATGCTTCACTCCTTTACGTGATTATTTTATGATATGTTGCAATAACGAAACTAACTCTTTTGAGATATTTTTATGGGGCCTGCGTGCCAAACGTTTATGATTTATAAATATTTTCCGCTGCAATATTTTGAAGTTATTTAGTTAATTTATTAATTAACTGTTTTTCGGATTAAGTTTTTATGTGATATCCCGTTGTTGTGTTGCATACTCTGATAAATGTTTTTAAGAAATTTTTTTTATGTTGGGAAAACGGGGTGTTACAATTGGTATCAGAGCAAGTCGGTCTGTCCGGCCAATTAGAGAGTCTTGTTGAGTTTTAGTAATATTTGTATTACTAAATCTTATGTTGCTGCTACTGTTTGTTGTAGAATATCAGGATGGCTGGAAGGAACGATGCTGCTCTTGCTGCTGCTTTGGAAGCAATGGCTAATGCTGTGGGACAGCAACCTAATGCAAATGCTGGCGTGAATGCTGAGACGAGGATGTTGGAGACTTTCATGAGGAATCATCCTCCAACTTTTAAGGGAAGGTATGACCCCGATGGAGCCCATACGTGGCTTAAGGAGATAGAGAGGATTTTCAGAGTGATGCAGTGCACCGAGGCCCAGCAGGTGCGATTTGGTACACATCAGCTGTCTGAGGAAGCTGATGATTGGTGGGTCAGCGTGTTACCTAGCCTAGAGCAAGACGGAACTGTTGTGACTTGGGCCGTGTTCAGAAGAGAGTTTCTGAGGAGGTACTTTTCGGAAGACGTTCGCGGGAAAAAAGAGATCGAGTTCCTTGAGCTAAAGCAAGGAAATATGTCCGTGACCGAGTATGCTGCCAAGTTCGTGGAGTTGGCAAAATTCTATCCGCACTATGCTGCTGAGACTGCAGAGTTTTCAAAGTGCATCAAGTTCGAGAACGGTTTGAGGCCCGACATTAAGAGGGCGATTGGGTATCAGCAGATCAGAGTTTTTCCGGATTTGGTGAATAGCTGTCGGATCTATGAAGAGGATACGAAGGCTCACTACAAGGTAGTGAACGATAGGAAAGCCAAGGGCCAGCAGAGTCGCCCTAAACCTTATAGTGCCCCTGCTGATAAAGGGAAACAGAGGATGGTCGTTGATAGGCAGACTGCGAGGAAGGGTACTCCCGCTGAGATTGTGTGTTTCGACTGTGGTGTGAAAGGCCACAAGAGCAATGCTTGTCCGGAAGAGATCAAGAAGTGTGTCCGATGTGGCAAGAAGGGTCACTTAGTAGCTGATTGCAAGCGTAATGATATCGTGTGCTTCAATTGCAATGAAGAGGGTCATATTGGTTCCCAGTGCAAGCAGCCAAAGAGGGCGCCTACTACGGGTCGAATTTTTGCCCTGACTGGTACTCAGACAGACAGCGATGATCGTTTGATCAGAGGTACTTGCTATATTAATAATACTCCTTTAGTTGCTATTATTGATACTGGTGCTACGCATTGCTTTATTGCTTTAGACTGTGTTTCTGCTTTGAGTCTTGCTATGTCTGATATGAATGGAGAGATGGTTGTCGAAACTCCAGCTAAGGGTTCGGTGACTACTTCTCTCGTATGCTTAAGTTGTCCTTTGTCTATGTTTGGTCGCGATTTCGAGATGGATTTAGTTTGTCTACCTTTGAGCGGTATGGACGTGATTTTGGGTATGAATTGGTTAGAGTACAACCACGTTCTTATAAATTGTTTTCGCAAGACGGTGCATTTCTCGTCCGTCGAAGAGGAAAGTGGTGCTGAGTTTTTATCTACTAAGCAGATGAAGCAACTAGAACGTGACGGCATGTTGATGTTTTCGTTGATGGCTTCTTTATCTTTAGAGAATCAAGCAGTGATCGATAAATTGCAAGTAGTATGCGACTTTCCTGAAGTTTTCCCAGATGAAATTCCTGATGTGCCTCCAGAGAGGGAAGTCGAGTTTTCTATTGATCTCGTTCCTGGAACTAAGCCGGTGTCGATGGCACCTTATCGTATGTCTGCTTCCGAATTAGCTGAATTGAAGAAACAGTTGGAAGATTTACTCGAGAAGAAATTTGTTAGACCAAGTGTGTCACCTTGGGGAGCGCCAGTGTTACTAGTAAAGAAGAAAGATGGTAGTATGAGGCTATGTATTAATTATCGGCAGTTGAACAAGGTAACTATCAAGAATAGGTATCCACTTCCGAGGATTGATGATTTGATGGATCAGTTAGTGGGTGCACGCGTTTTCAGCAAGATTGACTTGAGGTCGGGTTATCATCAGATTAAAGTAAAGGATGAGGATATGCAGAAGACAGCTTTCAGAACGCGTTATGGCCATTATGAGTACAAGGTTATGCCTTTTGGAGTTACTAATGCACCGGGAGTATTTATGGAGTATATGAATCGCATCTTCCATGCATTTTTGGATCAGTTCGTAGTTGTATTTATTGATGATATTTTGATTTACTCCAAGACTGAGGAAGAGCATGCTGAACATCTGAAGATTGTCTTGCAAGTATTGAAAGAAAAGAAACTTTATGCCAAATTGTCTAAGTGTGAGTTCTGGTTGAAAGAGGTGAGTTTCCTTGGTCATGTTATCTCTGGCGATGGTATTGCAGTAAATCCATCTAAGATTGAAGCCGTATCGCAATGGGAGACTCCGAAGTCAGTTACTGAGATTAGGAGCTTTTTGGGTTTAGCTGGTTACTATAGAAGGTTTATCGAAGGATTCTCCAAGTTAGCTCTTCCGTTGACCCAGTTGACTTGTAAAGGTAGAGCTTTTGTTTGGGATGTGCATTGTGAGAACAGTTTCAATGAGTTGAAGAAGCGTTTGACGACTGCTCCAGTCTTGATTTTGCCGAAGCCAGATGCGCCATTTGTAGTGTATTGTGATGCGTCTAAGTTGGGTTTAGGAGGTGTGCTTATGCAAGAAGGTAAAGTGGTAGCTTATGCTTCAAGGCAGTTGAGGATTCATGAGAAGAATTACCCGACGCATGATTTGGAATTAGCAGCTATGGTTTTTGTATTGAAAATGTGGAGACACTACTTATATGGTGCGAGATTCGAAGTGTTTAGCGATCACAAGAGCTTGAAGTACCTTTTCGATCAGAAGGAATTGAATATGAGGCAGAGAAGATGGTTAGAACTTCTGAAGGACTTCGACTTTGGGTTGAATTATCATCCGGGTAAAGCGAATGTGGTAGCAGATGCCTTGAGTAGGAAGACCTTGCATATGTCTGCTATGATGGTTAAGGAGTTCGAATTACTTGAGCAATTTAGAGATTTGAGTTTGGTTTGTGAAAGGACGCCTCAGAGTGTGAAGCTAGGGATGTTGAAGATTGATAGTGACTTCTTGATGAATTTAAGAGAGGCGCAGAAAGAAGATGTCAAGTTTGTTGATTTAATGGTTGCTGGTAATCAGACTGAAGATAGTGATTTTCAAGTCGATGATCTAGGAGTGTTGAGATTCCGAGGTAGGATTTGTATTCCTGACAATGAAGAGATTAAGAAGATGATTCTGGAAGAGAGCCACAGAAGTAGCTTGAGTATTCACCCGGGAGCTACGAAGATGTATCACGATTTGAAGAAGTTGTTTTGGTGGTCTGGATTGAAACGTGATGTGGCACAGTTTGTGTATGCTTGTTTAGTTTGCTAGAAGTCGAAAATTGAGCATCAGAAACCGGCTGGCATGATGGTATCCTTAGATATGCCGGAGTGGAAATGGGATAGTGTATCCATGGATTTTGTGACTAGCTTGCCGAATACTCCAAGAGGGAATGACGCCATTTGGGTGATAGTTGACAGATTGACGAAGTCAGCTCATTTTATACCGATTAATATCAGTTTTCCTGTTGCCCAGTTGGCAGAGATTTACATCAAGGAGATCGTGAGATTGCATGGTGTTCCTTCGAGCATAGTATCCGATAGAGATCCAAGATTTACTTCTAGATTTTGGAAAAGTTTGCAGGAAGCTTTGGGTTCTAAGTTGAGATTGAGTTCGGCGTATCATCCGCAGACAGATGGTCAGTCGGAAAGGACAATTCAGTCGCCGGAGGATTTGTTGAGAGTTTGTGTTCTTGAGCAAGGAGGGACTTGGGATAGTCATCTTCCGTTAATCGAGTTCACATACAATAATAGTTACCATTCTAGTATTGGGATGGCATCTTTTGAGGCTTTGTACGGTCGGAGGTGCAGAACTCCGTTGTGTTGGTTTGAGTCAGGAGAAAGAGTGGTCTTAGGACCGGAGATTGTTCAGCAAACTACTGAGAAAGTTAAGATGATTCAAGAGAAAATGAAAGCGTCGCAGAGTCGACAAAAGAGTTACCATGATAAGCGAAAGAAAGATCTTGAGTTTCAGGAAGGAGACCACGTGTTTCTAAGGGTCACGCCTATGACTGGTGTTGGACGTGCGTTGAAGTCAAAGAAGTTGACTCCGAGATTTATTGGCCCGTATCAGATTTTAGAGAGGGTTGGGACGGTGGCGTACCGAGTTGGGTTACCACCGCATCTTTCGAATTTGCATAATGTTTTCCATGTGTCGCAGCTTCGGAAGTATGTTCCGGATCCATCCCATGTGATCCAGAGCGATGATGTGCAAGTTAGAGACAACCTTACGGTGGAGACTCTACCGGTAAGGATTGATGATCGGAAAGTGAAGACATTGAGAGGCAAGGATATACCTCTCGTTAGAGTCGTTTGGTCGGGAGCGACTGGTGAAAGCTCGACTTGGGAGCTTGAGAGTAAGATGCTGGAGTCTTATCCAGAGTTATTTGCCTGAGGTAATTTTCGAGGACGAAAATCTTTTAAGTGGGGGAGAGTTGTAACGCCCACGTTCGTTTTAGTATTTATTTAAATCGAGTTTAGGTGATTATATTATATTTATATAATATATAAGTGTTTTGATGTGTTTTGATGTGTTTTGATGTGTTTTAATATATTTTGGATGATTTGGTGATAAGATATAATGTTAAGGATAAGGTTAAGAGACTTATTTTATTGTTAAATAAAATAAGATTTGAAAAGAAAATAAAATATTTAGTTATGGGTTAGTTTTGGATTTTAGAGAGTTATGTGGGAGAAAGAGTAAATAAGATAAGATTTGTTGGCAGTATAAATAAGGAAAATTAGGTTAGAGTCAGTAACGCTTTCAGAACTTTTGGGAAACAGAAAGAGAGAAGCCGCACGCGTGAGAAGAGAAGAGAAGGGTGTGCTGCGATTTCTGCTTCTAACCAGGTAAGGGTGAGATTCATGATTAAGTAATATTGATTAGCATAATTCTGATAGCAATTAACAAGGATTAGGATTGGTTTAAGGGAAGGAGAAAACTAGGTCAAAACCTTATAAATTGATGAATTAACGGTTGGAATAGGTTTAATTGATGTAGAAAGTGTTCCTAGACCTTAGAATATGTTTAGGATGAATTCTGGAATCAATAATAGGCTTAGAACCATGTGAATCGTAGGATTTTTGAGGAAATAGCAGTTCTGGCCGCAGCGAAATTCATCGCTCGCCACGGCGAGCAGTGATCCTCGCCTCGCGAGTTGCCTCTGGCAGCTCGCCATAGCGAGCACTTCCCTTCGCCTCGCGAGTTGCCTCTGGCAGCTCGCCATAGCGAGCACTTCCCTTCGCCTCGCGAGTTGCTCCTGGCAGCTCGCCACGGCGAGCTTACCCACTCGCCTCGCGAACACTACCAGCCTTTGGAAGTTGTGAGGGTTGTGTGATCTGTATTGTGTGATTTTGATTTGGAGGTGTTCCCTGAGTGTTTTATAGACCTAGTAGTAATGTTGAGAGTCCTGTGCAGAGCTGTTTTAGGTTTGGATTGTTTAGTGAGCAAGAAATTAAATAATAAACCTTATGCTAAAATGTTAAAGTTTATATTGCCTTGAAATGTAATTGATATAATGATATCATTCTGTTCTTGTGATTTGTATTATGCTGCTGATGTTATTTAACTGAACCGTTATGATATATGTATATGTTATATATGCAATGATAAGTTGTTGTTTAGCTCCAATTTCTTGGATGCATGTTGATAAGGTGATTAAGGATAAATGTTATTTGAGTTGAGTCCATGCATAGCATACATTGAGCTTAGTCCTCACCATGATAGGAGCTTTGTCCTCCGCACGTTATTTAGGAGCTTTGTCCTCCGCACGTTTTAAAAGTATATTAATACTTATGATGAAGTTTGGTACCACATGCATATAAGGAGTCTAAGAGCATTGTCGCATGGTCATATTTATGATGTCATGTTGTTGATGAAGAATGAATATATGAACAAGTGATAAGTGTTATTTATCTATGCTACTTGCTTAAAGATGATATGAAATTGATTATGTGATTACGTGCTATATGTTATTAAGTGATGCAAGAATGCTATTAATGTTTGATGTTAATTGTTATTCCGTATTATGTTGATTAGTATTATCTTGTTATGAATTCTCACCCCTTCTGCTGGAATTGCCGCCTTGTGGGCAAGTGCAGGTGATCGTGCTTAGTGTTGCAGTTGCTTCGTGAGTGGCCTTGCCTCACTGTGTCGTCTAGGTCGCTCTGATACGTAACGGGATGGGGTCATTTTATATGCATGCTTCACTCCTTTACGTGATTATTTTATGATATGTTGCAATAACGAAACTAACTCTTTTGAGATATTTTTATGGGGCCTGCGTGCCAAACGTTTATGATTTATAAATATTTTCCGCTGCAATATTTTGAAGTTATTTAGTTAATTTATTAATTAACTGTTTTTCGGATTAAGTTTTTATGTGATATCCCGTTGTTGTGTTGCATACTCTGATAAATGTTTTTAAGAAATTTTTTTTATGTTGGGAAAACGGGGTGTTACACTAATGATTGCAAGTTTGATGATGTTGTGTGTTTCAACTGCAATGAGCAAGGACACATTGGTTCGCAGTGTAAGCAACCCAAGAAGACTAAGACTGCTGGGAGAGTGTTCGCATTAACCGGCACTCAGACTGAGAATGATGATCGCTTGATCAGAGGTACTTGCTATATTAATAATACTCCTTTAGTTGCTATTAGGGGTGGAAATGGGCTAGGCCGAGCCGGGCTTTGTAAGGCCTAAGCCTGGCCTACTTTAAAAATTATAGGCCTGAGCCTGGCCTATTACCCGTCATAGGCTTATTTTCAAGGCCTGACCTGGCCTTTTTAAAGGCCTGATGAAGCCTGAAAGCCTATTTAAAAGCCTATTTTACACTAAGGCCTATGAACATCTATAAGCTTACTATTAAATAGACCAAAACTTATGAAGGCCTAAAACACACAAATACTAACGAAGGGTTAATCACACCAATATACCTGCTACTAAATAGCCAAATCATATGAAAGCTTGAGTTTATAAAAATAAAGCATCAACATTATCAATAATGAAATGTATTTTATATATAAAAAGCTTAATAGGCTGGCCCGACGGGCTTAATAGGCTTTTTTGTAAGCCTTAGCCTAGCCTATTTAAGTAAATGGGCTTTGTAAAAAGCTTGAGCCTGGCCTTTTTATTAAACGAGCTGGGCCGAGTTAGGCTTTAAGTAGGCTAGGCCATAGGCCCCTGTCGGACGGCCTGGCCTGTTCCCACCCCTAGTTGCTATTATTGATACTGGTGCTACGCATTGTTTTGTTGCCTTAGACTGTGTTTCTGCTTTGAGTCTTGATGTGTCTGATATGAATGGAGAGATGGTTGTCGAAACTCCAGCTAAGGGTTCGGTGACTACTTCTCTCGTATGTTTGAATTGTCCTTTATTTATGTTTGGCCGTGACTTTGTGATGGATTTAGTTTGTCTGCCTTTAAGCGGTATGGATGTGATTTTGGGGATGAATTGGCTAGAGTACAACCATGTTCTTATCAACCGTTTTAGAAAGACGGTATATTTTTCTTCTGTAGAAGAAGAGTGGGGCGCAGAGTTTCTATCCACTAAGCAGCTGAAGCAACTAGAACGTGATGGGATGCTGATGTTTTCGTTGATGGCTTCCTTATCTTTAGAGAATCAAGCGGTAATTGATAAACTGCAAGTGGTTTGTGATTTTCCTGAAGTTTTCCCAGATGAAATTCCTGATGTGCCTCCGGAGAGGGAAGTTGAGTTCTCTATTGACCTTGTTCCTGGAACGAAGCCGGTGTCGATGGCACCTTATCGTATGTCTGCTTCTGAGTTAGCAGAGTTGAAGAAACAGTTAGAGGATTTGCTGGATAAGAAGTTTGTGAGACCTAGTGTTTCACCATGGGGAGCTCCAGTGTTACTTGTGAAGAAGAAAGACGGCAGTATGAGACTGTGCATTGATTACAGACAGCTGAACAAAGTGACGATCAAGAATAGGTATCCACTTCCGAGGATTGACGATCTGATGGATCAATTAGTGGGTGCACGTGTTTTCAGCAAGATAGATTTGAGGTCAGGTTACCACTAGATCAAAGTGAAGGATGAAGATATGCAGAAGACGGCTTTCAGGACCCGTTATGGTCACTACGAGTACAAGGTTATGCCTTTTGGAGTTACCAATGCACCTGGAGTGTTTATGGAGTATATGAATCGCATCTTCCATGCATTTTTGGATCAGTTCGTGGTGGTGTTTATTGATGATATACTGGTTTACTCCAAGACTGAAGAGGAGCATGTTGAACATTTGAGGACTGTTTTGCAGGTGCTGAGAGAAAAGAAACTGTATGCTAAGTTGTCTAAGTGCGAGTTCTGGTTAAAGGAAGTGAGTTTTCTTGGCCATGTCATTTCTGGTGATGGTATCGCAGTTGACCCGTCAAAAGTTGAAGCGGTATCGCAATGGGAGCCTCCTAAGTCGGTTACGAAAATTAGAAGCTTTCTGGGACTAGCTGGTTACTATAGAAGGTTTATAGAAGGATTCTCCAAGTTGGCTCTTCCGTTAACGCAGTTGACGAGTAAGGGTAAGTCTTTTGTATGGGATGTGCATTGTGAGAATAGTTTTAATAAGCTGAAGAAGCGTCTGACAACGGCTCCAGTGCTGATTTTGCCGAAGCCCGATGAACCCTTTGTGGTATATTGTGATGCGTCCAAGCTGGGTTTAGGTGGTGTTCTTATGCAAGATGGTAAGGTAGTAGCTTATGCTTCCAGACAGTTGAGAATTCACGAGAAGAATTACCCGACGCATGATTTAGAGTTGGCAGTTGTGGTCTTTGTATTGAAAATATGGAGACATTATTTGTATGGCTCGAGGTTTGAAGTATTTAGTGATCACAAGAGCTTGAAATATTTATTTGATCAGAAGGAGTTGAATATGAGGCAGAGGAGGTGGCTTGAGTTACTTAAAGATTATGATTTTGGTCTGAATTACCATCCTGGTAAAGCAAATGTAGTTGCAGATGCCCTGAGTAGGAAAACTGTGCATATGTCCGCGTTGATGGTGAAAGAATTTGAATTGTTGGAACAGTTTAGAGACTTGAGCTTGGTGTGTGAAAGGACACCTCAGAGCATTAAACTGGGAATGTTGAGAGTCGATAATGATTTCCTGAAACATATCAAAGAAGCACAAAAAGAAGATGTCAAGTTTGTAGACTTGTTGATTGCTAATAATGAGACTGTGGATGGTGACTTTAAGGTCGATGATCAAGGAGTGTTGAGATTCCGAGGTAGGATTTGCATTCCTGACAATGAAGAGATCAAGAAGATGATTCTTGAAGAGAGTCACAGAAGTAGCTTGAGTATTCACCCGGCAGCTACGAAGATGTATCATGACTTAAAGAAGTTGTTTTGGTGGTCTGGTTTAAAACGCGATGTGGCACAATTCGTGTATTCTTGCTTGGTTTGTCAAAAGTCAAAGATTGAGCATCAGAAATCGACTGGTATGATGGTACCTTTAGATGTGCCAGAGTGGAAATGGGATAGTATATCCATGGATTTTGTGACGAGTTTGCCCAATACTCCTAGAGGGAACGATGCTATTTGGGTTATTGTTGATAGATTGACGAAGTCTGCTCACTTTCTACCGATTAACATTACCTTTCCTGTAGCTCAGTTGGCGGAGATTTATGTTAAAGAGATAGTAAAGCTGCATGGTGTTCCTTCGAGCATCGTATCAGATAGAGATCCAAGATTTACTTCTCGATTTTGGAAGAGTTTGCAAGAGGCGTTAGGATCTCAGTTGAGGTTGAGTTCGGCTTATCATCCGCAAACAGATGGTCAGTCGGAGAGGACGATTCAGTCGTTGGAGGACTTGTTGAGGGTTTGTGTACTTGAGCAGGGAGGGACTTGGGATAGTCATCTTCCATTGATAGAGTTCACGTACAACAACAGTTACCATTCAAGTATTGGAATGGCACCGTTTGAGGCTTTATTCTGGGCAACTACAAGAATGCTCGCTTAAGCGACGGGAAGCTTCGCTTAAGCGACGCATCATCTGTACAGACCAAAACCTACGATTTTCTAAACTCTTTTTTGTAACACCCCAATTTCCCGTCTTAAAAATTTCTTTAAATAAATCGTATATCAGAGTAATCATCACAAAGGAGTGTCACATTTCATCTTTAAAAATAGCTTAGATAATAATTTATCAGATTACAAAACATTCAGTTAAGCAGCGGAATTCAAAAAGGTTTCATCTCATAAATGTCTTGGCTTAAAAGCCAGCAAAACGTCTCAAAATATTTAAGGTTCTACATCACAAAAGTCAACATCATTTATTCAACACGATACATAAAAGAATAGACTCCACAAAAGACCCTATCCCGTTACATATCAGAGCAACCCTAACTTCACACATCCTCGCATCAACACATCTAAGACTGGGTACCTGCACTTGCCCACAAGGCGGCAATTCCAGCAGAAGGGGTGAGATTCACAACAATAATATTAATATATCATCATAAGTCAAGATTAACAAATCGTACATCCAATTCATCACATATACATTATAGCATTCCATGGCATCATCATAAGCATCATCATAGCAACATCATAAACATCATCATAAACAACATTACATCACACATCAACGTCTCAATTATCATCTCATATATGTCACAATTGACTCGACTAAATGCAACACCTAACGTCTCAACATCATGCATGTGGTACCATATAATTATAGCATTAATATGCTTCACCGTCGCTTGAGCAAATGCTCCACCGTCGCTTTGAGCATAAAGCTCCACCGTCTCATAATTATGCAAATGCATGGACTCGTCGTTAACAACTTAATACACCGTCTCAACATCATTACATTTTCAAGACTGACACATGCAGTTAATAATAATTACATGGCAGAACATCATCTCATTTTACATACACATTGCAACACATAGCATCATCTTATTCAATTAGCATCATACTCATACATCACTTATATTCAACAACACATCATTTAACAAAGGTCTAATAGAACCATCATCATTCATCTTTACAGCATACATTAAAGGGTATAGAACCTCACTAACACTACCCAAAGGGCTCCTCTCAAAGTCCCATGCGAAACAGATCGCAAAAACAACAACAGTCCTGAACCATCTAACTCGCCACGGCGAGTACATCTGCTCGCCACAGGCGAGCACTCCCAGCAGCTCACTCGCCAAAGGCGAGTTGGGGGCGAGCTGGAGGCGAGAAAAACTGGGTGCTTCGGCCTTTTTGACATTTTTCAACAAAATCTTCATTTTTAAGCTCCCTAAATCCGATTTGACCAAACCAACTTCACAGGTCATCTCTATAAATATGAGGGCACTCAAAACCATCTAAAGTTTGGCAAAAATCCTAAATTTAAGGGTCAAGCTCGCCACGGCGAGCTATACTGCTCGCCTCGCGAGCAACCAAGGGTTACTCGCCACGGCGAGTGATCTGCTCGCCTCAGGCGAGCGATCTCAGAACCACTACGGGTTCAGTCCAATTCACACCTAAACCTGTCAATTCTCTCCACTTAAGCTTCTAATTCATCAGCAATAACATCCTAGGGAATAATCTAGGTTCTGTAACACATTTAAACAGCAATGCAACACATTCTCACATCAAATTCATCAAAATCACTATAACCCTAATTCTCAAAACTTCTCCCAATTCTTCCCAAATCCTAAGCTAATCAAAACAGATGATTTACATTAAGATTATTGGAGTTAGGCTCACCCTTACCTGGAAAAATTGCAGAATTGGAACCTAGCTTTCTCTTCTCTCTTGACCGTTCTTCTTCTTCTCTAAAATGTCTGATACGCGTTCACTAAAAACTTCCTTTCTTAACCTACCTCTCTTATATACTCCCTCACAACTTAACTAATTCCTTCTTAACCCACACAACTCTTCTTAATTATAATTATAACCCCATCTCTTAAAATTCTATCTTTTTCCACCACATCTATTTATTTACCAATTAAATATTCATATAAACATCACTTATATTATTTTATTAAACAATAAAATAATAGTACTTCACACGTCACAAATACGTCCCAAATACGTCACATAATCATCAAAACCATATAATATATAAACATATATCATAACATCTAATAAAATAATTAAATAATTAAAGAGGGCGTTACATTTTTCATCCAAAAACCCAATTTTGATCCCCCAATCACCCAAAATGATTTACAAAACGTTTACAGGTCTTAGATACATCCTAACACTCTAAACATCACAGAAACATAGAATCAACAACAATTTCAACAATATTTTCAACAATTCATCAAGTTCTCAAAACCTAAACAAAACAGACAAATTCAATCCAATTTTCAGAATCATGTATATATATTAAAATTGTATGCTAGTCTCACCCTTACCTGATTAGATGAACAACTACAGCAATTTAATCTCCCCTCTAGGCAAATCCCTCTTTGTTCTTTGTTCTTCCCCTTTTTCCCAAAAAGCTTGTTTTCTTTTCTCTTGTACGTACAAAAGTTTTTCTGCCTAACTCTTTCCTATTCTCCCCAAAGTGTAACTCCCACTCTATTTTCTTTAAATCCCTTAAATTCTAATAATTCTCATTAACCCCCAATTTTCAAATAAATATTATTTTCTTACTTATTCCTATTAAATAATGAAAATAATCATAATAAAATAGCAAACACCAATAATCACAAAAATCATATAAAATACACAAAGCATATTAAAAATCAACTAGAAATACTCTAATAAAAACTAGGGCGTTACAATGCTCCTTGGAACGGAGGGGGGTGTGTACCTGCAGGTGCTTTGACGCTCAAGTCAGTAGAGATCAGAGTGTGAGGGTTTAGAGAGGAAGAAGTGTTCTACCTTGGGGACTGCATTGATTCCCCTATTTATAGAGGTGGAGAGATGGAGAGCCGTTGTAATGGCACGCCAGGCTCTGGCGGTTACGAAATCGTGGGAAGTGTAACCGCCAGAGAGTTTATTGCGGGAACGTGCAAAGAGACGTTGGGGCTCGTTTGAACCGGTCTCGTTTGCTCCATGCACCCCCTTCGCGGGGAAGAGGGGTACCACATATAAGATTGCCAAATGTAGCATTTGGGCTTTAGATTATATTGGGCCTAAGTAAATGGGCCAAGAGTCCTTTTGGCCGGTCCAGAACAGTAGCCCCCCAAGTCGTTGCTATTGACAAAGAGTGATGACTTAAGAGCGAGCGTATATTGATGCTCAGGGACAACTAAGAAGGGAAGATCGTCGACAGGGTCGAACGGACAAGGTATGTGAGATCGCCACAGATTTGGGAACTGTTAGTCTTTGATAGCCGCAATATTGTGGGAGGATTGAGCGGACACGTCAAAAACTTGTGTTTGCTATCCTCTAAATATTATTGTTTCCATCCAGACAAGTTCACCTCTTAGGTGATTGATGAGTCAATAAAGTAGTATATTTAATGTAGTAATTAATATTATTTGTTTGAATTTAAGTTTATTATTATTTCCTTTTTAAGTCATTTAGTTGATTTAGTCCTAGTTTTATTTATATAATATTTAATCTTGTTTTATTTAGATTTAGGTTTATTTATATAATATTTAGTTTTATTTAGATCTTAGTTTATTTTATATAATATTATGTCCCGTTATATTTAGATTTAAGTTTGTTTTATATTATTGTTATTTCCTTTCTTAGAACTATTTTACTTTATAATACAATCTATTATATTTTCAGGGACGAATATTGGATGGAAAGAGCCTTGGAGCAGAAGAAAGGGATTCAGAGCTGATTCAGAGCAAGAATACGAAGATTCGGAGCCAAAATAAGTCTCCCCCAAAGTCAGAAACTTGGCACGGCCCGTGCCAAATGTGGCACGGCCGTGCCACCTCCCAAGATTTGCTTTTGCTGCTTCTGCTTCTTGTGCAAGCTACTCTGTTTAGGTTTAGGCCCACAGTTTCTTGTGGGACACTCTAGTATTATAGTTGCTTAGGTTTTAAGTCAATTGTAAGCTATAAATAGAGGAGCCTTCCATCACAAATATTCATCTTATTCTTGGAATACAATAGTGACAATTGTTTCTAATAATAATTTCTATTTCTCTTTATTTTACTTTATGTTTTCTTTCTTCTTCTTCCCCTTGTCTACTATGATCATGAGTGAGTAGACTTCTCTGTCTTGGGATTGTTGGATAAGTCTAATGACGAATCCAAAGCAAACCAAGCCTTCTCCTTAAATTAAACTCCTATATAACCTAGTTTCTAATCTAAATTCACCGATTAAACATGGATTAATCATTATCAAATACCAACAAGCGAAAGCTGAGGCTATGATAATTATTAATCCATTATCCCAAACGTTAAATCTACAAGCGAAAGCTGCGATGAGATGTTGGAACAAGTGAATATTAGACAGAGATTGCAAAGGCAGTGAAATAGTCTTTGCAATCTTGGGACGAAGTAGTTTCACAGCCTTAATGCATCTCCTAGTAATCAATTCGGCGAAATAGGATTGATTGCTAGGAGTAAACTCTTACTGGACTGAGAGGAAAAGTAAGGGGCTAAAGGGAAACCGGTCATACGAAACTAGGTCTATCATAAGGTTTTAAGGATAAAGCTTCGGTTTGTGGAGGGTTTGTTATTATGACAAACCAATAATCTCAAGACACCTCTTTTATTATTATTTTATTTTAACCATTAATCCAAACTTTATTATTTGCATTATCTTCTAATCATTATATGAAAGTTAATTGAAATCATAACTCCCTGTCGGAACGATATCTTTTATTACTACATCGGCAGAACCATGCACTTGCGGTTTTGCTCATCAGTGATATGTGTTCAGTATGTGGATGTTCGATTTCTCCGGTTGAATTAAAAGATTCCCTCGTCGGGAGGTTTGGTCGATTGTCATTCCTGTATTTAATGCCCACTTCTCGAGGGAAAGTTTGAGGAGACAAGACCTTTGGTTTCTAGCTAACACGTGTAAAGGCTATTGTGGTACTTGAGTACTTATAGCTTGGAGTGTCTTCTTGGTTTATGTTTCCAAGACGCTATCAGCATCGTTAGTTTAATCTTGATATTTGAGAAACTGCTATCAGTCATCATGACCCTTGGATGAGTAGTTTGATTAGATCTGAACCGTGAGTTTGTCACTTATATGCAGAGTTGTAGTTGTTTATTAATTCTCATTATACCTTTGCTGAAAATGTTTGTTTTATTTTCAAGTATAACGTGTGAATTGAGTGTTTGTTGCGTGAGGCTTTTTGTATTGCTTTGAGAGCGAATTGTCCACTTGTATGTTTACAAAATAACATTTCGGATTCTCTATTGTGATGAGTTTGCCGAGCTGGTAATGATCCACCCCCTCGCAATCGTTTATTTAGATGAAATCAATAAACGACTGAGGAGATTTAAATGCTCGTCGGTGAGTTGTGGCTTTTAATTCGTTATTTTGGATTAAAAGCTTTACTTTTCCTTTCCCAGGCATCGTTGCTCATCTGGAACGGATACCTACACGCGTTGTTTTGCTAAGGGAAATTCAAGTATGAGAATACTAACCTTACGTTGAGTGTTCGTTAGAAGGCTTTCACATCCAAGAGATTCGTTTATTTGAATGTGTGTCCAAAGTTATTTTCGGACAGAGAGCAGCGGATGAACGAAAAATCAATTTAAGTTCAACGCACTGAGGCGTGAATCACCCATCGCGAGCTGGGGTTCTACCTCACATGCTGAGCGATGACGTTGCTCTCAAGCGATCGTATCGGGGAGTGAACATATTTGTTGGATAGATGTCATTCATCCTTTATATTTTTGTATCAGGAGTGGTACGACTTTCCCTTTCCGTTGTAGCTATTCGTTGTCTGAAGAGCATGGAGTTCGTTGTTTTGAACTTGGTATGTACACTAGAGTTGGTTGGTTGGGTTCGCCCTCTAAGTGTAATATTTTTTGAGTTTTTCGGCATTCCATGTCCGTGGGACGATGCCTTTGTGGAGATCTTCGAGTCTGTATGCTCCCGTTTAGGTTTTCATCCGGACCCTGTAGGGTCCCTCCCAATTGGCGGCGAGTTTTCTCTCTTCAGAGTCTTTCTGGTTTCACCGGAGGACGAGGTCGCCAACTTCGAATTCTCGTTTTATCACTTTCTTGCTGTGACAAGCGGTTATTTTTTGTTTCACTGTTGTTTCTCGTAAAGTTGCCTCACTTCTAACTTCCCCAACAAATTCGAGCTCTTCACGCAAGTTGACCGTGTTGGCTGGGAAATTAGTGTCAGCGTCGGTTCGCCAAGTGAGCTTAGTGAGCTCAATGGGAATGACTGTAACGCCCTCTTTAATTATTTAATTATTTTATTAGATGATATGGTATATGTTTATATATTATATGGATTTGATGGTTATGTGACGTATTTGTGACGTATTTGTGACGTGTGACGTGTTATTATTTTATTGTTTAATAAAATAATATAAGTGATGTTTATATGAATATTATTTGGTAAATAAATAGACTTGGTGGAAAAAGATAGAATTTTAAGAGATGGGGTTATATTTATAATTAAGAAGAGTTGTGTGGGTTAAGAGGGAATTAATTAAGTTGGGAGGGAGTATATAAGAGAAGTAGGTTAAGAGAGGAAAGTTTTAGAAACGCGTACAGACATTTGGAGAAGAAGAAAAGTCACGTGAAGAGAGAAGAGAAGCTAGGTTCCATTTCTGCACAATTTTTCCAGGTAAGGGTGAGCCTAACTCCATTAATATTGATTGTAAATCATCTGTTATTGATTGGCATAGAGTTTGAGAGGAGTTGAGATAGGTTTTATGAACTAGGGTTTTGGTGAATTTGTGATGAATTGATGATAGATTGAGTTATAAGGCTGTAGAACTGCATACAAAACCCAGATTATCCCCTAGGATGATATTGCTGATGAATTAGAGGCTTAACATGAGAGTTTTGGGATGAATTGGTGTGAATAGGGTTGAACCCGTAGTGATTCTGAGATCGCTCGCCTGTGGCGAGTAACCCTTGGTTGCTCGCGAGGCGAGCAGTATAGCTCGCCGTGGCGAGCTTGACCCTTAAACTTAGGATTTTTGCCAAACTTTAGATGGTTTTGAGTGCCCTTATATTTATAGAGATGACCTGTGAAGTTGGTTTGGTCAAATTGGATTTAGAGAGCTTAAAAATGAGGATTTTTGGTGAAAATGTCAAAAAGGCCGAAGCATCCAGTATTTCTCGCCTCCAGCTCGCCCCCAACTCGCCCTTGGCGAGTGAGCTGATGTGAGTACTCGCCTGTGGCGAGCAGATGTACTCGCCGTGGCGAGTTAGTGCCTCCCTGAGTTGTTTGTTGTTTTGCGATCTGTTTCGCATGGGACTTTGAGAGGAGCCCTTTGGGTAGTGTTAGTGAGGTTTTATACCCTTTAATGTATTCTGTAAAGATGATTGCCGATGATTTACTTGGGCTGTTGATAAATGACATATGGTTGAATATAAGTGATGATTAAATATGATGATATGTGATTACGATGAAGATATGTGTTGCGATGTATATGATTAATGAGATGATGTTCTGCCATGTAACTATTATACCTGCATATGTCAGTTTGTATTATGAATGATGGTTTTGAGACGGTGTATATTTATGAGACGGTGGAGCTTTATGCTCAAAGCGACGGTGGAGCATTTGCTCAAAGCGACGGTGAAGCATATTAATGCTATAATCATATGGTACCACATGCATGATGTTGAGACGTTAGGCATTGCATTTAGTCGAGTCAATTGTGACATATATGAGATGATGTTTTGAGACGTTGATGCTTGATGTGATGTTGTTATGATGATGCTTATGATGATGTTATGATGTGCTATATTGTATATATGATGATTTGGATTTATAATTGTTAATCTTGACGTTTGATTTATATATTAATATTATTGTTGTGAATCTCACCCCTTCTGCTGGAATTGCCGCCTTGTGGGCAAGTGCAGGTACCCAGTCTTAGATGCGTTGATGCGAGGAGTCTGTGTGAAGTAGGGTTGCTCTGATACGTAACGGGATGGGGTCTTTTGTAGAGTCTATTCCTTTATGTATCATGTTTAAATAAATGTTAACTTTAAGACTTAGTGATGATGAAACATTAATCTTTTGAGATGTTTGATGGCTTTTAAGCCAAGACTATTTATGAGATGAGACTTTTGAATTCCGCTGTGTAATTGAATATTTTTGTGATTTGATAAATTATTATCTAAGTTGTTTTTAAAGAAGAAATGTGACACTCCTTTGAGAAGTACTCTGATTTAAGTGATTTATTTAATGAAATTCTTAAGACGAGATATTGGGGTGTTACAATTGGTATCAGAGCAGGTCGGTCCGTCCGGCCAAGTAGAGAGTCGAGTGACGTTGTCTTAGAGTTAGAATAGTATTATTGTATTATTCTGACTTATGTTTGTTTCTAGAGAACTAGATGGCTGGTAGAAACGATGCTGCTCTTGCTGCTGCTTTGGAAGCAATGGCTAATGCTGTGGGAAATCAGAACAATGCTGGTGGAAATGACGGGACTAGGATGTTGGAGACCTTTCTGAGGAATCACCCGCCTACCTTCAAGGGGCGCTATGATCCAGATGGGGCTCAAACATGGCTCAAGGAAGTAGAGAGAATCTTCAGAGTCATGCAATGTGATGATGTGCAGAAGGTGCGTTTTGGCACGCACATGCTCGCGGAGGAGGCTGATGATTGGTGGGTTAGTCTCCTACCTATTTTGGAGCAAGATGGGGCTGTGGTGACGTGGACTGTTTTCACGAGGGAGTTCCTTAACAGATACTTCCTAGAGGATGTTCGTGGGAAGAAAGAGATAGAATTTCTGGAGCTTAAGCAAGGGAACATGTCGGTGACTGAATACGCGGCAAAGTTTGTGGAGCTGGCGAAGTTTTACCCGCATTATACTCCTGAGACGGCTGAGTTTTCGAAGTGTATAAAGTTCGAGAATGGCTTGCGTGCTGACATCAAGCGAGCCATTGGTTATCAGAAGATCCGCAACTTTTCCGAGCTGGTGAGTAGTTGCAGAATTTATGAGGAGGATACGAAGGCTCACTACAAGGTAGTGAATGATCGGAAAGCTAAGGGCCAGCAGAGTCGCCCTAAACCTTATGATGCCCCTAGAGATAAAGGGAAGCAAAGAGTGAATGATGAGAGGAGGCCCCAGAAGAAGACTGCTCCTGCTGAGGTTACTTGTTACACTTGTGGCGAGAAAGGCCATAAGAGCAATGCATGTACTGTTGAGGTGAAGAAGTGCTACCGTTATGGTCAAAAAGGGCATATCACTAGTGACTGCAAGTTTGATGATGTTATGTGTTTCAACTGCAATGAGCAAGGACACATTGGTTCGCAGTGTAAGCAACCCAAGAAGACTAAGACTACCGGGAGAGTGTTTGCATTGACCGGCACCCAGACTGAGAATGATGATCGTTTGATCAGAGGTACTTGCTATATTAATAATACTCCTTTAGTTGCTATTATTGATACTGGTGCTACGCACAGCTTTGTTGCTTTAGATTGTGTTTCTGCTTTGGGTCTTGATGTTTCTGATATGAACGGAGAGATGGTTGTCGAGACTCCAGCTAAGGGTTCGGTGACTACTTCTCTCGTATGTGTAAATTGTCCTTTATCTATGTTTGGCCGTGACTTTGTGATGGATTTAGTTTGCCTACCTTTAAGTGGTATGGATGTGATTCTGGGTATGAACTGGCTAGAGTACAACCGAGTTCTTATCAACTGTTTTAGAAAGACGGTGCATTTTTCTTCTGTCGAAGAAGAGTGGGGCGCAGAGTTTCTATCTACTAAGCAGCTGAAGCAACTAGAACGTGATGGGATGTTGATGTTTTCGCTGATGGCTTCGTTATCTTTAGAGAACCAAGCTGTAATTGATGGGCTGCCTGTTGTGAAAGAATTTCCTGAAGTTTTCCCTGATGAGATTTCAGATGTGCCTCCGGAGAGAGAAGTTGAGTTCTCTATTGACCTTGTTCCTGGAACGAAGCCGGTGTCGATGGCACCTTATCGTATGTCTGCTTCTGAGTTAGCAGAGTTGAAGAAACAGTTGGAAGACTTGCTTGAGAAGAAGTTTGTGAGACCTAGTGTTTCACCTTGGGGAGCTCCAGTGTTACTAGTGAAGAAGAAAGACGGCAGTATGAGACTGTGTATTGATTACAGATAGCTGAATAAAGTGACGATAAAGAATAGGTATCCACTTCCGAGGATCGACGACTTGATGGATCAGTTAGTGGGTGCAAAGGTATTTAGCAAGATTGACTTGAGGTCAGGTTACCATCAGATTAAGGTGAAGGATGAAGATATGCAGAAGACGGCCTTTAGGACGCGTTATGGTCATTATGAATACAAGGTGATGCCTTTCGGTGTTACTAATGCGCCTGGTGTGTTTATGGAATATATGAACAGAATTTTTCATGAATATCTGGATCAATTTGTTGTGGTTTTTATTGATGATATACTGATCTATTCTAAGACTGAAGCTGAGCATGCAAAGCATTTGAAGATTGTATTGCAAGTGCTGAAAGAGAAGAAGCTGTATGCTAAATTGTCTAAGTGTGAGTTCTGGCTAAACGAAGTAAGTTTTCTTGGCCATGTTATTTCTGGTGAAGGTATTGCGGTTGACCCGTCTAAAGTTGAAGCGGTATCGCAATGGGAGACTCCTAAGTCGGTTACGGAGATTAGAAGCTTTTTGGGACTAGCTGGTTATTACAGGAGGTTTATAGAAGGATTTTCCAAGTTGGCTTTTCCGTTAACGCAGTTGACGTGTAAGGGTAAGTCCTTTGTGTGGGATGTGCATTGTGAGAATAGTTTCAATGAATTGAAGAAGCGCCTGACGACGGCTCCAGTTTTGATTTTGCCAAAGCCCGACGAACCTTTTGTGGTGTATTGTGATGCGTCCAAGTTGGGTTTAGGAGGTGTGCTTATGCAAGATGGTAAGGTAGTAGCTTATGCTTCAAGACAATTGAGAATTCATGAGAAGAATTATCCGACGCATGACTTAGAGTTGGCAGCAGTGGTCTTCGTATTGAAAATATGGAGACATTACTTGTATGGCTCGAGGTTTGAGGTGTTTAGTGATCACAAGAGCTTGAAGTATTTATTTGATCAGAAGGAGTTGAATATGAGGCAGAGAAGGTGGCTTGAGTTACTTAAAGATTATGATTTTGGTTTGAATTACCATCCTGGTAAGGCTAATGTGGTTGCAGATGCCTTGAGCAGGAAGACTATGCATATGTCTGCTTTGATGGTGAAAGAATTTGAGTTGTTAGAACAGTTTAGAGACTTGAGCTTGGTGTGTGAAAGGACACCTCAGAGCATAAAACTGGGAATGTTGAGAATTGATAATGATTTCTTGAAAAGTATCAGAGAGGCACAAAAAGAGGATGTTAAGTTGGTAGATTTGTTGATTGCTGGTAATGAGACTGAGGATAGTGACTTTAAGGTCGACGATCATGGAGTGTTAAGATTCAGAGGTAGAATTTGCATTCCTGACAATGCTGAAATGAAGAAGATGATTCTCGAAGAGAGTCACAGAAGTAGCTTGAGTATTCACCCGGGAGCTACGAAAATGTATCATGATTTGAAGAAGTTATTTTGGTGGTCTGGCGACGTGGCACAATTTGTGTATTCTTGCTTGGTTTGTCAAAAGTCGAAGATTGAGCATCAGAAGCCGACTGGTATGATGGTACCTTTAGATGTGCCAGAGTGGAAGTGGGATAGTATATCCATGGACTTTGTGACGAGTTTGCCCAATACTCCTAGAGGGAACGATGCTATTTGGGTTATTGTTGATAGATTGACGAAGTCTGCTCACTTTCTACCGATTAACATTACCTTTCCTGTGGCTCAGTTGGCGGAGATTTATGTTAGAGAGATAGTTAAGCTGCATGGTGTTCCTTCGAGCATCGTATCTGATAGAGATCCAAGATTTACCTCTAGATTTTGGAAGAGTTTGCAAGAGGCTTTTGGATCTCAGTTGAGGTTGAGTTCGGCTTATCATCCGCAGACAGATGGTTAGTCGGAGAGGACGATTCAGTCGTTGGAGGACTTGTTGAGGGTTTGTGTACTTGAGGAGGGAGGGGCTTGGGATAGTCATCTTCCATTGATAGAGTTCACATACAACAACAGTTACCATTCAAGTATTGGAATGGCACCGTTTGAGGCTTTGTATGGTCGGAGATGCAGGACTCCGTTGTGCTGGTTTGAGTTGGGTGAAAGAGTGGTCTTAGGACCAGAGATCGTTCAACAGACTACTGAGAAGGTGAGAATGATCCAAGAAAAGATGAAAGCGTCGCAGAGTCGACAAAAGAGTTATCATGATAAGCGTAAGCAGGACCTTGAGTTCCAAGAGGGAGATCATGTGTTCCTGAGAGTGACTCCTATGACGGGTGTTGGACGTGCTTTGAAATCAAAGAAGTTGACTCCGAGGTTTATTGGTCCGTATCAGATTTCAGAGAGGATTGGACCGGTGGCGTATCGTGTTGGATTACCACCGCACTTGTCGAATTTGCATGATGTTTTTCATGTATCTCAGCTGAGGAAGTATGTTCCGGATCCGTCTCATGTGATCCAAAGCGATGATGTTCAAGTTAGGGACAACCTTACGGTTGAGACCTTACCCGTGAGGATTGATGATCGAAAGACAAAGACGTTGAGAGGCAAAGAGATACCTCTCGTTAGAGTTGTTTGGGACGGAGCGACGGGTGAAAGCTTGACTTGGGAGCTAGAAAGTAAGATGCTGGAATCCTATCCAGAGTTGTTTGAGCGAGGTAAATTTTCGAGGACGAAAATCCTTTAAGAGGGGGAGAGTTGTAACGCCCTCTTTAATTATTTAATTATTTTATTAGATGATATGGTATATGTTTATATATTATATGGATTTGATGGTTATGTGACGTATTTGTGACGTGTGACGTGTTATTATTTTATTGTTTAATAAAATAATATAAGTGATGTTTATATGAATATTATTTGGTAAATAAATAGACTTGGTGGAAAAAGATAGAATTTTAAGAGATGGGGTTATATTTATAATTAAGAAGAGTTGTGTGGGTTAAGAGGGAATTAATTAAGTTGGGAGGGAGTATATAAGAGAAGTAGGTTAAGAAAGGAAAGTTTTAGAAACGCGTACAGACATTTGGAGAAGAAGAAAAGTCACGTGAAGAGAGAAGAGAAGCTAGGTTCCATTTCTGCACAATTTTTCCAGGTAAGGGTGAGCCTAACTCCATTAATATTGATTGTAAATCATCTGTTATTGATTGGCATAGAGTTTGAGAGGAGTTGAGATAGGTTTTATGAACTAGGGTTTTGGTGAATTTGTGATGAATTGATGATAGATTGAGTTATAAGGCTGTAGAACTGCATACAGAACCCAGATTATCCCCTAGGATGATATTGCTGATGAATTAGAGGCTTAACATGAGAGTTTTGGGATGAATTGGTGTGAATAGGGTTGAACCCGTAGTGATTCTGAGATCGCTCGCCTGTGGCGAGTGATGACTCGCCGTGGCGAGTAACCCTTGGTTGCTCGCGAGGCGAGCAGTATAGCTCGCCGTGGCGAGCTTGACCCTTAAACTTAGGATTTTTGCCAAACTTTAGATGGTTTTGAGTGCCCTTATATTTATAGAGATGACCTGTGAAGTTGGTTCGGTCAAATTGGATTTAGAGAGCTTAAAAATGAGGATTTTTGGTGAAAATGTCAAAAAGGCCGAAGCACCCAGTATTTCTCGCCTCCAGCTCGCCCCCAACTCGCCCTTGGCGAGTGAGCTGATGTGAGTACTCGCCTGTGGCGAGCAGATGTACTCGCCGTGGCGAGTTAGTGCCTCCCTGAGTTGTTTGTTGTTTTGCGATCTGTTTCGCATGGGACTTTGAGAGGAGCCCTTTGGGTAGTGTTAGTGAGGTTTTATACCCTTTAATGTATTCTGTAAAGATGATTGCCGATGATTTACTTGGGCTGTTGATAAATGACATATGGTTGAATATAAGTGATGATTAAATATGATGATATGTGATTACGATGAAGATATGTGTTGCGATGTATATGATTAATGAGATGATGTTCTGCCATGTAACTATTATACCTGCATGTGTCAGTTTGTATTATGAATGATGGTTTTGAGACGGTGTATTAAGTTGTTAAACGACGAGTCCATGCATTTGCATATTTATGAGACGGTGGAGCTTTATGCTCAAAGCGACGGTGGAGCATTTGCTCAAAGCGACGGTGAAGCATATTAATGCTATAATCATATGGTACCACATGCATGATGTTGAGACGTTAGGCGTTGCATTTAGTCGAGTCAATTGTGACATATATGAGATGATGTTTTGAGACGTTGATGCTTGATGTGATGTTGTTATGATGATGCTTATGATGATGTTATGATGTGCTATATTGTATATATGATGATTTGGATTTATAATTGTTAATCTTGACGTTTGATTTATATATTAATATTATTGTTGTGAATCTCACCCCTTCTGCTGGAATTGCCGCCTTGTGGGCAAGTGCAGGTACCCAGTCTTAGATGCGTTGATGCGAGGAGTCTGTGTGAAGTAGGGTTGCTCTGATACGTAACGGGATGGGGTCTTTTGTAGAGTCTATTCCTTTATGTATCATGTTTAAATAAATGTTAACTTTAAGACTTAGTGATGATGAAACATTAATCTTTTGAGATGTTTGATGGCTTTTAAGCCAAGACTATTTATGAGATGAGACTTTTGAATTCCGCTGTGTAATTGAATATTTTTGTGATTTGATAAATTATTATCTAAGTTGTTTTTAAAGAAGAAATGTGACACTCCTTTGAGAAGTACTCTGATTTAAGTGATTTATTTAATGAAATTCTTAAGACGGGATATTGGGGTGTTACAATGACCGCTTCCGTCCCATACGTGAGTCGAAAAGGTGACTCGCTAGTAGTGGAGTGGGGAGTAGTTCTATAAGCCCATAGGACTACATTCAACTTTTCAACCCGCTTGGTTTTAGCCATGCCCAGCCTTCCGCGTATTCCTCGCAAGATGACCTTGTTCGCCGCTTCGGCAAGGCCGTTGACTTGAGGGTGTTCCACAGATGTGAAACTTTGCTTAATGCCGATGTTTCTCAAGTAGTCCTAGAATCATTGATCGGTGAACTGAGTCCCATTGTTAGATATCACTAGAGTTGGTACTCCGAACCTTGCCAGAATGTTTCTCTTGAAGAAACGGAGCACGTTCTTTGCGGTGATTTTTTCTAATGGTTCTGCTTCGATCCATTTGGTGGAATAGTCGATTGCAACGACTAAATATTTGAACTGACCAGCCGCTTTAGGGAATGGTCGCAGGAGGTCGATGCCCCAATAGGCGAACGGCCAAGGAGAGACCAAGGATGTCAATTCGGCAGGAGGTGCATGTCCTCGTGCCTTTGACACTTGTCGCAGAGGTTGACGTAGTCTTTTGCGTCCTTCAACATGGTGGGCCAATAGTATCCTGTTCGTAGGAATTTTTTGGCGAGAGCTTTGGCACTGAGATGTTGTTCACAGATGTCGTCGTGGACGTCAGCTAGGACTTCCTGGGTCTCGTTGGGTCCTAAACACTTGATAAGTGGTGTGATGAAACCCCTTTTGTATAAGGTTCCTTCCACTAAAGTGAATGAGCAGGATCTTCGTTTTAGCTTCGTTCTTTAGGAGGGATCAAATGGGAATTCCCCGCTACAGAGGTAGCGCGTGATGGGTGCTCTCCAATCTTCCATTCCAATGATTGCGTTGATATCAGGCGGTTGGGATTTTTGTCTCTGAATGCTGGGTTCGTTGAGGACTTCCTGAATTACTGTTTTGTTCCTGTTCGCAGTCCGTGTGCTAGCGAGTTTTGAGAGAATATCAGCTCGGGTATTATGTTCACGGGGAACATGAATTACCTCTATTGTTTCGAATTCTTTCATTTTCTCGAGTACTAGCTGGACGTATTGTTGTAGATGCCCTTCTCGGACTTGATAATCTCCAGTCACTTGCGAAGCCACTAATTGAGAATCGGTAAAGATTCTTATTTTACTGGCTCCTAGATCCTTGGCGATTCGTAGCCCAGCTAAGAAGGCTTCGTACTCTAAAGTATTGTTAGTTACAGGGAAAGATAAACCAAGTGAAATTTCTATTACCATACCTTCGCTGTTTTCTACGATTATTCCCGCACCGCCCCCTTTGGAATTGGATGATTCGTCAACGAAGACGGTCCACTCTTCCTTGTTTTCTTCCGTAGGGAAGGTCATCTCGGCGAGGAAATCCGCGAAGACCTGTGCTTTTAGCGCCTTTCTGGATTCGTAGTGTATGTTGAACTCAGATAGCTCGAGCGACCACTTCATCCGTCCAGCGATGTCTGGTCATCCAGAATTTGTCTTATGGGTTGGTCCATTCGGACTACCACAGTGTGAACCAAGAAGTGAGGAGGGAAACAACTACTTTCTCAATCTTTTGGTACCTGGTCTCTGGTCCTAGCAAAGCATTGCTGGTGAAGTAGATTGGTTTCTGACCTTCGGGTGTTTCTCTTACTAGAACGGCGCTGACCGCATCGGAGGAAACAGAAAGGTAGAGATATATTACTTCACCTTGGTCGGGCCGTGAGAGGACCGGAAGTGCAGATAGAGTTTCCTTGAGGTGTTTTAAAGCAGGTTCGCATTCCTCAGTCCACTCAAATTTTGTCTCTTTTCTCAATAGTTTAAAGAAAGGGAGAGCATGTTGAGTAGATTTAGCCACGAATCTTGACAATGCGGTAAGCATGCCGTTGAGCGTTTGGATGCACTTTTTGGAATGGGGCGTAGGAAGTTGTGTAAATGCTTGGCATTTGCCTGGGTTTGCTTCAATTCCTCTTTCTGTTAGGTAGAAACCAAGGAATTTACCCGCTTGAACTCCGAAAGTGCATTTCTCTAGGTTGAGCCGCATGTTGTATTTCTTGGTTTGTCCGAACACCCTTTTGAGATGGGCGGCATGATCAACCTCTTGTTGGGAACCAATATGACCCTCTTCGGCTGCTTGCACTAGGAACCAATATGACCCTCTTCATTACAATTGAAACACACAATATCATTACGCTTGTAATCAGCTACAGTATGACCCTTCTTGCCACACCGGACACATTTCTTAATCTCTTCAGGACAAACATTGCTCTTGTGGCCTTTCACACCACAGTTGAAACACACAATCTCTGTAGGAGTACCCTTCTTCGCAGGCTGCCTATCAACAACCATCCTTTGTTTTCCTTTATCAGCAGGAGCACTGTACGGCTTAGGACGACTCTGCTGGCCCTTAGCTTTCCTATCATTCACTACCTTGTAATGAGCCTTGGTATCCTCCTCATATATTCTGCAGCTATTAACCAAATCTGGAAAAACTCGAATCTGTTGGTACCCAATCGCCCTCTTAATGTCGGCCCTCAAACCGTTCTCAAACTTGATACACTTCGAAAACTCAGCAGTCTCAGCAGCATAGTGTGGGTAGAACTTTGCCAACTCTACAAACTTGGCAGCATACTCGGTCACCGACATATTTCCTTGCTTCAGCTCAAGGAACTCGATCTCTTTCTTCCCGCGAACATCTTCCGGAAAGTATCTCCTCAGGAACTCTCTCCTAAACACAGCCCAAGTCACAACAGCTCCATCTTGTTCAAGGCTAGGCAACAGATTAATCCACCAGTCATCAGCTTCCTCGGACAGTTGATGTGTACCAAAACGCACCTTCTGAACTTCGGTGCACTGCATCACCCGGAAAATCCTCTCGATCTCCTTAAGCCACGTCTGGGCTCTATCAGGGTCATACCTCCCTTTGAAAGTTGGAGGGTGATTCCTAATGAAGGTCTCCAACATCCTCGTCTCAGCATTCACGCCAGCGTTCGCGTTAGGTTGTTGTCCCACAGCTTGGGCAACAGCTTGCAGAGCAGCAACTAACGCAGCATCGTTCCTTCCAGCCATATCTGATATTCTACAACCAGCAGTAACAGCAACATAAGATTAGTAATAAAAATATTACTAACACTCAACAGGACTCTTCTAATTGGCCGGACAGACCGACTTGCTCTGATACCAATTGTAACACCCCGTTTTTCCCAACATGAAAATTTCTTAAAACATTTATCAGAGTAACATTGTAAACAACGGGATATCACATATAACATAATCTGAAACAATTAAATAATAATTTAACCAAATATCTTAAACATTGCAGCGGAAATTACTTCATAAACCGTAAAACGTTGGCACGCAAGCCCCATCAAATATCTCAAAGGAGTTAGTTACTTATTGCAAATAGCATAAATGTTCACGTAAAAGAATGAAGCATGCAAAACAGATAACCCCATCCCGTTACGTATCAGAGCGACCTAGACGACACAGTGAGGCAAGGCCACTCACGAAGCAACTGCACACTAAGCACGATCACCTGCACTTGCCCACAAGGCGGCAATTCCAGCAGAAGGGGTGAGATTTCATAATAAAATAATATTAATCAATATAATTCGATTCATAAACAACATCATAACATCCTTAAACAACTTTGCATTTAGATAAACAGTTATCACGTAAATCACTTATTCAATCATCATCAATAACACAACATCATTGACACGACAATGCGACAATGCTCTTAGACTCCTTATATGCATGTGGACAAAGCTCCTATTAGTCGTGCGGAGGACAAAGCTCCTATCATGGTGAGGACTAAGCTCAATGAATGCTAATGCATGGACTCTAACAACAAAACACCTTAATCATCATATCAACATGCATCCAAGAATTTGGAGCTAAACAACATCTTATTCATTACATATAGACATCATGCAACTCAGTTTAATAACAACAGCAGCATAATCAAATCTCAAATCAGAATGATACTATTATATCAATTACAAACAATGGGGTCATAAACTTTACTCATATCTTTCATAATGCGTAATACTTAAACTCATGCTCAATTAACGTTGTCACGACTCAAACAGCCTTACAGATTTCTCTTAACATTACCATCAGGTCTCACTAACACTTAGGGGTCCACTCTTGATTAAACGTGCGACACAGATCGCACAAGCACTCTAACACCCCATTCTGGTAGTGCTCGCGAGGCGAGAACATCTGCTCGCCATGGCGAGTAGAGTCAATTTCTTAACTGTTGTTGTTCTGGGTTCAGTCCTGTCCTACAATCATCCCTACTCATCACTAGGTATGTTCAGGCATTCAACATCACTCAAGGTCCAACTAAAAAGTCAAAAATGCAAAACCTAACATGCCCTCTGACCTAACTCGCTATGGTGAGTAAGCTAGCTCGCTGTGGCGAGCTGCCAGGAGCAACTCGCGAGGCGAGGGAAAATGCTCGCTATGGCGAGCGATGAATGTCGCCGCGGGCAGACTTGCTATTTTCTCAAAAATTCAACAATTCTCATGGTTCTAAGCCTCACGTTGATTCCAGAATTTGTCCTAACCATTTTCTAAGGTCCAGGAACACTTTCCACACGAAAACAACCAATTCCTACCCTTTAATCATCAATTTTTAAGGATTTGACCTAGTTTTCACTTTTTCAATTCAATCCTAATCTTTGCTAACTAGTCATCAGAATTACTATCAATTAACATTACTGAATTATTAGTCTCACCCTTACCTGGTTATGAAGAAATCGCAGCACTCACTCTTGATCTTCTCCCTTCTATGCGTTTCTCCCTTTTTCCAAAAGTCTGATACGCGTACTGACTTTCTAAACCTAATTCTCCTTATTTATACTCCCAACAAATCTTATCTTATTTACTCTTTCTCCCCCAAAACTCTCTAAAATCTCAAAACAACCCTTAACTAAATATTTTTATATTATTTTCAAATCTTATTTTATTTAACAATAAAATAAGTCCCTTAATCTTATCAAAATTCTCAAAACTCATAATGTAACACCCCGTTTTCCCCACATAAAAATTTCTTAAAACAATCATCAGAGTAACATAGAAAAACAACGGGATATCACATATAACATAATCTGAAACAGTTAAATAAATAATTTAACCAAATATCTTAAACATAGCAACGGAAATTGTTTCATAAAACGTAAACGGTGGCACGCAGGCCCCATCAAATATCTCAAAAGAGTTAGTTACTTATTGCAAATAGCATAAACGTCCACGTAAAAGAATGAAGCATGCATAACAGATAACCCCATCCCGTTACGTATCAGAGCGACCTAGACGACACAGTGAGGCAAGGCCACTCACGAAGCAACTGCACACTAAGCACGATCACCTGCACTTGCCCACAAGGCGGCAATTCCAGCAGAAGGGGTGAGATTTCATAATAAAATAATATTAATCAATATAATTCGATTCATAAACAACATCATAACATCCTTAAACAACTTTGCATTTAGATAAACAGTTATCACGTAAATCACTTATTCAATCATCATCAATAACACAACATCATTGACACGACAATGCGACAATGCTCTTAGACTCCTTATATGCATGTGGTACCAAACTTCATCATAAGTATTAATATACTTTAAAACGTGTGGAGGACAAAGCTCCTATTAGTCGTGCGGAGGACAAAGCTCCTATCATGGTGAGGACTAAGCTCAATGAATGCTAATGCATGGACTCTATCAACAAAACATCTTAATCATCATATCAACATGCATCCAATAATTTGGAGCTAAACAATATCTCATTTATCATATAAAGACATCATGCAACTCAGTTAAATAACAACAGCAGCATAACCAACTCTCAAAATTAGAATGATGTCATAATATCAATTACAATCAATGGCATCATAAACCTTATTCATATTTTACATAATGCATAATACTTAAATTCATACTCATATAACATTGTCCTATCTCAAACAGCCTTACAAATTGCTCTTAACATTACCATCAGGTCTCACTATACTTAGGGGTCCACTCTTGATTAAACGTGCGACACAGATCGCACAAGCACTCAAAACACTCCATTCTGGTAGTGCTCGCGAGGCGAGAACATCTGCTCGCCATGGCGAGTAGAGCCAACTCAACTACTGTTTAGGGTTCAGTCCAGTCCTACAATCATCCCTACTCATCACTAGGTATGCCCAGGCATTCAACGACACTCAAGGTCTAACTAAAAGTCAAAAATGCAAAACCTAACATGCCCTCTGTCCTAACTCGCTATGGCGAGTAAGCTAACTCGCTGAGGCGAGCTGCCAGGAGCAACTCGCGAGGCGAGGGGAATTGCTCGCTATGGCGAGCGATGAAGTTCATCACTCGCGAGGCGAGGATCATTGCTCGCTATGGCGAGCGATGAATGTTGCCGCGGGCAGACTTGCTGTTTCTTCGAAAACTCAACAATTCTCACGGTTCTAAGCCTCACGTTGATTCCAGAATTCATCCTAAACATATTCTAAGGTCTAGGAACTCTTTCCACACGAAAACAACCATTTCCTACCGTTAAACCATCAATTTTTAAGGATTTGACCTAGTTTTCACTTTTCCAATTCAACCCTAATCTTTGCTAACTAATCATCAGAATTACTATCAATTAACATTACTGAATTATTAGTCTCACCCTTACCTGGAAATATTGCAGAAATCGCAGCACTCCCTCTTGGTCTCTCTTCTAAGCGTTTCTCCCTTTTCCAAAAGTCTGATACGCATACTCACTTTCTAAACCTAATTCTCCTTATTTATACTCCCAACAAATCTTATCTTATTTACTCTTTCTCCCCCAAAACTCTCTAAAATCTCCAAAACAACCCTTAACTAAATATTTTATATTATTTTCAAATCTTATTTTATTTAACAATAAAATAAGTTCCTTAATCTTATCAAAAACTTCAAAACTCATAACTTATCACAAAATCAACTAAATCATCCAAAATCACCAAACATATCAAAATCATACATATATTATATAAATATAATATAATCGCCTAAACTCGATTAAATAAATAAATAAATAATTAAACGAAAGTGGGCGTTACATTAGGGAGAATAGCGGTTACTATGTTCAATGTACCCTTCCCATATATTTACCATTTTCCAAATTTTTCAAAGATCTATGGAGCCATGCCCTTGGCGGGCCACCACTCAATTCATCAAAATTGAACCTGTGCCCATTTATTTGGAACTCTCATTTTATTCTATTTGCAAAAAAATTTCTATTTTTGATGGCAATACTTGAAGCAAAATTTTCAAACTACAAAACTTTTTACATCTTTTGAAAAATGTGAACAACAAACACACTGTCTTTTGAACTCGTGAGTAGGTGAAACGTACATCAGCGTACGCCCCAAGAACGGTTACATTCTGGAAGAGAAACATGACTGATGACTGTGGAGAGGACCTCCGCTTCGAGCAAGGTGCAGTCACAATCCAAAAATACAAAAAAAAAAACACATAAAGAGCTCGCTAAGCAGAAAACCTGAAAAGGAGGCTTAGGCAATAGAGAGCGTCCCGGTGGACTGAAAACCCGAAAAGGCGGTCCAGGAAAAATTAGGGGCACAAAAAAGAATACATTCCCGATGGACTGAAAACCCGAAAGGGTGGTCCAGGCAAAATAAGGGATTTTCAAAAAAAAAAAAAAACATGACTGCTAAAGCATGACACTCTGCGCCCATTTACAAATGGCGACTTCTCCCAGACTTTCGTTCGACAATGAGCTGTCCCCCCAAGGGGCATCAGCTGCCACCTTGTGTCTGGTTTTACACCGTCAATGGCCCGATTTGTTCACGATAATACCATCTTCAAGGAAGTTTGCCGAGTGTTTGTACTGCGACGTCAGTCCACCTCCTATCTTACCAGTCTTGTCCCGTTCCATCGAGTCACCTCTCACATACAGTATATACAGTCATACAAATTACATTCATACATTCATACATCCATACATCAATACTTTCATGTATTCACACATTCAAGCATACACAACGCACACTTACATACACAATATCAATTCACACATGATTGCATCAGTCGCCCAGAGTCTTGTTCGGTCGTATCCCTTCAGTTCAGTCCTCAAATTGTTTCAAGTGGTTAGTCCTAAACAATGGACAACTTGAGTTTACGTTATTGTCTTTATTTCAAGTGGTTAGTCCTAAACAATGGACAACTTGAGTTTACCTTTTGTCTTTGTTTCAAGTGGTTAGTCCTAAACAATGGACAGCTTGAATTTACCATTTGTCAAGTGGTTAGTCCTAAACAATGGACAGCTTGAGTTTACCTTTTGTCAAGTGGTTAGTCCTAAACAATGGACAGCTTGAGTCTACCTTTTATCCTGTTTCAAGTGGTTAGTCCTAAACAATGGACAGCTTGAGTCAAGTGGTTAGTCCTAAACAATGGACAGCTTGAGTTTACTTTTGTCCTGTTTCAAGTGGTTAGTCTTAAACAATAGACAGCTTGAGTTTACCTTTCGTCTTGCTTCAAGTGGTTAGTCCTAAACAATGGATAGCTTGAGTTTACCTTTTATCATGTTTCAAGTGGTCAGTCCTAAACAATGGACAACTTGAGTTTACCTTTTGTCTTTGTTTCAAGTGGTTAGTCCTAAACAATGAACAGCTTGAGTTTACCTTTTGTCAAGTGGTTAGTCCTAAGCAATGGACAGCTTGAGTCTACCTTTTATCCTGTTTCAAGTGGTTAGTCCTTAACAATGGACAGCTTGAGTCAAGTGGTTAGTCCTAAAATGGACAGCTTGAGTTTACTTTTGTCTTGTTTCAAGTGGTTAGTCCTAAACAATGGACAGCTTTAGTTTACCTTTCGTCTTGCTTCAAGTGGTTAGTCCTAAACAATGGACATCTTGAGTTTACCTTTCGTCTTGTTTCAAGTGGTCAATCCCAAAAAATGGGCAACTTGAGTTTACCTTTTGTCTTTGTTTCAAGTGGTTAGTCCTAAACAATGGACAGCTTGAGTTTACCTGTCATTCTCTCGAGTGTAATCCCCAGTATGTCTAGTCAAGAAGTGTCTCCATTAAACTATCATTCCAAACCAATACAAAAATACACCACCATTTCCCCCAGTGAAAGTACATTGTCCCCTAGCGGAGTCGGATCCCTTTCTCAACAAATTCAGGTATCCCATTGGGATTTCTCGTCCCAATCAAAATGTCTTCGCCGTCTTGCATTCATAATTGCATCACAAACATTCTGAAGGTGAGAAAAACACAAGAAGGGGGTTGAATTATGTTTTCAAAAACTTCTCCTTCTTACAAAATAAAACTATTCTCAAGATCAGAGTCTGATAGATTTCAGAGTCTGATTTGAGTTCAGAGTCTTAATGCAGTGGATAGAGAGTAAGAGTGAAGAAAAGAAATAAGAACACAAGCAATTATATAGGTTCCTTCCACAAACTGGAAGTAGTCTTGTCCCCCTTGCACTTCCAAGGAGAGTTTCACTAAAATGTAATATCAAATTGCAAGTTGCTCAAACACACAGTAAGAGACTTCTCAATGCTGAAGGACAACTCCAAGAGACATCCTTTGCTCAATTACACAAGAAAGAGACTTCTATGCTCAAGGACACCACCAAGAGACTTCCTTTGCTCAATCACAAAAGAAAGAGACTTATCTAAACAATTACAAAGAATTGAAAAGAGTTTTGAATACTTGATATACAATCAGAGGTATTCACAAAACAATGCGAACAGAACAGACTCTGTTTTTGTAGACACTTAGAAATTCTAAGATATGAACTTTTGTAAGAATTCTCTAAGTTGTTGATGTGTATTTTGCAACGCTTTGGCTCAGAGAAAATGTGTTGGTCTTTTCTTTCAGCTCTTCTGTGTTCTAACATTTTTTCTTCAAGTCTTTATCCCTATTTATAGAGGATTTGAGAGACGTTGAGAACTAACCGGTACATCTACTTGTCTTGACTGAAGCTTTGATTCTTCACCGTTGATCTTTTGCCCAATTTGATAATTGTCCTATGAAGAACCAATTTCAAATCCATTCCAATAGAGAAGGAACAATGTCTGCAAACATTACTCTTATTTTTGTCTTGTAGAGGAGACAAGATGCAGAGATGGAGGTTGCAGAGGCATATGCAGAGATAGTGGTTGTACACTTCGTACACTGTACTTTGTCAACGCTCTTAAGCTTCTGGTGAAGTAGCTTCTGATGAACTTGCTTCTGATGACGTGGATTCAGGAGCTCTTTTCTTCAGACGCACTAAGCTTCTGATGAAGTAGCTTCTGATGACGTGGATTCAGGAGCTCTTTTCTTCAGACGCGCTAAGCTTCAAAATAAATTCCTTTGCTCTTTGACTCGTTCAACCAGAACCTCTATGAATTAAGACTTTGATTATGGTCATGTACACTTGAACAAATGTTTAGTAATATCCAATTGACAATTTTAATACTTTGTTATCATCAAAACTTAAACGGTGATTATGTAAAACACCCTTTGTTCCAACACATTCATAGCATCTTAGGTCAAAAATGGTGTACTTTGTATTTAAGTCTCTTCGACCAGTCGAATCAAAGATTTCATCTTCAAATCTCCGGACAAAGAAACTTAAATAGGAGCATCTTTCATACCCCAATTTTTGACCTAAGACGCCACTAACACGTATCGTCGGACTCTGAATAATCTCTGACTTTTCAAACGAAATTTCGGCAGAGAGGTATTTTAAAATACCTCATGTTTTGTTCCGATTCGGGCCCTATTCTCTCTTTTTTTTTCTTTTTAATTTCCATCTTTTATTTAATTTCTCAATTTTTATTTTAATTCTACTTTTAATTAGTCATTTTTATTTTCATTTTTTTTAGTTTAAATCACATTCATTTTTATTTTTATTTTTATTTTTCTCTTTATTATTAATTGTCCAAAATTGGTCCAACAATATCCAAAAAAAACAGTCTGCGCCTGTTCCAAATCCGAATCCATATCCGGTACATGTTCGCTGGCTTCCTCCCCAATTCAAGCAGTCTTATCCACATTTTTGCTCTGCTCTTTATCAAACCCTAACCCTATAAAAACAACCTGCAAAACACAAGTGAGTGGGGAAAAATTCGCAGAACGCAACACCCAATTCAACACAGGGACCGAAAATTCCCAATCAAAAACCTGCAACAACTTTCACAACAACACGGACAGTAATCATCATCCTCAAACCATCAACAATCACCGTTCCAATACACCGCACAACGCAAATCCAATCGGCCTTACAAAACCACAATCGGCCGAACATCCAAACCCCCATAATAATCCAAACCGGACATGGATAGATACGGCAGCCAAACACACACACAAAAACAGCCAAAATCTACAGAACCGCATCAACACACAACGATTTTCATCCAAAACCTGCAAAATAGAAAACTAAAACAACAACAGCATCATGCCACACATCAACAACGTGGAACCCGCCTTCACAACAGCAAGGGGGCCGAACTGTTTGCCAACAACAAACTGGCCGTACACACAGACACATCCAATCGCAACGGGAACAAGCCGAATCGGAAGAGGTACTTTTCCTAATTCATCTTTTATAGATCTAAGGCTTTAGGGTCTAATTTTGGTATTTTTAGGGTTGGAATAGAGAGTAGTAGAGACAGTAGAAAAAAAACCGTAAAAAAAGGGGGGGGTAGGGCTTCCGGCGCGGTGGCGCCGCCGCGCCGGATTCTGGAATACATGCATCTCCGTCGGAGAATAAGAGAGACCAGTGAGAGAGTTTGAGAGAGAATTATGAGAAGAGAGAGAATGTGAAAGTGGAAATGAAAGGAAAAAGGGTCTTACACCCTTATATACCCTCCCGAACCGGTTCGGTTCTCCCTTGAACCGAACTGGTCCCCAGACCGGATCCTTTATCCAAAGCCCAACGCGCCCTTTGCTCTCTCTGTGGCCTAGTTTGCTCGTTTTTACTTTCTACACCCCCTGTTCGCTTCCTGCACCCCCTTTCGCATCCCATTTTACTTTTATTCTTTTTATTTTTTCCATGCATCTTTATTTTCTTTATTTTAATTTTGTGTTTTATTTTAATTATCATAATCATCGCATGCATATTTAATTCTTTGTTATTTATTTTTATTACATTGATTTTAGAATGTAAATTAGGTCTTTAGAATGTAATTTATCTATTTTTCCGCAATTTATTTTTCGCAAACTTTAGAATGTATTAATATGTTTAATGTAATAGTTTTAGGTTCATGTGTGCATGTGTGTGTTTGTGTGCCTTTATTTTCTTTACTGCTTTACGTATATATGCGGGAATGTTTAGGTTAGGTCAAAGGACCTCGTGGTGATCCAACGTCACCATGAAGTTCTCGCACTTTTTTTACTACGTTATTATTTTAGTCAATATTCAAAAACAACAAAAACATTCAAATAACAAAAATCACAAAAACATTTTTCACAATAAACCTCGATCCACAAATCGAGCGATTCCTTTTTATTTTCTTTCTTAATCAAATTTCAAATCAACTTTAATTCTACTTTGAGTCATCTTTCCTTTAACATTAAAAAACACAAACCAATTTCTTATTTGCCACTTTGGCTTTTCCTTTTAAAACCTTTTTCAAAATTAATAAAAAACACAAAACCAATCAAACGGAAATTTTTACCCCGAACTACGAGGTTCTGATCCCTCACGGGTACGTGTGCAAAGGATCTAGTCCTTCCGAATCAATAAAAATGTAGATAATAGGCTTATTTCTTTTCTTTTAATCTCTATTTTCAAATTCCTTCTTTTAAACAAAAATAAGCAAGTTATAGCACAAAAAGTAAAATAAAGTCGAAAGGTTCTCGTAGAGTACTACGAATATTTAGGGTGCTAATACCTTCCCTAAATATAACCAACCCCCGGACCCCTTCTAATTCAAATAAATTTTTTCAAAAGTCGTGAAATAATTTAGTGAGTCAAAAGCTAACCAAATAGCCTTGATCTCCGAAAAATGACGCGACAAATATTATGCATGTTATATTTGTGGAAGCCTTTATGGTGATGTCTATTTTTTGAATAAATACTTTATTCGCGTGTATTATCGCTTTAATAGAAATAAGGTGTTACACTCTTTAGTGGATAAGCATCTAATGTCTTCTAATTCCTCTGAAATAGTCGTTGTTACAGGCTTATATTCCTTATGCAACCTTGTGTCTTCAATATATATATAACTTCAGGTTCTTGACTTTAGACTCTGACGAACTTCAGACTCTGGGTGTCTTCAGACTCTGGCAGTCAGCTTCTTATGTTCTTCAGACTCAGACTTGCAACATAAGCTTCCTTTGTAAATTCCATTGCTCTCATTTGTTCTTCCATAACCAATACTTTATTTTAAGACTTATAAATTGTTAGTCTATGATCCTGCACACTTGAACAAATATTAGCATATCCAATTGAACTTCTAATACCTTGTTATCATCAAAACTTAAGGTGGCAATGTTAAACACTTTTTCTTCCAACAATCACCCCCTTTTTGATGATGAAAAACACTAGTATTAATAGTCAATTGTTGTTAAACTAATTAACAAGTTGACTTTAAGGTGTGAGGTTTGTAAGCCCCCTGAGTCTGATAGTTCTTAAGATGAAGTTTGTAAGTTCCCCCTAAGTTCTATCCAAGTGAATTAAATTCATTTTAAACATAAAGACGTCACTCATAAATATTTCACATGAAATCCAAAGAGTACAAAATGAGAAGAAGGTTCTCCTAAATTAATTTTAATTTTAATCTTAATTTAGAGGACTCAGAGCCTAAATGTTATTATATCTTACTTCCCCTTTTGTCATCAACAAAAAGACTAAAAATAAAGGAAAAGAGTAAGAAAAGATGGATAAAAACATGAATATTTCTATCAAAACATATATATATATATATATATATATATATATATATATATGGGGTTTGCTACAATAAACCCACTCATTTTCATGAATGTCTATTTTAGCAAGGTGCACCTTTTCCTTTAGACATAAATACCCATAATTTTGTTTTTTTGAAAGGCAAAAGGAACGAACAGAGTTGTAATTTACTTCTAATCATTAATGTTTTTTTTTTGTTCTTCTCTCTTTCATTCTCTATCTCCTTCTATTACCTTTTGTTCTTCACCTTTTTTTGAAGGAATTCTTCACCCCTTTTTCTATTCCCTTACTGCTAATTCTTAAATAATAACACATCAAACATAGAAAAATGAATAAGAACCTTAAACTATCATTGTTGCTTCATAGATTTTTTTTTTTTAAAGATTGTAGCTTCTTTGTCAAAGGAAACAACATGAACAACCTTAAACCCATGGGAGTTATGAACGAACAATTCATGGAACTTGGAAGAAGAATGGAAAAGGAACCGATGAAAGGAAGAGAGAAGAACAAAAGAAAAACATTAATGATTAAAAGTAAATTACAACCCTGTCCCTTCCTTTTGCCTTTCTCAAAAAACAAAATGATGGGTATTTATGTCTAAAGGAAAAGGTGCACCTTGCTAAAATAGACCTTCATGAAAATGAATGGGTCTATTGTAGCAAACCTCGTATATATATGGGGGCTGCAAACTTGCACTCACCTAAAAACATTAAGGCGCAAGTTAGCAAGCTACACCCACTAACATTTTACCAAAAAGAAATTATAATATTGTGAGTAACTAAAAATTGAAAGATAGTTTTGTAAATTTCATTTTACTTTTCAAACAAAACACAAAAACATAATTGTGTTCCTATATTTTCGCTTGGCAAGGAGAAAAAATAATGTTTTCTCAGGTAGTACTTTTTTTTTTCTCACTGTAGCTTGATAGTTTTTTTGTTGACGTAGTGCTGTTTTCTTAGGGACTTCATAGTTTTTTTTTTGTTCTCACACACACAAATTAAGATCGAATAGATACAAGCATGATTGGCTTTGAAAAAAAAAAAGCTTCATTTTTCTTTAAAAGCAATTTTTTTTAAGGCTTAGTAGATTTAATAGTGAAAAAAATGGTTTTTATGCCTTAAAAGGTTCGATAGTTTTAATTGTAAACAAAATAGTTTTAAGAAATGGACCGTCATAATATTCCTAAAGGCTAAAGAGCCCTCCATAAGGGCTCAAACGCCCTCCAGAAGGACTTGGGCGTCCTCCAGAAGGGCTCCAAGGTCTAGGCGCGCCCCCTCTAGGGCGTCGCCTTACTTAGCTTCTAGAACTATCTAGAAACCGCCTAAATACCATAAATACCCTTGTTACTTGGAGGTTAAGTAACCGAAACCCAAGCCCATAGCATGCTATAAATACCTCACTTGAGAGCATTCTCAAGGCATCCAATAATCATTTTAAACCCTATAATACAATACAACCCTAGTATTCTTTACTCGTACTTTTTTGCAAGTACAGTTGGCACTGTCTGTGGGAACTGGTAAAACTGACCCGGGCCACACCTAATCAATGATGCAGAGGTAATCACACAGTTGATGTTGCCGCTGCAAACCCCATCTTCGGTGATGCCACCAAGAAACCGTGCCAACCTCATCTATGGAGGCATCGACAACCATATCCATCGTTATTCATACGGTCAGGTTACCTCGTTTCAATTTTCCATTCAGCCGTCAATATTCATATTGATTTCAATTGCTTATTCCATACTATTACTATTCACCTGACTTCAATTGAGTTTTTTTTACCGCTGCCTTGTTTTTGATTGATGATTACTTTCAAAACCTAGTTTTTCAATTATTATATTATTTCTTTTGGAACTTTTTACTACCATATGAGCCTCTATTTTAAGTATTCAGCCATTACTTTTGTTTATTATTACGCTACTATTCCAAATCGAAATCAATATTATTTTTGTCATACTACTGTTATGTTGCTGCTGTTCCTTTATTTTCACTGTTTGCTGCTCAGTTATATATTTAACTAATTGTGTTGTGAATGTGATTTGTCTGGCTTCGATGTACGTATTCGCACATCAAGCGCCATCCAAGAATTTGGAGCTGCACAAAGCGCCCCGGGACCTAGTGGCGATTTCAAAAAGATGATGACCTAGGAAGATCAAACCAACATCAAGTCTCAAAATCTAGACGACAACATACTCTTTCTCGAAGCAATTCTCCAAGCAATTCTCTTTCAAAGGAATATCAGGTTCTATATTTTTTGGGAAAATATATTCTTTCATTTGAAGAAAATTTATCACCTAATATATTTTGAGAAATTATATTCTTTGATTTGAAAGTAATTTATTGCCCAACATATTTTGAGAAAAATATATTGTTTGATTTGAAGAATTGAATAAATTTATCGCCAAATATATTTTGAGAAAATATATTTATACTTTTAGATTTGAAGAAAATAAATTTATTATTGTATATATTTTGAGAAAATATACTTTTAGATTTGAAGAAAATAAATTTATTGTTGTATATATTTTGAGAAAATATACTTTTAGAATCGAAGAAAATAAATTTATTGTTGTATATATTTTGAGAAAATATACTTTTAGAATTGAAGAAAATAAATTTATTGTTGTATATATTTTGAGAAAATATACTTTTAGAATCGAAGAAAATAAATTTATTGTTGTATATATTTTGAGAAAATATACTTTTAGATTTGAAGAAAATAAATTTATTATTGTATATATTTTGAGAAAATATACTATTTGATTTGAAGAAAATTTATTATTGTATATATTTTGAGAAAATATACTTTTAGATTTGAAGAAAATAAATTTATTGTTGTATATATTTTGAGAAAATATACTTTTAGATTTGAAGAAAATAAATTTATTGTTGTATATATTTTGAGAAAATATACTATTTGATTTGAAGAAAATTTATTATTGTATATATTTTGAGAAAATATACTTTTAGATTTGAAGAAAATAAATTTATTGTCGTATATATTTTGAGAAGATATTTTGTTGATTTAAGGAAAATAAAGAATGATGATAGGTAAAACATAAGAGGTAGGTAAAACATAAGAGGTACCCCATAACAGAAGTAAAGATAGTATTGTTAAAAGGTCACATGTGAGTGATTATGGCAAGGAAAGCCTTGGTATTTAAGAGGTCCAAGTGACCCACCTCTCTTTCGTGGGAACCCCTTCCATGTACCATTTACTTTGAGAACTAAACTAACTGTTTCATAAAAAACATAAGTAATTGAATAAACAGCATTAGACCCACGTAGAAGAATTAAATTGAGCAGAAGACTTAGTCCTAACTTCATAAGAGGAAATAAAGACATAAAAGAATTCAAGTTAGCAGGAGAAAGAGAAGGAGTATAGAATAAAGGAACGAAGTGGGCGAGTTAATAAGAGAAGGAGTATAGAATAAAGGAATGAAGTGGACGAGTTAATAAGAGAAGGAGTAAAAATGTGGGCGAGTTAATAAATAGAAGGAGTAGAAATGTGGGCGAGTTAATAAGAGAAGACAAAAGAGTAGTTAATTTCCATTGAAATGATTAAATATGATACTCCTTTCTTTATGATACTGCTTACTTTGGAAGTGTAGAAGAATTGTTATATTTCAGGTAAATCAAGCTTGGGAGGCATACAAACCCGCCAATGGCGAGATTAAAAGGAAGAACTCACCACGCAAACGTGCCATAATGAAAATCCATAGAGAAGCACCCGGAAAAGATCATGACCGCCAAAACTGGGTCAACCTTTTTAAGGCTCTGACTCGGCGGCAAGAAGAACATAGACCGCCTAAACTGGGTTAACCTTATCAAAGGCTCTAACTCGGCGTGAACGCCTAAACAGAGTTAACCATAAAATCAAAGGCTCTAGCTCGGCGTCATTAATTATGGGTTTACCTTATCTAAAGGCTCTAGCTCGGCGCCCAAGAGTTAACCTTCTTAAAGGCAATAGCTCGGCGTGAACGCCTAAACAGGGATTGAACCCGGCGTCGTTAAATAAACCTGACGCCAAAGCACGAATTAACCGTATAAAAAGGCTCTAACTTGACGTCTAATAAATGGGAACGCCTAAACAAGGATTAGATCTCGGCGTCGTTAAACTTTGAACGCCTAAACAGTGAGCAAACACGACGTCGTTAAATAAACAGAGCGCCTAAACAGGGCTGACCTCATTAAAGGCTCTAACCCGGCGTCTTCGAATCGAACGCCTAAACTGGGTTAACCTTCGTAGAGGCTCCAGCTCGGCGTGATAAAATTAGAGTGAAGCGCCTAAACTGGGCTAGCATTAAATCAGAGATCTAGCTTGGCGTCATAAGAAGAACGAACTAGGTCGAAAACGAAGAGTAGAACACAACACGAAGAGCAACAATTTCGACAAAGTAAAACAAGTCAAAGACACTTCAAAGTAAGCACAAAAGCGTTAAATAAAGTTCAACAAGTGAAATAAATCACAAGTCAAAGTCATAATATTACAAAAAGCTCCTAGACAGGTCGCCCACAAAAAGAAGATAGAATAAATTTAAACTACAAAGGTCAAGGCTCATCAATGAGGTCGCCCTCTTGGACGATCTTCAGAGAATCTTGCACCAACAAGTCCAACTCAGGGAATGTAACGCCCACGTTCGTTTTAGTATTTATTTAAATCGAGTTTAGGTGATTATATTATATTTATATAATATATAAGTGTTTTGATGTGTTTTAATATATTTTGGATGATTTGGTGATAAGATATAATGTTAAGGATAAGGTTAAGAGACTTATTTTATTGTTAAATAAAATAAGATTTGAAAAGAAAATAAAATATTTAGTTATGGGTTAGTTTTGGATTTTAGAGAGTTATGTGGGAGAAAGAGTAAATAAGATAAGATTTGTTGGCAGTATAAATAAGGAAAATTAGGTTAGAGTCAGTAACGCTTTCAGAACTTTTGGGAAACAGAAAGAGAGAGGCCGCACGCGTGAGAAGAGAAGAGAAGGGTGTGCTGCGATTTCTGCTTCTAACCAGGTAAGGGTGAGATTCATGATTAAGTAATATTGATTAGCATAATTCTGGTAGCAATTAACAAAGATTAGGATTGGTTTAAGGGAAGGGGAGAACTAGGTCAAAACCTTATGAATTGATGGATTAACGGTTGGAATAGGGTTAATTGATGTAGAAAGTGTTCCTAGACCTTAGAATATGTTTAGGATGAATTCTGGGATCAATAACAGGCTTAGAACCATGAGAATTTGTGAGATTTTGAGAGTATAGCAATTCTGGCCGCAGCGAAATTCATCGCTCGCCACGGCGAGCAGTGATCCTCGCCTCGCGAGTGATGAGCCTCATCGCTCGCCACGACGAGTACTTATCCTCGCCTCGCGAGTTGCCTCTGGCAGCTCGCCATAGCGAGCACTTCCCTTCGCCTCGCGAGTTGCCTCTGCAGCTCGCCATAGCGAGCACTTCCCTTCGCCTCGCGAGTTGCCACTGGCAGCTCGCCATAGCGAGCACTTCCCTTCGCCTCGCGAGTTGCCTCTACAGCTCGCCATAGCGAGCACTTCCCTTCGCCTCGCGAGTTGCTTCTGGCAGCTCGCCACGGCGAGCTAACCCACTCGCCTCGCGAACACTACCAGCCTTTGAAAGTTGTGAGGGTTGTGTGATCTGTTTCCGTGTGATTTGATTTGGAGGTGTTCCCTGAGTGTTTTATAGACCTAGTAGTAATGTTGAGAGTCCTGTGCAGAGCTGTTCTAGGTATGGATTGCTAGTGAGCAAGAAATTAAGTAATAAACCTTATGCTAAAATGTTAAAGTTTATATTGCCTTGAAATGTAATTGATATAATGATATCATTCTGTTCTTGTGATTTGTATTATGCTGCTGATGTTATTAAACTGAACCGTTATGATATATGTATATGTTATATATGCAATGATAAGTTGTTGTTTAGCTCCAATTTCTTGGATGCATGTTGATAAGGTGATTAAGGATAAATGTTATTTGAGTTGAGTCCATGCATAGCATACATTGAGCTTAGTCCTCACCATGATAGGAGCTTTGTCCTCTGCACGTTATTTAGGAGCTTTGTCCTCCGCACGTTTTAAAAGTATATTAATACTTATGATGAAGTTTGGTACCACATGCATATAAGGAGTCTAAGAGCATTGTCGCATGGTCATATTTATGATGTCATGTTGTTGATGAAGAATGAATATATGATTAAGTGATAAGTGTTATTTATCTATGCTACTTGCTTAAAGATGATATGAAATTGATTATGTGATTACGTGCTATATGTTATTAAATGATGCAAGAATGCTATTAATGTTTGATGTTAATTGTTATTCCGTATTATGTTGATTAGTACTATTTTGTTATGAATTCTCACCCCTTCTGCTGGAATTGCCGCCTTGTGGGCAAGTGCAGGTGATCGTGCTTAGAGTTGCGGTTGCTTCGTGAGTGGCCTTGCCTCACTGTGTCGTCTAGGTCGCTCTGATACGTAACGGGATGGGGTCATTTTATATGCATGCTTCACTCCTTTACGTGATTATTTTATGATATGTTGCAATAATGAAACTAACTCCTTTGAGATATTTTTATGGGGCCTGCGTGCCAAACGTTTATGATTTATAAATATTTTCCGCTGCAATATTTTGAAGTTATTTAGTTAATTTATTAATTAACAGTTTTTCGGATTAAGTTTTTTATGTGACATCCCGTTGTTGTGTTGCATACTCTGTTAAATGTTTTCAAGAAATTTTTATGTTGGGAAAACGGGGTGTTACAATTGGTATCAGAGCAAGTCGGTCTGTCCGGCCAATTAGAGAGTCTTGTTGAGTTTTAGTAATATTTGTATTACTAAATCTTATGTTGATGCTACTGTTTGTTGTAGAATATCAGGATGGCTGGAAGGAACAATGCTGCTCTTGCTGCTGCTTTGGAAGCAATGGCCAATGCTGTGGGACAGCAACCTAATGCAAATGCTGGTGTGAATGCTGAGACGAGGATGTTGGAGACTTTCATGAGGAATCATCCTCCAACTTTTAAGGGAAGGTATGACCCCGATGGAGCCCAGACGTGGCTTAAGGAGATAGAGAGGATTTTCAGAGTGATGCAGTGCACCGAGGCCCAGCAGGTGCGGTTTGGTACACATCAGCTGTCTGAGGAAGCTGATGATTGGTGGGTCAGCGTGTTACCTAGCCTAGAGCAAGACGGAACTGTTGTGACTTGGGCCGTGTTCCGAAGAGAGTTTCTGAGGAGGTACTTTCCGGAAGACGTTCGCGGGAAGAAAGAGATCGAGTTCCTTGAGCTGAAGCAAGGAAATATGTCCGTGACCGAGTATGCTGCCAAGTTCGTGGAGTTGGCAAAGTTCTATCCGCACTACGCTGCTGAGACTGCAGAGTTTTCAAAGTGGATCAAGTTCGAGAACGGTTTGAGGCCCGACATTAAGAGGGCGATTGGGTATCAACAGATCAGAGTTTTTCCGGATTTGGTGAATAGCTGCCGGATCTATGAAGAGGATACGAAGGCTCACTACAAGGTAGTGAACGATAGGAAAGCCAAGGGCCAGCAGAGTCGCCCTAAACCTTATAGTGCCCCTGCTGATAAAGGGAAACAGAGGATGGTCGTTGATAGGCAGACTGCGAGGAAGGGTACTCCTACTGAGATTGTGTGTTTCAACTGTGGTGTGAAAGGCCACAAGAGCAATGTTTGTCCTGAGGAGATCAAGAAGTGTGTCCGGTGTGGCAAGAAGGGTCACTTAGTAGCTGACTGCAAGCGTAATGATATCGTATGCTTCAACTACAATGAAGAGGGTCATATCGGTTCCCAGTGCAAGCAGCCGAAGAGGGCGCCTACTACGGGTCGAGTTTTTGCCCTGACTGGTACTCAGACAGACAGTGATGATCGTTTGATCAGAGGTACTTGCTATATTAATAATACTCCTTTAGTTGCTATTATTGATACTGGTGCTACGCATTGCTTTATTGCTTTAGACTGTGTTTCTACTTTGAGTCTTGCTATGTCTGATATGAATGGAGAGATGGTTGTCGAAACTCCAGCTAAGGGTTCGGTGACTACTTCTCTCGTATGCTTAAGTTGTCCTTTGTCTATGTTTGGTCGCGATTTTGAGATGGATTTAGTTTGTCTACCTTTGAGCGGTATGGACGTGATTCTGGGTATGAATTGGTTAGAGTACAACCACGTCCTTATCAATTGTTTTCGCAAGACGGTGCATTTCTCGTCCGCCGAAGAGGAAAGTGGTGCTGAGTTTTTATCTACTAAGCAGATGAAGCAACTAGAACGTGACGGCATGTTGATGTTTTCGTTGATGGCTTCTTTATCTTTAGAGAATCAAGCAGTGATCGATAAATTGCAAGTGGTATGCGACTTTCCTGAAGTTTTCCCAGATGAAATTCCTGATGTGCCTCCAGAGAGGGAAGTCGAGTTTTCCATTGATCTCGTTCCTGGAACTAAGCCGGTGTCGATGGCACCTTATCGTATGTCTGCTTCCGAACTAGCTGAATTGAAGAAACAGTTGGAAGATTTACTCGAGAAGAAATTTGTTAGACCAAGTGTGTCACCTTGGGGAGCGCCAGTGTTACTAGTAAAGAAGAAAGATGGTAGTATGAGGCTATGTATTGATTATCGGCAGTTGAACAAGGTAACTATCAAGAATAGGTATCCACTTCCGAGGATTGATGATTTGATGGATCAGTTAGTGGGTGCACGCGTTTTCAGCAAGATTGACTTGAGGTCGGGTTATCATCAGATTAAAGTAAAGGATGAGGATATGCAGAAGACAGCTTTCAGAACGCGTTATGGCCATTATGAGTACAAGGTTATGCCTTTCGGAGTTACTAATGCACCGGGAGTATTTATGGAGTATATGAATCGCATCTTCCATGCATTTTTGGATCAGTTCGTAGTTGTATTTATTGATGATATTTTGATTTACTCCAAGACTGAGGAAGAGCATGTTGAACATCTGAAGATTGTTTTGCAAGTATTGAAAGAAAAGAAACTTTATGCCAAATTGTCTAAGTGTGAGTTCTGGTTGAAAGAGGTGAGTTTCCTTGGTCATGTTATCTCTGGTGATGGTATTGCAGTAGATCCATCTAAGATTGAAGCCGTATCGCAATGGGAGACTCCGAAGTCAGTTACTGAGATTAGGAGCTTTTTGGGTTTAGCTGGTTACTATAGAAGGTTTATCGAAGGATTCTCCAAGTTAGCTCTTCCGTTGACCCAGTTGACTTGTAAAGGTAGAGCTTTTGTTTGGGATGTGCATTGTGAGAACAGCTTCAACGAGTTGAAGAAGCGGTTGACGACTGCTCCAGTTTTGATTCTGCCGAAGCCAGATGAGCCATTTGTAGTGTATTGTGATGCGTCTAAGTTGGGTTTAGGAGGTGTGCTTATGCAAGCAGGTAAAGTGGTAGCTTATGCTTCAAGACAGTTGAGGATTCATGAGAAGAATTACCCGACGCATGATTTGGAATTAGCAGCTGTAGTTTTTGTATTGAAGATGTGGAGACACTACTTATATGGTGCGAGATTCGAAGTGTTTAGCGATCACAAGAGCTTGAAGTATCTTTTCGATCAGAAGGAATTGAATATGAGGCAAAGAAGATGGTTAGAACTTCTGAAGGACTTCGACTTTGGGTTGAATTACCATCCGGGTAAAGCGAATGTGGTAGCAGATGCCTTGAGTAGGAAGACTCTGCATATGTCTGCTATGATGGTTAAGGAGTTCGAATTACTTGAGCAATTTAGAGATTTGAGTTTGGTTTGTGAAAGGACGCCTCAGAGTGTGAAGCTAGGGATGTTGAAGATTGATAGTGACTTCTTGATGAATTTAAGAGAGGCGCAGAAAGAAGATGTCAAGTTTGTTGATTTAATGGTTGCTGGTAATCAGACTGAAGATAGTGATTTTCAAGTCGATGATCTAGGAGTGTTGAGATTCCGAGGTAGGATTTGTATTCCTGACAACGAAGAGATTAAGAAGATGATTCTTGAAGAGAGCCACAGAAGTAGCTTGAGTATTCACCCGGGAGCTACGAAGATGTATCATGATTTGAAGAAGTTGTTTTGGTGGTCTGGATTGAAACGTGATGTGGCACAGTTTGTGTATTCCTGTTTAGTTTGCCAGAAGTCGAAAATTGAGCATCAGAAACCGGCTGGCATGATGGTATCCTTAGATGTGCCGGAGTGGAAATGGGATAGTATATCCATGGATTTTGTGACTAGCTTGCCGAATACTCCAAGAGGGAATGACGCCATTTGGGTGATAGTTGACAGATTGACGAAGTCGGCTCATTTTCTACCGATTAATATTAGTTTTCCTGTTGCCCAGTTGGCAGAGATTTACATCAAGGAGATTGTGAGATTGCATGGTGTTCCTTCGAGCATAGTATCCGATAGAGATCCAAGATTTACTTCTAGATTTTGGAAAAGTTTGCAGGAAGCTTTGGGTTCTAAGTTGAGATTGAGTTCGGCGTATCATCCGCAGACAGATGGTCAGTCGGAAAGGACAATTCAGTCGCTGGAGGATTTGTTGAGAGTTTGTGTTCTTGAGCAAGGAGGGACTTGGGATAGTCATCTTCCGTTAATCGAGTTCACATACAATAATAGTTACCATTCTAGTATTGGGATGGCACCTTTTGAGGCTTTGTACGGTCGGAGGTGCAGAACTCCGTTGTGTTGGTTTGAGTCAGGAGAAAGAGTGGTCTTAGGACCGGAGATTGTTCAGCAAACTACTGAGAAAGTTAAGATGATTCAAGAGAAAATGAAAGCGTCGCAGAGTCGACAAAAGAGTTACCATGATAAGCGAAGGAAAGATCTTGAGTTTCAGGAAGGAGACCACGTGTTTCTAAGGGTCACGCCTATGACTGGTGTTGGACGTGCGTTGAAGTCAAAGAAGTTGACTCCGAGATTTATTGGCCCGTATCAGATTTTAGAGAGGGTTGGAACGGTGGCGTACCGAGTTGGGTTACCACCGCATCTTTCGAATTTGCATAATGTTTTCCATGTGTCGCAGCTTCGGAAGTATGTTCCGGATCCATCCCATGTGATCCAGAGCGATGATGTGCAAGTTAGAGACAACCTTACGGTGGAGACTTTACCGGTAAGGATCGATGATCGGAAAGTGAAGACGTTGAGAGGCAAGGATATACCTCTCGTTAGAGTCGTTTGGTCGGGAGCGACTGGTGAAAGCTTGACTTGGGAGCTTGAGAGTAAGATGCTGGAGTCTTATCCAGAGTTATTTACCTGAGGTAATTTTCGAGGACGAAAATCTTTTAAGTGGGGGAGAGTTGTAACGCCCACGTTCGTTTTAGTATTTATTTAAATCGAGTTTAGGTGATTATATTATATTTATATAATATATAAGTGTTTTGATGTGTTTTAATATATTTTGGATGATTTGGTGATAAGATATAATGTTAAGGATAAGGTTAAGAGACTTATTTTATTGTTAAATAAAATAAGATTTGAAAAGAAAATAAAATATTTAGTTATGGGTTAGTTTTGGATTTTAGAGAGTTATGTGGGAGAAAGAGTAAATAAGATAAGATTTGTTGGCAGTATAAATAAGGAAAATTAGGTTAGAGTTAGTAACGCTTTCAGAACTTTTGGGAAACAGAAAGAGAGAGGCCGCACGCGTGAGAAGAGAAGAGAAGGGTGTGCTGCGATTTCTGCTTCTAACCAGGTAAGGGTGAGATTCATGATTAAGTAATATTGATTAGCATAATTCTGGTAGCAATTAACAAAGATTAGGATTGGTTTAAGGGAAGGGGAGAACTAGGTCAAAACCTTATGAATTGATGGATTAACGGTTGGAATAGGGTTAATTGATGTAGAAAGTGTTCCTAGACCTTAGAATATGTTTAGGATGAATTCTGGGATCAATAACAGGCTTAGAACCATGAGAATTTGTGAGATTTTGAGAGTATAGCAATTCTGGCCGCAGCGAAATTCATCGCTCGCCACGGCGAGCAGTGATCCTCGCCTCGCGAGTGATGAGCCTCATCGCTCGCCACGGCGAGTACTTATCCTCGCCTCGCGAGTTGCCTCTGGCAGCTCGCCATAGCGAGCACTTCCCTTCGCCTCGCGAGTTGCCTCTGCAGCTCGCCATAGCGAGCACTTCCCTTCGCCTCGCGAGTTGCCTCTGGCAGCTCGTCATAGCGAGCACTTCCCTTCGCCTCGCGAGTTGCCTCTGCAGCTCGCCATAGCGAGCACTTGCCTTTGCCTCGCGAGTTGCTTCTGGCAGCTAGCCACGGCGAGCTAACCCACTCGCCTCGCGAACACTACCAGCCTTTGAAAGTTGTGAGGGTTGTGTGATCTGTTTCCGTGTGATTTGATTTGGAGGTGTTCCCTGAGTGTTTTATAGACCTAGTAGTAATGTTGAGAGTCCTGTGCAGAGCTGTTCTAGGTATGGATTGCTAGTGAGCAAGAAATTAAGTAATAAACCTTATGCTAAAATGTTAAAGTTTATATTGCCTTGAAATGTAATTGATATAATGATATCATTCTGTTCTTGTGATTTGTATTATGCTGTTGATGTTATTAAACTGAACCGTTATGATATATGTATATGTTATATATGCAATGATAAGTTGTTGTTTAGCTCCAATTTCTTGGATGCATGTTGATAAGGTGATTAAGGATAAATGTTATTTGAGTTGAGTCCATGCATAGCATACATTGAGCTTAGTCCTCACCATGATAGGAGCTTTGTCCTCCGCACGTTATTTAGGAGCTTTGTCCTCCGCACGTTTTAAAAGTATATTAATACTTATGATGAAGTTTGGTACCACATGCATATAAGGAGTCTAAGAGCATTGTCGCATGGTCATATTTATGATGTCATGTTGTTGATGAAGAATGAATATATGATTAAGTGATAAGTGTTATTTATCTATGCTACTTGCTTAAAGATGATATGAAATTGATTATGTGATTACGTGCTATATGTTATTAAATGATGCAAGAATGCTATTAATGTTTGATGTTAATTGTTATTCCGTATTATGTTGATTAGTACTATTTTGTTATGAATTCTCACCCCTTCTGCTGGAATTGCCGCCTTGTGGGCAAGTGCAGGTGATCGTGCTTAGAGTTGCGGTTGCTTCGTGAGTGGCCTTGCCTCACTGTGTCGTCTAGGTCGCTCTGATACGTAACGGGATGGGGTCATTTTTTATGCATGCTTCACTCCTTTACGTGATTATTTTATGATATGTTGCAATAATGAAACTAACTCCTTTGAGATATTTTTATGGGGCCTGCGTGCCAAACGTTTATGATTTATAAATATTTTCCGCTGCAATATTTTGAAGTTATTTAGTTAATTTATTAATTAACAGTTTTTCGGATTAAGTTTTTTATGTGACATCCCGTTGTTGTGTTGCATACTCTGTTAAATGTTTTCAAGAAATTTTTATGTTGGGAAAACGGGGTGTTACAGGGAACGCCATCTGAGATTTGGCCCTCTTAAAACCGCCTTCGAAATGGCTAAACAACGCTTGCCATTATCCACTTCATCTTTTGGCTTTGGCCACCTCTCCCTCTAGTTCGCCAATTTTCTTCTTGAAGTCGCCCTTGTCCGACGTCCAGCTTGACTTCTCCTTCTCCAAGTCTGACATCGCCTTTTCGGCCTTCGTCGTGTCAAGCAACAAACAAGATTACATATAGAGCATAAGCAAAGTACGCCACTTCCTAAATGATACAGTTGAAATTCCTAAATATGCAAAACTTCCGACGATAGAAGAATCAACAAGGTTGAAATTCCTAAACGACTGAAGATTCCCCAAAAGAGAGCACCTCGGTTGAACAAATTATGAAGACTTCCCAAAACAGGCGACTTCCTGTTTTTGATCGAGCATTGAAACAAAAATAAACAAGGAGTTAAAGTACTAAGGGATTTCTCCCATATGAGAGACATCATCCAACGATTAAATATGATTATAGTTAAACATAATCACTTCGCCCTGTTCCAAGACTCTTGCTTGGGGGGCTGTGGGCCATCATCCATGAGCAAAAGCAAACCTCGTCCCTCGGGCGCTCTAAAGATGGAACAGAGCACTCCAGGCGGGACCTTTCAAGAATAAAACATACCAGCCAAAGAATTGAACAAAGCGGTGATCCAAGCAATCACGAAATTTCAAAACAAAAAGCAGGGTATCAACCACTTTGCCTTGATTCCAAGCCTCGTGCTTGGGGGCTGTGGACCGTCATAATATTCCTAAAGGCCAAAGAGCCCTCCATAAGGGCTCAAACGCCCTCCAAAAGGACTTGGGCGCCCTCCAGAAGGGCTCCAAGGCCTAGGCGCGCCCCCTCTAGGGCGCCGCCTTACTTAGCTTCTAGAACTATCTAGAAACCGCCTAAATACCATAAATACCCTTGTTACTTGGAGGTTAAGTAACCGAAACCCAAGCCCATAGCAGGCTATAAATACCTCACTTGAGAGCATTCTCAAGACATCCAATAATCATTCTAAACCCTAGAATACAATACAACCTTAGTATTCTTTACTCGTACTTTTTTGCAAGTACAAGAAACAAAGTACAAATAAACCTAAAAGCTTTAAAAACATGAAAAAAGTAGAGACTTATTTTTAAGGAAACAATATTTGAAATGATGAAAGTGGGTGTAAATTAGTGAAGGTTGCTAACTTGTACCTTAATAATACTTATAAAAATGAGTGTAAAAATAATTAAGTGGGTGTAGGTTGCTAACTTGCACCTTAATAATTTTAGGTGGGTGTAGCTTGCTAACTTGCACCTTAGTGTTTTTAGGTGGGTGCAAGTTAGCAGCCATATATATATATATATATATATATATATATATATATATATATATATATATATATATATATATATATATATATAGAAGGTCCAAGTTAACAAAAGTGCACCTTTTTATTTGAAAAAAAACTATATTCACTAGAGTAAACCAATTTAAAGTAAGTGATAGTTTAATAAATATCCCTCAAGTTATTTGTTATAAAATAAAAATGGGTCTAAGTTAGTAAATTGATGCAAGTTAAGGAATAAGTTTTAATGAAAATTATTAATGTAACCCTCAAGTTATTAGTTTTAAATAATAAATAAGAATGTTAATTTTGTCCGATGAAAAGGTGCATTTTTGCTTACTTGGACCTTCATGTTTTTTGTTGGTCTAAGTTAGCAACAAAAAACATAGAACTTCATGTTTTAATAATTTTCATTAAAACTTATTTTTTAATTTGCACCAATTTGCTAACTTAGACAAAAAAAAAAACGTGAAGGTTCAAGTTAGCAAAAATGCATTTTTTCATTAAACAAAAATAACTTTCTTCATTATTATTTAAAACTAATAACTTGAGGGTTATATTAATAATTTTTATTAAAACTTATTTTTTATTGTCCAAATAAAAATGTGCATTTGCCTAAACGATTTAAGTTGGAAACCCCTTCAATAATTAACCCTTCTTTTTACTCGTTTCTAAAACCCTTGCCCTTGTTGAGAAAAACCCCTTGTTATTGCTCTAAATAATAACAACTCAGAGAAAGGGTTTTTTGTTTGTGTTAAGTTGAAATTGACGATGATAACCGAAGCGTTGGATTTGCTTCGTTCCAATCTCTCTATGGTTCAAATCCCTGAACCTACCAATCGCATTTTCAAGCACGAATGTTGCGTTTCTTACGACACTCCGGTAATCATTTTCCGATCAACTTTCAATTAATTCATTCTTTTTACTGTTGTTGACGTGTTTTATTTGTCAGTGTTCGTGTTTGTGTCGGTGCTTCGTAGTCTAATACACATGATGTCCAAAATGTTAGTTACTTTGATTCTCCCTTATTTTTCACAATGCATGAAATATGTGATTATTTTTCAGAGGTCAGAAGGTGGGTTGTTCATTGATTTGAATGCTTTTCTTGCTTTCGGAAAGGATTACGTTGTTTGGAATTACGAGAAGACTGGAAATCCTGTCTATTTGCATATAAAACAGACAAAGAAGTTTGTTCCAGAAGATAGGCCTTCTAAGAAACCGACACTATTGGCTGTAGGTATGTGAATCAGGTCATTTTTGGAGGCCACATTGAGATTATAATGTGCTTTGTGATACTATAGAAGAAAAATGGTGTTTATTGATAGAAAAACAGAAGTACTGATTCTCGCCCACAATTGTTAGGTTATAGGATTTGAGATAAGGGGTTAGTCGGGGAAGTTATTAGTTAATGGGGTAGTTACGATTATCTTGTATTGTATAAATTGGGAGGTTTTCGAGTTAGAGAAATGGTTATTGAGTGTTTGAATAGCTTAGTGAATAAAGTAGTGACTATTGTAAAATTGGAAACCCTTGGAGAAGATACTTCTCTCTTGTTCTCTCACTCAATAGCTCCAGTCCTTCTGGTTGGCTTGCTTGCACTGAAGTGCCTTAAGTAGCCCTCGAGGACTCCGTTTATATCTATCTGAGCTTTCAAAGATATACCAACCTTAAAATATCGGGTTTTCATTTTCAGAAACAACCCGATTTCTGAGACCCTTTTCTTTTAATTCAATTCCCTGGCTCCAAACAAAAACCCTTTACAAAACAAAAGATGTCCTCTATAATCTTGTTATTTATAGCATATCACCGCACACTTTCTAATTAACTTCGTCATTTTCTGACGTCCCTATCTCTAGCAGTGTCAATTACAAAATATTTCAGACCCATCTGCTCTTCAAAATATTTTATAGCATATCATTCTTTATTGTTAAGATGAACAGCTTGTACTCTCTAATTTCCTTGATATCCACCTTGCTGAATGTTGAACGGCACCTGAATTTCTCAACATGCACTCCCCCACAGCTCCAAGATTGGAGCTCTAACACCAATTGAAAGATTCTTGATCAGAATATTTCCTTAAAACTAAAGTACACCGCAGGTATTTGAAAGACCTGGTTCTCTCTTACTCTAACCCTTTACAAAACCATAGGATACCCTCCATAGTCTCTCCTTACTGTTATTTACAGCATATCGCCTCGCACTTTCTAACTAACTTTCCCTAACCCACCAATTAGTGGGGTTACCTATCAGTTATTCTGTGTTCTTTTTCAATCACTGTTCATCTGTTATATAATTACACTGTTCTGTTTGTGAATGAGATTATTCTTCTTACCAAATATTTTGAGATTTTGACAATCAGATGTTCCGTGTAGGTCTTGATGGGGGATTTGACAACGATGAGCTTGAATATGAAGAAACTCATAGTATAGTTATACTACCTGAGTATGCGTCTCTTTCATTCCCTTCTGTCGAATTGCCAGAGAAGGTACTTAACTGCTCTCTTGTAGTTTTATCTGAATATCCCCCTTTTATTAATTAAAGAGACATTGTAAGCTGCATAGAAAGTAAGTTTTATTTTAATCTCATTTATTTAAAATATTTTAGGTAAGACTGGCAGTTGATGCAATTTTACTAGCCGATGGGGCTGAACGTAAGGAGCAACTTGCAGCTTGGGCAGCTGATGAGAAACAAGTTAGTGCCTATGCAGTGAGTTTACAACAGATTGACAATGGCGTTGTTATTCCGCCATCTGGGTGGAAATGTGCCAAGTGTGATAAGAAAGACAATCTTTGGCTAAATCTAACTGATGGAATGATTCTTTGTGGGAGGAAAAATTGGGATGGAAGTGGTGGAAATAACCATGCTATTGAACATTATGAACAGACAAGACACCCTCTTGCTGTAAAGCTTGGCACTATTACTGCTGATCTGGAAGCAGCAGGTGATGCCCCCTTGCTTTATATTGTTTTGGCTTTTATATGTTCCTATCCATTTTGCATACAGTTTGTAATCATGACTTTCTCTCAGGAAATGAACTGATGTCTTGTATTTTTTCATGTGTATATCATCGGTACTGATGGGGATAAAACCTACAGATGAACTGTTAATTTTTGTTCTGTATTTTTGTTACTGTGGCAATGGGTTTCAAATACAAAAGATAAAAAATTTAATTATCAATGATGGTGGAAGAGGTAATTCCATATGAAACAGAGGAATAAATTGAAAAATATAAGGCAATACAAACCTGCAGAGTCGGACATACGGGTGTGGGGTTTAAATAAACTGGAACTATTTTTAGTAATTTTAAGCTTGGATTCACTATACATTTTGCATGGAAGTTTCAAATTTGTTACCATTTTAAAGACATATTTTGCTAAATTGTGTTTGACTCATCTTTATCTGGCGAGCAAGTAAAGATAGAAGTGTTTAATTTGAACTGCGAGGAGGGACATAGTGGTTTGAGTGACAAGGTGATCATAAGTTCAACTCCTCCTACTGTAAAAATAACTACTAACAATTAACGTTTACCCTTTTTAAAAGCTTAATAACAAGTATGATTTTTTTATTTGAGCTTCAACGGTCATTTTTTTGTACATTTATAAGTTATAACACTGCTATACACTGTTTCATACTATGTAGTTTTTTTAAACCTCAACAAATAATTTAAACTAAATAAATTTAAATTTTCTTTGTGGAGTAAATATGATGAATATTTTTCTTTTCCTCACTATGTACTAATTATCTTTATTGTATCATGGCAGCTCAGATGTTTACTCCTATCCAGAGGATAATAGTGTCTTGGATCCACATTTAGCAAAACATTTGGCCTTTTTTGGCATTGACTTTTCATCGCTTCAAAAGGTTCACTATTTACTTTGAACTATACTATTTCCCTTTAGAGTACTTGGTTACTCATGTCCTCTATGAGACCTGCACTTGTTGACTTTATGCCTGTTAAAACTTAAAACTCAAAATTATATTACTTATTTGTCATATCGCTTTCCTTCATTGGGACACGGCCCTTGAGCGTTTACTTTTGCAATTGCAAACTTTTTTATATATATTTTAATGGTTAATGGTTTATTTGAAATTTTTATTGTTTTTTCCTTAGTATTTGGCTGTTATGAGATCCATGAATTCATATTGTTGGAATGAAACGTCTTGTTGGACCCTTGTTTGCTGGATTAAATACTTTATTTTTCTTCAGCATCTATTGATAATGTTGAGATTAGAAGGGTTGCATTTCTCAAAGATCTATGGCTTGCTACTTGTGTTGGATAAAACCTTTATTTCGTTTTCCGATAATTATAAAATTGAGTATTTGGATTTTTGCATATGCATTTCAGTTTATTGTGATATATGCTATCATACTCAATCAACAAAATTAAATTAACATCTATCAAGAGCTTAAGATGTTATGTCGGCCATATTATTTTGTTTAGATTTGATACTCAATTTGATAGATGCTAAACTAAACTAACTAGCTTCCGAGGATTCAATTGAAGTTTTGACAACTAACTTTTGTCTTTCTACTCTGTTGGGCGTTGTATTAAACTGTCATACCATAGATTATATATCAAGTGACATATTTTTAAGTGACCCATTTTCTTATATGCAGACTGAAATGACGACCGCTGAAAGAGAGCTTGACCAAAATACAAACTTTGATTGGAATCGAATTCAGGAAAGTGGACAAGAAGTTGATCCAATTTTTGGACCTGGTTATACAGGATTGGTCAACATTGGAAATAGGTGACAGTTGGCCCCTACCATATGTTGGTTCTTATGAATTATTTATTTTTATGCTTCTTAATTATTCATTTTGTTTTCTTTTAGTTGTTATATAGCAGCAACTATGCAAGTTGTGTTTTCAACAAGATCATTCATATCACGGTCAGTAATGTCTTCTATTCTTTTGTGAATAGCTCAATCAAGTTTGCATTTAGCTCAATTCTGTTATAATTTATTTCTTAGGTACTACTTGAACCAAAGTCTAAAGAAGGCATTTGAGTTGTCTCCTGCTGATCCAACTATAGACCTGAATATGCAGTTGTAAGTGTGCTTGTTTGGATTATCTAAGTTTGTGTGTATGAAAGCTTGTAATTTGTTGATATTTAAATAAATAGTATAAAATCATATTTACGTTGTAAATGTATTCTAGCTTACTCTCTTAGCTATTATAATCTCCTATATAATAGACCTTCCGTAATGCTATTCAGTAACACGGTTTTCAGCATATGTCTCTCTTTTCTCTTACTCAACACGGTATCAGAGCAAAGTAAACGTGCTAAGCAACTAGCTTGTTTTAAGTGATTATATTATCACTGTTAGCTATTTGTATCTCTATTCTCATAGTCATGTTTATACATACAATCAAAATGGTGTACGTCGTGGCATACTTTAATCTTTTGATAATTTTTTTATTTTGGTAATCTAATTATCTAACTATTTGATTGCAAGTTCTTGAGAATATATAATTCAAAAACTAACTGATTATTTCATCGAAACACTTTATTTTAACATATAATATACCATTGAACTTATAGTTAAAACGTCTAGTCATGTGTGTGTGCAGTATAGGAGAACAATCTGTTTCCCGTATAAAAGAAAACATTTGTTAGTGAAGATGATGTTCTTCAAGGCATAGATAATTTTTCTTCGTTATAATGTAAATAAGCATCCATTTGTTGACAGGACAAAATTGGCGCATGGTCTTCTTTCTGGGAAATACTCTGTTCCGGCATTCAAGGTATGTATGTCTCCATAGCGTAGTAAATTTATCTGAAAATTTCTATTGTGCCTTTGCAAAATTAAACTTTACCTAATTTGTCTGGCATCCAGAATGATGAAAAAGAAAATTTGGCTACCTCAACTACGACCGCTGTAAGATTTCTGACTCTTTGATGACTGTTGAATTTGTATATATTGATTAAGCTCATCTGGAAGAAACATGTTTCTTATGCATTTTATTTGCACAACTAATCTGTGTGTGCATCCATTATCCTTCAAACATTAGAAACAAGAAGGAATACGGCCAAATATGTTCAAAGCTGTAATTGCTGCCAGCCATCCTGAATTTTCATCTATTCGGCAACAGGTATTGTGTGTTTATTTTATGGGGAATGCTTTCATTTCTTTACTCAAATGATCTCCCTACATTTGGTACCCTATGATTTGTTGGTATTCTATGATACGAGTTAAAAAATGTAATCCATTAATTTACAATCTTTAACTGATGACTGGGGCTATTAAAAGTATATAGGCTATTCAAATTGTCTGACTTATCGTTGCAAGTTGTGACTGCTTTGGTGCTATTACAAAATTGTCTGGCTGCTGACCATTAGATGTAGAATTTACACCAACATTTCCCGTGTTTGCTGCATTTTTAACTTAACTAGTTAATTGGCAGAGAAACATGTTAAGTTCTCTGTTCCCCGCCTCATTTTCTAATTGCATATTATCTGTCATAATCAAACACACCTACATGTATATTTAAAAAGTTCACATGTCAATCATAAAATGCTGTTTTTAAAATCCAGTAGTCAACTTCGCTACCATTTTATTTTCATGTCTTCCTTTTAATTCATTCTCTATCTCATTTTATATTGCTCCACTTTATAGTATGGATGATTAAAATTTGTAATTTTACTATAGTTGCATTCATATTTCATAATCGTCTTAATTTTCAACATTAGAAGTCTTTAATTAAGGCGTATGACTTAGAAATACATATTTGGATTCTTCAAAAGCTTCTGCTGTCCTTAATTTAGTAAGTAGCATATCTTTCTAGTTAAAGTCATGTTACTCTGCAATTTTTTAACTGTTCGATTTCAAATTGATGTTAGGATGCTTTAGAATTTTTCCTACATTTTCTTGATCGAGTTGAACGGGCTAATGATGGGAAAACTGAGCTGGATCCTGCAAGGAGTTTCAAGTTTGGTATTCAAGATAGAATTTCATGTTCATCTGGGAAAGTTACATACAATAGAAGGAATGACTATATTCTTTCTCTCAACATCCCATTGCATGAAGCAACAAACAAAGGTGAGTTTTTAACTCACCAGCCTTGACTTAACTGAAAAATGAGATGCATTTTGGATCTTTTAACTTAATATTTGCATTATTTGTGAAACCTCAGAAGAATTAGAATCCTTTCACAAACTTAAAGCAGAGAAACTTGCAGAAGGAAAGGAACTGTAAGTTCAGATGCTCGGAAATCTCATTACTTCCTTCATATGCTTTTTAGACCCTGCTAATCATATTTATTATGATAGATCTAGCGATGAGATTGTGCGTCCAAGGGTGCCTTTAGAAGCTTGCCTTGCAAACTTCTCTGCTCCAGAGGATATACACGACTTTTACAGCACTGCTTTGAAAAGAAAGACAACAGCCCTGAAGTAAGCATTCTAGAGTTTCTTACTATATTAAATTACAAAACCTTGCTTGTTGATTTATTGTCAGCAGATTTTACATAGGCTATATAACATTTTTTCTTTACTCTTGTTTGTGAGAAATATGTCAGTTAATATCTATACAATGTTTAGATACACGTGTCAGCAAAGCATTAGATGCCTTGCTTTTTTTAAATGAATAAATAAGCAAATTTTGATACGTTGATTATACACCAGAAACACGATGTTGACATTCTCTCATAGAGACCAACGTCGAACACTGAGACTGGCTAGGTTGCATAGAAAATGGTATTGCAAGTTGGGGTGTTCACATCCAAACCAGCCCAAAGAAATCAAACACTGAAACAAACCCAATTTTTACTGGTTATTTTCGACCTCTTTGTGAAACTGATTTGGTGGGGTCTCAATATACTAAACCTAACCGCATATAAAATTTTCATGTTTATTTTGTTATTAGTATGAGATACCATGTTAATATATTTTTTATTGGTTTTTTGTAATCTATTGTTTACTATTTCATGTTACAAATATAATGGATACTTCTTACTTCATAATGTTACTTTTTAATATGTCATATGTTATAAATGTTAATATGACATGGTTTGTAATATGTTATTTGACATAATATAAATATGTAATTATGTGTTTGTCAAAACCGAATTATCTAATCCAATATATACCGAAACACAATCACCCCTAGTTGTAAGCAGAAACATGGTGGATATACATAAAAATATAAGAAAAAGCTGTTCACCAAAAAATATTAAAATAGACTTTCAGACTTGGAGAGGCGATGCATGTGATGCACAGGTAGAGGGAGAGGCACATTTAAGATGTAGAAAGTTGAAGAGATGATGTGTGGCAAATAAGATTAAGGTTATTATTTTGAAAATGAAATTTTTGGCCTATCATATATAGTTTTGAGAAAAATCTATTGTATCATTTATATTTCAATTTCTTTTATATATGTACCCTTAACGTATCATATCCTAAATTTTTTAATGAATGACTTATCGCCATATTGTATTAGATACCCGTATTGTAATTGTGCATCATAGATTAATATCATTGGTGCGGAAGCAAGTATTGTTCTTAGTTCTTACTATTTCAGCACTAAAAATCATCTTGCTGCTGAAGCAATAGTTTATTCTGTAGGACTGCAGGTTTGTCCTCATTTCCTGATTACCTGGTGTTACACATGCGAAGATTTGTTATGGAGGAAGGATGGGTACCTAAAAAGCTTGGTATGCTTTTTCTTAATTTGCCTATTTATGAAATAATGTACTATTTTTCAAATAGTTTTCCGATCTGTATATGTTTGCTGTTATGGTTAACAAATTGAGATTCAAATTGTGAACCTGAAGACTTTTTTTCTGAATCGTGAATTAAATCTTATTTCTGAACTATAAGATACATTGCCAATAAAAATATGTAAGTTTAAGTAAAAACAAGTGACATAACAAAATTATAAGCCAATATATCGTATATGAGATTCAAGTCATATCATATGTCTAAAGAGAAGTAGTTGGCCACACTAAGTTCAAGTCTTAGTTCATTAGAATAAATTGATATTCATCATAGTGAATTGAGATTCATCATAATAAGTTGGGATTCAAGTCAAAATAAATACAGGGGACAGTTTGTTATAGATTCAAATCAAAGTGATTTTGATATAAATAATTTAGAGATTATTCTTTAGAGATTTTTAAGAAAAGCATAAACGATTTTGTGATTGTTTAAAATTGTTGGATGCGTCTAAAACATGTTTAGTTTTCTTTTATTAAAAATGATTTTCTTCAAAAGCTAATCAAAATAGCCTTTTCATTTTCAACATAAAAATTATTTTGTTATCACAAATGTTTTTTTGAAGAAAACTTAGCACAAACATAGCTAAAACTCCAATTTTTTAATAGCTAAATCTTAGCTTAAACATAGCTAAAACTTAGCACAAACGTTGTTTTTTAGTATCAAATCGAGATATGACTTACATGTATTGTAAGATACTGATAAGCATGGCTGTCAGAATATAAGAAAATATCTTAGATATGACTCAATTTAGTATCTTTGTATGCTTTCTTAGAATTTGGGTAGAGGTTAGGACCGGACCTCTGGAATGGCACTGAGGTTAGGACCGGGATTAATGTTTAGCCATCAAATTACTATCAAAGTATTATCAAGTTATTATCAATAAGATTCAATCTTTTATTATTTCTCTCTTCCTTTAAAACTTCAACAGTAACTAAGCATTTTTTTTCCTTCTTTCAGATGTGTATATTGATGTTCCTGATATCATAGATATCAGTCATATGCGCAGCAAAGGTCGCCAGGATGGTGAAGAACTGTTACCTGATGGGGGTATGTATGAGAAGTTTTTGTTAATGTGATGTCTTACAGAGTTTCTGATAGAAACAAATAATAGGTAAAACAGAATGTATAGATATAGATGATAAACTTCCCACTGACATAAAAGTAATATGTATTTCGCAATAAAATGAAAGTGAAGTATTCTTTAACTATAAAAGATTAGGCTTAATTGTAGTTTTGGTCCCCTTATTTTCAAAATTTCTCAATTTTGGTCCTCCTATTTCTAAATCAGCAATTTTAGTCCCCCTATTTTGTAAAATTCAGAAATTAAACTCATCCCTTGCCACTTGTGCTGATGTGGCGCAATAATATATGATGTGGCATTTTCTATTTTAAATAATCGGTGCCACGTCAGCATATATTTAAAAATCTAAATAATTTTACAAAATAAATAGTAACTTTTAATTTTTAAAAAACGAAAAAAATAACAGTATTTTTTAGAGAGAAAAAAAGTTAAAAATCAGGGATTTTTTTTATAGAAAAAACTAATAAAAGACCAGAGAAATAATCCTAAAAAACCAGAAAAAAAATTAGTAAAGCAATAAAATACCATAAAAATCAGATAAATCCCTGAAAATCATAAAAATACCATAAATATTCTAATAAATACAAAAAAAAATCAGATAAATGCAACAGAAATCAGAAAAATACCAGAGAAAATTCAATAAATATCAGAAAAATAAGAGAATATATATAAAAGAATCAAATAAATATGCGCTTATAAAATAGTGAAAAATACAAATATGCGCTTATAAAATAGCAAAAAATTCATTAGCATAATCATTCAGACCATTATGCCATGATTTTCACATAAGTCGCTAGTTGTAAACTAATTATTCAAAGTAATGTCGTAATGATACCCAAGTCATAAGGTATAAGCAAAAGCCATAATGCTAAAAGTTTCAAAAATAGGCATAACACTGCCATTACAAAATAAGGGATATCATGTAAGCTTAACTATCTAAGACCAAAACTATCTAACGACTTGATGCTTGTGATCCTCGAGGTTGAGGTGCTTGTGAACTCTCACCAGCCTGTGACTTCTTTTTTGAATTCTGCTTCTGCATAAATAGATAATAAGCTATATAGTTACAACGAACAGTTATATGTTTCGATCAACAACATAAACCGTACTGTTAGAATATGTATCAGTTACCTTATTTCCACCTTTAGGCATCGCTCTATGTGCCGCTGTTTTACCCTTGCAAGTCCTCACATTGTGACCAAACTTTCCACAATTTCTGCATTTCACAGTTGGAAGGTCCCTTGGAAGTATTTTAGGATTCTTGGGCTCATCGTTACTCTTGTTTCTTTGTTTTTTGGGTCTTCCTGGTGCTCTTCTCATACCTGGTGGATTTATTGACTCACTATCTATAATAGGCCAAAGCTTTGGACCATTTGAAGGCATGATGATGTGAGAATATGTTGCCATAAATGTTGTTTTCCTATATGAATTGATGAAATTAAATTAAGAACTTTACAAGTAAAATACGAATTTAAATGCTGGATTAAAAATTTACCTGTAATATGAAGCAACATAATCCTCTGGACCTTCATGGTTATGCCACATGTAGGCAATGCTATGACAACACGGTATGCCAGTCAAATCCCATTTTCTGCAAGCGCAAGTCCTTTTGTGTAAATCAACAGCATATTGATCATTCCCATTCTCTACATTGAAAAAGGCCTCGATGCTCTAGATCACCAGCCCAATGTGGAGACCACCCATCTGCGGCCCTCGTGGCCTTTTCGAGCAATAGTTGGATCTTCGGACATATGTTTCCCGTATACCTTCGCATCAGTTCACTTTGAGTGACAATCCTTTTTGAAATATAATTTTTCAATCCCTCAAGCAATGTGATGATAGGGTTTGTCATGGATATCCAATATGGTTTTGTTGAATGCTTCACTCATATTGTTGACTTGAAGGTCACATTGTGTGTTAGTTCTGTATGCACTCCTTGTCCATTTACTAGCTGGATGTTTCATCATATCAGTCCAAGTCTTTTCATCTAAGTCCTTCATTCTCTGCATTGCTCTTTGCCAATCTGGCACCGTTGTAGCCCTAGCAGCCAACCATAAAATTTCTTTCATCTCTGCTCCAGGGTGATTCTTTTTCCAATTTGCATAGAGATGATTTACACAAAACCCGTGTTCTACATCACCACTAATGTTCTGAATTGCAATTTCCAAACCCTTTTGCTGGTCTGAAATGAAGCCCCAATCTCTTTGTTGTATGCTATTCAGATCCTCCAACAACAAGTTAAGAAACCACTGCCATGAATCTCTTGTCTCTGCCTCTACCACTGCATATGCAATTGGAATCATTTGATTATTCCCATCTTTCCCCACAGCTGCCATCAGTTGACCACCATGCTGAGCCTTCAAGAAACATGCATCAAGTCCAATTAAAGGTCTGCATGTATAAGCAAAGGCAGCCTTACATGCTTCAAGGCACACATAAATTCTTTCAAAGACAGGACCAACATCGCTTGTATCACATTGAATAATAACGGTACTATTCGGATTTGACCTCCTCAACTCCTCCGCATAACTCCTTAAATGTGAGTATTGTTCATTAGCTGCCCCTTGTATCATTTCAATTGCTCTTTTCTTGGCCCTATATGCTTGATCTTTACTCAAATGAACGCCCAATCTGAGTTTACACTCATCAATCAACCCCTTAGTTTTCATTTCAGGAGTATGCCTTAGTGTAGGCATGAACATCTTGGCTAAATTTTCTGGCTTAGCTTGCCTATTTTTATCAGCCCTATAGCAGTTCTTATGTAGCTCAGTGAAGCTCCCAACTTGCCAACAATCACTTCCACTCCTATTACTAAATCGAAGATTAAAAGGGCATCCTTTCAAACACTTCACTACCATTCTTATGTTATCATTTTTCGTGAAGCGTAAATTTTTCTTCCTCTCCAAAGCTTAGTGTTCAACTGCTTCCTTCACAATACCTTTAGAAGTGAACTCCATGCCTAACTCAAACTTAACAACTTCATCACCAACAGGCATTTTAAATTTTGGGAACTTTGTCCTAGTTGGTTCATCATTTTCACTTCCCTCAGGTGTAACTAATATGTCAGAATCATCATTTTCAACTTCAAACTCAGCAGTCATAATAGGATCTAGATTCATAACATTCTCAATTGAGCCAACATTAGAACAAACTTCATTAACGGTTTCTTGTGGCAACACAGTAGCCCAATCCCAATTCTCCTCAAAATCACTATCATCTTATGAATGTGAAAGAAGAAGAGAGAGAAGAGAGAGAAGAGAGAGAAAAATCTAAAGTAAACTTTATTGAATGAATAGTTTTTCCAATTAATGAGAAACAGTTACAGAGAATGCTATTTATAAGAGAGGTGCTTCTATGCCACCTCATCACAATCTGATGAGGCAGTTAGCACTAGACAGGTGGCACAGCTAGCACTAGACAGCTGGCACAGCTGGCATACTAACCACTATATAAGACTAATTACAAAATAGCTAAACTTTATAGGTGATGTTATTGACTTCTCTGACACATCTTCACTGTTAGCAACATACTTCTCATCTTCATTGTCATTTTCATCTTCTACATTAGCTTCACATCTAGTATTGCCTTGAATTTCAACTTCACTATCACCTTCAACTTCATTGTCACCTTCATATTCGTCTTCTAAGTCAATAACAACTTCGTCATCAAGTGCTTTCCTTTTCCCCTTACCCTTGCGATTAATATCACTATTAATATGTTCCTCGACTACAATTTGTGTCAAGTAAATGTTCCACATATACTTCAATAACTTCATATCCCTTAACATCTTCAACGAATTTTACCACATCAGCTTCACAATTTAGTGGTCTTAATTCACGACTAAATGCTAATTTAGGATGACGATAATACAAGCTTTTGAAATCACTATACCCTAGACTTTCAACCAGTTTTGAAATATCCATGTAGGACACGACATCGACATCCCAGCCACAATTCATTTCTTCCATTTTTCCACTAACATACAGGTTGCTAGGCGATTCCATGAACAACCCACCATGATATATACGTAATATGACTTGCCTTTGCGATGGCCTATACAAATAAAGAACATAAAAACAAGCATAAAAAATCAGTAGCATAAACTAGAGATAGAAAATCAGTAGCATAAAAAATCAGTTGCAAGAACATATGTTGAGGATCAATTAGTTACTCAACAGAATTGAAAGAAGCTACAATTACTAGAGAATTATGGAATTGTACTTGAAATCTTCATTGAGAATATCTCAGTACCCATTACATGCCTTCATAGATGATAGGCTTGATTATCATAACTAGAGATTGTGACAGTTGTCACTCATCCAAATACAATTGTTGACAGATTTGTAATTAAAGATAAGGATTTTTATTCTAGATTTAGATAGACTTAGTATGCATAATAGTCATTTAACCATTTTGGAGACTTTCTGTTCCTGTCACCGAGAGGCCTAATCTCATTAGCTGCAATTAGTCTCTTAACAGGCCCAATAGACTTATCAACATATCAAAATCAGAAATAGAAACAAGCAAACCATAAACTAGAGATACAAAATTAGTAACAAAATTTGCAAATAAACATCACAACAGCTACTATAAATTAGTAACAAAATTTCACAATTTTGTTATGGAACTTTTATGAATACACACCTTAACTACACCATATTGGGTCAAAAGAGAAAATCTACACATACCTTGAATACAAAGATGCATCTCGACCCCCTTCTCCTTTCTCCACCACCTTCGCCTTCATAGATGAACTCATCATGGAAAATGAGTTGATGGTTAGCAGAACACGGTGAATATATGATGATTTGCATAAAAATGAAAGTTGTCGACGAAGAACAGCTTGAGAAAAAACAATTCGATGATGAAGAATGAGTTTTGGGTTTCAAAATCGAAGCATCAGAAACGTGATTTAGGTTCCAGAATCGCAAGAATGGAGTGTTGGTATTTTAGGGTTCTTGAGGGTTAGGCGTTTTCATGTTTTGTCCTTTTTACACCGTGTTTGGCTTTTTCAATAACACTTATCCATTTTTTTAATTATCTGCTTAATAATAATTAAAATATAATGTTTTTTTTACAGAATTAAAATATAATGTTATATTTAATAATATAATACTATTTCTTATTTTAAATATATGCTGACGTGGCACTGATTATTTAAAATAGAAAATGCCACATCATATATTATTGCGCTACATCAGCACAAGTGGCAAGGGATGAGTTTAATTTCTGAATTTTACAAAATAGTGGGACTAAAATTGCTGATTTAGAAATAGGGGGACCAAAATTGAGAAATTTTGAAAATAAGGGGACGAAAACTGCAATTAAGCCAAAAGATTAAGATGAACTGGACAGAGCTCCTTACCAAAGGGAAAAAGGAAATGATAAACCTATTGGAGATGGAATTTGCTCCTCGCTCAGACTTTCACCACTCAATATTCTTCTCAACTCCTTCTAACTAATTCCCTCTATCACACGGGCCATCAGTTTCTATGAGAGAAAAAAGCTGTAGTTTATTTCATAAAAGTTTAACTTGTGTCAAAACTAAATTCTGTGTTTATACCCACATTTACCTATATTTTTATGCTTATGGTCCCAACACTAACCAAGTTTATTAATTTGTCGACCTGCACTAGTAATATCATTTTCTGTTGCTTACGATTTAACATATGTTTGGGGTGCCTTCATAGTTTGGATTCCTTGCACTATTGTGATTCCTTTGGATACAATTTTGTCCAAAATAGTATTTTCATAAATTGGTTATATATTTTATTCATCTAAATAAAATTTTAACTACTCTCCTTTTTTATTCTTGTTCAACTGAACTTGCTAATTTATTATACTAATAAAGATATAATTAAAGTATATTTGGTCTGTCACTAATGGCTATCTCCCATGAAGGAATTGAATTTTAAAATGAACATATTGTGATAACTTCGTTCGTGCAAAATAACCTTATTTACCTAACAAATTTCTCTTCTCATCAATTTGCAACTTGTATTGTCATATGAAGTCCTGCCTCTTTCAGCTAAACAATGTAATAATCATTTAACTGAATTATGTATTTGAAGATTATTTAGTCTCTTGGTATTTATAATCTGTGACTTGCAGCACCAGATGAGGAAGACTCACAAAAACCTTCGGCCAATGAAGAAATCGTCTCTATACTTGTTTCCATGGGCTTTAATCATCTCCATTGTCAGAAAGCTGCTATAAATACATCAAATGTTGGAATGGATGCGGCATTGACTTGGTTACAGTCTCACAAGGATGATCCAGGTATCTGAAATAGGGTTCTCTTATTATGTAAAGCAAACTTGTTAGAAAGGTACCTCCTAATGCAGGTCACAATGCTGATTAATTTGTTTTTACGTAGATATTGACATTCCTATTTCTGAAGGCCATGGTTCCGAAGCTTTGACAACTCTTGACCAATCAAAAGTTGATCAGCTAATTACGTTCGGATTTCAAGAAGATATTGCTCGAAAAGCTCTGAAAGCATCAGTAATTTTTCTTTTTATATTTTGCCCTGTTGGCTTTTGTTTCATGATATAAAATCATATCTTCTTGGAAATGGTATCCAAAAATAGAATTACCAGAAATGTTATTTCTACTAATGTGTTTGGTTTGTAGGAATATTTTTAGACGTGATTCAACTAATAATTTATAAAATAGAAGTATATGGTGTAAAACTAGGTGGGAGTGAGAAGTTATAGTTGGTTAAGTTTTTACATTGGAAGAAAATAAGGGGAAATCATTAGTGAAATTCTTGGGGATCAACATCACACAAGAAGAAATTTTAAAAATTTGAACGAAGCACGGGAATCTTGCGTTCTCTACCTCAATTTCTTGAATTTGAATAAGTTGTGCAGGAATGTTTTTGATGCTCTAAGTGGAAATTATTGTTCTGTAGGGAGGTGACATTGAGAAAGCGGCAGATTGGATATTTAGCAATCCTGAGGCATCAGTCTCCAGTATGGATGCTGTCACATCAGACACTGCATCCATTTCCGGTGACACTGGCCTGCCTGATGGAGGAGGGAGTAAGTTGCTTTTATTCTTCTGGTGTACCTTGCAGTTAACTATAGTGATCCTTAATCAGAAAAAGAAAATATGTCATTTATCAATTACTTTGATTATTTCAGTTTATCCCTGTCAATCAGATGTCATGTTTGTGTTGATCCTTACATGACTGGTAAATGATAACATTTTCTTCTTGATTAAATTCAATATATCTGCCGACATGACCCATATGATGCCTCTTATTTAAAACTGGCATACTGTCTGTAAACTTTCTTTTTTCATTCAATTTTTTTCCTAAATATATACTTTCGAAAATGGCATGATCTCAATGTGCATCTTTAAACGATGTTTATGCACGAAGGGTTTACAACATTTATGCATTTGATTATACTTCTATGACAACTTCTCAGGGTAAAATACGTAGACATTCTTATGTTTTCGAAAAAAGTTTGAATACAGTATTTTTAAAACGAGGTTAATTACAACTTCTAAAAGAGACAAGTTATGTATTTCTCAGAAATTTTTTGAATCAAAACAACTGATAACTTACTGATTTGTGTGCACTTTCATACAACACATCAGAGTCAAGTCCCCCCATTTTGACTTTGCCAGATTGAATAAAAAGAAAACATCAAAGTTGCTCTATCATGCTCATATCTGCCAGGACAATGCTAGAGGGAAAAGATGTTAAAATGTTGACATATTAATTTTAGTGTTTCCACAATATTATTTTTAATTTTTTTTTTTTTAACACAGGATATCGACTTATTGGAGTTGTTAGCCACAGTGGAACCTCTACGCTGTGTGGTCACTACGTTGCTCACGTTTATAAAGATGGTAGATGGGCAATTTTCAATGACAACAAGGTTGGGGCTTCTGTTAATCCTCCCAAGGAAATGGGTTATCTTTATTTCTTCGAGAGGCTTCATGATTGAGCGAAGATAGAGAGTTAAACGTTGACTAAGGTGAACATTCTCAAATGTGAAATGGAACATGATGTTTTAGAAGGGCACATATGCCAAATTGCTATCCTTTGTCTTTGTGGCATGTTAAATGGTCCTCTAATGGCCTGAGTCATGTTATTTTTCTAGGTTCACATGTACTGAAGCATTCTGGAACATAAACATTTAATTCATCCCGTAGAAATTACATGTTTAGGAATTCAAATCACAATTGAAGCGACAAATTATCAGTTCTAGTGAGAAATTTTTTAATGTTTCAAATTGGATTGTCTTTCTTTTTTGGTTGACCCCTCATTCTCTTAACATGTTTGTATACATAATAACTTTTGATTAGACATTATCGATAAAGAGGCAATATAGTAGTATTTCATCACTAAACAATTTGAGTAGTTTATGTCACGAAGCTGACTCGGTTGATTAACTAATGTATCTCAAACGAAACCCAGGATTCAAATCCTAAAAACTAACATAACTACTAACTTATTGATTTTTTATAAAAATAAAAATTTGGTTAAATTATACCTTTGGTGGTTTTACGTTTCACTATAGTCCCTTTTTTTTTTTTCCGTTTTATTTTAGTCTCTTAAATGATAAATGTTAGACAACTTAATATTTTAAAAAATGTTGAGAATTGAAGTACTTAATGGAATATTCACGGATGACAATGGGAACCCACATATATTTGGAATTTCGAAGAATTATATGATGAATGAGGAATTATCTCATATTGTATCAGTGTAAAAAGAGGAATGCCTTAATATGCTGTTAACTCCTTATACACACATTTTGAATACAGTAGAATTTTGATCGACAAATTGTCTCAGTATAAAAATCTCAATTTTTTTGTATAATCTTGCTATAAACACAATACAGTGAAGTTATTCGTTTAGTTACAACTAAGTCCAAACCTTTATATTACTCTATCTGTTCCTTTCTAGAAGATTTCTTAATTGTTTTATGCCTTTATTTATTGTAAGAAGAACACCTCACATATTTTTCATACAAGATATAGAATGACACAGAGGAATATTTTAAAATAAATTTTATATTATTTTTTTTTGGTACAAGAGAAGGAAATAGATTTTATATTTACATCACCATTAAATGAATTAACTATTTTCAATATATTCTAGCTTTTTATGGATAAATATAAATTTTTAATTTTTAATTTCTTAGAAAGAAAAAAATGAGAATATAGTATTCAATGGGTTAGTTATACTATTGAGTCATGAGATTGGACTATTATTCAACGTGGGGTCATCATAATCATAGAGTAGTTGAGCAATTTGGGACACCACTTGTGGACCATTGAGATACCAATGTTATATAACATTGGTCAATGAAGATGTGTCACATAGCACTACACATACATATTTTTTTCTCTTTCCTCTTTAAACATTTCTATGTAGCACACCTTCATTGATCAATATTATATAACATTGATATCCCAATATTACACAAGTGGTGTCCAGCAATTTGTCTGAGTGAATGAGTGAAGTTGAATTGTCAATGAACCTTGTTGTGTAACAATCTAAATAAATAATAAAATCATCGTCAATAACAAATGAAAACAGAACCAACGACCAATTTTTGTCAAAAAAATAAAAATAAAATAACCAATCTCCTGACTCATGTCTTTAAGCTGAACCATAACCATAGAAGAAAGAGAACCATATTATTTCCTAAAATCTAAGGCTAAAGTCTAAACACAAGTCCATCAAGATTCACGAGATAAGGTATGATTGTTTGCTTCTTCAGCAGTCACTATTAGGCTTAAATCTATCATTGAAATTTTATATCTATATATGTGATTAGTATAATGTTCATACTATGGGGATGAAATTTGAGTTATAATTACTACAAAGTTTGTTCATATGTATTACAAACACTAATATATATGCTTCTTTATTGTCCACAACTATATTCATGTTATAACTTTTTGACTAACTATTCACATGATTATATTGTCAGAATACCTTTGGTTTGATGGCGGATGTTGTTATTTCCATCGTGGCTACTGTGGTTGAACGTTTGGCGGGACCAGTAATACGCGAAGGAAAATGTGTTCTTTGTGTTAATAAGTTTATTGGCAATCTTGAGAATGAAAAGAAGGACCTGGTATTCGAAAGGGATAACTTGTTGGATCGTGTTGAACAAGCCAAACATAGAACCGAAGAAATTGAGATACCGGTGGAAAAATGGATAAATGATGTGAATGATCTACTGGAAGAGGTGGAAGATTTGGAACAAAGGATGAGAGAAAATACTAGTTGCTTTCAAGGCCGGTGTCCAACTTGGAAAAGATATCGTTTATGCAAGCAAATGGTAAAAAAGATAGAGGCGATGCAAAAATTCAAAGGCACAAGCAATATTACGCCGTTTTCTCACCGTGTTCATCTTCCTGGCATAAAATTACAATCATCAGAGAATTTTACTTGTTTTGAATCAACAAAAGCAGCTAGCAGTCAACTATTGGAGGCACTTCGAGACGAGGACATCTACATGATAGGAGTGTATGGAATGGGCGGAACTGGGAAAACAGCTCTTGTTACTGAAGTTGGTAAAATGGTTGAAGCATCAAATATTTTTGACAAGACTATATTAATTACAGTGTCTCAAACTCCTAATATTAGAGATATTCAAGGAAAAATAGCTGATTTTTTAAACTTGAAATTGGAGGAAGAAAGCGACGAGGGAAGAGCACAACGTTTGTGGTTGAGTTTGAAAGAAAAGAAACATATTCTCGTAATAGTAGATAATTTATGGAGAGAGTTTAATTTGAATGATGTAGGGATTCACTTAGACAATGATAACAAGGGTGCATGGAAGATCCTTGTAACCACTCGTAATCAACATGTATGTGATTTGATGCACTGTCAAAGGAAGATTCATCTAGGGCTCTTAAGTGAAGATGAGTCTTGGTCTTTGTTCCAAAAACATGCACACATTGATGTCAAATTCTCCAAATCATTAGATGGTGTGCCACAAAAAGTATGCATGGAATGTAAAGGACTACCTATAGCAATTAAAGCAGTTGGATCTTCTTTAAAAGGAAAATCCAATGCTGAATGGAAGGTTGCATTTCACAGATTGAGAAATGCAGAGACCATTGATGATAAGGAGGAAGGAGTGGGAGTTGCTTTAAGTTGTCTTAAATTAAGCTATGATTATTTATCAAACAATGAAAAACTTGTCCTCTTAATGTGTTCTATGTTTCCAGAAGATTATAAAATCTCAATAGAAGACATGATCCGATATGCGGTAGGGCTTGGACTAGGAGAAGGATTTTCGTTAGAGTCGGCAAGAGATGAGATCGAAGCAATTGTAAACAGACTTTTGGAATCATGTTTGTTGATGCATACTGGGGAAAGCAAAGAGTACGTGAAGATGCATGACACAGTTCGTGACACAGCCTTATGGATTGCAAAGAGATCAGACAATAACAAAATTGTGGTAAATGTTGACAAACCAATTAGCACTTTGGAAATGGATGATAGTATAAGAGATTGTTTTGCTCTATCCTCATGGTATTTGGAGCAAGATAACAAATTTCATCAATTGCATGCTCCAAACCTTGAAATTCTATTGCTACATTCTAGGAGGTGGAGGTGGAAGTGCTTTGATTTATCGCGTGCAACCTTTCAAGGAATAAAAGAGCTGAAGGTTTTTTCTCTAATCAATAATGCCTACGGTAACCCTCCATTATACTTGCCTTCTTCAACCCATTCATTGACAAATCTTCGAACTCTACGCTTGAATGGATTTAAGAACTTAGGCAACACTTCTTTCATAGGAAGCCTAACAAGACTTGAGGTTCTTGACTTGCAACATTGTATCCTCAAAGAACTTCCTAATGAAATAGGAAAGCTCGAACGATTGAAGCTTCTAGATTTGTCATTTTCTGTCTTTCTTCAAGAAAACTATAATGGAGCAATAGGGAAATGTTCACAATTGGAAGAGTTATATGCTTCTAAATGCATGCCAAAAGAGTACATTTACCAATGTGTTATGGACATTATTACTCTCCCAATACTGCAAAGGTTTGTTATATGTACCGACCTTAATAGAGATTTTGCAAAAACCTCAAGACATTTAGAAGTAATGGATTTTAACATCTCCAACTTGAAGGATTCTAAAAAGAGTCTTCTTCAAAGGGCCGAAACAATTCATTTGATACATCTTCATGGAGGATGTAAAAATATCATGCCAGACATGATTAAAGTTATGAGAGGTGTGAGTTGTTTTACATCTCTCTGTCTTGAGGGTTGTCCAGAGATAGAATACATCATCAATACAACCTCTGATTCTGAGGTCGAGTTTTTGGTTCCTAAGTTGGTTGAATTAGTACTGTTGGAATTGGAAAACTTGAAAGAGCTGTGTCGTGGTCCACCTCAACAAGTTCTAAGCTTCTTTGAGAGATTAGAAAAACTTGAAATGCAACAGTGCTTGAAGTTACGCAACATATTTCCACAGGAATGTAACTTACAGAACCTTAAAATCCTCAAAATAACAAACAGCATGTTCGGTGAAGCTCTCTTCTCGATTTCTGTTGCTCAAAGTCTACAACAACTAGAAGTGCTAGACGTAGCACAGTGTGATGAATTGAAGCTTATAATTGCCACTGGAAGCGAGCATGGTTCTAATTCAGGCAATGAAATATTTCAGAGTGATCTAAAGGGTTCACATTTTGTGATGCCTAGATTGAAGAAACTTCAAATTTCTAATTGTAGGAAATTAGAGTCAATATTACCAATATGTTGTGTTGAAGGACTAGCACCACTGGAAGAGATACAAATAATTCAAGCTCCTCAGTTGAAACTTGTATTTGGAGAATGTGATCACCAAAATCATTCGTCTCACCAATACCGGAACAAGAACTTGCATCCTCATTTGAAACGTCTCAAACTTACGGATCTTGATAATCTCATTGGGATATGCCCCGAAAAAAATTGTGAAAATTGGCCATCTTCGACAGTGCTAATTGTGGAGAAATGTCCAGAGTTGAATGCATCATGGATCGCTACGTTGGCCGGCTCTGAGGATAGAGAAGTACACACCCTTTTTTATATATATTTATTTTTTATCTATTCCAATATGCATATGATGCTTAATGAATTTGTCCAAATTCCTTTTTCAGAAAGTTTTCAAGGTAGCGAAAATGACCTTAAGAGGTTTTTCTGAATTGAGCCTCATATCAAGAGTAGGTCCTTCTCCAAGACATACTTTGAGTCTCCATTGTCTTCAAAGTTTAGCAGTGAGCAATTGTAAAAACTTGAGATCTCTATTCTCAATGGAGATACATAGAAGCTTACCAGAGTTGACATCGTTTCGAGTATACAACTGCGACAAATTAGAACAAATCATTGAAGAAAATGAAGAGCTTGTGTCCAATACTGAAGTGTGTTTCCCAAAGCTAACAGATATAAGGATTGTAAATTGCAAAAAAATGAAAAGCCTTTTCTCTGTCGCTATGATTAGAATGCTTCCAAAGTTAAGCACTCTTGAAATATCAGAGGTCACTCAACTAGAAGAAGTTTTTAAGGGAGAGAATACTATCAATGATGTTGAAATTGGGCTTGTAAACTTGTCATCAATACAACTGCATAAGCTGCCACGTTTTGTTGATATCTGCAAAGGTTTTAAGCTACGGACTGCGAAAATTAAACATGTTGACATAGTTGAATGTCCTAAAATTGCTCCAAGTTTGAGAGATATTCAGGTGAACATTTCAATATAGTTTTTATTAGCACATATCAATAAAATCATTCAAATAAATTATCTGTTCATCGTAAAGTTAAAATTAATTTCTCTCATGGCTAAACTTTTGAATTTGATTGTGATGAAGGTGCAGCTAGAAGAATCAAGAGACAGAAGCAGAAAATGATTGAAGGCTCGTTCATTATACTCCCATTTGTGAGATATCTAAAGGTACAGAAAATCTAATATTTTCTAATAAGTATAATCAGTATATAAACTTGTGACTAAACTTAGACATGCTAATTGAGATCAACATTGTTGCAATCTTTATATGCCAACTTTATAAGCCTTCCACATAAAACCCTATTATGTGATTGTGATTTGCACGTTAAGAGTAACTCTTTTTCACTGTTTAGTTGCAAATTTTATTCTTTAACCTCATGTAGGTCTGAATAATAGTCTGTTGTATCACATCTATTTATACGAAAATTTTAAATTGCGATTTCTGATTTCCATGAACCTGGTACAGTAATATTTAGGATTATAAAAGTAAGAGAGAGAGAGAGAGAGAGAGAGAGAGAGAGAGAGAGAGATGAACTGAAACTATGACTGTTGTATTTTGCAAAATATGGTTGATAAACCAGCAGTTCAGTAAGTGTCACTAACTGATTCGGTAGCTGAAACATTGAAATAGTTTACAAGGATCTAAAATGACTAGAGTGACTAAGACTAAATGCTTCAAATAACAGGAAAAACACAATCATATTACTTTGTCGTTTATCTTGATTCAATATCTGAATTTTGAGTCTTTACATAAAAAATTTGAAAAACTCCAAAAGAAAAAAAAAAACTGCAAGAAATAAGATAAACTTACCTCTATAAAAGATGAACCTGCTGTTTTAGTCTGTATTCTTTGATCACAAAGAAAATTGAATAAAATACATTGTGAAACCTAATCTGCATGTTTGGTTGGAGAAATCTGAGCTTCAAACTGAAACCGGGCTGTAAGAATTGCTTCACATAATCCATCCATTTAGTAGTTGTATCATATATCAGATCACTTACCTCTTTTTCATTTTTGCTTTGTCTTTACTTGTTCTATTGTCCTCTGTTAGAAGTAATTGTAGAATAATGATACAATGCTCACTTTTATTCGTGCAGTTTATCAAATACAGAGATGATACATACACTCTCCTCCTGCTTTCACAAGTACAGGGTTTCATCTTTCATTTCCAGTTTTCTTCACACACTCCCTTCTCTTTGTTGTAATGTTCAGCTTTGGTGAAGGATTTTGTATAACATTTTGTGTTGAGTTATTGCATGGTGATATGCCATGTTTATGGAAGAGGTGTGTGGATGGAGCATTTGATGAATATTGCTGGCGAGGACGAAGTTTAACATTAAAATGTATCATGGTTTAATAACCATGATTTTCGACGTTTTCTTTCTTAATTTGTAATAAATAGAAACTTCAGTTGATATTTGGAGATTGGGAATAATGATTCTTGCAATGGCAACATTAAAGTTACCAACATACCGAAGTGATATGTAGGGGAATCATATAATCCTAATTTCTTTGCCAAAAGTAGTCTAAAACATTGTAAAATGTCCTTTTTTTTCTTGCTATTATATGCTAAATTCACCATATTGTACTTGAAGAGGTGTTTCCCGAATCGATTTTGAAGCAAAAAGTTATTCAAACAAATGATAAAAATAACATACAATTCAATTCGGTTGCTTCCTTTAAGAACATATGATTTGATCCAATCAAGTGTAGTTTGAATTACACAACATTCTCAAAAATATAACAACTCAGTTGTTACCTAAAAAATATACATTTATAAATATAATTTTTATAAATCCAAATAACAAATACTTATTGACCTGATTTCCTGATTATTATTCTATATCATGAGTAAACAACAGAACCATAAAATTCTATCAAAAAAGAAAACAGAACCAAAAATTATTCAAAACCTTCACAATGCCAGACCCCAGCTTGTAATAAGGAATACAATAAGGGCTGCACAAAAATGGCATTGGTAAATTGAGGCGCATCTGCAACAATAGCAAAATAATCTACAACAAATTTTTCCGCACCAAAATTTTCAAAATTTGGTGCAAACAAAAGGGCCATGGTTTGATTATGGGGCCACTGGTCCTTCAATGGCATAAGATAGAGACTCTTCTGCCAAGTCAGCTTTAAACAGCAGCGTCTGCAAAGCGTGCAGCATATCATAATCTGGATCAAGTCTCCGTTGCCACCCCTAAATACAACAGAAATTCAAATTGTTAGTTCATGTTTATTGGTTACGCAAGAAAATAACCAATTAAGTCGGAGCTCTGATGCATAACTACTTCATGTATAACCTGTAAAATATGTGAAGTCTGTGTAAACTCTGTGTGTCTATAATGGGATCACACACCTTGTATTTGTAATGGCTTTACAATAAATACATTGAATGCTTAATTAGTAAGCACTAGCCTAGGAAGTTGAATACTCTTAGGAGTAATCACAATCAATCTAGGAAGTAGTATAATTAAAGGAATATCTAAAGATTCTTAACTTTAACACCCCTCCTAATTAACCATCCTCTACATATATGGTGCTTAAAATTTAAGCATTGCATTGTAACACCCTGAAGTTCCTGTTGACACTTGACAGGATCTTAGTTTCATACATTAATTAAATAAATATAAACGAAGTATTATTAAATTTTAATGGAACGGGGATCGCAATTATCCAATTGTGGTCTAAAAACTCGAGATCTCAGACTGAATTCTAGCCGACTGTGAGCTCACACTTTTTTACAGATTTTGTGAATTTAATGAACCAAGACATTTTGATTTGTGAATAATTGCAGTTATTCAAATTATTTAATGTGGATAAGACTTTTAAATTGTCCCATCAGATAAGAGATGGCCTACCAATGTGTTTATAAGTAGGGGCATTTCTCACCTCACAAACCGGTTTTGTGGGGTTGTGTTAAGCCCAACCACAATTTCTAAGAAAGACATTTATGGTGTTTGGTTTAGCATTGACATGTGTTTCAATATGCATTGAATGTTTTAACCGAACAAACAGTCATGGATTCAACGAGCATCCATAACCTCATTCCAAATACAGAAATGGAGTCCCTGTAGCCCAATAGTAACTACAATGTAGGCTCACATAGGATGTAGGCTTCAACAATAGTCGATAAAAAGTGAATAGTGGAAGGTAGTATGAATCTTATATTAAATACAGCAAAGGAAAGCTAGAAAATTTATAAAAACCATCAAAAACTAAATTGATCTACAGTAATATTTTTTCGATCTAGTCTAATGGCATTAATGATCTGAATGGCTTATCGTTATCTTATATAGAGGGATATGGTTTGGTTATTATTACTTATTGTTGTTGTAAACAACTATAAACCCAGAAATCAAATAACTACATATAATGCTTTTGTTCTCAAGCATAGAAGTATAATGGAATAGTGATTAAGTTTTAGGCCCCTCATATTCTACGAAACAACAAAGCTTTCTAACCATGTCATATAAAGTGTGAGAAAAATAAGTTGTATCTTCGAGGTTATATGAGGACCGTCAACAAATAACTCAACTAATCAGAACACGATAAAGACATGAGGCACAATAATGGTGTCCACAGTCCAGCGTAGGTGGTAATGAAAAGTTGTGCATTTTGGGAAGAAAAAAAAAATATGAACTTTCAACCAACCATAAGAAATGCACAGAAGCTAAATAATCACTCAATGTACATATTCACTTCATTTATAAGGATGTGAAGAATGGTTTGTTAAAACTTAAAAGTTTATTCAGAGGCAGAACTTACCTCCAGAACTAATGTGGTCACTATCACAGCGCAAATATTCCCATCTATATTGACTTTACACTGCCTAACATGCTCGAGCAAATGTTGCATACGATCACCTGAGTGGACAGCTTCGCCTTCTGCGGACCTCCATAACTTAAATGATTTATCCACCTCCTGTTAAATACTAAAAAATTCAGGAAAAAAAGTATTGGCTGATGCTGAAACAATTATGGCACATTGGTATGTCGAAAATACATTTTCAACTGTATATCAGTATCGAGATGCAGGAGACTTAGACTTCAGTAAAACTGAAAGAAAGAAACAAAAAAATCGGTCTTTCACCATACTGTGTCAAAGATGATGCATAATACATAATGTGTACACAACTACTAATGTTTAGACTCACTTTCTGACACAGACTACGAGGATCCAACTAATATGATTGTTTTATTCAAAAATACACGTCTAGCCATCAAACAAGAGCTCTTATGCTATCTAATGATGTTGAAAACTATTGATCCTGACTTTGTACTTTATCAAAATGATAGGATCCTTTTCGAGCAAGGATAATGCTCCAGATGAATTAAGGTTGGGAAGGGAATCAAAGAGAATAAAATGGGTCAATTCCTCATTAGATCATTTCATTCCATCTATTCCTACATATATTATGAAATTGGTTCTCTAATGTGACACATCCTCTGCCAAGTTAATGACCTAAAGCCACAACTGCTGATTAGAGGTCCAATGAATAGCCGTGCTTCACATATAGGATCGTATAAATTTGTAAGTGAAGCATAGAATTCGTCAAAATTATTAATGCAATACAATATTAAGCATGCTATGTGCTGATAAGTTATCAATATTTTAATACAAATCATACATAGAAAAAAAAGCAGTAGTTCTTTACCTCGATGAAAGATTTTGGGTCAGGGCAATTCTGTTGTTTTGACAGTCTAAGTGTGCACTCGGCAACACCGCGGCCATCTTGAAGTGCAACAGCCTTAAAGAATTCCAGTAAACATTCTCGTTCCCTCTTCGAAAGTTCAGTAGTCATGCCTACATCAAGGAAAACGACATGGGGCTTTGACTTAAAGAGCTGTACAGCAGGTGGTGATTTCCTTTTGGCCATACGAACAAGAATATTTCCAGGATGCATGTCTGCATGAATAAAATTATCCACCTGGAAGATGAGATGTATATATAAGTTTACGCAATCAAATTATTTCACTCAAATATCTAATTATCCACAAAATATCACCTAAGTGATTACAACTTGTAACTAAAGGAGAAGAGAGAATCATTATCGATCTATGTTGTCAATCTTAGAAAGCAGCATCGAGTGGCCAACCTCAAATCTAGGATGGCAGCAAAGGGCATAACAGGATCATAACTAACATTTTTAATATTTTATTAAATAACTAATAGTAGATAAGGTATATTGAATTATTTATTAAGTAATTTATACTATATATATATATATATATATATATATATATAGAGAGAGAGAGAGAGAGAGAGAGAGAGAGAGAGATATTTTAATTAATAAATATACTAAAAATTCAAAATATTTAATGTTTTATTCAACAAATTTTCGGCTTAAGACAAGACTACATGGTTAGGGGGAAAATAATGAAGCCTTTTGGGCTTAAAGAACACAACTAAAAGAAAGCAAAGAATGATACTGCAGCGCATCTCTATCCTTCTCCTTTACTTCTTTTATCTTCTTTATTCTTCCCTTTTCCTTTTGTGGTGATCGTAAAAAACCAGATCATGACTAAAATCTCTTTAGTCACTAGGGTGAAAGGGGCATTTCAAACACTAGCCCCTTTTGTGGCGGCAATAGGCCACAGAGCACAATTCTTGCAGCCAGAGCCATTCCAGCAAAATGCAATACACCAGTGTTTAGCGTCACAGAGGACACCTCTGATGCTCCGCGATTCTGTGACCGCGCCGTTATTGACAACATAGTTCTGGACATCTATGATGCTTTATCACACATGCATATAGGTTAAAAAAAATATTAACAAAAATCATAATGAAGATGATGAATCCTCACAAAATCCTTGAAAAATTTACCATTCTTATAAATTTAACTCTTGTCTTGAACTAACCAAGGAAAGGCGTAATGATATATTACAATGAGGAGTTTTGGAATGTTAAGAAAATTGATTTTTGTTAAGTTTATTTTCATTCTTTCTATTCTATCTTTCCTTAATTCAGATAAGCAAATCCAAATAATATAAAACAAAGAAGACAGTGATTTATAACCTGTAATAGAAAAGTGATTGATGGATGAAGATGATTTTGAAGTAACAAGCCTAGAATTTTTCCCATTTATTGCAAAACAATCTCAGTGTGCATGTGTACATGCAATCTTTATCAACTGGGTTAAATGTTGCATGCAATTAAATCATATCATCATTTAATACTTTCATGAGGCAGCTAGATAAAACTAACAGAATCTGATAAACACAAATCTACAACCATGTTATTAAGGAAAAGAAAAGAAGACAAATCACATTAGAATTCAGAATATTTTACCAAAAGCATCTTTAAAAGAGCATGTGTTCCAATATGAGCGAGAGAACTTTTGATATGCTCATGTCCTTCAAGATCTTCAACAAAATGTAAAACACTTTCACCTTGTTCATATGTTTCCACCAAAACAGAAGGGTGCACGAGAGGGTACAGAGGTATTGGGAATGAAACATCTTTTGATCTCCGGAAATTGTAGATAAAGCGATTAAGATGTGCCGCTTCCCTTGAAAGATCAACTTGAGACATCATAAAAACAGCAAATTGCTGTATGCTCTCATCTAATCTCAACCACTTCAAATTAGGAACAATACTCGTTATCTTGGAAACAAGATTTATAATCAAAAAATCCCTTCTAATTGCTTCAGTAACCCCCGGATGTCGAACTTTCACTGCTACAACAACAGGTTTGATTTGTTGACCAGGGTATTTGTACTTTAGTGTAGCTCGATGAACTTGAGCTATGCTACCTGAAGCTACTGGTTCTTCCTCAAACTTTTCAAATATTTCATTTAACTTGCGACCAAACGCAGTTTCAATACATTTTCTGCTATAACTAAAACTATGTGATGGTGCTTTGGTTTGAAATTCTGCTAGTTCATCACAAAGATCCCGAGGGAAGAGATCGGGTCTGGTTGCAGCCCATTGACCCCATTTAATGAATGCTGGGCCGGCCTTTGCAAGTGTATGATGAACAACACGAATCCATGTTTTTCTAAATTGAATACCAAAATAGTGAACTAAAGGAGCCATAGCTATGCAAGGAGAGAACAAAACTAGTAAATACAAAGCCCTGAGAAACAAGGCAAACATCTCAAGGGCATCCAAGAGAACTGAGGTTAAATATACACGTCCATCTTGTGCGTGTAAGTACAATAAATCCCTTGTCGGGAATGCTTCCGCTTCTGCTAATTTCCCTTGTGTCCAGGCGCTTACTATGACAGCAATCATACCATGAATAACAAAATTTGATTTAACCATAGCTAGACTCACAGCACGGGCAATTTGACCTACTGGAGGTAGAGCTGGCCCTTTATGGAAACGCATCATGTTCCAAAGAACCTGACCATGCTGGTATTTTGCATTATTTGAAGGGAGGGTATACAAGTTCCTCGCACTGCCATTCATCAACAACTTAACCTTTGTTTTATATAACATAAATGGAGTTTGTCCTTTCTGTACAACTGCATAGTATGAGAAAAATTTGTATGTTGAGTAAGGGATCCCGATTGGATGAAATCCTTCCAAGTTGCCATTGTTCTGTTTCCGGTGAAAAGAATGCACAAACCTTCTAACATTTCCACTAGCGACAAGCCTGCACATTTGATTGAATGTTTAATCTTCATATGCAGAGTCTCAAACAAAGCCAAGATGCAAAATAAACATACGAATACCATAGAATAATATAATAGCTGGAAAGCTCTCCACAAATACAAAATTGATCATTTTAAAAATAAAAATGGGGAGGGTAAACTATCATTACTCAAAGTGGCACTAATGATCATTTTACAACTGTCCTCAAGGGGATTTAAAAGTTGTTCCTTGAGGTTACAAGGCCAAGCGCTTACTACTGAGTTCACACCTCATGGACAAACACAAATTGATCGTAAGAGGGTGTTCGGCAAACAACTTAATTAAGCATTTTTTTCAAGAAACTCTTATCATATAAGATATTATGTCTTAAGAGCTAACATTCAACAATCTATTTCCATTTAAAAGTGCACACCGAAAGATTCTTTACATTCTAGACATTTATTCACTGTATAGATAGAATATATGTTTGGATACGAATTGTACATTGCATCAAAATAAGATGAAAAACAGCTTATGGACATTTCATAAGCTATATTTATATGTTCTTCCAAATACTTGCATAAAAATCTATGTCATAAGTCAAAATATGGGCATGTTTCAATGGACTTATTTGAGCTTATCTCCTGACATAAGCAACTGTGAGACTGTTCGGGGAGCTAATAGAACAGCTTATGATGTTCCCATAAGCTGTTTTCAGCTTACTTCCATAAGCTCTCCAAGGAAGATTATGAAAACAGTTCATAGCTTGTATGATATTTTAACTTGGTTTATCTTTAGTTATAGAAATAACTTAAAAAATCACTTATATGATAAGTAGGGATGGCAATGGGTACCCAATGGGTAGGGTACTACAGTGCCCTTCCCCATACCCGCATTTGTAAAAAATACCCGTGCCCGTACCCTCGTAGGCAACAACTTTAGTCCCCTTCCCCATACCCTATGGGTACCTAAGTGCTCATACCCACACCCATTACCCACACTTTAACTATGAAAAAAGAATAAAAATATCACAAATGAAATAAAACTACTGTCCAAATTTTTTAAAATTAACTAATAAAATAGTACAAATCGTAGTATTTAGTCAAATAAAAAACATCCAAAATATCCCTAAAAAATTGCACACGGGCATGATGGAGTTGTTATTGCATTAAGCTATTTTTTTGTTTAAGTTTAGATTTAGGTTTAAATAGCTAAATAAATTAATTAATTATACACCAAAAATAAATAAATGATTTATGATATTAGATAAATATGTATATGCGGGGTTGCGGGTCTGGGCAATATTACCCGGACTCATTTAAATTTGTGGGTATTACCCGGACCCGTGCCCAGACCCATAAAAACGGGGTTTTACCCTACCTATTGTGGATATTTTGTGCGGGTACCCATTAGGCCTGGGTCCAATTGCCATCTCTAATGATAAGCGCTAATACTATTAGCACATAATTAATTTATTTATCCTAACAGAGCTATAAACAAGTTCTACAAAATGTCTCCCCACTAGTGCAGAGCAAGCCACACAAACAACACCTAAAAATTAAAGGGAACATTTTGAAATATAAACAGAGTTTAGATTTAAATTTGAATTAGTTTTTACCCGAAATGGAAATTTCCAAAGCAAAGTTTGTCTCTTGCTCTAGAATCTTTCCATTTTGGTCTATGCAAACATGATTTTAAGAACTATATACCTTACAACAAGCTACAAACAACACTACAAAAACAAAGTTAAGCATAGCACTACTAGGATTGAAGAACCCTAAAAATTGAATGGAAATTTTTGAAATACAAACAACAAGCTTATACCAAATAACATTGAATATAAGTGATCCAAACAATTTAAATAAATGACATTACTGAGATTAAGATTATTTATATGATACAAGAAAGCATGCATTACTATGATTAATTTATAATTACGATAATAATGATGATTAATAAGAGAAATGAAAACATATTTGAAGATATACATGCACAAAAATCAGATAGAATTGAAAGAAAAAACAAGAACCTTGACATGATGACGTGGGTTTTATGACAATGAGTTCGAATGTTGAAAAGAACATCGTCGTTCTGTGTCGGTCAGGAGGAGGATCAGGTCGTACAAGATAGCGTTGACAACATGTTTGTCTGAGGCACCGCAGTTGGTGGGAGAATTCCTTGTGGTCAATGTTTGTTTCAAATTGGGTATGGGTGTCTATCCTTCATAATATCAAATAACTTGCTACCTACACCCTATATTTTTTCCTACACCTACTCTCATGAAAATCCCATATTCCATTCAAATTTTAAAATAAAAAACCTATCCTCAAATAAAGATTTTTTGATCCCCTAGTAGCAGCTGTGAAAATTGTTAGATGTAATGAGGGAATTGTTTTTACCTAGATAAAAATATATTTTTTTCTGACTCTAATGCAAAAAAAAAAAATGAAACTTTTGACCTCATTTCAAATTTATATACCAAAATGACCCACTTTCAGGTTTTTTTTGTCTTTTTCCTTATTACAGCCAATTAAAATGGCAGTAATAAACTGCTTTTCTGACAAGTGGCGGCGTGTGACAGGAGGAGCAGGTTTAACCTATTTTTTTTCTTCTTTACAGCCAAGTGAACGGCGGTAATGACCTACATAGACCTGCCAAAGCTTTGGAGAAGAGGTTACCAACATACCACAAATATGTGTGTTAACTCACGTTGAAAATACACTTGTGTGAGTTAACTCATGTTCGACTATTTTATCGGAAATGAGTAAAAACAGATGGGAGAAGAACAATTACTCTAAAAAAATATGAGTTAATCAATCTTGATAACTTTATTTGTAGGGGATCAAAGTCCTAAATAAAACCCACAGATCTCCTAGTGTTCTCTTCCAATTCATCTGTCACCTCTAGTGTACCTCATCATTGGTTGCTTTCTGTTGTACATCACCAATCATCGGTGGAGTTTGCTTCTTTATCGGCTTCATTTGTAAAATAACGATTAGTATCACAAATGCAAGAAAAATAATAAGATAATGAGTTATTAAATGAAACAAAAACTTGATTTTGTCAAAATAAAAGGGATCTAACACAAATGCACTTCAACTTACATAATGTGCATAAAACAAGGCAACTATCATGCTTACGAGGTACTATTTGGCTATGGTAATGATTCGAACAATATAATTTATTTTGACACAATGTAATTATTTTTGTGTGAGCAAGGTGCTCACAACTTTCAATTTTATTATCTCTGTATGTATCAATTAAAAGTTAGATTAATATCAGAAAAATAGTGACATTTATTTATAGATGATAATTGTGTACTACAAACAGAATTAGTTAGTTAACAGGCCTAACTAACCACTAACAGAAAAAATAACCGGCCGACCCAATGAATTTTATTTTTTAGGTGGGTCTAAAACAAATTTTAATATACGAGGTTTTTTTCATCTTATATGTATGTGGTTTTTTTTTTTCTTCTTCAAATGTGGCTTTTTTTTTATAAAATCTAATGAATTTTTTTTTGTTGAGAAGTTTAAAGCGAGGGTTTTAGTAGCCTTACCCTTATCGGCTCTGACTTTAATAATGAGATAAGTTCCTAGACCAATTAACTCTACAATTTTTCACCTTGGTACCGTAACAATTCCTTTTAGAGAGCTATGTACAAAAAACAGCAGTTATAGATCAGCCTTTGCACAAGGCTTAATCCCTCTCAAACTAATCAGCTCCAAACAATGATAAAATTTGCAACTAGGTAGAGCTTTTGTGATAATATCAGAAGCATTATAATCAGTTGGCTCTTTCTTTACAATAACCGATCCTTTCTCGATGTCTTCTCGTACGAAATGCAGCTTTATGTCAAATGCATTTCATTCTTGACACCACCTTAACCCAACACTCTTCCAAGGGATCCTTTGATATATCTTAGAATCCATTTTCAAAGCCTTCCAATGTGATCTTCCAGGGTATGACATGAATCTACTAACCAAACTTACTACATAAACACTTGCACACAATTGCACACATAAAGGATCCAACAACACTTGCATAAGGGATATTGTTCATATAAATCCTTTTATTTTCTACCTTAGGAGACTGACTAATAGTAAGCTTAAATTGTTGAGACATAGTTGTGATCACAAGTTTTGTATTTGACATTATAAACCTATCAATGACTCTTTTGAGATACATTGTTTTAGACAATAACAACAACTCTCTTCTTTTGCCTCTCTTACTTTCAATTCCTAAAATCCATTTTGTAGTCCTTAAATCTTTTATTTCAAACTCCATATTAAGCTCAACCTTTACTTGTTAACAAAATGTCATCAACATGCAAACACTATAGTAAAAAATGAATTTATAGGGACAAATTTGAAATACACACAATGATCAAACTTACTTCTTTGAAATCCATGAAATCATCAAACCTCATATTCCATTGTCTAGGTGATTGCTTTAGGCCATAAAGGGGCTTATTTAGCTCGCACACATAATCGTCTTT